>CM022106.1:0-1200000 GCA_011114355.1 Carex littledalei
TATAATTTGGGACCTTTTTATGTGTGTAAAATATTGCAGAAAAAGAAGTTGCGGATTGCATACCTTGTCGTTGTAACTCATACAATGAAGCTAAAAGTTGCAGCTTCCTTTTGAAGGAGGAAAATAACTATGTCAAGTGCTCATTTATGGTACTGCTCAGTTTTTTGTTTTTTGTTTTTTTTCAAAATGGGGAAGGGTAAGACAGTCACCCAAATCAAATTTCAATGTCATTTCAATTTTAATCATTTTAGTACAGATAATGACTTTCATTTCCAGTATGTTTGTTTGTCATTATCATTACCATAGTCATTGTCACTATTAGTAATTCATTGTTACTATCATCATTGTCGTTACAATTAATGATGTTATTGTTGTTACTTATTATTTATTTTTATTTTTTTCTCTTAGCGGGAAGGGAGTATTGGGTATATTGTACTCTTAAGTGATATGGTAAATGAACTGTCTTCCTTGGTATTTATTTTTTATTTTATTTTTAGGAAGTTTTCCTTGGTATTTGTTCATTCTTTCATCTATTAACTTGGACTCAGCAGATTTTGAGGGGACTAAATATTGCTGATCCACATATTGCGGATACATCTCAAAGTCAAAAGGTACCAAAATTTAATGCAACTCAAGAATTTACAAAATGAAGTGGGTCCCCCAAAGTGAAGAAGGCTAATGTACCAAAGAAGAAGGGCCATAAGAATGGGACAGAGCACATTGACTGTGACGCCCTCAGAAAAGAGGCATCTTGCCAGAACTAATTCAGGTAAATTGAGATTTTATTTTTAAATCCTGCCTTTGCATTTTTATTTCTTCGAGTTCAATTTATGAGTCATTCTTGGCTGTTATTTGTTTGCATGATAGGAACAGAATCTTTATTTGGGAATTATTTTGGAATCACAAATATCTGGGATTTGGTAAAAGTTCAGAATATTTTGTTCAGAAGTTCGGTAATTTTGCAGTTATACTAGCAATGCTTGATTATAACACAAGTGAGTATCACATTATTGCTTGATTGTAATGTGTTTGCCTGATAATATACTTTATTTGAGAATTATTTAGCAATCACAAGTATCCTGGGGTTTGTAAAAGTTTGTTAAAGTTTTGCAAAAATTGGTAATCATGCAATTATTCTAGCAATGCTTGATGATAGCACATGTGAGAATCACATTATTGCCACATTTGATCTAATTAAGAGAATATTTTTTCAGCATGTTTATATTATTGTAAAAGTAGGAGGATGGCCTTTTTGAATTTCAATTGTCGCTTTTAGCCATTCCTCATAACCAGGTTCATAGTTTCCAGTGAAATAAACATTAAATGCTGTGTATTTGTACGGGAATCCATGATTATATTGTGAATAATTTGATGATGCTCAAATGGATGATTTATTTGCCGAGTTTGAAAAGGGGTCAATACTTGAACTGAACCTATATATGTGATTTTTTGCTGAACCTGTTACTATGGATACTTTGTGTACCATTAAGGGATATTATCATACAAAACAATTATATGCTTTGGAGTTTTGAAGAACCTAGGGTTTATTTTCTCCATTCTGAGGTATCTAGTTTAGGTCAACAATTTAAGGTTACAAGTTTTTGGAGGTTCAGAATTTTTGTCTAGAAAGAACCTAGGAATTGTGAGTGCATGCATTAATGTATGGTGTTTCAAGTACACACACTGATACATGCTACTTTGTTCTCTGATTCAACTAGGTCGATACAAATGTTGGTCAAATATGCGTGAGACTCGGGTGGGTCCCGCTTCTACCTCTCCCCGAGTCAGTGCAGATGCATTTTGAATTGTAAGAGCTTTTTTCAATAGAATGTACCTGAAATAAAGCTATGTACAAATTCGATACCTAGAATATAATTTTAATGTTTCTCATCTTGCATGCAAAGGTATTCTGTAATGAATCCGAATCAATCTAGACCTATGGCTCGGCTTTGCAAGCTAGACCTTGAAACACCGTAAGATTTTTTCCCGAGTAAAATTTGTGGAATAGTTCCCTGCTTAATTTTCACAAAACCTTTAAGTTTCTCAAATTTCTGCAAGTACGATATATCGCTTTTAATCGTGCAAATTTTCAGATAACTTTTTTTCGCCCCATCCTCTCTTCCTATAAAAAAATACTGAAATTTTTTTTTAAAAAAAAAAAGCGTGATTGGGGAAGATCTATGATTGAGGGGGGACTTGTATGCTTTTTGGGGTTTCATTATGTGTTGTCATGCAATGGTACTGTTGAACTTTCTTGATGTTTTCTCTAACAAACAATAATATTGGCAGGTATGATGACATCATCAGAATTCAGATTGATAATGATGCTAGATTTGTTCAAAGTTACAAATCTCACTACTGACTAGCTCGATGTAATCCTCAACACCTAAGTTCAGTTGTCTTCTGACTGGTTTTGTTGGTTTGGCCACAACCTCATTATTCACCTGTAGTCTCATGCTAGATTTCTCTAAGTTCAGCTCTGCAGCGGTGTTGCTCTTGTCCTTACTAATATGAAGGCCTTATTTTTTCCTCACAAAATAGTGCATCAATCCAGGCCAATTTAAGGGTGTCAAGTCTGATTTGGGATCAGGTGTAACTGGGGCTTCTAGTTTTTCAGGCTTTGAGTCAGCTGCATTGGGAAACTTTATACTCTCAGGTTTTGGGTCAGGTGAAACAACAACTTCTAGTCCATGCATGTCAGAACTGGCATGATCGGCGCCTCTGGGATCGAATACTTCAGTCAGGTCAGGTGCAATCTGGATCCTTTTAAGTTGTGGTATTGGATCAAGTGAAAGCAGGGCTTCAGTGGTTGCAGGCTTCGATTCATGTGCGATGGAGGCTTCATGATTTGTTAATTTTGGCTCACATGAAACTGGGGCTTCCGGGGTTGTAGGCTTCATGTCATATTCAATGGGGTTTCATGATTTGTCAGTTTCGGTTCAGGTGTAATTGGAACCCTTGGGCCCTAATGTTTTGGGTCAGGAGTTGTTGGAGTTTTATAATTTTTGTATTTCAAATCTGGTATAAGGGATTTTGAGTTTCCTAGACTTGATATTGTTGATTTTTTGCGGCTAGCCCCGTCATCTACCACCTTTGTACCACCTTTGGTTTGTATTTTTTCTCTCGTGTTTTCTCTAAACTGAATTGCAGCGGGAACTAACTTGACCTAGCTCTGGAGCTTTCATGGTATCACTCCTGATTTGGCGAGCATCATTTTTATAATTTGTAATTTGGCTTTCATTTTTACTTGGTGTAACTAGTGGAATCTGATCTCGGTTAACTCTTTTCTAGAGATTTGATGAAGGTTTTAATTGAGGATGTCAAGGGATTCTTGCTGGAAAGGAAAAGAAAGAGAGCCAAATTTGAACTTTTCAGCTAGAATCGAGTAGGGCTATGATGGTACTTAGGCAATAGTGAGAAAACTCACTAGATGAGGTCCAAACAACAAATTATTTGATAAATTCAACCTCTGGCCCGAGTCTTGGCTAGAGATGACATCTCCTTTCTTCATTTCATCTCAGGTAAAGTAACTTGATTATAGTAATTTTTTTCAGCAATTATATGAAAAGAAGGATTACTTCTTAATGAGGAAATTTTAAAAGGTGAGTATCATGTAATTTTTACCGCAGTAAATAGAAAGAAAAAAGAGTGCCTGCCAGTTGCTGCTTGTGATTGTTTCCTTACTAGATCAAGACGATTAGTATCATTAATTGCTAGATCAAAACAAATTAGATCCTACGGCCTATCATATTCCATTGCAAAAGAAATGATATCGAAGAAAAGAGGATATCAATCTAGGCTTAGATTGTGAAATCGATCTCTTCAACCAAAAAAAAATATCATAAATCGCTATAAAGCAAAGAATCTGCTTGCTTGTGTTATTCTCCTTTAATTTTTGGCGAAACTTTATTAATATTGAACTAATTGGAATCTATTGGCAGAACGTGCATCCTATTTTACTATTATAAATTTTAATGAGTGTGGTCCATTTCATGTTAGAGCAAAAAAGAAAAAGGAAAGTAGGGGAAAATGAAAGAAAAACAGAAGCAGATACGCGATGAATTGAATGCGATATAAAGTTCAAGAAAGCTATTGAGAAGTTTTTTATATTTCTGAGTATGTACATAAAAATCAAAATGTTTCCTTTAATAAGTTTAAAAAATAAATATGTTCAACAAGTTATTGATTGTAATCCATTTTTCAATTTTTCAAAAATAAATATTTTAACAAGTTATGATTGTGATCCATTAAATTCTAGATGTAGGCTCAGATTTAAAATAAGTACATCTAATATATGTGATTCTAGTGATCTCAAGTCACGTAAAACAATAAATGCAGAGTTTGTGAATCTATTTAAGAAATTTTATGTCATTCATTTTGCATATTTAATCCAAAGGAAAGAAGGGTAAGATCAATCTCATGCATATCACAAGAGAAGCAATAAAGGGACCTCACTCATTAGCAAATTGGGCTCGATTGGTTAAACAATCCTTGGATGGCATACCCACAGAAGAACAAAGGAAGCAGGCTCAGATATGGCAACAACTCAATTCTGAGTATTTCAAGCTGGGCAATTCTAGGAGCTAAAGAGTTAGAGAAGAAGCACTGGGGGGATAACACTAAAGAGTTAGATGCTCTTTAAGCAGCAGGAGGCTATTTTTGCTTACTGGTAAATTGCAAGGAGGAGGGAAAATTGCTAGTAAAAATTCTGGAGCACAGTGACGAAATCAGGGGCGTATTCGCTTACTAGTAGATGGCTATGGAGCTGTCAGAAGAGTTGGGAGAAAGTTACAAATAGGCCATCCACCTTTTCACTTTTTGCAAACGGTAAGAGGGCAGGTAGTTAGATGTTTTTACTCCTTTTAAATCTAGTTGCTGATTCAAGCTGACAAGGAGCAAAGGAACGAGCAGCTAGCTTTAAATCCAATCTTTTACTTATGTACCAGTAATAGTAGTACTCATGTACCAGTAATTCCAGTAATAGTAATTAGGTTTTTCTTTTCATGCAAATTTATCATGTTAGATGTTTTAGGTAGTAGTAGTTACAAATTATAAACTGTTAGCTGTAAGAGACATGCAATTTGTACGCATATTCTTGATTAATGTATTTTGTGTCTAAGGGCTTTCAATCAAAAAAAAAAATATATATATCAAGAAGCAAACCTTCATGGTACTGTACCAGGAATTGCATGTACCCAGTACACGCTGGTATTTTCCATTAGGATGGGTTGGGTCCCACTGCATTGAATTCGAAGTTAAGTTCAAAACATTTGCACAAAAGCTGAAGCTAATGTATGCTTGCTTGATTTGCTTGTTTGCAAACTTAACCAAAAGCACCATGATTCAGAAAGCTTAATGAGTTTGAAAGAAAGGAAGTCAAGAATGTTAAACTAAGATAACTATAAAACTGCAGTGACAGACAATATTTTTTTACAATTTTATGGAATCTTGAGATTTAGCTTTTTTTTTTTATATATATATATTAGACAAGGTCTGACTAATTACACGATAATATTGAAATATGGAGGCTTCTTTCGGCAAGTGAAGCTCTCTTGTACATTTAAATATTCTGGTACAAATGACGGACATTTCTATAATTTTTTGGTGTTAATGTTATGTACAATTTTGGATTATTTGGGGTGAATTGGAATGAAATAGCTGATCATGGAAACATAAGAAAATGGAAGTGAAGTGAAAAAGTAGAATACCAAAAATGAAGAAGTGAACAAGTACAATACTGATTGACCAAAAGTGAAAAACTAGAAGAGAAAAATGAAAACAAACGAAAAATAAAGAGGGGCAAAAAGGACCTGACGTTAGTGCTTCTGATAAAATGAAAACGGATGAAAAAAACGATTCTGATGAAAGAAAAATGATGGGGAAAATGCAGGTGATGTAGGTTGGTCTGAACCATCAGATACTGATCAAACGGTTGAAAAGGATTCTGATGAGTATTTGATGGTCAGTTGAAAAGGATTCTGATGAGTATCTGATGGTCTGAACCATCAGATATTAATTATCTACCCAAAAGGAAAATTTAGCTCCGTGTTTAGGATCTTAAGTTTCGGTCTCAAAATAGTGTAGTTTATATGATAGAACATTTCAGTTAGATACATATTTCCATGTCAAAACAAGTTATTCAATTCAATACTGTTTTATTTGAGACTATGACAGCGATTTCAGAGTAACTGTTTTTATTTATTAATTTATTGTATTTCGTACATATGTTCCAATGCATAATGCAGTTAAGCCTATTAAATATGCAAAATGAATGGCATAAAATTTCAGATTAACTCTTTAAAATCTGATTATGATCCAAAATATAATTGATCACAACCATAACTTGTTTAAAATATTTGATTTTGAAAAATTGAATAATAGATTGCAAACAATAACTTGTTGAACATATTTATTTCCGATACTTATTCAAGAAAAAAAATTGATTTTTAATTACTTATTCGGGATCATAATAGACTTCTCAGTGGCTTTCTTCAATTCTGTTTCATTTTCCCTTGTTTTCCTTTTTTTTTTTTTTTGCTCTAACAAGAAATGGACCGCACTCATTGAAAATTATAATAGTAAAATAGGATACACATTCTGCCAATAGGTTCCAATAAATACAATAATTAATAATGTTTCACCAAAAAAAATTAATAAAGAAAAATTAAACAAGAATAACGATTCTTTGCTTATTTACCAAGAAAATTCACAGAACGAATTAATTAGAAGTGAATTTTGCTCGACATTTTCTCTACTTCCGCGTCCTCTCTACCTCTCTCGTTTACCAAGAAAAATGTCTGATCTCGACGCAGAAATTAATTCAAACAAGGAAACATATCAAAATTAAAAAGGGATCGACTAACAGTCCCCCCATTCAGTCCCCCTAACTGTCAAAGTACAACTGTCAGTCCCCTATTCAACATACATTAATTCAGTCCCAAAATGGAAAGTATGAATACCTAAGATATGAAGTATGCATATCTAATTCATCAAGTATTCATACCTAACATATCAAATATTAATTCATATACGGACTGGGGACCATTACTTTTCGGGGACAGTAACTGTCAGACTGCCTCGGGGACCACAACCAAAAAGTCACGTGGATCACACCACCAGTCCCCCATTCATTGATTAAATTAATTCACATACAAAATGAAAAGTATGAATACCTAAGATATGAAGTATGCATATCTAATTCATCAAGTATTCATACCTAAGATATCAAGTTCATACTCTAAAAACTGGACACAATACTACTCATCTTTTACACGTTTTTCAAGACAATTTTTTGGTTTCTTCATTCATTCTAACCAATTTTTGGGACAATTTATGAGGAATTTTGCAAATTTAAAAACACGAATGTTTTCTATTTTTTTTTTCTCTTTCAAATGAGATCCATGATGACATACTTTTACACGTTTTTCAAGGTATCAAATATTCAAATATGGAAAGTATTCATACAAAATGAAAAGTATTCATACCTAACATATCAAATATTTATATATAATTCATCAAGTATTCATACTTAAGATATCAAGTATTTAAATCCAAAAAACTGGACTCAAATATGGAAAGTATTCACCCAAAATGGAAAGTATGAATACCTAAGATATGAAGTATTCATACTTATGATAAGTATTTAAAGAAAAAAAACTGGACTATTCAAATATGAAAAGTATTCATACAAAATGGAAAGTATTCATACCTAACATATCAAATATTTATATATAATTCATCAAGTATTCATACTTAAGATATCAAGTATTTAAATCCAAAAAACTGGACTCAAATATGGAAAGTATTCACCCAAAATGGAAAGTATGAATACCTAAGATATGAAGTATTCATACTTATGATAAGTATTTAAAGAAAAAAACTGGACTCAACTTTTACACGTTTTTCAAGGTGGTTCAATGATTGAAAAAGTTAGTTATAATGGGGGGACGTTTAGGGGACTGAAGTGGGGGGACTACATCTTTACTCAATTAAAAAAGAGATCAGTCTACGCAATCTCAGCCCAGCGATGTTTTTACAGATGAGCGACAGATGCACGCAGATACACAAGGTCTTTGAGATTCGTGTCATGCCAGGTTAAACCCTATAATATGAATAGAGAGAGAATAAGATATGAACATAAGCTATGCTTTCATTGAATTGAGATTATTACAAGTACAATGTTTATATAGACTAAAGACCTGTTACAATCTCATAACTTCTAACTAACTAACCGTATTACAATTGTCTAACTGAATACAAATGTAACAAACTATCTTAGTCTCTTAGTCTTCTGTCTTGCGAAGGTCACTGGAGGAGTCCAGTGTTTGTATTGTATTACCCTATTTAACTCCTTTTCGCAAAACCCTTCCACCGCTGTCTCACTCCTCCCGTCTCTGACAGGTTCTTGGATAAGCTCCGGCGCTTGAGCGGTTGGAGGTTGCCAAGGTGCGTGCGTGAGAGTTAGCGGTTTATGATATTTTCGTTTTTTATTTGTTTGGTTGAAAAGAGATCGATTTCACAATCTAAACTAGATTAATATTTTCTTCTCTTTGATATTATTTCTTTTGCAATAGAGTATGATAGGCCGTAGGATCTAATTGTTAGTTTTATTTTATTATGTTATGGCCTATGTTATTAATATGTACCAGGTTCATTCAAAGAAATGAACGAAATGGCTTCAGCATTTTTGATGGAAAAATCTGTTGCTATTAATAGATACTGGTCCCAATTGATTGCCTGATAAGATACAGAAAACCAATCAGAATAACGTCTCTCTATCTCTTACTACTGAATTAAGAGAAAACGCTATTAAGAGAAAACGCTGTGTCCATCATCAGTTATCAGGAAAATCATTGAAGATCTCAGTATTAACGCTTCCGCTTAAAGATGTCTTCAATTCAGAACTGTAAGATTTAAACTCATTTGCTATTTTATTTTGGATTTACGGATTCTGGATTACGTGTTTCTAATTGTAAAAGCACGTCATGTTTTATTATGTCTATCATTTGGTATCAGAGCCACCGTAAATTCATATAAGATGCAATAATTTTTTTTCGTATAAATATTATGAACGACGAATTTAAACTGACAAATTCATTTTGGATGAATTTTGGACTAATCCGAGAGTAAAATTTTTTTTGGGATTAATTACTAATTTTAATCGGAGAATTATTAATTTTGTTTTTTAAAAATTCTTTGGTTCATATAAATTTTGAGAATTATTAATTTTATGAATTTATTATTCTTGAAACAATTCATCATTATTCTCTATTATTAAAATTCATGGGAGATGCAAAAGTTGGAGACCTTTAACCTCCCAAGAGGCCTCACATGCACATCTCTATTTTGCTATATTGGATCTGATGCAACTTATGATGAACAAAACCTATATGTGTATATGATATATGATAGGATAAGATGGGATAAGATGGGATTGCATGTACAAAAACCTATATGTGTATATATGTTGCACAGTCCGTATTATATTGGTATTTTCTATGGTTTTATATGAATTAATATATAATTTTGGTCTAATTAATTTTCTGTTGCAGAAATTTATTATATATATTTCATATAAATAATTTTAGACATTATTATTTAACGTTATTATTATGATAAAATTAATTTTGTGATTTAAGTCACAATTATGTTATACATTTAATAAATTATAAAGGTTAATTTTACCAACTTTAATTGCCATTATGATTTATTAAATGAATTTATTTGTTTTAATTTGTTTCTGCCCAACGGTGATACAAATTAATTTTAATAAAATTACGTTTTCTTCATGTAATAAATTATAAAGGTTAATTTTACCAACTTTAATTGCCATTATGATTTATTAAATGAATTTCTTTATTTTAGCAATTCAATTTATTTCTGCCCAACGGTGATATAAATTGAATTTTATGCAACAATTGTTATGATAGAACTGAAATATAATTTGGCGTTTTATTATTTATTTCAGTATAATTATTGTTAGTCCCTCTATATATACAGTTGATTTAATGTTATTATGTTATTTGTGGATTTATCTTTGATAATAGTAAGCATTTTTTTTTTCTGAATCTAATGCAGCATTGAATAATGTTCATGCTCAAATCTCTGAAATAATACCATTGAACGGAACTAATTTTTTCATTTGGAAAGAGCAAATTGAGATTTGTCTTGGTGTTCTGGAAATAGATTAGGCATTACGAATGGACAAACCTACTATTACAGATAAAAGTACTGATGATGATAAAAATAATTTAGAAAAATGGGAGCGCTCAAACCGCATGTCTCTCATGATTATGAAAAGTACTATTACATCTGCTATAAGAGGAGGCATTCCTGAGAAGGATAATGCAAATACTGTATTCACTGCTAAACAGTATTTGGCTTCTGTTGAAGAGCAGTTTAAAAGTACTTCTAAGGCTAATGCAAGTACTCTCATAATGAAAATGCTCACCACCAAGTAGAACGGGACAAGCGGTGTACGTGAACATATCATGATGATGAATGATATGGCCGCAAAATTAAACGGCATGGATATGGCAATTTCTGAAGGCTTTTTAGTTCATTTCATTATGACTTCTCTTCCTGCACAATTTGGTCCTTTCAAGATCAATTATAATACGCAGAAAGAAAAGTGGAAAATGAGCGAATTAATTGCCATGTGTGTTGAAGAAGAAGAAAGGATTAAGGCTGAGAAACCTGATTATGCACATATTGCTGTTCAAAGTCCAAAACCGAAAATGAAAGACAATGGTAAAGGTAAAAATAAAGTGAATTCGGCTACTGGAATTAACAAGGCAAGTACATCTGGTACAAAACCCGTGCATGCTCCTAAGTGTCACCACTGTAAGAAACGTGGACACATGAGGAAGGACTGTGTGAAGTTTAAAGATTGGCTCGCTAAAAAGAGTAATGATTTAAATTTCATGATTTGTGAAACCTTTTTAGTTGATGTTCCCTTAAATACGTGGTGGGTTGACACTGGTGCCTCTGTGCACATTACGAACTCATTGCAGGGATTCCATTCCGTGAGGATGCTTCAAAGGGGAGAAAGGAAACTTAAGGTTGCTAACGGATTAGAGGCTGAAGTCGAGGCTGTTGGAACTCTTCGTTTGGTTTTGAAGAGTGGCTTTATTCTTCATTTGCATTATGTAGTATATATTCCTAGTGTGATTAGGAATTTAATTTCTGTTTCTAGACTTGATGCGTGGTTTTATGTTTCAGTTTGGAAATAATGAGTTGAGACTATATAATAACTCTAAGTTTGTTGATTCTGAATTTTTATTTGATAATCTATATAAATTATGTTTGGATTCTTCCTTTTGTGAATCTCGGTTATCTATGAATATTACTAGTATTAACGATAAACGTGAAGTCAAGAGAAATCATGATGTTGAGAATTTTTTCAAATTATGACATCGTAGGTTGGGTCATATTTCAAGAGATAGAATGCAACGTCTCATTAGAAATGAATTCTCCCAACATTAGATTTTTCTGATTTTGACAAATGTGTGGAATGTGTTAAAGGAAAATTTATTAAGGGAAATAAGAAAGAAGCCACTCGAAGTGGGGGACTATTAGAAATTATTCATATTGATACATGTAGTCATTTTCCTACTCCGGGTATTAACGGGCATAAATCGTTTATTACTTTCATTGATGATTATTCTCGTTATGCTTATGTGTACCTGATTAATGAAAAATCTGAAGCACTAGATAAATTCAAAATCTTTAAGGTTGAAGTTGAAAATCAACATAACTTTAAAATTAAAGTAGTGTGATCGGATATAGGCGGTGAGTATTATGGTAGACACACTGACCTTGGTCAAAGTCCAGGCCCATTTGCTTTATTTCTTCGAGAAAACGATATTGTCCATCAGTACTCTATGCCGGGAGATCCTCGACAGAATGGAGTTGCTGAAAGACATAATCGTACGCTAATGGATATGGTACGAAGTATGATATGCAAAACCACTTTGCCAGAATTTTTGTGGACGGAAACTTTAAAAACAACCACGCATATTCTAAATCGGGTTCCTAGTAAATCTGTTCCAAAAACACCTTATGAACTGTGGATTGACAGAAAATCAAAATTAGAATACTTGAGTGTGTGGGGTTGTCCAGCTGAAGCAAAAGTCTATAATCCGCAAATAAAGAAACTCGATTCCAGAACCGTTAGTTGTTATTTTATTGGTTATCCAGAGAGATCCAAAGGTTTTCGATTTTATTGCCCGTCACATACCACAAGAATAGTTGAGACGAGACATGCTGTATTTTTTGAACATGGCAATGTTAGTGGGAGTAATGTAAATAGAACTGTAAACCTCGAGGAAAATCAGACTTATGTTCCAATTTCAATCATTCGAGAGGTTACAAGTTCTATACCTCTTTTAGAGGCTAATGAAGAAACTCACATTAATGATGTTCCTAACATTGATGAAGCTCCTATGCTGTCACAAGAACCCTTACGTAGATCGCAAAGAGAGAGAAGATCTGCCATACCTGATGATTATATCGTATACCTTACTGAAGAAGGATATGATATAGGTCATGGAGAAGATCCTAACTCATTCAAGCAAGCAATTATGAGCGATAAATTATCTCAATGGCTAGAAGCCATGAATGACGAAATGAAATCAATGGAAATTAACGAAGTTTGGGATCTTGTTGAGTTACCAGTCGGGGTTAAGCCTGTAGGTTGTAAATGGGTCTATAAAACAAAAACAGACTCAAAAGGTAACATTGACAGATTTAAAGCCAGATTAGTCGCTAAAGGGTTTACGCAACAAGAAGGTGTACATTTTGATAATACATTTTCTCCTGTCTCAAAGAAAGATTCATTAAGAATTATTTTAGCTCTTGTAGCTCATTATGATTTAGAACTACATCAAATGGATGTGAAAACTGCATTTCTTAATGGTAACTTGCATGAAGAAATTTGTATGAAACAACCTGAAGGGTTTGTTGTACAAGGCAAGGAACATATGGCATGTCGGTTAAAACGTTCAATATATGGGTTAAAACAAGCTTCACGACAGTGGTATCTCAAGTTTGATGAGGTCATAACCGAATTTGGATTTAAAGAAAATACAATAGATCAATGCATATATCTCAAGGTTAGTGGGAGTAAATTTATCTTTCTCGTTTTGTACGTGGATGATATTTTATTAGCAAGCAGTGATTTAGACATGTTATATGAGACAAAACGTTTTCTATCAACTAAGTTTGAAATGAAGGATCTTGGTGAAGCCTCTTATGTTATAGGAATTGAAATTTACCGAGATAGGTCTCGTGGGATCTTAGGTTTATCCCAAAAAGCATATATTGAGAAAGTGCTTAAAAGATATAATATGCACAATTACTCCTCTAGTGTTGCTCCTATTATTAAGGGTGACAAGTTCAACAAGTTTCAATGTCCTAAAAATGAAATAGAACGTGCTCAAATGAAGCAAATTCCCTATGCTTCTGTAGTAGGGAGTCTAATGTATGCTTAAGTTTGTACACGTTCTGATATTGCATTTGCAATAGGTATGCTTGACTGATATTAAACTGATCCAGAAATGGAACATTGGAAGGCTGCCAAGAAAGTTTTACGTTATTTGCAAGGGACAAAAGATTATATACTTACTTACAAAGCATCAAATAACCTTGAAGTTATTGGTTATTTTGATTCAGATTTTTCTAAATGTGTCGACAGCAAGAAATCCACATCGGATTACATATTTATGCTTGTAGGGGGACCAATTTCATGGAAGAGTGCTAAGCAGTCTATAAGGGCATCTTCCACTATGCAAGCAGAATTTGTGGCGTGTTATCAAGCTACTGGTCAAGCGGTTTGGTTGAAGAATTTTACACCAGGACTTCAAGTAATAGAGAGTATTGCAAGGCCACTTACCTTATTTTGTGATAACGAGGCTACTGTTTTCTTCTCTAAGAACAACAAATCAAGTGGTGCATCTAAGTGGATCAACATCAAATATCTTGTTGTTAGAGACAAAGTCAAAGATGGTACTATTATGATACAACATATTAATACAAGAGCTATGTTAGCTGATTCTCTAACAAAGGCGCTACCACCCACTCTTTACAAAGAGCATGTTGCCGGCATGGGTTTAGTTAATGTATTATAATTTTGTTGTTGTAAACTATATATATATATATTATGTTATGTACTGAATATTTAATTATGTATTGACTTTGAATTTATAAGTTTGCTTATTACGATGCGCATAATTTTATTTAATCTAAGCAAATTACTTATGAGGACCGAATGAAAATTACTAACCATTGTTGGAAAGAGTACCATTGTTATAATTAATGGGGATCAAATAACGACATTTGTTATTCTGATTACATTAGTTTGGTTTGGTATTTCTAACTGAACAGGTTCATGATTAATGAAAATTATATTGGCCAATTTTTAATATGTGCTTTATTATGTTATAACATTACGGCCAAGTGGGAGAATGTTAGTTTTATTTTATTATGTTATGGCCTATGTTATTAATATGCACCAGGTTCATTCAAAGAAATGAACGAAAGGGCTTCAGCATTTTTGATGGAAAAATCTGTTGCTATTAATAGATACTGGTCCCAATTGATTGCCTGATAAGATACAGAAAACCAATCAGAATAACGTCTCTCTATCTCTTACTACTGAATTAAGAGAAAACGCTATTAAGAGAAAACGCTGTGTCCATCATCAGTTATCAGGAAAATCATTGAAGATCTCAGTATTAACGCTTCCGCTTAAAGATGTCTTCAATTCAGAACTGTAAGATTTAAACTCATTTGCTATTTTATTTTGGATTTACGGATTCTGGATTACGTGTTTCTAATTGTAAAAGCACGTCATGTTTTATTATGTCTATCACTAATATGTTTTGGTCTAGTACTTAATGATATTATTTGTCTTGGTTTAGTAGAGAAAACAATTTAAAGACCGGTTGTAAAATTGATCCCATACTCAAAGCATGAAAATTTTATATGATTGACTCTCAATGTGTATTTGATTCTCATAGCTTGAAAATCTAGATGTGCTTTAACCAATTGTTGAGAAAGTTCCTATAATCTCTAGCCAACAGTCCGACCAGAGTTTGAATTTAGTAGAAAATTTGTTGTTTGAGGCCTCATCCAGTGAGTTTTCTCACTAGTGCCTGGGTGAATTCATATCATCTAGGGTAACAATATATTTTTTGTTTAGATCCAAACCATTCAATCAGAATCCACATAAATATTAAAGGGGCCTCGTGCATTCCACCTTGGGCCAGATTGGCCCAGATTCTGATCGACGATCTGGATCTAAACAGAAACATTTGGTGCATTCCACCTTGGGCCAGATTAGCCTAGATTCTGATCAGACGGTCTGGATGTAAACAAAAATATTTTGTTACCTTAGAGGATATTGATTCGTGCCTAGGTACCATCATAGCTCTACTCGATTCTAGCCGAAAAGTTTAAATTTGGCTCATTTTTCTTTTTTGTCTCCAACAGGAATCCCTTCAAGTCCTCAATTAAAGCCTTCATCAAATCTTGAGAGAAAACAAAAGAGAAAGAAATACAAACCATTAGATGATGGGGCAAGCAGTAAAAAATCAACAAAATTAAAACTAGAAAACTCAAAATCCCTTATACCAAACTTGAAATAAACAAATTCTAAAGCTCCAACAACTCCTGACCCAAAACACTGAATCCAAGAATTCCTACACCTTAACCAAGACTGATAAATCATGAAACACCATTGAATATGACACGAAGCCCACAACCCCTGAATCTCTAGTTTCATGTGAGCCAAAATTGACAAATCATTAGGCCTCTTTTGCATGTGAATCGAAGCCTGCAACCACTGAAGCCCTGGTTTCACTTGATTCAATACCACAACTTAAAAGGTCCTAGATTGCACCTGACCCAAAGTATTTGAACCCAGAGACCTCAATCACGCCAGACCTGACATGCATGGACTCAGAAGTTGTTGTTTCACCTGACCCAAAACTCGAAAGTGCAATGTAGTTGATCCAAAGCCTGAAAAATTAGAAGCCCCAATTACACCTGACCCCAAATCCGACCTGAAACCCTTAAATTGGCCTAGATTGACGCGAGTTTTTTTTTAAAGAAAAAAAGGTGGCAGTCATATTAGTAAGCACAAGAGCATCACTGCTACAGAGTTGATCGTAGAGAAATATTCTAGCATGGAGATGCAGTTGAATAATGAGGCTGTGGCCAAACCAAGAAAACCAGCGAGAGGACAACTGAATTTTGGCGTTGAGGATTACACTGAGCTAGTCAATTATGAAAAGACCATCACTGGTACAAATCCAAACCTGAACAAATCTATTGTAGTGGGTTTTACTGGAATTTCACTAAGAATTTTTCATAGTTAATGTCAAAACCATATAGAAGCAACAGAAAAAATGAAAAAAAATTGTACATGCTTTATTGTGAGCTGATTTAGTTTGTTATCTTCTCTAATTACTGGTACCTTTTATGTGTGTAAAATATCGCAGAAAATAAGTTGCGGATTGCATGCCTTGTCGTTGTAACTCATGCAATGAGGCAAAAAGTTGCAACTTCCTTTTGAAGGGGGGAAATAGCTATGTGAAGTGCTCATTTATGGTACTGCTCAGTTTTTATTTTATTTTATTTTTTCAAAACGGGGAAGGGCAAGACAGTCACGCAAGAGTAGGATTAAAATGCATCATTGGTTTTGTGCTCCAATCATGCTCTATATCTTTTTTTCGTTTTCAAAGTCCGAACAGTCGATCCGAACCGTTCAACATGATCTTCATATTAAAATGTGCTTGGAGACAAAATTTTATATTTTTTTGAAATTCTTTTACTATATTTTTAGATAGGTACAAAATCACTGTTTGAATGGTCCAGAATCTTCTGAAAAAGTAATTTTGTACCTATCTAAAAAAATATAAAATTTGGTCTCCAAACATATTTTAATACAAAGATCATAATGAATGGTTCGGATTGACTGTTCAGACTTTGAAAATGAAGATAAGAATATGGAGCATGATTGGAGCACAAAACCAAATGATGCATTTTTAACCTTACTCGCAAATCAAATTTCGATGTCATTCCAATTTTAATCATTTTAGTACAGATAATGATTTTCATTTTTTCCATTATGTTTGTTTGTCATAATTATTACCATAGTCATTGTCACTATTATTAATTCATCATTACTATCGTAATTGTCGTTACAATTAATGATTTTAATGTTATTCATTATTAATTCATTATTACTAGTATTAGGTATATTGTACTCTTTAAGTGATATGGTAAATGAACTCTCTTCCTTGGTATTTGTTTTATTCTTTCATCTATCAACTTGGACTCAGCAGATTTTGGGGGGACTAAATATTCCTGTAATGAATTCGAATCAGAAATATATGTGGTTCGACTTTGCAAGCTAGATCAAGAAACACTAAGATTTTTTCCCGAGTAAAATTTGCGGAATAGTTCCCTGTTTACTTTGTCACAAAACCTTGGAAGTTTCTCAAATTTATGCAAGTACGATATTTCCCTTTTAATCGTGCAAATTTTCAGATAACCTTTTTTTTTGCCCCATCCTCTTCCTATAAAAAAATGCTTAAACTAATTTTTTTTTTTTTTTAAAAAGCGTGATTGGGGAAGATCTATGATTGGGGGGGGAGGGGATTGGCAGGTATGATGACATCATCAAAATTCAGATTGATAATGATGCTGGATTTGTTCGATGTTTGGATTTATACTAGTGACAGTGTTTGCACTACTGACTAACTTGGTGTAATCCTCAACACTACAGTTCAGTTGCCTTACTGGTTTTGTTGGTTTGGCCACAACCTCATTATTCAACTGCATCCCCATGCTAGATTTCTCTAATTAGCTTTGCAGCGGTGTTGCTCTTGTCCTTACTAATATGAAGGCCTTGTTTTTTCCTCACAAAATCGTGCGTCAATCCAGGCTAATTTGAGAATGTCAAGTCTGATTTGGGATCAGATGTAACTGGGTCTTCTAATTTTTCGGGCTTTGAGTCAACTTCATTGGAAAACCTTATACTCGCGGGTTTGGGCCAGGGGAAACAACAACTTCCGAGTCCATGCATGTCAGGTTTGGTGTGATCGGCACCTCTGGGATCGAATACTTCGGTCGGGTCCGGTGCAATCTGGATCCTTAAGTTGTGGTATTGAATCAAGTGCTGGGCTTCAGTGGTTGCAGGCTTCGATTCACGTGCAATGGAGGCTTCATGATTTGTCAATTTTGGCTCACATGAAACTGGGACTTCATGGTTTGTGGGCTTCGTGTCATATTCAATGGGGTTTCATAATTTGTCAGTTTTGGTTCAGGTGTAATTGGAACCTTTGGTCCTAATGTTTTGGGTCATGAGTTGTTGGAGTTTTAGAATTTTTGCATTTCAAATCTAGTGCAAGAGATTTTGAGTTTCCTAGATTTGATCTTGCCCTGTCATCTACCATCTTTTGCTTGTATTTTTGTCTCTGGTGTTTTCTCTAAACTGAACTGGTTTCTTGAACATCATTTTCATAATTTGTTACTTGGCTTTCATTTTTACTTGGTGTCTTAATTCTTCTCTAGAGATTTGATGAAGGTTTTAATTGAGGATGTGAAGGGATTCTTGCTGGAAAGAAATTAGAAAAAGGGAGCCAAATTTGAACTTTTCAGCTATAATGGAGTCGGGCTATCTATGATGGTACGTGGTCACTAGTGAGAAAACTCGCTGGATGAGGTGCAAACAACAAATTCTTTGCTAAATTCAACCTGTGGCCGGAGTCTTGGCTAGAGATGAAATGTCTTTTTTTCATTTCATCTCAGGTAGAGTAACTTGATTATAGGATTTTTTTCAGCAATTATTTGGAAAGAAGGATTACTTCTTAATGATGAATTTTTTTAAAAGGTGAGTATCATGTAATTTTCACTACAGTAAAAATAAAAAGGAGTGCTAGCCAGTTGCTGCTTGAGATTGTTTCCTCTACTATATCAAACATAATATCATTAGTTGCTAGATAAAGACAAATTAGATCCTACGGCCTATGATATTTCATTGCAAAAAAATAATATCAAAGAAAAGAGGATATCAATTTAGACATAAATTGTGAAATCCATCTTTCTTTAACTAAAGAAAAAAAAAACGAAAATATCATAAATCGCTCTAACAGCGAGGGGATTGTGGTTCGAAACGGAGTTAATAGGGTTCGAGCCTTCACCTGCCTATAATTTTTAATTTGGATATAATTCCCTGTATGATTTAACTTCTGCATTGAGAATAGGCGTTTTTCTCGGTAAACAAGAGAGGGAGAGAGGACGCCGCGAAGTGTACAAAAGTCGAGCAATCATAACTTTACTTCGTTCTGTGATTTTTCAGAAAAGGGAGCGGGAAGGGCAAGGAAGAGAAAATAAAGGAGAAGTCACGGTGGTTGTTCAAAAGTTAGGATTCATTCTAATAAAAAAATTGATAGAATTTAATTCTGAATTTTAAAATTTTGGGAGGAGTATTTTGTATGGGTATATAAGTTATCAATTGAATGGGTATTTACATCTATGCATGAGATTGTTTATTGTATGGGCCGAAAATTTTAACCCATGCAATGTAGCTTGTACATCCATACAAAAAATATCAAATACATGAGATTCTCTTAAATATGCAATTGAAATTAGAATAACAAGTATAAAATAATTCTTATTCACCGTATCCGATAAGCTAACCAATTTTCTTTTTACACATGCTCGTATCTAATGAATTAATGAAAAAAATATTACTCACACATGTTTTATCTGTTTTATCAAATACGGTAAGTAAACAAATAAATGGATATCATCCGAAATTTTTAAAGTTATCATTTTTTCAAAAAAAAATAAATCAAAAAATCAAAGTATTTCTGGATCTACCACGACCGCAGAATACCGGTGCGGCCCCATTTACTGAGGACTGCAGAATATCGGTGCGGCCCCTAAAATGGAGCCGTAGAATGCCGCTGTGGCCCTGTTTAATTTTTTTTTTTTAATAGCGGAAGAGATAGAAACACCCATTTGCGGTGGGTCCTGCATAAGAAAACAATATTTTGAGAAAAATAATATTTTTTTGAACTTAATGGGAGAGTTCAGAACTAAGATATATCATATATCTATATTCTTCTGTTGACAACGAAAATTAATTATTTATTTTATTAACACAAATCATGTTGCTCCATGACGTCCAATTCTATACAGGCTAAATTATTTTAAAAAAAAATGATCTGTAGAACGATACCACATGGATTAAGAAGTAATCTAACAAATATTTAAAAAAAAAATCTGAATTTTTAGCGTTCAAATTCAGCATCTTGTTATTCATATTGTCTCTAAAAAATAAAAAATAGTGGACCGCCCCACAGGAGGGCAGTCTGCTATGATTAGTGGACTACCCCACTGGGGAGCGGTCAGGGTAGTTTTAGTAAAATTTTGGAATCGAGAGCAGATTTGTTATTTTGTTTTTTGTTAGAGGTATTAATAAAAAAAAGCGGAAATAAAAGAGTGTCATTGATACCCCTAGTTAAAAGTCGGAGAAGAGAGAGTGAGAGACGGAATGGTAGAAATCTCTAAGGTTGCGTTTGGATGGGGCAAGAATAGCTCTATTTTTGGGTTAGCTCCACTATTCTTAACCTTGGGTGATCCAAACAACAATTAGAAAATTGAATTAGCTCAAGAATAGCTCTATTCTACTAACCCATAGAAATGGTGGGTTAGCAAGAATAGAGCTAGTGGAGTTAGTGATATTAATAAAAAAATATTTTTCAATCCTCTCAATTAGAGTTAGTTTAAATATTTGATTAGTATTAAATAAATATAATATTAGATTAGATTAGTGTTGAATAAAATACTAGATTAGTATTAAATAAATATAATATCAAATTCGATTAATGTTAAATAAAATGTTAGATTAAATATAATAAATATTAATTTAATGTTAATATAATATAATATTAGTTTAAATATTACATTAGCAAATATAATATCAGATTTGATTAGATTAGTATTAAATAAAATATTATATTAAATATAATATAATATTAGTTTAAATATTAAATGTAATATAATATTACTTTAATATTAGATTAGTATAAATAAACTATTAGATTAAATATAATATAATATAATATTAATTTAAATATTAAATATAATATAATATTACTTTAAATATTAATATAATATAATATTACTTTAAATATTAAATATAATATAATATTACTTTAAATATTAAATATAATATAATATTACTTTAAATATTAAATATAATATAATATTACTTTAATTAAATGTAATATAATATTTTAGTTTATAAATATTATATTAGTATTAAATAAAATATTTGATTAGTATTAAATAAATAAAATATTTGATTAGAATTGATTGGTATTAAATAAAATATTAGATTAGTATTGAAAAATATTAGTTTAAATATAATATAATATTAATTTAAATATTAAATGTAAAAATATTAGATTAGTTTAATCAATATTTTATTCATTCCCTCCATTGCTATTTTAAATATACAATCCAAACGACATTTTTACTAAGCCGAATAGTCCAAAGTTAGCACTATTCTCAAACGACTCGGGTTAGCACTATTCTCAACCACTAACCCAAAAATCGCTATTCTTGCACTAATCCTTGCACGATCCAAACGTACCCTAAAATTGTTGATTAAAAATTTCCAAGTTTAGCTCCTCATTGTCTGAGGCGGGGAAAAAGTGTTGGAAATAAGTTGGCATGGGATACAGAAGGAAAGAGAATTTTAAAAAATAATACAAGTAAATTGGTTATATAAGATTTTTATTATATGTGTGTGTCAACAGAGTCATATTTATACATATCATAGATGGTTTACAAGATACTATCTAGAATATACATGCATAGTTTAGTGTATTCTAGATTTACATATTTTTATACATTATGTTGTATTTTAGAGTAATTTAGTGAATCGGAGAAATGAGCACCAAAGTGGGCTTTGGGCCTTATTGTTATGTCAATAGCGGATGTTCTCTTAAGGGCCGACTTCAAACTTCACTTAACATTGTATATTAATTTATGCACTATCATTGTGGCCTTTTAGAATTGTGATTGAATGACCAACTAAAAGGATTTATGAGGCGGTTAGAAATTGCTATTGAAAGGCATATATTGTGAATCTATGTTGCACGGATACGCCAGTTTACGCGTCTGATACGGCACCGATACGTATCCGATACGCCAGCTGGCGTATTCGCCTACGTGGCGTATTCTTACTTGGCCGATACAGTCGCCGAAACTCCGTTGAAACTCACGGATACGGCGGGATACGTGTGGATACGGTGAACCGCGCCCGCACCTGTGAGCCGCGCCCATGAGCCGCACCTACACTAGCGAAAATGAAATTTTTTTCTGCCCCGCGCATGAATCGAACTGGAGTTCCTGTTGAGGGGTCAAAAGCTTTTAACCACTACACCAAAGTTTCCTTTGTGATATATTCTAATAACTATAGTATTTAATATATTCTTATGTTATGTCTTTAATTTTTTATAAAATTTGATTTAAGTTATGATTATCTAAATATAATATATAAAATAATAAAAAATAATATATATAATAGACGTATTGTATTCTAGATTTTTGAAAATTTATTATATCGCCGTATCCATATCGTATCCGTTACGATACCCGTACCCGTATCCATGCAACATATGTTGAACTTTATATGCAATTCAATCCATCGCATATCTGCTGCTGCTTTTTTTTCTGGGTAAATATTTTAACAGAGCATATTTGGCTTCCTGCAGCGCACTTATCATATATAGCGCTGTTTCTATTCTATAGTGTGTGCGTTGCATGAAGTAAACACTGCTCTGTTAAACAATTTTACCCCAAAAGTGTAAAAGATTCCCTTCACTTTACGGTTTGAGATTTACTCTCAGCTGCTTTGCGATTCGGACTAGCGCGGGAGCAATATTATTTGGGCTTTGAGATTCGCACAGTTAAAAGAACGGTCGGGATCCACTAATTCTAAAAGATTCCCTTTTACGGTACCGAGAAGGATGTGAATTCAAAAGTTCTATAGAACATAGAACATGTGCCTACAGGCTATTCTAAAAAAAAATGTTCTATAGAGAATGTTTTTTATAAACCATAATTAAAAAAACGAATTTTATGAAACCAATATGATTATTTTTTTTTACAAAAACTATAAGAACTGAATGTCATTTCGGTTCGAATTTTTTTTTTCCGGACCGAAATGACAATTCAGCCCATAGTGACAAGACTCGCGTTTTCGCGTATTAAATGTTTTTCTGACGTTACCGAATCGAACTCCGAATAAAACGCAAAAAAACGTATAATACGTTTTATTTGCGAATAAAACGCGAAAAAAAAATTTAGAGTTTTTTTTGGTTTTTTTTTTCTTTCTTGTTATACCGAATCATTCCCGAATTTTACCCGAATCACGAATTTTTGACCTCGCCGAACCTTTCCCGAACAATTGATTTGTCACTATGATTCAGCCCGAAGTGACTTTACAGGTTTTCATACCAGAAGACACAGAAAATCCGAAAATCTCTCTGGACTGAAATGTCATTTCAGTCCCACTAAATTTTTTTTAAACCCGAACAACCTCTTCTCTTATTTCTCCTTTCTAAGCAAACTTGTTTTTCTAATCTTTCTAAACAATTTATAAGCAAACCCTAAAAAAAAAACAGTTTGGACCGAAATGACATTTCGATGGGTGTTACACCTGTTTTTCTGAAAAAACTATGAAACCACCTCAGGCTGAATTGCCATTTCGGTCCGGAAAAAAAAAATTCGAACCGAAGGCAATTGCATTGATAGAAAAAGTTATAAAGTAGCTGTTACATGAGATTAGACAACTAGTGTCTGTGAAAACATATAACTAAACAAAACTAAAAACATACAGGGGTATGTGTATTCTGTGGACGCAAATTGATCATCCTTGCTTGATTAGAGTGATAGGAGTCTAGTGATAGTTTCCTCTGTACGCATATCACAACTGAGAAGACACTGAATCCAAACCAAATTGGGAACTGAATTAACCGGACCAGAACAATCACCCATCAGTTAAAAAAACACTGAATCAAATCAGACTGAAAACTAAATCAACCAGTCCAAAACAATCATTCCTAAAAGAGAAAAATAAAATAAAAAAAAGACAGAAAAGAGGACAAAACAACCCGACATTTTTATTAATATCCAAAGTTTAATACAAATTATTAATTATGCTCAGAATCGGACCCATTATCAAAAAATACCCAAGCCAGCCAGAAAATGGCCGGCTTAGGTCCCTCCCTAAGCCGACCATTTTCTGGCCGGCTTGGTACCTCTTTTTTTTTTTTTAGAGAGAGAGACACTATGAAGATCAAAATATTGAAATCTAACTCTGAAAATTTGAAATATTTGTTTAAATTATTTGTTATATTACTTCTTTGAGGAGGGATCAAGTTACAACAATCATTTTTTTTATTTTCAAAGTCCAAATCGTCGATCCAAACCGTTCAACATGATCTCCACAATAAATTGTGCTTCCAGATCAAATTTTACATTTTTTTTTGAATTTTTTTACTATTTATTAAGTATTTTACAAAAAATAGTCATATTCAGACCATTGAATTTTGTACCCATCTTAATAAATAGTAAAAAAGTTCAAAAAAATGTAAAATTTGATCTGCAAGCACATTTTATTTAGATAATCATGTTGAACGGTTTGGATTGACGATTTGGACTTTGAAAATGAAAAAAATGATTGTTGTAACTTGATCCCTCCTCTACTTCTTTTGATGTATAATTAGCATATTTATACTAAAATACGCTAGAATACTTGAAATTATATTGAATTACACTATATTACAATAAATTATGTTCAATTATACTAAATTACGTAAAATTACAATAACTTCGCTAATTATGCTGAAATACGGTAAATTACGCTAAACTACACAAAATTACGCTATAGTAGACTGATTTTGCTCATCTTACATGAATCATAAAAAATAGTAACAAAATTTCAAAAATAGTAAAAATTGGTATTCTACAAGTTCATTATGTAACTAATTTACTGAGCTATTTAGATTGAATAATAGAAACGAAAATTTTAATCGGAAACTTCAACTCAAGTTTTGAGGCTCTTCCCTTAGTTTTTTGGCGATTCTGAATTTCGGAATCTAACATTGCCAACACGGACGCATGCGTATTTTCGCAAGCTTTCTGAAAAGTGATCATTTGCTGAAATTGGACACTCGATCGCCGTTTTATGACCGTTTGAAGTTTCATCGTCGTTTTTCCCCTTTTCAGTGAAGATATCGTCCCTATTCATACCGTATTTTAGCGTAATTTACCGTATTTTAACGTAATTTAATGTAATTTAACGTAATTTAACGTTATTCAACATAATTTCAATTAATCTATTGTATTTTAGTATAAATATGCTAATTATACATCAAAAAAAGTAATATAACAAATAATTTAAACAAAAATTTCAAATTTTCAGAATTAGATTTCAATATTTTGATCTTCATAGTGTCTCTCTAAAAAAATAAAAAAAAAAAAAAAAAAAAGTACCAAGCCTGCCAGAAAATGGCCGGCTTAGGGAGAGACCTAAGCCGGCCATTTTCTGGCCGGCTTGGATATTTTTCGATAATGAGTCTGATTCTGAACATAATTAATAATTTGTATTAAACTTTGGATATTAATAAAAATGTCGGCAAAACAACACACAACAATATCATCGCAAAAACTAAACTAAACACGTATTACCTAATTTACAGAAATTTAAATAAAGAAATAGTACTGCACTATGCGTCATCGCTAAGCAACAGAAAAAGGGACGAAGCAAGCAGCACCAGCGTCATCGCTTCAAGGCTAAGCAACATAAAAAGGGGCGAAGCAAGCAGCAGGGAGACCGCTGTGCAAACGGCAGGAGGCGGAACCTAGATGAAACCCCAGGAAAAACCCTAGACGGCTGTTTCGACTCTCATAGCGGCGAAAAAGTATACCCAACCAGGCTAAGCTCAAACTCAAAAAAGTACAAAACAAATGAAAAGGCCAACCGGTCTCATTGTCAAGTTCTCCCATTAACGCAGCAAATGAAAACTTAAAAAGTCTTCCTTACCATTTTCTCCTCTTTCGTCTTTCTCTACTTTCCCTTTTTGTCTCTACCATGAAACCCCTCGTGCGGTGCACCACGCCATCGCCATCTCCGACTATCCCGCAAAAAAATGCCACCACAGACCCCGTGCCCCACGCTAGCAATGGCGATCTTGCCACAGAAAATCCCTCCGAGTGCAGCAACAGTTACCGAGGAGACAAGGACACTTTTGCGGTGTCTCCTTCGTCTTCGTCATCTGCTTCTCTAAGCTCTCGCCGAGTAGTCAGAAGCCGTGTTCGGTCGAGGGTCAGGCCTCGAGTCCTGTGGGCTCCACGTGCCAGTGGAGGTGGCAGTGCACATGACGATCTTGCCCTTCCTCTTGGGATGTCAATCGCCGCTGTATTATCCCAGGTTTTAGTACTCGGTTCGCTCTATGAACTGTTAGGGTTTTGTTTCTATTTGCAAAAAGAATTTATGATTGACAATTAAATTCTTTCTAAAAGTTGACTAATTGCAATGCCAATTCTCCTTTTATACTGTTATGTGCTAATACTGGCAAGAAAAAAACATCACAACTTTTAGTTCATCTACGAATTTCACAATTAACAGACAAGTAAACAAGAAACAAAAATATCAAATTGTGAGAAAATAAATTAATTTGCACTTTTATCCTCGACATTGTTTTCAAGTGGTTAATGTGGGTAGTATTTTCTTGGATTTTCAGGTCTTGAATAAAAATAAGCATGGAGAAAGAATACCTTTAGATCTCCTTTCCAAGGTACTTCAATTGCTACCTCTGTTAATTTTTTTTTTTAGTTCTAAGAATATCTTGCTGACCCTCTCGTCTGTATCTCTGCAGATGTGTACTTCTGCTGTCAAAGAGTCTGTAACAAATGTAAGTTAGTTTATATCTTTCTGATACGTCCTATTCCGGGAGAGTAGGCCGTATGGGGAAAAAGTTAAGAAATTGGGCTCGTCCCGTCTCGGGTCGACGGGCCGAGATTAAGAAAAGGGTTGAAGGTTTGAAGGTATTAGTGTTTTATCCTCTATAATACCTTAGTGGAAAAATGCGACCCGTAATTCAGGGAATTCCTTGCCTTGAATAGGGTACCCAGACCGTTAATATGCGTTGTTAGAACGGTTACGGTTAGGGGAGTTCGCATAGAAGCGGTGACACCCGCATAATCGGCGGTGACGCGAAGCCGAGGTTGGACTGGGCCTTATCGAGTGAGGCCCAACTCGACTTTGCGGGCCATATTGCTTGGGGTTAACTGGGCGAGGCCCAGCTTGGTCCTCGCCAGGCCGTTCGACAGCTGGACTATGGGCCTCGCTTTATTTGATTTCGGGCTGGCCCCAAGAGGGTGTCCGGGTCCCGAGTTACTTTTTGGGTTTGTCGCGTAACGATCCGACTGGACCTCGTCGGACTGGCTCGTTGACGGGTTGTGAGCCTTGTTGCTTTCGGTCTCGGGCTGGCCCCGCGAAGGGGTCCAGATCCCGAGTTGCTTTTGGGCCACGATCACACTAAGGGCCCTATTCTGTTTTACCTCGAGTTGGCCCTTGGTGGGATCCGAATCCCGAGTCATTTGTGGGCCGTGTTCAAGTTTATTGAGGGACATTGGCACATGGACCTATCACTTTCCTCAACCGTTATGCTGGTTTCAATACCAGATACTGGTACCTATACCGAGTCTGGTTGACTGGCATGGTACCAGTATGTGCCAATGGTAAATAAGCGTAAGAATTGTATCTTTATTGGTGTAATACTGGTCTGGTATCCTGTTTGTGGGACCCTATTCCCACTGGTCTTGTATATGTCTACGTCAGGTAGCCACTATTTCGTAAAATTATATAATCAAGATTTTTAAGTCCGTCTTGATGTCCTAGCAGGTCATTAAATCAGAACCAGACTCAATGGGTCAGGTTGGGTTGAATTCTTCTGGAGTTGCCAATTGAATTTGACTGGCATTGTCACCTTTACTTAATAGCAACTATTTGAGTAGGGTTAAAATGCCCCATTGTTTTCATGACCCAATCATGCCTCACATCCTTATCTCTGTTTCAAAGTCCAAACTGCTCAATATGATTTCCATATTAAAATGTGCTTGGAAACCTAATTTTATATTTTTTGGAACTTTTTTACTATTTATTTAAGATGGTAGAAAATTACTGTTTTGGATGGTCCAGAATCTTCTAAAAAACAGCAATTTTGTACCTATCTAAAAAAATAGTAAAACATTTCCAAAAAAATATAAAATTTGATCAATATGGAGACCATATTGAGTTGTTCGTATCGACTGTTTGGAGTTTGAAAACAGAGATGAGGATGTGAGGCATGATTGGGGCACGAAAACAATGGGGCATTTTAACCCTACTCATTCAACTAATAGGTTAAAATCCTTTTATTTAAACAGAAGCATGTAGTTCACCACAAAAGCTGATATGTGATTCTGATCCACCAGTGGGCCCAGAAAACCTGACCTGAATTCAACCCTTGAATGCAATTGGTTTGCCTTAACTGAGTTGAGGTGGTCCTGGTCAACCTGATGGACTGAGCCAACAAATTACTAGCCCGATACACTATAGTACCAAGTGGTATGACAATCTGTGTTACCTGATCTGTTTTCCCTTTTATGATTTTACACTTAAAACTCTTTTCTTCTATTTAACAGATAAATGGTGATAAGTATGATCATTTCATGAGAAATTTCGAGAAATCATTTAGAAGCACGTTACAAACTCTCCATCTAATAAGCCGTACATCCATCCCAGACCAAGAAGAAAGCACATCTTACACCCCCTCTGATAGTCGTGATAATGTAAATATCTCAAACCACTGCACGGAGTACTCTCATGCGATACCACATCCTCCCTTGGTCCCCACAACAAGCACCCAAATAATCCTGCATGGTAATCTGAACAACCAATTATCAAACATTTCTAGGAATAGCAGCTCCCAAAATCATGAAATTAATCACCATATTATATCCACGTTGGAGAGATCGGTGACTGAGCAGGTGCGCTCTAACAACCTAAAGGAGTTTGAAATGGGTCTAATTATGAAGAAATTGGAGTTGAAAATGTCCCAATTGGAGATTAGTTCATACTCGCACATGCTGGAACGGGTTAAGGTGGGAATGGGGATGGCAAAGGCTGTGTTTAAAGAAGAAAAATTAAAAAATCAGATGGAAGATGCACGATTTTCAGAGCTTGTGAAGACTTTTATTGATGTGCTTGTCACTGGGCTGATAATTATGTCAGTTTGCTTCGGTTATGGCACGTATGCTTTCTCGTACCAGCGAATTACAGAGGTTACTGAGTCATGTTCGAGCATTTCTAAGGTAAGTAACTGTGATCTGCTTTTGTTATGGTAATAGTTCTTTCTTAGGACGGTTTGTTTATGACTGCTGCTACTCATACTGGTAGGTGTCATAATGGATGCCATTGAATAATAGTATGGAAGAAGACAGTTGATAATGAGTTCCAACTAGGGGTGTTCTTGGATCTGGTTTATTTGGTTTTCAACTGAACTGACAAATTTTGGATTAAATTGTTCGGTTCGGTTGAATTGTCGAGTTACTTTGGTTTTTTATATTTGGTTTAGTTTAAACTCTCTTATTTCGGTTCAACCAAACAAGCCAAAATTTTACTTGATATTTACTTGAATCTTTTCGGTATTTAATATTTGGTTTGGTTTAATCTCTCTTATTTCTGTTCGACTGATATATATCTTGATATTTATTTCTATGATTATTAAATGTATTTGTGTATGTATTGCCTTTTGACCTTTTGAAATTTAATCTCTCTTATTCCAGTTCCACCAAACAAACTGAAATTTACTTTGGTTTTTTTGGTTCGGTTGTTATTCGGTTGACAAGTTTAATTCAGTTGGTTCGGTTAGATTTTTAAAATTGAATAGAATTTTGGTCTGACCATTTTTATTTGGTTTTAACTGAACCAACCGTTTGAACATCCCTAATTCCAACAGGTTATTTTTTGAAGGGAAATATCGAGGTCTCATGTTAACTTACCTTTTTCAGGGATCAAAATCATGGTGGGTCCCAAATCATATCTCCTCTTTCAATTCAGGATTGCTCTTTTTGCGGTGCCATGTAATAGCCTTCACCCGTCTTGGTTTTGGCATTATAATGTTTCTCGCGCTCGCTTGGTTAATCATCCAAAAATCATCTGTGGCGGGACCAAACATGCCGATCACATTTAATGTTATGTTACTAGGTGGATTTTGCGGCTTTACTGGGAAATGGTGTGTGGACGCATTGGGTGGGAACGGCTTTTGCTGGCTCATTTTCTGGGAAATGCTGTGCCTGATTCATTTTCTGGGAAATGCATTTCCAGCTACCGTTTACGGCTTGCTTCATGGACCTGTCACTGTTTCTCAAGGGATAGAGGTTGCAAGGAAACCTTATTGGGTTGGGAGGTATATGTTGTATGTTATGCTGTTGCTTATACTGCCTGTGTCGGCTGGGCTTCTACCATTTGCTTCGGTTTTTGAATGGATGGAGCACTTGAGGGAGAAAATAAGACTAGTGAACGTAGGTGAAGAAGGTGAGCTTTAAGATTTTTTGGCGTGGTTTGTTGTGTAGATGCGGTTTTATCTTAATGTTGTTAAATTGTTTATGGTGCTTAACTGGGTAGGGAATTGGAGTTCTGGTGGTGACGTTTGCCTTTTGGATATATTTAAATATTGATACTGATGTTATCTCCCTGAAAGCTTTTGAGTTTATTTAGTTGAGATGTGTAAGAGGTGCTTCTTTGTATCATAGATGTTTGATTAATTTTTATTAGTGTAATTATATTCCATTTTCTTTGGCATCATATATTGTGCATCTTTATTTTGTTCTAAATCATCCTGAAATAAACATAATTTGAAGCATATGAATTTTTATGTCAAATGTTAGTATAGAAATTGAACGAGTAGAACTAGGATATTTTAAGCTCACCATGCTTCTTCCTAGTGAGTTTAGCTTCAAAACCGATCAAATTAGCTTTAGAACCTATCAAATTAACTTCAAAAGGCGAATCATTTTATTGAAATCGATCTACTTCGTTAGTGGTGTTTACATGCAAAGTTTTTAAAAATACGAATTAATTTATTATAAAGTTAAAGTCAAAATTATAAATTTTATAAGTTAATTTAATACATTTATTTTTTGAATAATTTTTTATAGCTTGACTTTATACTTAATTCTAAAACATAAAAACTTTGCATGTTATCTCATTATTTCTAAAATAGATCGATTTCAATAATTTGAATTCGTCCGGCAATCCCACAGGTTTTGGAGATTAAAAACATCTTTAGTTCTACTCTTGAATAATTGAGGCACAAAAAATAAAAATAAAAACTCAACAATTTCAAGAACTGTTTTGTTAATCAATACACAGCAATAAAGCAAAAGTACACTACAGAGGATGGCAATGAGAAATGCATCCTTTTTCTTTTTATCCTGTGCAAGCTGTTGTTACACGGATCCATAATTTTCTTGGTGTAAAAAGGAAAATGAAATAATCTACAACATACACAACAAATTGACTCTACAAGTCGGGTTAGGGACTGGCCCGGTATTTTGTGACAAGCATAAATCAGCAAATTAATTAGAGAAACCTACATATATATTATGATGCTCTGTGTTTCTCCTCCTGACCCTGTTAACGCAGCAGGACCTTTATGCGGGTCCCACAAACCCAATACCACCCCTACTCCTTCGACGCCTCCGTCTGCGCCTCTCCACACCTCTCCCATGACCCATAAACCCATTTACAACATCCACACTGTCATCAACATCATTATCATCCCCATCATCATCATCAAAAGCATCATCATCATCATCATCACCATCCAGCGAATACGCATTTGCCAAATCAGCACTGTTCCCAGTAGCCGGTGTAAGACCAAAACCAGTGCCTTCTTCACTAGTCTCGCTGCCATTATGAAATCTCATTAGTCGTGCCCCTTCTCTCAAAAAGAAATAAAGTATACTCCTATTAACACCCCTTCTCCCACCGTCCACACCCGCCCGGTTGCCAACCTCATTGCCAAGTGGGCCCTCCTCGTCATAACTATCGTCATCATTATCCGTATCACTCTCACCCATTTCAATAACATAATCTCCAAAGACAACAGCATGAGGCATCGACGACCGAATCGTACTAATCACATCCTGCCTCTCTCTCTCGTGCTCCAATGTTTGCCATTTTTGTTCCATGGCTGGATCCACCTCACGTGGCTTGGCTGAGGGATGCTCGGCCTTGACATGCTTGCGCAACTCCCTGTAAGAACCCACGAAAGAGCAGCCCTCTTGCATGCAAGTTCGTCCCTTATTATCAAGGTACTTGCGTGCGGGCTCCACCACAGTCCAACCCTTGACCTGGCCCCGGCAGAGTGGACATGTTAACTCAAGTGAGCTGGGTTTCTCCAAGCTGGTCCAGGCTTGCGAACCAAGTCCGCAGGACTTGGAGGCGGCCCTTTTGAACTGGTCAAGACAGTTGGAGTGACGGTAACTGGTACCACACATATAAGGCCGGCAACCCTTTTCATGCGAGGAACATAAAAGGAGTACGGCATTGTGGGGAAACTCCATGCAAACCGAGCAGGTAGCATCTTCCCAGTCACATCGCTTCTTCTTATGTGAGATTGCATTCTTCAGGGTCTGTGCAGCATTGATCTGTTTTGCAGCTTTAAAACGGTACAATTGGATTCCCGGGTACGATGCCGATCTGATATGGCGACCTGCAAGTCTGCGGCTTCTTGGAATCCTTGCCATCTTCTACAAAGGGAAAGAATAATAAGCATGAGATTGAATAAAAGCAAAACAATAATAGGTTTATTCTTCATTTCCTAGATGTTAGGGAAAAAGAATTCAACATGGAATTCACTCAGAATCTAACAGGTACATATCCAACCCAAATACTGGTATGGAATTGACATTTACAGCATACAGATATTCTATTTCATCATGAAACAAAATAATGCTCAACGTCAATTTGTCACTTTCTTCACGAAAGAATACACAATTTCCTAACAAAATTCAATTCTGAAACCTCACTGTCACCAAAAGGATCCATCACTAGCACAAATTTAATTTTGTCATCCTTTAATTATCAAATCCGTGCATCAACAATGCAGCAAATCAATGTTCAGATTACCAAACTTAATTGAGCACACTGACCAGAAAAGCTTGTTTATGCATCAAACAGTGAAATTTCGTTGTACCAAACTTAGATCCCCATAATTGAGAAAGAAGAAAAACTTTCAAGAGTTCAACTGAGATTGAATAGTTCTCTCCACAAAATGCTAAAATCTATTTTTCAAAATAGACTCATTACACCACAGGGGCAAAGTTACTGTAGATTTCCTCCCCCAAAATATTAGAGCGATCAAATCCTATAACTAATTGAAGACTTACCTTGTACTAAGGTCTAAGAATTCTGGATCTCTACGCAAGCAGGAAAGAAGATAAGAAAAGGAAGATGCTCGCTTCACATTTAAGGGGTCAGCGAACAAACAAAAGTACCCAACTAGCCGCAAAAAATTAATATAATACTAAAGTAGAGGCTCAAAATAAACAGGCGATCAACTGAACCCAGATGGGATCTCTCTCTTTCTCTGTCTCTCTCTCAACAAACAACAAACACACTAAATAAGTTTATAACAAGAGAATAACTCACAGTAAAGAGTAAAGTCACATGCTCAGCTACCCCTGACCAGAGCATCTCACAGTTAAATCCCCAGATCTCTCAAATCTCAATCCCGCGCGAGGGGCAAACAAGTAATTTTCACAATAAAGGAAAAAAAAACATATTTTTTTTTTCTTTCCCCCCCTTTCTCCACTGTCCCGTGGTCCCCGTCTCTCCCGATCCGTGATTGAACCAAAAAAAATTCAAAATTGAGATCGAAATTGGGGAAAGCGAAGAGTACCTCTCGGCGTAGGGGGTGCGATGAAACGCTCCTGTCACACTCTGGCGCTATGCTCCGACGCAATCGATGCGAAATTTTTTTTGAAAGAGAAACTTTAGAAATGGGGCAGAGTCGGGGCCACGTTATATATATAGAGATAGATTCGGAGAGAGCGAAAGAGAGCTGGCTTCCTGTTACGACTTACAGAGAGAGAGAGAGAGAGGATAAGTAACCGCACTAACTGCTCCCGGTCCACTAGACCTAATAACTGACAACAGGTGATTCAATTTTGTTGGGACGCGCAGTTTTTAAAAACTGATCCATGAGTGTAAGAGTATTATCCACGAAAAGCGTAGGTGAGGAGTGAAAAAATGTTTTTACACCAAGATCACAAAAGCGAAGAACGAGGAATGTAATGACAGGTGGGACCAAGTAGTTGTTAGACTTTATTTTGTAGTGCACCAACAGCATTCAAAATTCTCGTTGTTGTAGCAGAGTCGGGAAATAAAAAGGCGTTCCTTGGTGGTTGGGCCATAGTGACGACATTTCGCAAGTCGCAAGAATTAAACAGAAAATACTGAAAATATTTAAATCGTCTCCAGTAATATCTCAAATGGAAGTACCATGTCTCGACTTATGAATCACTTTAAAGGCGTGAAGTTCATTGGAGAAGGAGGAATGTGGGCTTCTCCAGTTTATGTAAAATGGAGATCATGATTGACGACAATGTTAAATTTGTGTTTTACTGTATGTTAAATTTGTGTTTTACTGTCAATACTTTCTACATTAATCTTTTGCTTATTCCACCTGAACGGTCAATTTTTTTACCTCGAACTGTTAATCGAGTCAGCCCTTATAATTAATTATTAATTCAGCAGATTAATAAAATGTAAATTTAAATAGATGAGATTTGTGATTTTATATTACTTATTTGACTGAACTTGTATTTTGTATATAAGAAATTTTAATTCTAACAAACATAATTAGTATGCAGGAAAGCAAAGGGGTAGGATCATTCGTGCAAGATACCCCTTCTCTTGTCTTGGTAATTAAATTGAGTAATTAGTTAGCGTCTCGAGGCAGCGCTTTCTTTTCAAGTTAGCTAATTAATTATAGTGGAGAATATTAAAATGACTTGGATTTTTTTTGAAATATGGGTTGGATCAAGCCACCCAACACATTTTAAATTTCTATGTATTGATATAGAGAATTTTTTCACTTTGTGAATTTTGAACCCATGACATTCCACATAGGAGTAATGTGCTTTTACCACTAAATCAAAGACAAGTTCTCTAATGACTTGGATTTTTAGATTGAAGTTATTTTATTTCTACGGACATAACCAGAGAAAAAGTTGCATGCACCAATCTGTGTAGTGCAATCTGTACCTTTTACAAAAAAGTCAGAATATAATCAATTATTTATTATGCTTATTAGTTTTCTTTTTCAGTAAAAAAAGTTAGATTATACTACTTTTCATAATAGCTTCATTGGATATATTCATGCGGGTCTCCGGTCTCATATGAACTCTTTTGAGTGCAATAGTAAATCAATAAAGCAAATATAGTTACAAACTTACAATAGTACAGTAATGAATAAGAAAATTAACAAAGATTGAATATTAATGAATAAAAATGGATACTTCTTTAAGGAGGAAGGTTAACACTGTCAAAAAAGGCAATAAATATACTAAGATTTTAAGGCGATGAATGAAAGGATACCACATTCACTATTTGAAAAGCTATATGAAATCTGTTTTGTTTTTGTGATGTTTTGCATTCAAGGCCCTTTATATGGCAGTGAAATAGAAGAAAGGAAACCTTAAGAGGACTATTGGGTTTAATTGAGCTTATTGGAAATTGGGTCAAATAGGTATTGGCCCATAGGTCGAAACTACAACAATTTTCTTTTCAGATTATTATGTTAGCCTATTCGATTTGGGGTTATCTACGGTACAATTAAAAAATATTGGGCGTAATATCAGTGTATACCTAAAATTCAAAGTTGCTAAAATTAAACCAAAACTTATTCATTTTGTTAATTTGGACGCTTATGATGAGTTTACATTTTTTTGGATGTCCTTGTTGTAATTTTAAAGTATAATAACAATCTTCTTATGAAAAAGTAAAGATATATAACAATTATGGCTTTCTACAGAGCAAATATTATAAAAAAATTGAAAAATATCTAACAATAATAATTCGTAAAATCTATTTAATTGGCCTATATGTTCAAAAAGGTTATGAAAACAAATAATTTGTAAATAATTCACGAACTATTTGTGAATCTTGCTTTTATGAACATAGGAGTATCATTTAATTCGATTATGATATCACACTTAAGGAATTCAGATTCAGTAAAATACCTGATCCGGTAGAATGAGATTCGGAGCGTTTATTTTTTATATAAAAGTGAAATATATTCCACTGATTTCATTAAAAAAAAATCAAACCACTGGTACCCGTCCGATGTTCTTACATAATAAAACCAACTTTTACAAAGCCATCAAGGTTACCTACTACTAGAGTGGGAAAAACGTGCCGTGACTTGGGTCTCGTGTCGTGCCGTGACCAAAATATCAAGGGATGGTCACGACACGCGAATGGTCACGCCACGTGAGTCACGCCGTGACTATACGTGACTCGCGTAACTCGCGTGACCATTTAATCATAATTTAGATAGTTTATTCAAAGATTTATCACTAAATCAATATCTAATAGTCCTAATTACACGTGACTCGCGTGACTACGTGTCGTGCCGTGCCGTGATTAAATTTTTCACGTGCTGTGACAAAGTTTCAAAAGATAGACACGGCACGCGAATGGTCACGGCACGGGACACGCGAGTCACGGCACGTGAATGACACGCGTGCCGTGCCGTAATTGTGCAGTTCCGTGACGGAGCCGGCTCCGCCGTGCCATTTTTCCCACTCTACCTACTACCCTCTTACCATAGTCACAAGATTCGCGAATAATTCGTTTTTTTTGTGATGCCGAACCGAACGCCGAATTATTCAGTTAACCAAACTTTAACCGAATTATTCGGGAATTTTACAAATTTTTCCCAAAACTTTTTTTTTGCTCCCTTGTAGGACTGATATCTCTGATCCAGATAATTCCGAATCATTCCCAAATTATACCCGAATTATTTCCGAATCACGAATTTTTAACCTCGCCGAACCGAATCCAAATGATTCATTTGTCACTATGCCCCCGCCACACTTACGTACCCTGCAATATTACATAATTTGCTCCTTATTACAAAAGTACATCATCAGCTGAACTCAGACTGTTTATTTTAATCTGACAGTAATCTCAAAGACCTTGTTCATCTAAACAGGTCCGAATTAAAATCACTTGGCTGGGATTCCCTCGGATGAACGCGGTACCTAAGGGTACTCAATATTCATTCACACCAGTGTTGTAAATAATAGTATGCGCTCGTCGGATGGACAGAATACCGCCAAGCGATTAACCGAGAATAATCAGGAATAATCGGTCATAATGGAAAAAAATCGATCAATTAATCGGAAAATTCTTTGACAGTTTGGTCACTGCCAATGACTAATTGACCAATTAATGAGCCTAAACGGATATTTTTTACAACACTAATTCACACTTATATAGTATGACTTTTTAAGTTCTCATCAGCAATATGCTCCATATATTGTTCTCCCAACACTACTTTTCTAATTGTCTACTTTAGGGCGCTTTAGTTTTTTCAGGTAGTAATTAACCGATGCATTATTTGACAATTTATAAAAATTTAACTATGACCGCTATCTTTTGTTTGCTAAAACGACTTAACAAATTGTTATGTTAATAATATTGATCACGTTGTCAATTTTTTCTCTGAGTTTCTAAAACATATGGTCGTATTTCTACATATTCTTCTTTTGCTTTCCAATTTTTTCATACAGCTTAAAAATTAAACTAATTTTCATAGTAAATCAAAAATGATGTTTGAAAATTTGCCATGATTTCCTCGTGATACACAACAATTCATGTACAATTATATCTTACAAGAACCTAAATGTTCAAAGTAGTACTCCTAAAGTTTCAATCTACCAAACCAATACCTAAACCACAAAAGACAGTTCAAATATGATCACCAAAATCCTGACAGACAAGAGAAAAATACAACTTAACTGATCCATAACTATCTTGGTCGGACAGTAGAAATATTTATTTATTTTGCTCTTGTAGTGACACTTATAGCTACTGTATGTAAGGAATAACACATATTTCTGCCGACATTTTTATTAATATCCAAAGTTTAATAGAAATTAATTAATATACCCATATCTGCTGGGAAGTTATAAAAATGTCCGTACTGGCTATTTTTTGGCCGGTATCCAATTTAATTCAGTACCAGCCGAAAAATGGCCTGTAACATTTCAACACAAATAAAATTATCAAGGTTAGTTCAAGTAAACTGAAATTGAAATTAATTGTTTTGATGAAATAAAACATCTTACGAATCTTTGTTTGTGAACCAGCATGTTCACTAAGCCCGTGGTTGCAAAGGAACCCTCTCTTCGGTGCACCAATAGTCACACAATTTGGGCCAGTTATTCGCCGTTATCCAATCATATGTGCTTGGCACCCCTCGGTCCTTCCACTCCAGAATGCTATCTCCATACCTATCTTTCGCTTCGTCTCTGCACTTGTTAAGCAGGTTTTGAAAAGCTTTGTTGGTTATGCTGGCGAATGTCTTCCATGCCAGATCCATGTTTTCACCTGGGGGAAACTGAAAGTGCTTCTGCATGCATCATTAAAAAGTCGTTGGTTAGCTTAAAAAGAGAAACAGTAGGTTGCCAATTTAAAAAAAGGAGATTTTACTCACCAAAAACTCGACCTGGACCTCTTTTCTTACTCCCTCAGGATAGTCATCAAATTTCATGCACACGACAATAGTGGGTAATCTAGTTTCCGCAGGATAGTGAAAACGTGCGCATTGTAAGATTATTTTGTTGACATTTTTGGTCGCTTCCAACAAAAGATCTGCAAATAAAATTAGTTTTAAAAGCACTACAAATGGATAATCCTACATATTCAGAAATGCACAAAAAATGAATTTTACCTATAACCGACCCGACGAATCACTGGTCTGTCCTCCGGCCTTTGCGGCGGCTTAATGTATGCATTTCAGCCGCGGAGAGTGCTTGGATCCACTGGATGATTCCTCCTCTTTACCCTTTCTGCTCGACATACCTGCAATAAAATTTGTAGAAAATTTAGTTTTACAAACAATTCCAACAAAAATAATACATTACTTAAATGTTTTTTCCATTTACAAATAAATTAAAAGATATTAACCTAATTTCTCATTTGGCGTTGTTTTTTTCTTGACTTTTTTTACTTTTCGGTTCATTAATAACTAACGAATTGTAGTACACAATTAATAATATAATTAACCAGCATAGAATTAAGAAAGAGAGAAAACTTGCCTGATTACAAACAATTACTCTCTTGAAGATCGAACTTTCTCCTCTCATTCTTTCTTCCCAAGATTAAACTTTCTTCTACAACTCCTAAAACCAATTAACCAATCAATTAATCAAACCAATTAACCAAACTAATTAGACCAATTAACTAAACTAATTTAATGGGATGCATTTATTTGCAAGATGTATGAAATTATGAGCGAGACGTACTAGTATTTACACTCGCTTACAAAGTGAAGGGATTAGTTAGAGTATATGCACTCGCTTGCAAGATGAATGAAATTATAACCGAATAAATTCACCAAGCAATATTCGTATCCTTATTCCTTAACCGCGCAGTCGGTCACCACTCACCATGTGATACTACTGTTTATTCATAATTGCGATTTAACTTGCCTAGATACGGCCTTGATGGCAACATACTTTTTAGAAAAAAAATGATAAAAAATTTACATTTCTATCCACTTTTATATTTACTAAGGTCTGGTCCCGCAATTTCGTTGCGGACCCATTAATTGTTGCATGGGTGAATTAGCGCTATTTTCAAATTATGAGCTAGCTAGCTTTGCTATTCTAACTAATCCCACCTCCCATCCAAATACTTTATGATATCAACCAAAATGTAATAAGCATGATGATTTGATACCCACATATATAGCTTAGTCATTATAAGTTACAATTTTGATAAGTACAATTAATGTTCATTATAAATTATCTAGAGACTGGATATATCGGAACAACAGAAATTAAGCAGCACAAAAGAATGCCTGTTGAAAATTAGTCCGGACTCCGAATGTCTGAGTCAAAGACGACTCGGACAAATTAAACTGCTCTGCGTGCTCATGAAGTAATTAATGTCCCAAATTAGAAATGTCTAAATTAAAATTACCAACAAAAATCAGAAATGTACAGATAAAGAAGCTAGTGCCGTTGGCAGGTGGATAATCAACCGAATAAATTAACAATTTAAAACAAATAATGATGCTTATTGAGCAAAAACGCCACTGTTTTTTTTTTTTTTTTTTCCTTATTGAGCAAAAAGTAAAGCCAAATAGATGTGGCAAATACTTACGAGATTTGTGCCTGCGGGGTCGGGGTTCGAGTCGGCGTCTTCCAGCGGCGGGGTCACAGCGAGGTCAGAGAGCGGGGTTGGGGTCTTCCAGCGGCGGGGGTCACAGAGGCGGCGGGGTTCGGGCGGCGCGGGTTTTTTTTTTTGGCTAACCTAAAACGTGGGAGGGAGGAGACAGAGAAGGAATGGCGCAGGAGTTTTTTACGGAGACCCTTTAGCGACCGGGCCAAATCGGTCGCAGAAGGGTGTTGACGCCGGTCGCTGAAGGGGTTGTCGCCGAAAGCTTTCTTTTTTATGGAGAGGGGATCTTTAGCGACCGGCGACTGAACCGGTCGCTGATGCCGGTCACTGAAGACCTGTTTTGTTGTAGTGATCATCGATGTTTTTGCAATGAAACATCGATGTTCTATTAGTCGGGTAGTGCTAAAAAAACATCGGTGCGTCGCTGATGTTTTATTAGACTTAGCATTGACAATTAAGCAGGGTAGTGCTAAAAAATATTGGTGCGTCGCTGATGTTTTTGCAATGAAACATCGATGCACTTCTGCCGTCGTTAGGCCTTGAATAAAGCATCGGTACTCAATTTTAGAATGCTGGTTATTGTCAAATTAAATTCACTAGCCGCATGCGAACAATAAACTTTAGTGTCATACGACACTGTAAAAAAAACATCGGTACTTCAATCCGAGTTTCCTACGATTTTTTCTTCTAGCCAACTATGCTATGCCCATCCTTAAAAAAAAAAAAAAATGGCCGGTACTGTTGCAAAAAAATAAAAAAAATTTGGGTACCGGCCATTTTCCGGCCGGTACTGAATTAAATTGGGTACCGGCCAAAAAATGGCTGGTACGGATATTTTTATAACTTTTCAGCGGATTTCTATTAAACTTTGGATATTAGTAAAAATGTCGGTATTTCTGTCAATAATAACTTTTGGTTTAAGATTCATATTTCAATTTTCAACGAAACCTAATTAAGTAAATTTGATAATTAAACAGCAACAATTTGCATTACAATTTTTCTCTTTGTACAGCTCTTAGTAACAATTGGTTGACTAATACACATTTAATTATATTATGTATTATGAACTTGCAACTTCTTCAACTTAATTATATAATATGACAAGTCATAATCTATATGCCAATTTTTTTTTAAGAGTAGGCTTTGCCTCTATATGACATTTTTTTTATTGGTTATCCTGCGATGTAGACATGTAGTATATACCTACACAGTAGAAAAGGTCCTACACTCTACCAAAAATTACTAGTATGTAGCCTGTAGGTTAGGGAATGGAATCCTCTCCCATTTAAACAGCAGGAATTGTACAGCTGTGAAGACGTTGAGATTCGTGTTATATTCCAACAAAAACTATATATATTAAAAGTATCTCTCTAGGCTCTAGCTAGTTGGACAATGGACAGCCATATAGGTACGCTAAAAAATTTGCCACACAGAACAGAGGATGTATATATGCATTCATAAGGTCAAACCTAGTGCATGTGGCTGGTGGTCGAACAAATTCAATTAATTAGATGATCAACAAAGGTTTCAGTTTTTTTAAATTTCATATGAAATTAATCAACAGATCAGCGTCTGACTTCCCTTTGCTTTTTTTTATTGGAAAATCCAGCCCTCAGTACCTAAATCTTCCCAATGTAAGACTAAGTAGGGGGGCAAAAATATGGCTGTTATTGCTAATGGATTAGTTTATAATTTCTCAAAAGAACCACTCGCTTCCATTAAGTGATTACAATACATATGTAAAGACAAGTTATGATATGGAATCCGATCGAAGCTGTCCGATCCGCATCAAGATTTGTACGGGCAACTTCAAATTTTGCACATTTCAAGAGTGCACGAATCTTGATGTGGATTGGACAGCTCCGACTTGACATCCATCAGACCGTGCCCTCCACTCTTTATGATATACATATATTAAATGTCAGAAATTACCAGAGAAATCTATACTGAAGTCCTTTGTGCATGTAATTCACACACTCTTATCACACAGATGACCGCTAAAATCTCCTAAAGTTTTGGCAAATATGTTGATAATTTTTTTCATATTTATTCGTTTGAGAAGTGGAGGACCATGTTAATTAATAGAAATTTTCGGTAATAAGCCATAAAAAATAAATGATAATAATACCAAACTGTGGGCATTGTCGCTTGCTTATTTAGTTGTCATTTTAGCATATCATTTGAGAATATATATATACCACGACTTAAAGATTGTGATGACACTGCAAAGCTTTCTTGTAATTTGTTATTCATCAAATACCAAGACAAAATGTACTTGAATGAAGTAGAAAAGGAGCAGTAATAATTGCCATGGATTCTTCACCATTAGATGAAGTCCAATCAATATTTGCAGTAATTAATTAATACATAATTTAATGAACATCTAAGAAAGGACTATACGGATCTATCAGAAGTACATCCAAATTAGAGCAATTAAACTTTTGAACGGCAGCAGATCGATAAGGCCAGAAATCTGACAAAAATAAAATGAAATAATTAAAAAATCTCACTCGATCCTTTAATTGATACACATGATCACTAGCTGATTTTCTTTAATTTATCATGAGTCAATTCCCCATTTGCTGTTACTAACTTTGTTACTACTCTCTCCATTCTCCTGTGCTCCATTTCCTTGCTCATTATTTTTGTTATTCATGTATGAGCTTAATGCTGCAGCCACTGCCACTGTCAGTTTCGGATCCGGTGCAACTGGGGTTACCCCAACACTACAGTCACCGGCCATCTTATCATCTTCATTACGCCATATCCCATTACTCGAGTTAATATTGTTCGAAAACGGATTACATGCTCCCCAAGGATACTTTAAATTTGAACCTAGCATGTTAAATGGTTGATGCTGTAATGCATGCAATGCTTGGGTAGGGTTACCGCCTATGTCGAACATGCTAGTAGAGGTAGAAGAACTTGCTAAGGTGGAGATATTAGTTGAAGCAAGAGGATTTTGAGATGCATGGTTCATCATATAAGGGCTTAGGTAAGACATGTTAGAGAGGTTGTTGTCGGAAATGGAGGAGGAAGTTGTACTGGAGAGAAGCATGAAGGTTGCTGCAGCTGAGGTGGTGGAGGCCATCGCTGTTGCCCCGACCGGCAATGGGTGGTTGTGCGTGCCTTCATATGTTGTTACAAGGATTGACATGTCCTCAAGACATCTCTGGACCTATTAATGTATGAAGAAGGATATATATAAGATATAAAATGCAATTACTGATCTAGTTTATGCAAAATTTTCATCAAGTCAATTTCTGTTTCCTAAAATTTATAACTGATTACTTGCCTTTGAGTAGTTAACGAAATTGAATTCAGTCAAAAAGAAAAAACAGAAACAGTTAATTTGTGGGACACACATTTGATTTATCTAATGAAATTAGTACTTCATAGTTATTGCCACGAGACCCTGGTGCAAGAATGATTTAATCTTTCCTAGTATAATTTGTGGCTATAACTAATACACTATTCGGGAAAAAAAATAAAGCTTGATCAGTAAACTCAAATCTTTCAAGAAGATCTGTTGCATAGCTTCATATGATTGAGATATAGGGAAAAAATTATTGGAAACAAGGCCTAGCTTATTAATTATTTCTTGATCAAAGGATCAAATGAAATGCAAATTAATTGTAATAATAAAAGAACAGTATGTACAACTTATAAGTCATGAAGAGCTAAAGTTTACAGTACATTAAATGGAAAGCAGTGTATATTCTGAACATCAAACTAACTATTAGCATTCAATAAAGTTCAATCAATAGCTCAATACCTGTTTTCTCACAGGACAACCTGGTGCAACTGTACACCGGTAATATGCTCGTGGGCATGGATTTCCTTTGGCAACCTTCTGTCCATACTTTCTCCATTGACAACCATCATTCATCTAAGAACCAACATGCAATGATTCACTGAATTAAAATTTTAATTCACTAATTAAATTAACAAGATCTCGCAGATGCTTTTATCTTAAACGGATGGAACTTACAGTTGGGCCTTGGCACCGAACTCGAACAGAAACCCTAGTTTTCCGGTTTGCAGGATTTATGCTTTGGCTCGTTATGCCGGCCAACTCGTTTGTGTGAATTTTGCTGCTCTCCAGTAGAGAATACCCTCCGGGTCCTGCGATGTTATCCCGATTGCCTGATTCTTGATCTCTATCGGGTGTGTCTGCATATGATTGCAAACTCAAGGACAACCCCAATTCCTTGTTTTCATCATCTGAGTCAATTATCATCGATGAAGACGATTGCTTAGTAAGCTCTTTGTTCTCACTGTTCTCTCGAGCCCTTTTTGCTTCCCGGTGTCCGTCCCCGCCAAGAGTTAGGAATAATTGCGGCTCCTGAAAAATCAAATTTAAGTATTCATGTTCGCGGTTTTAGTAGTTATAAGAGAAATATGCCGTCTATCTCAATCAACTTGAGATTAGACAGAGAGAGAGAGAGAGAGAGACCTTCGGTTGCTCATCTTGGTGTTTCATTTCGGCTAGCTTCTTATGTAGCTCATGGTAATCTTTTAGTGTGCGATCAATGAACTCCTTTAGTTTCTTGTTATCTTCCTTCAACCGATCCATCTCCGCTTGCACCTTACTCAGCTAGACATATCAAACATGGCTAATGTTTTTCAATTTGAATCAAGGTAAAAAAACAAATCATGTAAACAAATTAAACTGTATATAATTAGTTAATCAAAGTTAGATAAATATGAACAACACAATAACAAGTCAAAATTAAGACCTTAATATATACACCCCCCTCCAATTCCCAAATTTAGAAGAAAAAAAATAATATTCAAGTTTTACTGACATATTCTGGCACCATGACAAAAGGAATATGGGGAAGAAAATAACAAAATCATAAACTAGTTTTTCGCCTTTTTTGGAAGTTTAAGGATAACTAATTGGTCTCGAAAAATAGAATACCTCATGGGAGACTGTACTGTCAGGCCGATGCGATTTAGTCTCTCTATGTTCTTGTTCGACTTCTTTCACGACATCTTTATAAAGTTCATTAGCTGATTGTTGATTTTCACATGTTTCGGCTGCCTCAACCGGTGTTTCTTTCCCGGATTCCGGTTCAACCGCTTCCTGCTCAAGTGCTTCCTCAGTCTCCTCGCTGTCATTATCCATATCCGTCTCCTCCTCTATGTTCAGAGAAAGATCTATTTGCATTGAACCCTCACCCTTGTTCTTTTTCAATGACATCCTCTTCTTTCTCTTTCTCTTTCTATTTTCTCTCTCTCTCTACCCTTTTGGGTGTTAATGCAACTCCCAAGGCAGCCAAGTCAATGTCCTGGCGTCTAAAGACGTATTATAGGGGTAATAAGAAGAGGAGACTATGCTCTCTCTTCTCTCTATCTTAAACTCATCATAAAATATTAGTTTGAACTTTGAAGGAAGATTAGCAAGGTTTAGATAAAGTTCACCTCATCTCCATTTCTTAAGTAATGGATATATCCATTACTCTTACACTGATAAGTAATAACAAGTTGTTTTCCTAATAATTTTCTGCTGGAGAGGAGAAGATTAAAACTGGAGAGTGGATATAAAGAAAAAGAGAAGCACGGATCTGACAGGGATACCCAAGTCAAGTGGGGAAGAGGTCATGTGATAAGAGAGCGCTTCCATCGCTGTGGGTATTACTATATATTACTATTAATTATTCTTTTATAATATGTACAATTAATTAAGGAATATTTTTTGAGGGGTCGTTGGTGGGAGATGCAAAGGGTCAACCCGTTGGAATTTTAGAGCTGACGTTCTATCATCCATCCAACAATAAACATTAACAACAACAAGGAACATGTACACCTACAATTCATGTGGGTCCCACCAAATACCATTCAATTAATCAAGTTTAACAAAAACAAAAACAGTATACAGAGGGAAGCAAAGAAAAAGAGGGCATGGTTGGTAAGAAATTCAATGACTGCATTAGCGTTTTCCCTTTTGTTTTGGGCAGAAGTAACATCATAATTTCCTCACAAAAAAAAAATTATGAAAGCCTGTAGGCAGAGGTAACAACATAATTTCCTCAATTACTTATATATGTGAACTTATATTTAGTTCTCAGAATAATAAAATACAAATACTTTTACTAATATGTAAGACTTATCAAAGGTACTTTATTAATTTATTCTTGAAAGAATATAGTTCTAGGTTATTTTAGAAGAAATTAGTCCTAGTAATGCTTTAACCTTTTGACTTCCGTCATAAGTGAATAAGTACTCCTGATGCACATGTTTTAAAGTTGAATTTCATGCAAATTAATTTTTTCTGAGATAGCTACTTACAAGGTAGGTGAATTTAAAATGGGTTGATCACCAGAATCCATGGTTCTGATAACCGGCCTAACCCATAAACCTCTTTTGATAAGGAGTGTTGGCAAGAAAAAAAATTCTTTTCAAGAAATTAATTTGTTACTCCAAAAAAAAAAACTTACATTGTGGTTGTGTGTCACGGTACGATACGCATATACTACTACAAAAAGGCTAATTACCAATAGCTAATCACACACGGATCTGAGAAGTTTTTGTAAAATCAGGGTGTGAACTAAGATTGCGGGTGGAGCGAAAATGAAAAATCCATATATGAATGTTTACACACGGATACTTGCGTAAATCCGTGTATGATTGTTGCAATTGTTTGGTGTAAACATTCACACACATATTTTTCGACACAGTTTTGTTTTATAATTCATGTATGAGAAAAGAAACACAATTTTTTACACATCATCGATCGGTGCATCTATCTTCTAAGGCATCTCCATCAATATTTTCTAAGGTATTTCTATTATTTCTAAAGCACCTCTTCCTCTATACATGATTTTTGTAAGGATGGCGAGGCAAGGGTGATCACTAGTGGAAAAACAGGAATCAGGATCGGCCCATCTGGATCGGCTACAACAAACAACAGATACTAATACCTATCTGGATCGGTTTCAACAATGAACCCGATCTTAAAAGCTAATGCAATCGGATTTACAAACTTATAGGATCGGTTCTAGCGTGACAAACCGATCCAGAAACTATCTGGATCAGTTTTAATATAATAACCGATCCTGATCATCATATATTAGGATCGGTTGTTACACTGTAACCGATCCTGATAGTATCAGGATCGGTTATAATAAACAACTGCTCCTGATTGTTCAATATTTGGATCAGTTGATCAGTTCTTAGTTAGAACCGATCCTAATACATAATCTAGGTAAGATATTTTTATTTCCATAGAAAGATTAAATTTTTTTTAATTCCATAGAATACAAATATGAGTTATATATACACATGAAATGCTAAATTGGCCGATATTTCAGTGGCATTAGATTGAATCGAATTGAGCACTCCAGAAAGTCGGTTTGAATTGTGATTATCTCATTTTCTTCGTCAGTTTCGTTTTGAGGAGATATAGGATTCAAAGTTTTTCCTTCCTTGATTTTGCTCTAAGATGGAGGATTCAAAGTCTTTCCTCCCTTGATTTTACTCTAAGATGGAGGATTCAAAGTCTTTCCTCCCTTGATTTTACTCTAAGATGGAGGATTCAAAGTTCTTTCTTCCTTGGTTTTACTCTGAAAAGAAGGAATATTTAAAGTCTTTCCTCGATGAAATTATGAAGTTATTAATTAGAAACGAGAGAGTTTTAGTCATCTCTCACAATATTGAGCCTTCAAAACTCTTGATTAAATCTATAGAATTAATAATGTTTTGAATAGGGTGAAGGGAATGAAATATTATTTTTCTATGGAGATCAAGATCTCTCGGTGAGATTAAAAATAATTGAAAAATTCAATGTAGATAATGTGGAAAAAAAAAGCGGGTGCTACTAGATAGCCAATGCATGTGCTGAGGGGATCAGCCTGAGAGCCGCGTCGAGAATAATGCTTCTTGATTATGAGTGGAATCCTGCCAAAACAAAACAAGCAATAGCACATGCATCTCGGTCCGGCCAAGAGAAGGTAATTTATGCTTATCTAGAGTTGGTTGCGGGTTCGTGGGAGGAGAGTAAATATGAGATTAACAAAAAGAAAGCTCGGATGTCTAAGATGGTAATTTTATTAGCTAGGGATATGCGTAGAGTATTCAAGTGCTGAGCCAGTGAAGTTGCATCCAACCTGGGCGTATACCTGTTCATAGCAGATGTACTGTGACACATTTTAAACAAATGCAGAATTTATTCTATGGAATTAAAAAAAAAAATCTTTCTAGTTTCTTAAAAAAAATATCAAGATTCTTTTCAATATGTAAATAATATTAGGATCGGTTTTTTAATAAGTAACCGATCTTGATACTATCCGGATCGGTTTTATACACAACCGATCCTAATAATAAAAATTAGGATCAGTTCTTCAATAAGTACCGATCCTGATAGTATTAGGATCGGTTATTAATAAAAAACGATCCTATTAAATGTAATTAGGATCAGTTTTCTACAACAACCGATCCTGATAGTGATTATAAAGGTTAATTCAGTCAAACTCTCGACAGAACTTTAATTTGTCAATCCTTCTTCCCCAAGCGAGCCTCTCCTCCATTAATGAACGCAGCTCCTATCTCGCAGTGCATTAATACAGCTATCTGACGCTTCTTTTCTCAGGTTCATTAAATGATCATTTCTTATCTATAGATCGCTTTTAATTCGGTTCAAAATATAAACTCTAAGGCCTAAACCCTAAATCCCGAATCCCGAAACCCTAAACCCTAAACCCTAAACCCCTAAACCCTAAACTAATTAGTTTTGCATATATGGTGCTTATATGGATCAAAAACTTAAATGAACATATGGTGCTTATTTTGTCATAAACACAACTAAATGGCTTATAAATATATAAAAAATCGCATAAATGTTAAAATTAGGTACATTTTGTTGTTTTTATGTCATATGTATTTTCTTTCTCTTTTTTGTAGAGATATAATTGACATTAATTACATATAGCTCCTTATTGTTAAAAATTGTAAATTTTGACACATACTAGCTAGTAGATTGTAGTGCTATATATATGGATTTTCATATAAAGATAAAAAAATTGTAAAATTTTGTAGATTGGCTATTGTTGAGAGATTTGGTGCAGCAGTCTTCATCTCACTCAGTACGACATCCCAAAAAAGTTGTAAGTACAACGTATAATCTAACTTTAATTAGTTTAATTTGTATGTGCATGAATATGTATTTTAAATTGATAGCTAGATTAAATGTATTTATGTTAAGTATGTAGCTAGCTAGAGTATTGTCTTATGAGCCACAACCGCATGATTAATGCCTTTAGGTCATGATACTCGTTCAAAATTAATCTATTAGGGATTAATTTTGAATAGTCCCCATTTGGAGCTGCTTTTTGAATATTTTATCTCATTTAGGATGTGGTCACTTGTTGGTCGTGTTTTAGTATCTAAGAAAGTTTCGACAGTATTTCCTTATTAGTTCCCCGAATACTCGGGGAACTGAGGGGAAATGCTGCCGAAATTTTCTTAGATACTAAAACATGACTAACACGTGGTCACTATTGAGACAAAGTATTCAAAGAGTGGGATAGGATGGTAACCGGCCCCATGTAAGCCCTATTGTGAACAGAATTTAGTACCCCAACCATGTTCTTAATTAATTGTGTTTCATTATAATTGCAGATGGACCGCCGTTGGATGTACGAAGCATCGCGTCTATCAGATGAATATATGACAGGGATCGATGAATTTATCAGAGTTGCTACGGAAGATATGGCAAATAAGGGGAGTGCACTGATGTCGTGTCCATGTCGTGATTGTAACAATGGTCAAAAATTTTCCAAACCGAACCAAGTGAGGAACCATTTAATCCGTCGTGGATTCAAGCAAGGATATAAGTGTTGGATATGGCATGGTGAGAGTTTGCCGACCGACATAGTTACTGGCACTGAGTATCATTCATACCATACCGGTGGAAATAAAATGAATGATCTACAGGGATTAGAAACCGACATAGGTACTCGTACTGAGCATCATTCAGAATACCATACCGAAGAAAATGTTGACATTGTGGCAGATAGATGTGATAATTTTGATCAAATGTTGCGTGATTTAGAAGAGGATTTTGATAATGATAAGCAGTATTGTTTATTTGAGAATTTGTACGAAGATTCTAATAAGGAACTGTATCCTGGTTGTACTAAATTTTCAAAATTGAAAGGTGTATTAAAATTGTATAACCTCAAGGCATCTAACGGTTGGAGTGATAGAAGTTTTACTGAGTTATTACAAACTTTAAAAGAAATGCTTCCGGATGGAAACGAGATACCACCTAATGTTTATGAGGCAAAGAAAATACTGTGCCCAGTGGATTTGGAAGTTCAGAGAATACACGCGTGTCCAAATGATTGTATATTATATCGAACTGAGTATAAAGATCTTCACGAGTGTCCAAAATGTGGTGCATCACGTTACAAACCAAAGCAGGTAACCAGCGATAAAAGTGATGATTACAAACAGAACAAAGGACCTCCGGTAAAAGCATTGTGGTACCTCCCCGTGATACCGAGATTCAAACGTTTGTTCTCAAATGCTAAAGATGCAAAATTATTGCGTTGGCATGCCGATAACCGAAAGAAAGATGGAAAATTACGCCACCCCGCTGATTCTCCTCAGTGGAGAAATATTGACAGAGAGTTTCCCGAATTCGGATGTGACCCTAGAAATCTTAAGCTTGGGCTGAGTGCAGATGGAATAAATCCGCACAGTAGCATGAGCAGTAAGCATAGCAGTTGGCCGGTTCTATTGTGCATTTATAATCTCCCGCCTTGGTTATGTATGAAGCGCAAATACATCATGATGTCCTTACTCATATCAGGACCAAAACAGCCCGGGAACGACATAGATGTATATCTAGCGCCATTGATCGAGGATTTAAAAAAATTATGGCTTACCGGAGTGCAGATATTTGATGCATACAGTAAGGAGAAATTCACTCTACGGGCCATGCTTTTCTGCACCATTAACGATTTTCCAGCTTATGGAAATTTGTCGGGTTACAGTGTCAAAGGAGAGAAAGCGTGTCCTATTTGCCTTGACAATACAGTCGATATCTGGCTACCCAATTCCTCTAAAACCGTTTACATGGGTCATCGTAGATTTCTTCCTGCCAACCACGCACACCGAAAGAGAAAGAAAGAATTCAATGGAAAGACAGAGAATACCAGAGTAAATTATCCGTTGGCTGGGAAAGCTATTTTCTCTCGAGTGAAGGATATCAAAGTTGAATTTGGGAAATTTAAAAAAAAGGTGGTGAGAAAGAAGGGGGCACCAAAAATTAGTTGGAAGAAGAAGTCAATATTCTGGGATTTACCATACTGGCAGCACTTAGAGGTTCGACACTGCATCGATGTGATGCATGTGGTTAAAAATGTATGTGATAGCATGATTGGAACATTATTGAATATTCCGGGTAAGACTAAGGACGGTATCAATGCTCGAAAAGACATGCAATTCTTGAACATACGTCCTGATCTACAGCCAGCAGAGAAGGAAAGAGAAAATGGGAAATTTTGTACATATCTAAAACCCGCAATGCATACGCTGTCAAAAGAGGAGAAAAAAAGCTTATGTGAATGCCTCCATGGTGTCAAAGTTCCATCCGGTTATTCTTCGAATATTAAAAACCTAGTTTCACTTGAATTTTTGAAATTGTCAGGAATGAAGTCTCATGACTGTCATGTTTTAATGACACAGCTTCTTCCTGTTGCAATTCGGGGTATATTGCCACCATTGGTTAGGCAGACCATCACGAAGCTTTGTTTTTTCTTTAACGCCATTTGTTGTAAAGTAACTGATCCTGATGCGTTAGATGCTCTCCAGAAGGAGGTGATTGTGACTCTCTGTCATCTTGAAATGTATTTTCCACCGTCTTTTTTTGATATTATGGTTCATTTAATCGTTCATCTAGTTAGGGAAATTAAGATGTGTGGACCTGTTTTCTTACGGTACATGTATCCGTTCGAGAGATACATGGGATTCTTAAAGGCATATGTCAGGAATCGATATCGTCCTGAGGGCAGCATTGTAAGAGCTTATGCTGCCGAAGAGGTTATTGAGTACTCTACTAATTATATGGACGATACGAAAGCTATCGGCATTCCTAAATCTCGACATGAGGGTAGGCTTCACGGAGTAGGCACAATCGGTTCAAAATTATTCATACCTGATGCTAAAACGATGTCACTAGCACATTTTCATGTTTTACAACATCTCACTGATGTTCATCCTTTGTGGGACGAGCATATGACTATCTTGCGGCAACATAATCCTAGAAAATCCGACAAGTGGTTGATTGCTGAACACAATAATAAGTTTGCATGATGGTTTACACATAGAGTCATGCAAGCTAAAGAGGGAGAAAACATTAAAGAAATTGTCAAATTGTTAGCTCTTGGTCCAGTCCATGTCGTGAGGACCTTCCAAGGATATGACATCAACGGGTATACATTTTACACAAGAGATCAGGACGTAAAGAGTACCGTGCAAAACAGTGGAGTGACGTTAGTAGCCTCTTCGAGTGATTTTTCAGATCCTAAAGGTGCCGGACCATCGCATGCATCCATGTCGTACTACGGGTTCATTGAAGAAATATGGGAGCTAGATTATAGAACATTTAAGATCCCGTTATTTATGTGTAAATGGGTCGATAACCGTAGGGGGGTTAAAGTCGACAACGATGGTTTTATTTTGGTGGATTTCAATAAGGCTGGATACAAGGATGATCCGTTTATACTTGCAAGACAAGCCACGCAAGTGTTCTACGTAGGGGATCCGGCCGATCGTTCAAGACATGTTGTCCTCTCTGGAAAAAGACGTATCATCGGTATTGATAACGTGGAAGACGAAGAAGCGTACGATCATTTTGATGAGATACCACCGTTTTCCACTGGCATGGCGTCTTTATCAATCGGTGAGGACCATGAAAATCTGGACATGCGCATTGATCATAATGAAGGAGAATGGGTTGAAGATGTTCCTGCTGGCAACGATCAAAATGAGGGAGTTCATACATAATTGTTTATTGGTATGTTCTACGTAACAAATTTTTATTGGTTTCAAAATATAAAAATAAATTTAATATCAATATTGATGTTATAACATGTTGTCATTTTATTTTATCAGATGTGCATTGAAACACAGGACGATGCGAATCATGCAAGTTAATTACAATTCTTCAATATTTATGACATTTGTAATTCATTTGGTAGGTTTTCTTGTAAATTATTAGCTTAGGTTTTCTTCAATATTGTTTTTCATGGTAAATGTAATTTGTTGGCTTAGTTTTTAAAATTATGATAAGTTATTTTTTAGTAGCTAATTTTATTTCATAGACATAAGTACATTATTTTAAAGTAGCTAATATTATAATTATTTTATAAATCATAATATAAATTATCTTATAAATTATTTAATGTAGCTAATATGAAAATTTTATAAATGTTACAAATTTATCTGGATTTGATATAAATTCATATCTGGATTTTATAAATTCATCTTATAAATTACTTACAAATCATTTCGTAGGAACATTTGATATGAAAATTGTTATCTGGATCGGCTGTTAATACAACAATCGATCCAGATAAGAATCTGGATCGGCTTTTACATTAGTAACCGATCCAGATATTCAACAATCTGGATCGGTTGTTAAGCTAATAACCGATCCAGATTATTATCTAGATCGGTTGTTGTACTATTAGCCGAACCAGATGCTTTTCTGGATCGGTTGTTAGCTTAACAACCGATCCAGATATTGTTTTTAAAGCCCTTTCCGCCCTTCACTCCAAAACCCTTCTCCTCCAAATACTTCTTCTCGAAAAACCTTCTCCCTCTCCTCCTCAGAATCCCTTTCCGCCGAGTGAGATTGGACAGTTCCGCCGTGGAGCCCTCTCTTCCTCTTCGCCATCCGGCCCGCTACCCTTCTATCTAGTCGCCGCCAAGGTCGCTGGCAGTGCACCTCATAGCCGCCGCTAACCCTAGCTAGTGCACCTCAAAGCCTAGCCGCCGCTAACCTCAAAGCCTAGCCGCCGCTGCCAGTGCACCTCCTCTTCTAGTCGCCGCTAACCCTAGCCGCCGCTGCCAGTACACCTCAAGGCCGCTGCCAGTGCACCTCCTCTTCTAGTCGCCGCTAACCCTAGCCGCCGCTGTTTCTTCTTCTTCCCGGTTAGTGTGTGTTGTTCTTTAACTTGGCATGAACCTCAAAGCCTCTAATTTGTATAGTATTGATGCACTGATTTTGTATAGTATTGTTGATTCTTTAACTCGGCGTGAATCTCAAAGCTTGATAGTTGTACATAAATGCAATTCTTTAACTTGGCATGAATCTCAAAGCATGAGAAATAAATTGTTAGCTTGGCATGACTCTTTAGATGGATATTTATGTAGACATGCAATTCAACCCTTATTTATCTTGGCATGAACCTCAATGCTTCATATTTGTATGGTATTTGTAATTAATAAAACACGGCGTGAATCTCAAAGCTTGATAGTTGTATATACATGCAATTCTTTAACTTGGCATGAATCTCAAAGCATGAGAAATAAATTGTTAGCTTGGCATGACTCTTTAATTAGATGGATATTTATGTAGTTTGTGTTGTAATTAGCTTCCTTATCCCTAAATTATTACTTATTATTTATTTTGAAAATGAGCAGATATGGAAGGTGGCAGTGAGCAATCCTCGGATAAGAAACGAGGGAGAGGGCCAAACCAAATTAAGGAGAAGATCAGTGAGACAGGCAAGAAGCTTGAGATCGACAGATTTTATAGGCCTGTTGTTACCGCGGAGACAACGTCTTTTTCCACGGAACTTGGGGTTTTAGTAAGAAGGAATATTCCTATAAGGTTCCAACATTGGAGAGATGTTCCAGACAAAAACAAGAAAATAATATGGGAATCAATTAAGGTAAATAACATGGTGTTAATTTCAACAGCTTTTATTTGATATTAACTAACTCCAAATCTCGATTTCTATTTGTTTGGCAGCTAGGATGGGGTATAGAGGAGGACGATAAAGTGAGGAGGTACTATTATCAGAAAATGGCTACCATTCACCGAAAGTTCAGAACCAGTCTGACTAAAGCGTGGCGCAATGGTACGACCCCCGATTTTGGTAAGCTCAATATTGAACAACGCGACTGGGATGAATTTGTCGAGTATCGAAATACGAAGAAATTCCAAGTATGTTTATTTTTATGGACGACATACCTTCTCTCTAATTAAAATTTGAACTCTGCACTTATAATTAAGGCCAACTGTTTCTTTGTTCAAATTGTAGGATGCCAGCCAGATTGGGAGGGAGAATCAGGCCCAAAACAAGTATCCACACTTCATGGGATCCAGAGGTTACAGCGGTGTGGGATTCCAGAGCAGGCTTAGAGATGCTATGCAGTTGATTGCAAATGAGAAAGCATCTAGTGATCCGTCTTCCCAAGGGTCAAATACTACTGCATTGACACCTGAAGAGGTTACCGATTTGTCGGTCGAGAATAGGCACGTCACGTGGAAACTTGCTAGACAGAAGCTCTCAGTAGAGACCAAGGAACGCTTCTATCCAGAAACATACGTATCGGTCATCAAGAAAATTGTAAGGATTTAGATATTGTCATTCATTAGAATACAACAAGTAATTTATTATGTTATAACATGTTGTCATTTCAGGACGAACAAGAAGCGGCTTTCAAACAAGGCTTGTTGGTCGTCGAACGACACGACGATGTTCTTGGAAGTTCTCTCCCAAATCCAGAACATTCAGGGAGGGTGAGAGGAGTGGGAGGTTTGATTTCAATGAGAAAAACATACGGCCCAACAAAGAAGAGACGCCCTTCCTTGAGGACTGAGAGGTCCGAACGTGAATTTGAAGCGAGAGTGGATGAGAGAGTGGAGGAGAGAGTAAGAGGAATAGAGGAGAGACTGCAGCGAGAAATGGAGGCGAAAATGGAGGAACTGTTTCGGCATAAAATGGGCCTACCAGAAAAAACTGATAGCCAAACAGTCTTTCTGAGCAGCTGTCAGTCAGCCATACCGACGGCATCTCTTTCTGCTTTTCATGAGGTAATTTAAATTTAGATTTGAATCAATAGGCCTATGCGCGCCTTAGTTTCATACATATTCAGATTTTAATTTTTTTTTGCGTAACATGTCTTAGATTCATAGCAATCATTTTATTCGAGTAGAAGTCAATATTTGTGCAGGAGGCAGAATTAAGATGCAAACTCAAGGCGGTTGTTAATGGGAATACTCGGGTAGTGGCCATAGGCCTAATTAATGTTCCAGTTATACAAGGTGGAACAATTCACTGTAGGCCGATACCGCCCGACCATGCAAAGGTAACTGTGGATGCTGTTCAGGATGCGGACTTTTTAGCCATCCCCTTACCTGTACCAAATGACGAGATGGTAACCCTGCAAGATGCTCTCGGCAGTTCCACGGCATGGCCGATGTCCATGATATCTATTGGTTCCTCTGATGTTGAGGTATATTGTTATTACAAGTACTTATACTTCTTAATTTGTATCTATACGATAGAGTCGTAGTTGATTCAGGATTTTATCTCAATTTATTATGAATTTTGCAGGAACCACAAGTTCCTGGAGGTGGCAAAGCGAAGAGTCACTGCAAGGCATTTGATGGTATCGAGTTTGACAAGCTGGGACGAACATTCAAGCAGCTGCGTGATCGATTTTTGGAGTCTGATGGCAATCAATTAGATATCGTTCCGCCACTTGATTTTTTCCATTCAGCAGACTCCATATCTATCTATGCCGATGATTATGTCCTCTTGCTTAAACCACGGCAGTGGCTCACTGCGCCAGTTGTTCAGATCTGGATGCTGTGAGTTAATATTCGTAATAATTGCATAATTTAGTACCTTTAATTCAAATTTCACAAAATTCAGATTATCTGTATGCTTTTTTTTTTGCAGGTATTGCCACAATTTCATCAAGGAGGAATTTCCCGATGAGCAGGTTGGTTTCATGGACCCTGCAAGAACATGTGCCGACCAAATGGATCTAGACCGAGGAGCTGTCGTTCAATACATTGGGAAAGCACTCAGAGAAAATCGGGACAAGCGATTGATATTCATACCTTATCATCAGATGTTAGTGTTATATTTCGATTCTCAGTTTATTAAATTTCTTTCAATTCATTGAAATTATAAAATGTGAAATGCTACAAACCTAACATGCAGAGATCATTGGATATTGGCCGTGCTTATGCCAAGAGATAGGGCATTGTACGTGTTCGATTCCGATAGGAAGCACAATAGAATGTTCATGATCACTGCTGCTGTTGAGGAGTAAGTGCCTTCCTAAATTTCACGTTTGTTTATTAATTTATTATTTTAACCATCTCTCGTATGTACTGATTGTTCAATGTATTCATATTTCAACAGTGCTTTCCGCATAGAATTGGATACTTCTTTAGATATTCATACCGAATGCAAGGTAATAGTTTATATTGAGATATGATATGATTATAGGTACGTACATGCAAAAATTTGTGAATATCTAATATAAGCCATTTGTATGCTCATCATACATTTCAATTTTTCTTTAAAGGTTCAGAACGATTGCGAGGTAATATTTTCTATTGAGATATGATGATTACAGGGACCTAGATGCAAAAATTTGTGAATTCTATACATTCAAGCCATTTGTATGCTCATTAACATACGTTTCAATTTTTTCAAACTTGTTATGTAGTGTCCACAACAACCATTTTCCTGGGAATGTGCATATTATGTCATGTTGCTCATGCAAGACATGATGAAGGAATTCCTCGATGTTTTTCCAACATTAAAGGTATATATGTATATATATATGCATTTATGGAATTTTTCAAAAGTAATACAAAATTAAATTTATAGTCTCTGCTATCTTTTAAAAAATGCAGAATATTCCCGCTAAGCATACCGTACAACGCTTGAGCGACTTTCGCCTAATGTGGGTGCAAGTTTTACTAAAGGAACTAAAGGCGAGTCGAACAAGTATAACAATTTAGGATGTCAAGCATGAACATGATTTATATGTAATAATTTAGGATAAGTTCAACTTTTGTGTAATATTTTAAGATGTGTATATAATGTGTATGATATTTAATTTAATTATATGTGATAATTTAGAATGTGTGATTGTGATTTAGTATTTGTATGTTGGCCAGCAAATTATATATATGGGGGCTGGCCATATTATCGAAATTGCTTTTTTTAGATTAAATAAACATCAGGATCGGTTGAAGTTCTGGAACCGATCCAGATACCAACTTTTAAAAAAAAAGATTATTCGTACAATCTGGATCGGTTTATTACAGCCGATCCAGATAATTATTATTAGGATCGGTTATGGAAATAATCGATCCTAATTGTTATCAATTTAAATAAAGAAAAATACCCTAGGTTGGATCGGTTTTAAGAAATAACCGATCCTGATACTGTTTAATCTGGATCAGTTGTAATTTTTAAAACCGATCTAGATTATATTTATCGGGATCGGTCGTTTGTTCCAACCGATCCAGATAGTATCTATCTGGATCGGTCAAACAACCGATCCAGATTTGTTTAGTATCAGGATCGCCCCGATCAAGATCGGTTGTGGCCCGATCCTGATATCTGTCTATGACCGATCCTAATTCTTATTTTTCCACTAGTGGATGGGTAAGGCAATGAAGGCGAAGGTTATATCGGAGACGAAGAAATTTCGAACGGCGCAACTATTCGTTCGAGTGTTTGATTCCAGCGTATGACTCCAATTTGGAACGAAGAGATCTATTGTTGTTCCTGGATTTGAGTTCAAGTTTCGGATTAATTTATTTTCTTTGTAGTTTTTGGTTTTGTATTCTTTTATCATATTTTTCTCTTAAGCATTGTCCATGCATGTAACTATATGTAAAGTCAGATCTAGGATTTTTTTTGTTGTATTTTCATTTTTTTAGGTAGTAAAATGATTGTAATGAATTCATATTTTATTTGTGTAATGTAATTGTATATGTTGTTTATATTGATAAATATAGTGTTTTTCATATGTGTTGTGTTTAAATTCATAGTCTTTTGATATATGCAATGGCTAGCAAATATAGTTGTTGTTCATTATAAGCTATATTTAGAAAAAAAAAAAATAGAATCACACATGGATTTTTGTTCCAAATTGTGTGTGATTCATTAAAAAATTTGAATCACACACAGATTTTTGTTACAAACCGTGTGTGATTCATAAAAAAAAAAAAACTAGAATCACACACAAATTTTTGTTCCAAACTGTGTGTGAATGTTTTGCAAAAAAAAAATCTGCATCCCTCTTACTTCATATCACACACGGAGGTCTAACATTTTTACTCACCCTACACTTACACACGGGAGCGAATCTATGTATAAATTGTATTTTGTCTGTGTGTAATCGCACTTTTTGTAGTAGTGATATGAAATTTTAGTTTATTTTTTTCTATTAGTACAAAATATTTAAGGTTTTTATCATAGCTTATTGATACAGATACGCAATTTGTTATATCCATATATAAAATTAAATTATATAATAATATATCAAATAAATAGGAAGAACATGAATATATAATTTTAAAAACAATCTGTACATAATATCATTGTATGTGGTAAAAAATAATACAATCATTGAAAAAAATATAAGCTACTAATTAAACAAAATTATATGAAATGTTGTATAAATCAATATCCTGGTAATTTAAAATATTACCCAATGAAATAAATAATTAAGAAAAATATCCTCTACAATTTGTACTTATCAATTACCTTATAGTATAACAGGTATAAAAAAATTCTAGATTTTATGCATATTTTTACTCGATGAGTATTAACAAATTTTTTTATTACTAGCTAGATAAGTGTAAGGAAAAAAATATTATAGAAGTATTCATTTTTTTTTTATTTAAGTCTGGTTACTATGACATCAGTGTTATTTTAGCTGTAGAGACAATAACTCCAAAATTCATCAAACATCCTTCACATAATTAATGAATTCAAACTGTTCAAGTCATATACCTCACGAGTGATGCTTTTACATGCAAAATTCATAAATTTTAGAATTTATTTCGTATAAAGTTAAGTGGTACGTAAAAAATATACACAGATAAGCAAGTATATATATAATCGATCGGAATATATATTTTGTTGACCCTAAGTTGTGTTATCCACTAATCATAATGTCTTATTTTATATATTATGTACTAGCTAGTTACTATTGATGTTTGGTAATTTCATTTTATTGAGCATGTCATGTAATTAATGCCAGATATAAGGAGATGATATTTACAAAATATGCTAACTAATTTTGTCTAAGTGATTCAACTGCTTACTGAAGTTGACCTTAGGAAGTGCGAATTCGTATCCTCTGCATTAACACAAGTTTTGAGTTGAGATCTGGACCGTCCGATTTAAGGCTACATTAATATTAAAGAGCTTCGTACATTATAAGCGTGAGCTGGATTAGTCCGAATTCTAATTGCACGACCCGAAAATTAGCTCAAACAGTATGTCAATGCAGAGGATGCGGATTCAGAAAGTGCTGGAGTCTATAGGAGTTTAGGCTATATATACTAATTTGTAGGATAATTATTGTCATATTTATTAAAAAGTTCTAAATATTTAATTTTTTATCAAAATATAAAAAATGTTTATTTCTCCAACTAAATATAAACAAATATTGTTTCTCATTTTCCCTTTCTTTAATCCAAGTTTAAACTTTTATCGATTAATTAGAATAACCCAGTTTTAAAACTTTAATTTAATTTAATCTTTTAAACTACTTACCCAGTTTTTTCATTAATACAAATTAAACAGCTAAACTTGCACATTAGTATTTAATATTTGATTAATTATAATACAAAAAATATTAATTGCAGTTGAAGAATAAGAACGTGTTCATTTGAAAAGAAGGATAAATTAGGTCTTTCATCTTAAAATAAAAGTTTAATAATAAACTCAAATAAAAATTTAAAATTAGATTAAAGAAAGAGAAAATTAATGAGAAAGGTTATATATTTTTAAATGGGAAATAAGCATTTTTCAAGTTTCGATGGGGAGAGATTGATATTCAGTAGTTTTTGATGATGGACATCACAATAATTATTCTAATTTAAAATGGGCAAATAAGAAATTTAAGTATTTTGATGTGGAAATGGACAATTTAGAATTAATATTTCAACGAGTATGACAACGATTCTCCCTATTTTTTACTATGTGTTGGGTTGCTAAAGAAGTAAAGACTAAAGAGTAAAACTGATAATTGTTTTTTTTTATTTAGCATGAGATGATATCTCAGTCCATATACTTTCAAATCAGACACGGAATTGAAAGTTTTAGTTTTATTTATTTTTTACTATGCTTTCCTGAGCTCTAAAATTGCAATACTATTCAAGATCGATGTTATGATCGATGATATTATGCTTCATATACAGTGAAGTTTAGGCTTTGTCATTTTAAATTGCAAAATAATTTAGCTGTTATTTATTATAGGAAATTTATCAAAATCTTGAATTTGACTAGCGATATTTATGTTCTGTATCTATCAAATAGTTTATCAGCACAACCATTTTAGTTTGCTAAATTGAAAGACAAGGATAAGATGGTAAGACTAATCCTTAATTTTAGTCCAATCAAATTCATCTTCTAAAATTACAATATTCAAGTATAATTTTATATTATGTACATAAAATTCGGCTAGTTAAGATCTGATGGACCACTGCATGTATTTGACTAGATATAATATAATTATTTCTGGCGTTTTCCTTTTTCTATTGTTCTATGATCCATACCTAAATGGGTAACGCGTTGCCTTTATAAAAACAGTTATCAATGTATAATCTAGCCAGTTTGCAACAACTAATTATCGTACTGGCTGCTCAGTCAAACTTCTTTTGCATTTAAATTTTTTTCTTAGCAAATCCTATGGGTTAATTAGTTTTTAATGTAAAGGACATTCATATCATTTAATTTTTACATTAAAATTAAACAAAAATAAACAAAATATGTAAAAATAAACAAAATATTGGTCCGTTCTACGGATCAATATTTTTGTTTTCAAAGTCCAAATAGTCGATATGAACCGTTCAATATGATTTCCATACGTAAATGTACTTGAAGACTAAAATTTACATTTTGTAAAAAAATTACTACTTTTGAATAGTCTAGAATCTTTAGATCAAATAATAATTTTCTACCTATCAAAAAATAATAGTAAAAAAAATCTTGATGATATAAAATTTGATGTACAAGTACAGTTCAGGTCGATTGTTTAGATTTAAAAAAAAAGAGATGATATTTTAAAAATTTGATGTACAAGTACATAGTGCCGCTGACACCGTACCAGTAAATAATAAGACCGGTACAGACCTGCTAAATATATAGAAGGCTACAAACTATATTGAACAAGAAAACAGACCATGTCAATAACCGATAAAAAGGATCAAGAGTCAACTAGCTAGGCATTGAGAGAATTACAGTTAAATAGTTAAATTAGGCAGTAATGATTGAGGTCAACTGAATTGTTATTGGTTCTGTGAGGATGCTCAGCTGTCCCATGCCCCTTCTCTGAGAGAGAGAGAGAGAGAATTGAATATAAATATTTAGAAAAATATACATTTGGGAGAGAAGAAGAAGCATTCACTGATCAGGATCTTTCCAACTTTATCTTATTGGGATTTTTATTAGAGTCAACAAAGAGATTTTACTCTCTATCTTGTTGAGATCCTGGATTATCTGTGGCAGCAATAGAATGCATAGTAGTGTAACGATTTGCATGTTCAGATATAAGATAAAAAAAATTTTTTTTTTTTTTTGGGTATGAATTATGAAACCTGATTGTGCAAACAGTGCCTGTTATATATAGTGGGACCGTCTTTTTCTGTATACCTTGATGGCTATCTGGAAAAATTTATTGAGTCTTGTGTAACAAAAATAGCAATGATCGATTGGTACTATGATTTTAAAATTTGAGTTTTGAGATTTAAACGATTAATTTTTGCTGGTAAATTTGATTTATATATTGAAATTTTGCAAAAAAAATAAAATAAATTTTTACATGTTTTAAGACCATTTATTATTTTTATGGATTAGAAGAAAAGTATTTTTATTGAGACTGTCTAGAACTTATAAAATCAATATTTTTTCTTCCAACAAAAAAATTAGTATATTATCTTCAAACGTGTAATTTTAGTTTCCCATAAAATTTTGACACCTATCACAATATTACAATTAACTCTTTTATAATTGGAAAAGGGAAAGCATGGCGGGCGACTCCAATGGCGACTCCAATGGCGACTGGAAAGTTGTCACCAGAAAGAAACCTTACCCAACTCAATGGAGAATCTCACAGCAAACTGAAACCCAATCGAAGCCATACCTACCCTACACAAAGCCTACCTACGCGCAAATCCTCCGTCGCTCCTCTCCTGCCCCCACCATGACCTCTCACGGCCGTACCTCTCCACCCACCTCCCAGCCACCGTCCCCTACCTCTCAAGCCACCACCATCTACTATGTGTCGCCTCATAGCCCTTCCCGGCTGCGCTTTCCCCCGTCTCATACATTTCCTGAATGGAGAGGTCGCTGTTTTCGGTGTTGCCGTACCGGCCACTCGGCAGCCAAGTGCCGCAACCCAAAGAGATGCGGTAAGTGTTGGTCTTATGGCCATATTGGCTCCAAATGCAAGCAAGATATTGTTCCCCCACCTCCGGCCACAAACAAGACCCTACCACCACCACCCACCACCTTGCAAGCCGAGCCGAATTTTGAAGAGCTTCTTACCGGCTCATTCCCTTACCACACACCGGAGATGCCCAAAGAGAGACCTCAGAGGGTGCATTGCTTCATACCACGTGATGCTGATTATCATACAGAACTGGATCGCCTCGCGCAGGGAGTTATCATGCATACAGGCGGTTTTCCTTGGGAGTTAAGTGTGGACAACGTTTCTGCATATGCTTGCCGAACTAACTTGGTCACTAAAGAAGAAATCCAAGTCTCTGCACTTAGTGGACCTCGCTTCCTGATATTGCTACCAGAGGGACTACATCCGGATACATTCATCAACGCAACTCCCACGGATGCATGGGAGGAGGGGTTATCATTCCAACCGTGGTCTCCATATGACGATGCTGCTATTAGCATACCTTCATACAAGATTCTCCTCAGTTTGGTTGGTTTCCCGCCACATCTATTCAGGGAAAGGCATGTAGCACAGGCGGTGAGTCATTTTGGGTTATTCCTGGGTACGGTAGCTCCGGAAAATCCTTCTTCCCTAACCTCTTGGACTGTCGCCGTCGCTGTAGATGATCTATCTCTAGTGCCAACTGAGCTGGTTCTACATGTGGGCGGCATGGTGCACTATATCCAAGTTCATGTGCTCAACTGGCATAGAGCGCCAATCTACAAGGCCAATGAGATGCCGACGCACCCAAAAGTATATCACCGCCCGCAACCACCTCCATCTTCAACCTCCTCGTCGGATAATGAATTAGGATCAGATGACCGGGACCTCATACCAATGAGCTCTCGAGTATTGCGAGACCTATGCCGAGGACGCACTGCAGGATCGTTACCACCGGAACTCCGGCGATTTGCGGGAGATGATAGAATGGACCTTAACATTACACGCATGGTTACACACAGCATGCAAGCAGGGAATCCAGCTGATCGGGCTGCGGAAACTCAGCATCCTTCCCAAACCGTACAAACCGTACCCCTTCAATCTCTGGATCGCATACAGCCCCCTCCTACTGAGTTTGATGTGGCGGGTCATTCGGGTATATCTCCCACACAACATGACTCTCAACGTAATAGCCGATGCCTCATTCAATCAAAGCAGCCTATGCCAGCCAATCCGCGCAACAGGGGAGCAGATCCGTGTGATAATTATGAGGCTGGGCTTGCTGTGGCGACTCTATTGCAGAACAATTCATGCCAAAAACCTCCAGCTGCATCCGGGCCTAAGCCACACAGAATCCTGTCTCGTGGAGAACCTTCTAAGAATGTCAGTGCAGCTGTCTCTGTCAGGGCTGACGGCGCAGAATCCGTGCAAAAGGAAACAGAGATTTTGTCTCCTTTTGAAGAACATGCCAAAACATTAGAAGTTTCCAAAACAGATGCTAATTCGGCAAAAGCTCAACAGAAAAACAGGGCCCAATCCACCAATACTAGGCCTAAATTAAAACCTTTAAGACAGGGCCCATTGTGTATTGCACCTCAATCCAGGAAGTTCAAATGGACCAGGCCGACCCCTTCAAATAATGCACAGGTCACCAAGAAATTAATTGCTGCTGCTAGCAACAAGAGGAAAATTGTTCCGAGTCAGGCTCCGGGTAATCCAAAGCGACCAGTTAAAGGGAAAGAAAAGCAACAGGCAGAGCTATCTTTTAATCCGGAGGGATTTTACGAGGTCCAGGTGCATTATGATCATATCTCCAAGCTAGCGACGGGCTGTGGCTTCACGCATAAGGATGTTGAAGAAGTCATCAAAATTGATAATGCACAGCGACAACTGGCAAGTCGAACAACAACTTCAGCAGACACAATGCAAACAGAAGAAGAGCCCGATCTATCCAGGTTTGAGCCTGACTCTAGTGATGAGCTTACCTCGGATGAGGAGGAGGCTTAATCCCAGATTTCCCGAGATAAGATGGTGTGCAGTCATTAAATCTCCATGTTAAACAAACTCAGAAAATTTAAAATATTATCTTGGAATTGTAGAGGCCTTGGAAGGGTAGATAAATGTGATGTGGTCAAGAATGTAATTAGGCATTCTCGTTGTGACATTTGTATGCTTCAAGAAACCAAATTAAATGAAAGCAGTTTAAATTACTCGAGTGTGCTTCCTTCATTTTTTCAAAAGAATTGTGTTGTTATTCATGCACGTAATTCGGCTGGGGGTCTCCTAATCTCATGGAAACACACTTACATCTTGATTAACTCTTGGGGGACAGAACATTCTTGTTCGGCATTGTTGCAGCAAGTGCATACTGGAGCTTTCCTGTTGGTATCAAATGTGTATGGCCCGGCAATTGATGAACATAAACCGGCTTTCATTGAAGAGTTAAGAAGATTGTCGACTATGGTGAATCATCCTTGGATTTTAGGAGGTGATTTTAATTTAGTGAGATGGTTGATAGACCGATCAGGGAATCAACGGAGTTTTCGATTGATGTCGATGTTCAATGACCTTATTCGTGACCTCCAATTACAGGATATCCCACTGTCAAACAGGCGCTACACCTGGTGCAACAACAGACCGGATGCAACTCACTCAAAAATTGACAGATTACTAATCACACCTGAATTTTCTTTGCAGTTTGCGGCTATCTCTCTCAAGGCGATGGAGGTCCTTGCCTCAGACCATGCGCCATTGCTAATGTCTTTTGCTGATGCCCCAACACCCAGGCGGCCTTTTAAAATGGAACTGTTCTGGTTGACCAATCCACATGCTACAGAGATCATACAAGCAACATGGAATGAGACTACAGCCTCTCACGCAGAACGAGGGGTGCACCGGTTCAAAGGGTACTGTGAAGTGCTTCACCACAAACTTCGGGCATGGCACTGTTCTAATTTCGATGCTTTGGAACAACAGCTACTATTTTGTAGAAACACCCTTCTATTTTTTGATCAAATAGAAGAAAGACGAAGGCTTATGGCATATGAACGAAAATTTCGTTTAAAGGTCAGAGACCGGGCTTATTACCTAGCCTGCATTGTGGAATCTCGATGGCGACACAGATCTCATTGCCGATGGTTAAAGGGAGGAGACAAAAATACATCCTATTTTCATGCATTAGCTTCCGCTAAACAGCGCAGGAACAGAGTCTCCTTTATACATCAACATGGCCAGATTTTTCATGAAGATGCAGCCATCCGAAATATTTTCAGAGAACAGATGGAAGGTTTATTAGGCTCGGTTAATTCGGTATGGCCATTCCAACCGGCAGTTCTGTATCAATCGGACCCGAATCTAGAATACCTACAAGACCCCTTCTCCAAAATCGAAATTGAAACGGCAGTGAGGCAGTTAGCGAAGAACAAAGCATCGGGTCCAGATGGGATCCCGAACGAATTTCTCCAAATTCATTGGCTCACTATACAAGATGAGATTTGCTCTTTGATTCACGGTTTTTATGATCAAACTTTGAACTTGGCAGCCATCAATCAAGCAAACATAGTGATGATCCCTAAAGTGGATAATCCCAGCCAGGTTAGTGAATTCAGACCCATTAGCATAATGAATGCTATTCCCAAGCTTATTTCCAAACTCTTGGCCAACAGATTGCGTTCTATGCTACCAAACCTTATTTCAACAAATCAATCGGCTTTCATTCATGGAAGGCAAATCACGGAAAATTTCAACTCAACGAGAGAAATGTTACATCATATTTCTAGCAGTGGGGCATCGGCATGCTTTATTAAATTAGATTTTAAGAAGGCTTTCGACTCGGTTAATTGGGGATACCTGTTACGGGTCATGGAGGCTCGGGGTTTCCCGGAAAAATGGCTGGCATGGATCGGCAACTTGTTCAATACGGCCTCTTCACGTGTTGTCATGAATGGGGGCGAATCTGAATTCTTCTACCACAAAAAAGGTTTACGACAAGGGGATCCTTTGTCACCAATGTTGTATGATGTTGCGGCTGATGTTCTCACAAGGTTGATTGAGGTCCTCAATGGGTCGGTTCAGGCTCAACTGACTCGAAAACTGAAGCAGGCGGTATTTATTCATCAATATGCCGACGACACGGTAATAATTGCGAATGCTGAACCGACTACTATTATTTCATTAAAAATTGTCTTAAGGTTATTTACGGCCATTTCGGGCCTTGAGATAAACTTTGCAAAGAGCTCCTGGATTCCAATTAATATAGCACCTGCGCATGTACTGCCGATATCAGCTGTCCTTGGTTGTACCTTATCTGCATTCCCCACGGTTTACTTGGGATTGCCATTGTCTTTGAACCGTCCAACTAAACAACTATACATGCCTCTTATAGAAAGATTAGAATCCAAATTAGCTGGGTGGAAGAGCAAACTCATCTCTAGAGGTGGCAGACTGCAGCTCATGAACTCGGTTTTGAGCTCTATTCCCATTTACTTCATGTCTTCTTTCTTGTTGCCGAGTTGGGTACTTAAAAGGATTGATAAAATTAGACGGGATTTTTTATGGAGCAAATCCGATCAGCGAAGAGGCATTTCATTAATTAAATGGGAAACGGTATGTCTACCGAAAGAATATGGCGGCATGGGGGCTGCCAATCTCTTAATCCGAAATAGATCACTCCTCCTGCGGTGGTGGTGGCGGTTGTACACTGACCAGGCTTCCATGTGGACTCGGACCATTAATTGTCTATACAACCTAACACCTGATAAATCTCACAGGGTTTGGAAACAGAAGGGATCTTTTTTTTGGCATCAGTTACTCAGGATACGACCTTTCTTTGACTGGTCGGTTAGATGGAATATTTCTCAAGGCTCTCAGATTTCTTATTGGTTTGATTCGTGGCAATACCCCACCCCGGCTGCCCACTCTCTGCCGCACCCTTCAACCAGGAAATTTTCACTTCAAATGGCGATAAACAGTGGGCTTGCAGTTCCTGATCTTAATGCAGCATGCACACAGGACCAAATACAGTGGCTCTGGTCTAAAAACAATGTGTACTCCGCTAACTCTTATTATAGGAAAGTTATCTCAGCTGGGATGTCTAAGTGGAAATATGGTTTTGTTTGGCTTCTCAAAGTTCCACCTACGGTTCGTGTTTTTTCATTCCTATTGTTACAAGAGAGATTACTAACACATGACGTTATGTTTCGCCGAGGGATCCAATGTGATCTGCAGTGTCCGATGTGCCTTCGCTGTCCGGTTGAGACTGCCTTTCACCTATTTTTCCAGTGTACTAAAGCCCGACGTTGCTGGTCGAGGATGCGAGCTTTGCTTGGTTTCTCTGTAATGACACAGGGTCATACGGTGCATGAGACTGTTGATAAATCTTGGAGAGAGTGTAGGCGTCGATTATCCAAAGAGAGGTGGGGTGCATACTTCTTTGCATGTCTTTGGTTCATTTGGAGGGCACGTAATCGACAGGTATTTGATGACTACGAAACTAATCCGGAGTGGTTGGCATACCACACTATGCGAGAGGCTAAATTGTGGTTGAAGTATAGTTGAGGGGGGTTTATATTGTATTTGTTGGGGTAGTTGTATTGAAAACTGTAATCAGCTGTAACTCTAACTGATAGCCACTATCGGTTTCTCAAAAAAAAAAATTTTGACACCTAGATCGAATTGATTTTTTGAATCTCAAAATTAAAAAATTGGAAGTCACATTACATTTTAATTGTTGCTATACAAGTATGCTTAATATTTTAGGCTAGCTCGACTACATTTACATTTATTATTTCTTTTGTTTAAATTTTTATTTTTTGTGCATAAGAAAATAGTCAAATTCATCAAATCACTTTATGACATGCGTTTCATTTTGAATCTGCAACTTCTAATATAACAAAATGCCTCAATCAACTGTACTAGACACAATTCATTTTTTTTGTTTTGTTTCTAAATAATGGTTTGCCCACTTGCCCAGGTGCGGACCCAGCCTAGTCCAGAGGGGATCAACTGGCTCTCCCTGAATTTTTGATGTTTATACAAATTTATAGGTTCGGTTCGACTTTGCTCTCCTCTGACATTTTATTTGCCCCCTCTGAATTTTTGGTTTGTAATTAATGATAAATTTAGGGTTAAAATTATGATAAATTTTTTGAGTTCTAATTAGTAATTAGAATTATAAGTCAAAGTATTGAAAATTATAAATTATAAATTATAAATTAGAGCATTATTTTTACTACCCGATTAGCTAATAAGTTTGAATCCAATTAACTATTCAAATCTGATTCGTTATTTTCTTGTCCCTCCTTGAAAAAATATGAATCTGCCTCTACACTTGCCTTAATTCATATTAAAAAAATTCTGGATCCGCCTCTACACTTGCCTTAATTCATATTCTTACTAATTCAATAAGATTATTATAGTAACAAGGACTTCTTCCATAGAAAAAAAAAAAACTGGAATTTACACTAAACCAACAAACATTTGGTTGTGCCGGAACCAACTGAAACAGAATCTGGTCAGACCGATGTTTAGCAAGGTTAATTTGTTTCTAATTTTTTGGAACATTTTTTTGTTACGAACGTCTCCCTTTCTTACATGTTAGGGTCTGGGTCTGGCAAGTAGGGGTGTTCAAGCGGTTCGGTTTGTTCGGTTTTTAACCGAACCGGATAATTTCGGTTTAAATGGATTGGTTTTTCGGTTTAAATAGATCGGTTCGGTTGAAATTTTGAATTATTTCGATTTAAATGGATCGGTTTGGTTTAGACTTTTTAAAACCGACTAAACCGAACTGACCGGTTTATATTGGTTTGACTCTAATTTTATTGGTATTATAATGATTTCATTAAACTAAACCGAACCCAACCGAACCAAACTTCAATTATTGTGTATGACAATGTGTTCTTTTCATTAATAATGGTACCAATATATTTACTTCGGTTTGAACCGAACAAACCGAAATTTACTTCGGTTTGTTCGGTTCAGTTCTTAATCGGTTGATAGGTTTAATCGGTTCGGTTCGGTTCTATATTTGAAAACCGAAGAAAAGTTTGATTTGGTCATTTTACTTCGGTTTCAACCGAACCGACCGTTTGAACACCCCTACTGGCAAGTGGGAGCGGGAGCGGGGCGGTCTGAATCCGATGTTATTCGGAGCCGATTTACATTAGACAGCTGATTTTATTTGACAATTTGCTTAATTATTCACAATATCAAAATTTTCAATTATGTATTTTTTATAATTTAAGCAATCGCTTATTAGTTTTGGTTTAATTTGATAATGATTTACCCATTGAAATATTTTAGCACTTGATAAATAATCAATCATTTTACTGTTAATTAAATTTAAATTTAATTAACAATATATTTCAATAAAAAAATTAATTTCTTATTTTGACAATCTTTAAATCGGTTGTCATGTTGTCCAAAATTTAGTTTTCATGAATGGCCGTTAAGACATCATTGTTTTACCATTTTGGTCTTTGAAGTATCAAAATTCCCAGTTTGCTCACTAAAATTATCAGTGCATCATGAATTGGTCCTACCTTCAACTTTCATTAGAAAAATGGATGGAATTCCACCTCAGCATTTAAATAGTGGTGCAGGCGGTCGGTTCGGTTATGGGTCGGATAATTAAATCGAACCCATAATCTACCCATTACAATATCGGTTCCGGTTCGGATATTAAATTATTAATTTTGTAACCGTATTTATAATTTAACAGGTTATATTTTTTAAACCATACCCTACCCAAATTAATCGGATCCGGATCGGTTCCGGTTCGAATCCGAATCTGTTCCGAATCGGATCCGGATATCTTTTAAAAGTAACACCTCTAGTGGGGCTATTTCAAGCAAATATTGTTGTCAAACACAAAGTTGGTATTTTAAATTAAATGTTGCAAGAGCATTCTTCCGCTTCCAAAAAATGGTTTGAATAATACAAAAGAGAAGCATAAATGAAAGAGAAAAGATACTCTGTGGTGTTATTCTACCGAAATTTTTATTAATAACATTTTAAAAAAAATAATAAATCAAATAACCATCGTTTTCTGACAATTATAAATCTAGCACGGCCGCAGAACACCGGAGCGGACCCATATGAGGGAGGCCGCAGAATGCCGGAGCGGACCCTCATATGGGGCCGCAGAATGCCGTAGAGGTCCCTGGGGCCTCAGAATGCCGTAGAGGACCCTTTATTTTTTTATTTTAAAAATACGAAATTGTAATTTGTTAAGAGTTATTTATTTAATTTCGAATGTGGTTTAAATTGATTTTTGGTCGTATCGTATTCGTTTGGAATATTTTCGATATTTTAGATATGTGGTTTCTTTGAAATTATTTTGTGTGCTCTGAGATAATGCAATCAACAAAATAAATAAATAACAACAAAATCAAACAAACAAGAAACTAATCAACGAAATAAATAAGTATCTGACAAAACATCTCCCAATACTACAAATAAGAATCTAACAAAACATCTAACAGTACAACAAATAAAAATCTACGGCTCTGGACTAAACACCGTCCTCGCCTTCTTCTTCCTATACCCCCGACCCCGCCTACAGAGTGGCGTCTCGTCAGCCTCTACTGAGGATGCAGAGTCGTCTGCCTGGACATCCGTAGACTGAACCGGCTCCTGGCGAACCTCCTCAATCTCGGATGTCTGCTGGACCCCAGGACCAAAAACTGTGGTCTGTCCAGACTCAGCCTGCGTGAATAAAAACGCATGTCTGGCAATGGGGTCATCGTGGAGGGAAGGGTGAGGTACCTGCTGTGAGGATTGGCCAGGGAACTGCGGGATGGACTCTGTCTGAACAAAACTAGGCTGATAGGCAGGAGGTGCTGTCTGAGTGGGACTGTAACCCGGGGAATACAGTCCATCTCCCTCTGTGCCATACTCAGTGGAGATATTGAACTAGAACGGGTCCTCCTCCTCGTCTCCACCCTGTATTAACTTACAAATTAGATAATGTATTGAATAAGAAAAAAATCACAGTTATGTATTTTAATTTAAATTATACCTCGGTAGGCATCCTAGCCTGGGATCCCATGGCCTCATGTGCGGCTCGGCGCATCAACTCGGCACCTCGGTCGAACGCCTGACCGACCGTCTCAGCATCATGGACGGGTGCAAACACGTCCTCATCACCAGTGTAGGAGACTAGACATCGGGCTCGGCAGATATGTCGTCGACCGCATCAACACCGCCCAAGCCAGCGCACCTCAGTAGAGAGTCGAGGCGCGCCTTGTACCCACACAGGCACACTGCGGGTACGTTGTGCTTGAGGCCCCAGGGACCTCAGGGACCTCTACGACATATCTGACGAAACCAGCGGCCCCTTATATAGGCTCCTGTAGGGGACCTCTACGGCATTCTGAGGCCCCAGGGACCTCTACGGCATTCTGCGGCCCCATATGAGGGTCCGCTCCGGCATTCTGCGGCCTCCTCATATGGGTCCGCTCCGGTGTTCTGCGGCCGTGCTAGATTTATAATTGTCAGAAAACGATGGTTATTTGGTTTATTATTTTTTCAAAAATGGTAGAAATAAAAATTTCGGGTTATTCTATTTTGTTGTAAAATATAAAAAGCACTATTCCGAATAGTATCATTTCATCACTCTTCACATTATGTTTATATATCAAATAACAATAATAAAAAAGAAAACAAAATTAGTCAATGTTCTTTATTGTGAAATAATAAAATGGAAGAGCTTGCTTAATATGTTGCCAAGAGGAAAAGTATTTAACGTGTTATTCAACTAAAATTTTACTTTAAAAAATGCAATTTTAATTGAAGTCAAACTCAATTGATTTTATTTCTTCAATAAATATCGAAAAATCCGATCCAAACTGACATCTGGATATCGTATTATTATCTTATGATGCACATGGTATTATTCTATCAACAAAAGGAATCAACTACCTTTTAAAATTATAATTGAAGAAAACATTTACTATTAACAGAAATTTAAACTAATGAGCGTCAACACAATGTTGGCTCCTCCCGTTAATCAAGGATCCATTGAGATTCTTGCAATCAAAACATAAACAGAGTATCTAATAAAAAGAAGAAGAAGTAAAAGTTGTTTAGTGATGGGGAGTGGAATTCGCATCCTCTTAGATATCTCAAACTTTGAGTGTTTTCTTGGAAAATCTCAACCGTTCAAATACGTTTTGCACGAATCTCAAAACAAAAATAATACTGGCACCCTATGCTATCCCAAATAGGCACGGGAGATGTCGGTCACGCAAAAGTTGAGATATCTCAGAGGATACACACTCATAGGGAGTGTATGTGGAATTCAGATCCAGTGCACATCCTGTTCGTGTAGAATGAGATATGAGTCGTCTGTTTTAATCTAATACAAATTAAAAAAAAACATATAATTTTAAATAGACACTGAATTGATTTTGATCCAATTGTGAGTATTTTACACGGTCATATAACATAAGAGATACCCACTCGTGTGCTGTGGTATAAAATCCTAGATATAGTATAGATTAATTTTGTGGTTTTTTAAATAAAAACTTATTTAGCTTCTTTAACGATGCTAATTATCATTTATACTAACTTATTAACAGATGATCTGAGCCATTTCCTTTACATCTGACGGTCCAAAATGTTAAGACATGAATGCTGAGATGTGAATGGCAGCAGATAGAATTCGGATCACTCCAAGTACCTGGATCAAGCAAATTACAAACGGACGATGCAAAATTAATTCGAATTTTTATTTTTTTGGATAAAAGGCCGAAGCCGGTTTCATTGCAAAAACAAGTTACAGTAAGGTTAACAAGGATATCTCGTGACCAAAATGATACCATGTATACAAACAATCTTATGCCCCAGATAGGCAGTACCAAAATCTGAAAACAAAGTTAAAGGATAGACCCTAAGACTAAGCCACCACCATGGGCTATTAACACTAATCAACCAACATGGGCTGATAACACTAAGCCACCAACAAGGGCTGAGGTAAGTATGTCTAAACTGCTTATTACAAAACACAGCATTATCTAAGCTTCTAAACATTTGCAAGATTGGGGTCCCCTTCATAGATCACCATCTGCATGTCCTCAAGCACCATCAGAAACTCCTCAAGCACCATCGGATGATCATCAGGATGTCAGCTGCAAATATGAATCTCATCAGTGTTGTCCGGAAGCCAAAGGGTTGTCTCATCTCTGACATGCTGCTGCACTTGAGCTGTCCAGTATTGAATTAGAGATAAAATTAGAAATATAATTTGCCTAGGTGTTTTAATAGAGGTTGTAGTGAAACACAGTTCATTGCGGTGCTTCCAAATAGTCCAACACACCGCACTTACGACTAATAAGAAGGTTTTTTTAGATTTTGTAGGCAATTGATAAGCAAATTTGACCACATCTGAAAAGGAATGCCAAGATGTGCTGATATGCTGACAAGCCCCCATCCAAAACCAAATTTGTTGTATAAATGGGCATTGCACAAACATATGGTCAATTGTTTCATTATGATCACAGAACTGACATTTAGGGCTACCGGTCCATTCTCTTTTGAGAAGTTGAGATTTGGTAAGTATTCTTTTCTTATGTGTAAGCCACATAAAAATTCTGATTTTCAACGGGATTGGTACAGTCCACCACAGCATAGGTTGTTGGGGTATGATTCCTCTATAGTTGAGTATTTTATACAAGGACCTAACCGTAAATTTCCCATTTGGTTCCCATCTCCAACTTAATTGGTCAGTATTATGGGTATATGATATTTGGCTAATTATTTCTAATATAGATAACCATTCTGTATATAAGATATCAGTCAAGTTTCTTCTAAATCGAAGTACTTCCCCTTGAGTATTTATCACTGCCTATAATTGAATATCTTGGTTAGCATCTATAGAAAAAAGTTGTGGGAATCTAGTTGCAAGCGAGAAATGTTGGAACCAAATGTCAGTCCAGAATAGGACTGATGAGTAGACCCCAGGTGTGTAAGAGATGCTGAAGTTCCCTAATTGTTCTAGTTTCACAATGGCTGTCCAAAAAGGAGAATGTGTTATGCTGTGATGACCTACATAATACTTAGCCATAATGATGTATTTCCAATTACTACTGTAATTAGGATCTTTATATTTGAGCCACCATTTCATTAGTAATGCTAAGTTCATTTGTCTCAAATCTAAAATGCCCAATCCCCCAAATTCTTTAGCAAAGCATGATATTTGCCAACTAATGAGAGTATATTTCCTTTTGACAATACTAGTACCTTGCCAAAGGAATCTTTGTCGAATTTGATCTATCTTTTTAATAACATATGCAGGAACTTTAAATATAGAAAGTGAGTATAAAGGGACTGCAGATAGCACTGAATTGATAAGTGTGAGTCGACCCCCTAGAGAAAGTAGACTTCCCTGCCAATTTTGTAATTTTTTCTCTATTTTATCAATGAGAAAAATCCAATAATTTGTAGTCATTTTATGTGTATGCAAGGGCAACCCTAAGTATTGTAAGGGGAATTTGGATGTGATACATCTAAAATGAGTAGCCAGGGTCTCTACTTGATCAGTATTTATCGGATACATGGTTGTTTTGTTATAATTCATCTTAATACCTGATAATGCTTCAAAGACAAGTAATATCCACCAAGCATGTTCTATATTAATAGGATCAGGTTTTAAAAACACAATTGTGTCATCTGCATAGTGGCAATTTACCGCAGGATGACTGTCTGGTAAAGGTGGACCTAATCCTTGTATAGCTCCTGATAATCGGCCTCTTTGGAATATCTTGCTGAGGGTATCAGCGGCTAAAATATAGAGATAAGAAGACAAATTATCACCTTGTCTCACCCCTCTCTTACAAAAGAAATAAGGAGTGAGTTCCCTATTGATATTGATACAAGATTGGGAGCTATGTAACCATTATTGTATCCAAGATATCCATTTTGTCCCAAATCCTCTACTACTAAGAATGTTAATAAAGTAATGCCAATTTATTTTGTCATATGCCTTTTCAAAATCAACCTTGATAACAACTCCTTGTGTATTAGTTTCCTGACAATGATGGATAATTTCCTGACTCATGACTACATTATCTAAGATATATCTATTTTTTATAAAAGCAGCTTGGCTAGGGTCAATTATCCTATTCATGATAGATTCTAATCTGAAAGTAAGGATTTTAGATATGATTTTAAAACTGCAATTGACCAGACTAATTGGTCTGAATTTTGCTATCTTTGTAGCATCTTTTTCTTTGGAGATGAGACATATGATAGATTTATTAATGCTATGCTATGCAAGTTGGTTTGATGATTATAGAATTGGGAGCATAATAAGAAGAGATCATCTCTTAACTAAATTCCAAAATGATTGATAGAACTTAAATGTGAACCCATCAGGTCTAGGGGCGCCATTTGGTTCACAAGCAAAAACTGCATGCTTCAATTCCTCCATTGTAAATGAAAGTTCTAAGGATTGTTGTTCTATCCTAGTCAATTTATCAGATTCATCTCAAAAATCATATTCTAATTGTGCACATGTAGTTCCAGGTATGCCTAATAAGTTTTTATAAAAATCAGTAATATGATGCCTAATACTAGTCATATTAGTGACTGGTTCGTCATCTATATCTAAGGTCAATATTTTTTGTTTTTTCGTTCTATGTGAAGCCACGGTGTGAAAATACTTGATATTATTATCACCTTCCTTAAGCCATTGTTGTTTAGAACGTTGTATCCAATATTTTTCTTCGTCTAGATATATATTATCTAACTCATGTTAAATTAATTCAATTAACTTGGCACGAATCTCAAACAAATCCCTATAATTTTTATAGGTACCAGATTGACTTTGGCTCGGCTGATTAATCTGAGCCGTCCGTTTGTAATTTGCTTTAGTCAGTTACCTGGAGGATACGGATTCCAGCAGATGTGATTCTTTGAGATGTACGATAGATTTTGACTCTGGTTTCAATGTCAGAAAACAAAGTTCAACTTGAGAGAGTGTTTGATTTCTGTGATCTAGAAAGCGCTCTCCTGTGCTCTCCATTTATTTTAAAAGGAGACTGAAGGATTATCCTTTTGAAGCTCTAATTCGAGTTGTGGACATCTCTCGTCTTGTTTTCAATGGAGAGGATGGGGCCTTGCTTTAAACCCTCCATGTGGCGATTAAAGTATTAGCGAATTGTTTATCACCATTAATAATGTACATGGCAGTGATCCAACTATACAAAAATTTGATGCAGTCTATTTTATAAATTTGAAGTTTTTCTATTATCATATATTAATCAACACCAGACTTGGTTATATAATAATTTGGTATGTATTAATAAACTTTCTTTCATAGAAAGATTAATAAAAAAGAGCTAGAATCTAGATGAGAAATCTTGGAGTAAAGACATTAACAAAGTTATTTTAGCTTCACACAGAGCAGAGACAGTGAAATAAGTATGTAATTGATACGCTGTGTAAAGTAAAAATAGATCTGTCAATATATTTACATGAAATTGTGGTATGTAGGAAATTTTTATTTTTTGCTAAATGGACGCAACTCAATCACGAAATATAATTTTCTAGGAAAAATCTTTATTTTATTTTATGAGAGAGACCTTTGGTTAAATTTAATAAATAAGATGCATTTCTCATATTATCATAACAACTATTGCACTCTTCTATCCGCCTCACAAAAAGCTACACAGACTAAAGTACAGAAGAACATTTAATGATTTACAAGGGATGGAAGCTGGTCGTGTTCTGATTGGTCAGTTCGAGAATTGAGATGCGGTTCATGGATAAAAGTGCAAGATTGAATCTAATCCACCAAACAGTGAATGAACTACTGTTAGGAAAACGAGCTTGATTAAATTAAGAGTGAGGCTACGGTGCTATGCAGAGCCGTGCTATGGCTCAATATTTGAGTTTTCAAAATTCTAACGGTCGATCCGAACTGTTCAACATGATTATAAAATGAATATGTATTTGCAAACCAAATTTTATATTTTTTTAAATATTTTTACTATTTTTTTAGATAGGTAGAAAATCACTGGTCCAGAATTTTCAGATCAAGTGATTTTCTACCTATCTAAAAAAATAGTAAAAAAATTCAAAAAAAATGTAAAATTTGGTTTGCAAGTATATATTCATTTTATAATCATATTGAACGGTTCGGATCGACCGTTAGGATTTTAAAAACTCAAATATTGAGCCGTAGCACGGACCAAACCGTGCTATGCATAGCACCGTAGCCTCACTCTTAAATTAATACAAAATATGAATAGTGCACCGGTTCAGCTTTGCCGAGAAATTGTATTTAAATTGGTTTCAGTGTTTGACCCTTGTTAACCTACTGATCAATCGGATCAGCCCACACTGGACCTCTTTAATCAAAGCTGTTGTGATTTTTATAATTTACTTGGCTTTGATCTCTAAGCATAGTTAATTAAGTGAGATTGGTTTTGATTATATTATTTTCTCATGCATTACTGCTGTAGTTATGTGAGATGACAGTACATCATTCTTAATTTAATTGTTACTGTGACCACCTCACGTTTACCATCATAAAATTCAACTGCCTGTATATACTAGTAAAATGCTTTTCTGTTTTTTTGTCTTCCCATTTTTTAGGGTTCAGGTCTATTATAATGAGTTGGTTTGACAATTTTCACAATATCTATTATATTAAGTCACACAAAAAAAAAATTATTGGTATGTTATTAATATTGCATATTTAGTTGTGTATTAAATTTTTAATATGAATGTCATTTCATATTTTGTTAAAATCTGCTAAACATGAAATACTATACTTTTCATGATAAATATTTAAATTTGCATCAAATATCATACAACATTCACATGATGTGTGTAATTTTATCATCAAGTTCAAATACAAGACACAAATAATTTTATCATCAAGTTTAAATATATTTTTTAAATATAAATACCCTTAGTGTGTATGTACAAGAACTAGACAGGAAGGGTGCATTTGTAGATGAGTTTGTTTAGGACAGGATCAGAGTAATTTATGCAGATGATTTTTCAATAATAATTCCTTTTCTATTGTGGTCTACAAAAATTTTAAATTAGATTTTCTAAATAACCATATTTCATTCAATTGAAAAAAGAAATAATGTAAAGCTCTTAATTAATACTGATGTATATACAATACAAGTATTTGAGTCTCAACAAATATGCACTTGGACTTAAATGAATATTCATACAAATTATGGAGTCCAAAAATAAACATATAATTGCTTAAAATTATTAGAGGGTACCACCTTATTCAAGAACGTAATAATTCTTTTTAGGAGAATTTAGCGCCTATAAGCAGCAATTCCGACCCAAAATTAGAGCCCAATTTTAAGACCATTACTATTATGGTAAATCAAAATTAGAGTTCAAAAAGAAAGACTAATCTCACTGTAGAAGCACCATAATACAGAATTCAAAGGGAAGAATAAGCCCAAATTAGGCCCAGAACTAAGAGCCCCGTCTTTGTATATTTTCAGCAGCGCTGTTTTACAACGATTTTTCTTTTTTAAGCATATAAAAAAAATATTTTAATAAAAGAGGTTGTTTTTTTTTTTACTTACAAGAACAGAAAATTATTTTCGGTATACTCCTGCTATATTTTTACAACAAAAAAGTCACATGAAATTTGAAAATAGATGTACCGAAAAAATGTTCGTAATAAAATAATAGAGTGAGTCTATGGTACTATGCATAGCAAGGATTGGTCCGTACTACAGATCAATATTTTAATTTTCAAAATCCTAACAGTCGATCCGAATCGTTCAACATGATTTCCATATGAGAATATACTTGTGGGCTAAATTTTTTATTTTTTAGAATTTTTTTACTATTTTTTTAGATAGATAGAAAATCACTGTTTTTTTATGGTCCAGAATTTTCAGATCAAGTGATTTTCTACCTATCTTAAAATATATTAAAAAAAATTGAAAAATATAAAATTTAGTCTGCAAGTAAATATTCATGTGGAGATCACGTTGAACGGTTTGGATCGACTATTAGAATTTTCAAAATGAAAATATGACTCTGTAGTACGGACTTATGTGTGCCATGCATAGTACCATAGACTTACTCAAAATAATATATCTGGACGAGTAAAGATATTAACACAACTATTTTTATTTCACGCAGTGTACCAATTACGTAATTGGTACACTGCGTGAAATAAAAATGGGGGAACAAGTACGTAATTGGTACACTGCGTGAAATAAAAATAGTTGTGTTAATATCTTTACTCGTCCAGATATATTATTTTGAGTGAGTCTATGGTACTATGCATAGCGCACATAAGTCCGTACTACAGAGTCATATTTTCATTTTGAAAATCCTAATAGTCGATCCAAACCGTTCAACGTGATCTCCACATGAATATTTACTTGCAGACTAAATTTTATATTTTTTCAAATTTTTTTACTATATTTTAAGATAGATAGAAAATCACTTGATCTGAAAATTCTGGACCATAAAAAAACAGTGATTTTCTATCTATCTAAAAAAATAGTAAAAAAATTCTAAAAAATAAAAAATTTAGCCCACAAGTATATTCTCATATGGAAATCATGTTGAACGATTCGGATCGACTGTTAGGATTTTGAAAATTAAAATATTGATCTGTAGTACGGACCAATCCTTGCTATGCATAGTACCATAGACTCACTCTATTATTTTATTACGAACATTTTTTCGGTACATCTATTTTCAAATTTCATGTGACTTTGTTGTTGTAAAAATATAGCAGGAGTATACCGAAAATAATTTTCTGTTCTTGTAAGTAAAAAAAAAATCAACCTCTTTTATTAAATTTTTTTTTTATATGCTTCAAAAAGAAAAATCATTGTAAAACAGCGCTGCTGAAAATATAAGGGTAGATACAAGGCCAAGTTGTTGATTGTCACCGGATATGATGCGGAGAACCAGTTAATCCCACTAGCATTTGGATTGGTAGAGAGTGAAGAGTTTGAGAATTGGAGGTGGTTTATGAAGTGGGTGCGGGATAATGTAATTGGTCCGAATAGGTTCATGTGTGTGGTCTCTGACCGGCACAAGGGCATAAAAAAAGTGTTCATTCAAGATGATTTGGGTTGGTTAGAGGAGAACGGGCAGTGTGCCCACAGGTTCTGTTCTCAACACGTGTTTGAGAATTTTGGAAAACACACTTAGGATAAGGTTGCTTCTAAATTTTTCAAGATGAAGGTTAAAAAGAAGAAGCGAAGAAGATTACAAGATGGCCTTGATGCAATCGGAAGGCGAAATCCTGATTGGCTGACATACTTGGATACATGTGGCAAGTATAATGAAAATAACGAGGAAGAACCAGCTAAGCCATGGAAGGTTTATCAAGCTATGGACGACGGGAGTCGTTGGGAAATAATGACCAGCAATGGTTCTGAATCGCTGAACAATGTCTTCAAAACTTCTCGCAGGTTTGTTATTCACAATTCCCATATTTTACTATTAATGAAATATTTTAGGTTATCTTTATTTTAACTGTAAATTGTAATTCTCGTAGGTTACCGGTTGCTGCAATTATTGAGGAGACGTTTTACAAGTGTGTCACATGGTTCGTTCAAAGAAGAGAGAAGGCCGTGGAATGCCAACAAGAGGGTCAACTTTTCTCCACCCGTACGCACTTGAAGCTGAACAAGCACATCCAGAAGACTAACAAAATGACTGCGGTTGCATTCAATAGATCCGGAGAATTCATGGTGACATCACATGGCGAGAAAATCCCATTTGACATAGAGGAAGGCAAATGGGTGTACACGTCCCGAGACTGTAGGTACAAGGTCGTTGTGCAGAACGACCATGAGGTGCAATGCTCTTGCCAAAAGCCTCAGCTCACCGGAATACCATGTGTTCATGTGATGGCAGTGTGTAAAATAAGGTACGAATGTGTGTTAAAATTTCATAATAATCTTGGATGATGAAACTTACAAATGTGTGAAAAATGTAGGAACTACGATCCAAATGTCTTCGTAAATTACTATTACAACATTCAAACGCTTATCGACACATGGAGTGGAGAATTCCACGTGTATGACAATCAAGGTGATTGGCCGCCGCACGAAGGGGATATCTTAACGCCAGAGCACCGGTTAGTGAAGTTGGGTCGGAGAAGACACAACAGGATCCCAATGTGGATGGACATACTGGAAGGAAGGAGAAGGGGTCACGAGACCAACAGAGCTACCCTCGAAGGGAATGCGAGAATGAGAATGGATGCTAGGAACCGTACCCAATAATGTCATGGTTAGGGCTTTCTGTTTATGTATTAAGGTTAGGGTTTTCAGTTATGTATTATGGTACAAACTTTCGGTTTTGTATTAAGGTTAAGGCTTTCGGTAATGTTTTATGTATTTTGTGTTATGTTTTAATATACTATGACTGCAGAATATGTATCGTTGTGTGTTATGTTTTATCTATGGTGTGTTCTTATGTTTTAATGTATTATGTATTGCGGGATATGAGATCTAAAATACGCAACATAAGAAGTAATATGAAAATAATATCTAAATACGCAACATAAAACTAATCGAAATAACGATCTAAAATACGCAACATAAAAATAATACTGAATTGGTGCCTTAATAGGCAGAAGAGGTTGGTGCGCCAACCCAGTCCGCGCACCACCCTATTTGGTGCGCGAACTGGGTTAGCGAGAGTGGTAGAATTGATAAGGGCCCCAACAGAGTGGTAACGATTTAATTTGGATTTTTTCTTATGGTAACAAAAAAAAATTTCGCTTTACCTATCTGCACCGGTGGTCCCGCCTCCAGCGTCATAGTTAGGACTTAGGTCTTGATATTTTTGGTAAACCTCCCACATTAATCCAACCGTCCGTTTCCCATGGTAATCCCTACAGCCCCGCATTCAACGGATGAGACTGGTCCCTCGGATACGTATGTCTCTTCCAATATTCCTATTGGAAGAGTTACGGTCTTGTTCGTCTACACAACAAACTTGTTTCCTATCGTCTCCAGTATCATCTCCAGTCCTTGTAAACTGCCAAGAGATGCGGAAATAAATCAGCTGAAATTCCGAAACCAATGAACAGTATCTCTGAAATCCCTGCAATCCGAATCCATCGATCGAACTTTTTTCGAGAATACATCTCGAAATAACTAGTTTTTCCTTGCACGCATCTCGGAACAGTTCGACGGCTGGATTCGGATTGCAGGGATTTCAGGGTGAACAGTAACCGATCTCGGATTTCAGCAGATTCAGATCTAAGAGATGCACTAAAAATTAGCAATGACAATTTGATATAGCAAATTTGTCTAAAATTAACCATATTTATGTTTAGATAATTCAAGTAGCAACTCATAATTTTGATTGTTTTATTTTTTTTCTTTTGATAAAGCAGCTTCCAACGAATTTCTCAAAATTGAGAGTATTACATTTAGCTATTCAAAAGAAATTATTTATGATATTATTTTATTGAGGTTTTAATGCCACGAGTTATTTTTGCCATAAAATGTCAAAAACTCATTTAATTATTATAATTCAGATGTCCAATTCAAACCGTTTATTTTATTCATTTTCATAATAGATTTGTGCATATAAAATACATGTATTATAAATGTAAGTGTTAAAAATATCATCTGCATATTATTAACAAAACAGTTGATAATATTATCAATACATTATTAACAAAAGAGTTAATAATATCCATGTTCTTATTTTTCTCTCCTATAAATAATATTATTTTTGTTCCAGAATCATGACAACTCAATTAATGTATCCAGATACTGTTTATCAGAACAACATGATCCAAATTAGAAAACCTAATAAGTTGCAATTAAGACATAATTAGGTGTAATGGATAAATACAGTTACCTAAAACTGGAGAGGTACAGAATTAGAGCTCCGAGTCCTTTGTTATTCTCCATTGTTCAAATCTCGCATATAAGGGTTTTATTTTTGTTCAGAATTAAATGAAACTGATACACACAAAATCTTCTTTCTAGAGAGAGAGAAATTTATTTCCTTCTGAGCGAACTTTTGTTCTTTCCGAATTTGCTCTAAAAATTCCAAATTGCTGTGCCTCTAAAATTGAGAAAAATAGAAGAAGAAAAATAGCGGAGAGAGAGAGAGAGGAAAGAAGGCACCGCAATTATCCTTCTTTTAATTCCCGCCACACGGCGCTTCCGTACAGATCATCGCCTCTGTTCTCTGATTTCTTTTCGGATCAGATTGGGGAATTCGGCCAATCTTCTCTCAATCCTGTCCCAAATTTCGTTACTAGGGTTTGCGTTCCTTTTCTTGGTCGAATTCTAGTTTGTTTCGGTTAAGGTGAGAGGTTTTTTTTTTTTTCGTCTCCGTTTAATCTTTTATGCGTGGATTCCTAGATAAGCCTCTCCATTCGTTTCACAGGCCTGGAAATTTCAGCAAGGGGTATTCCCGTTTTTCATCTCTTTGAAATAATTTCACTTTCTTTTTATTCGAAATTCGGTGGCAAATTTTGTCAATTTCAAGGCAATACGGGGACTGCTTGGTCCCTGTCAATTTGCCTGGAATTTTATTCCCCCATGGTAGCATCTCTTCTTCTTCTTTTGTTTGTTGTTCCTTTCAGATTTTACATCAATTAGGGTTTAACTGGTTTAATTTGGCATGAGATAAAAGGTAGAGTAGTTCAACGAAGGGCTAGTATTAGCCTTAATAGCTCAATTTTGTAAATAGAAATTAGATGACGGTCTTTGCCCGACATGGATCCAAGTGAACCCGCTTTGAAACCCCAGTGGCTGAAATCGCAAAACGGAGGTGCAAATGGCAATGCAACTTCTAACCCTAATCGCAGTATGTTCTCATCAACCCTGGTTAATTGTACTAATCTTTTACTTGTATATTATCAGTAATTGATCATTTTGTTATGTACGGTTTTCTCCAGATGGGATTTCTAATCCGAACAGGCTGACTTCACACCCTTGTGACGGGTCGAGAACTCGAGATAAGGATAGACTTGGTAAATCGAAGGCTTATAGCAGTTTTGGTACTAGGAGTAACCGTAACCGTAACCGCAATAGAAAGCAAGAAAAGGAATGTGATTTCTTTGATAGAGACAGTAGCTTGGTTTTTGACCGTTTCGATTCATTACTAGAGATTAGGTCTGACAAGGACAAATTGAGGCGGTCTCGTTCTCTGATCTCGGCTCCCGTAACTGAGATCTGGCCTGAGAAAAAGGCAATCGACAAGAAAAGTGGAAACAGTTTGACGGTAGATGGAATTAGTTCAAAAAATGGTTTTCTTTCCAATAGAGAGTTCCCCTCTCTTAAAACCAATGGGCATTTAGAAACGGGTAGGCGCGTTTCGTCCCCGATAGAGAGAATCTCCTTGGAGTCTGTGGCAAAAGGTGGAGGAGAGGGATGGAATTCAGTCTTGGTAGAGGTGCCTATAACTGCAGGTACAATTGGGTCTGGGGCTGATAGGTCCAGTACAAATGGAGTAGGCAAAGAAACTGTGAATGGATTAAACATGGCGCAAGCTGTGGCGCAAGCACCTGCCCATGACCGTACCACAGTTCAGGTTATTGTTGTTTTGTAGATTTAGTATGGATCTTGTCATGTCACAACCTATATTGTAGTAACTTGTATTACTTTCTATTTGGTGTATTTGTAGCTGACGGTCGATCCACAAAAGGTAGACGAGCTTACAATTAGGCAATGCAAGCAACTGATACCGTTGACACCTTCGGCCAACAAAAATTCAGTATGTTCGCTTCAGTTTGAAAATACCTGGTTTTTTTCTTATCTTATGGTTACTCGGCTGTTAAAATTAATAATATGCCACAGGTATGATTTCTGAAGTACTCTTCTTAACTCAAAATTAAGTTAATTAATGTCAAGTTTCCTGCTGTGCTAGTGATGTATCAAAGAAATAGATTCAGTCTGTAATATTTAGTGCAAATTATGAGGATTTTCTATAATATCTATACACCTCAGAAAACAATCATAATAATATCTACACATCACAATTAATATAATAGAGGTGAAAAGTTCTGAGATGGGTGCATTTGGAAGCTATATATTTTCCTAGGAGTGACTAGGTCTCTTGAGTAAATTTTATGCATGTCCAGTGCGAAGGGATTTAACTTATGAAACATACTCATAAGTTGATAATTTCGAATTCATGTAATGAAACTTTTATTTGTGAAAATACTAACAATTCAGCCTCCAAGTTTGTTGCAAGTCTATTATTTTTTCTGTTTTGACTGTGGCTTTTGAAAGTTATTATTAACAAGTTAGTAATGTCCATTTATGCACCCAATTTTCTAATTTCCCATAATTTTAGCACCTCAGCTTCCACTTATGTAGTTATTATAGTACATTATTTGCTTTGTTTTTATCATCGCTTTTGGAAGTTGACTGTTTCCATTCAGGATACCGAGATTTGATTTTGCGAAAACTATATCGACATATGATGAATGTCGCTAAATTTAATGTCGGTCATTTATATCACTTGTCAGGTTGCACGCTCATCCGAAAGGTCAAAAATCAAAGGCACTGCTCCCCTTACAGTCTCAAAGGCTGGTACACATCCACTTAATTCTTCGCCTCGTGCTTCTCTCAAGCCCGAGACCGTCACCAAGCCAATGTCTCAACTTGGTACTTTTCAAATATTGAACCGTGATAAAAATGGTACCGTCACCTCTGCTCCTGTTCCTCCCGTAAACCCAATCAACGCTGCCCCCAAAGTATCAACAACTGTGTCTAAAAGAAAGTGTACTATTTCTAAACAAGCCAAGGCTAGGCTCGATTTCTTCAATTTCTTGCGTACCAAGGCATCGTCTAACGGCACAGTGTCTCTTGCTGTGACGGGATCTGACAGCTCGCCTACTGCTGTTGATAATGCCTCTGACAAAGTGAAATCAGAGAATTGGGTGTGCGGTGGTGACAAGGATAATTGTGAGGATTCAAAGTGGGACCCGCCAGCTGACGAGGAGGATGTTTCGAGCCAGGAGCTGGATCCTGAGGAAGAGGCTTTTCTGCGGTCCCTTGGCTGGGATGCCAATGCTGAGGTGGATGCTCTTACTAAAGAGGAGATTGATGCTTTTAACATCAAGGTATATTTTTAATTTTGCATTTTTATTTCCTGGACGACTTCACCTATAATTTTGCATAATGTCAAAATAGACCCCTTCGAAGCTAGAAATGTAGTGCATGTTCTGAGAAGATTAAGATATTAGATGTACTTCTTTAAAATACAAATATCCAAAAGATGCCTAAACTTCACTCTTCTTTCACTTCTTATCTCTGGGGAAATGAGGAAGAAAGAAGGGCAATTAGTAATAAATTTTAGGGGTCTGTGTGAACTATTTATGCTTGAGAGCCTATGATCTATTTCTTGTCTTGCAACTTGCAAGGGAAGGTGATATATGTCATGTTTGGCACACATGAGACTGTCTCATCATTTCATAATTATTATGGTGGGGTTGGGTATTGCTACCTATGATTCTCTTGTGGATTGATGATATGTTGAGTTAAGCTTTTTTGTTTGATATCATATTTTTTATGCAGTACAAGGAGAGGAAGCAGTTCTCCATGGCGTCACAGCAAAAGGTTTTGTCGATGGTCTAAAGTGAAGGCATGAATTTTGTGGATTTTCCTATGCTTTCGAAGGGGTTCGGAGAGAGTTGTTTAGCGTTAACCTAGCAAGTAGTGTTTATTTTGTTTTTTTTTACTGAGTATACAAAAATGGATAAGTTGTTCCAGGTATCCTTGTTAGGAAAGTTGAGAGGTCTGCGGTTGTTTTTCTTTACTGGATTCTGGATGCTAAAAGAAATGTGAAAATGGAATAAAGTAGGGATATAGGTTGTTGAAATTTGCTTGCTCGCGTTTTTACTGCTGCAGATGAAATGGAAAAGTTTTGAAAAGGTCTAACAGTATTGCTTGGTCTTCTTTATGGGGTCATTGTTTTTTTTACTTTATTTCTGATTGTTTCATATATCATGGATATGAAACACGTCTTTTATCAGTTCTACATGTCAAAACAAGAGCCTACAGCACCCATGTATTTTAAAATAACAATTTGAGTTTGATCCTCTTCCTACTTGGTTCTATGTTGAAGGGAGGGTAGTTGGCCTAGAATGTGTTTGAACGAGTTCTACCCTCCAGGCCTCCATTACAGACAGCGGATGAAAATGCGCCTTTGATTGCCTCGAGTCGATAGTGATATTCCTTTTGGGCCAATTCGGTTGGAGATGAATAGGATAATATATTGAAATAGAGGTTCTATTTCATAATTGAGTAGAATTGGGTTTGAATTTTTGTAGTAAAATTCTGCGTTTTACATCTAGGTCCTTCCTTTATTTTTCTTAGTAGCCAATTATATATACCATAGAGATGTAATAGAGGAATTGACATTTTTCAAGAGATAACATTGGCTCATTTAGTGATATTATTTCATTCTTTTACCTTCAATCGAACACGACTTGAATAGTGAGAAATTGAAGGCGGAGCCACATGGAACCAGAGGTAGACAACTGCTTATTCTGGATTTTGGAAACCGGGTATAGGTCTATGTATAATTGGATTGTTGTCTACCTTTGAAAAAAAATGTTGTCTACCCTTGGATAGCCCACGGTCTGAATTGCTAAATTCAAGACGGTCCAATAGAAATCCTGGATACAACTCGGAATGTATTCCAGATTCTAATTTTCCTTCTCATCTATTTCAGTATTGCCGAACAGGCCTTCAGGTTCTGGCATATAAGAACTGGTTGCCCCTTAAGCTTATTCTTTTTTATTTTTTCTGATCTTTGTGGTAATTTAACTGCATTTCTTTCGTGTTTAAGAATTAAAAATCTCAAAATTTGATGTCTCGGACACGAGTGTATTATGACCTGATATTGTACAACACGGAATTTTATCAAAATTTATAGACATGACACAGTATGAACATGGCAAGTAATGATCAAATCATAATAATTCACTCGAAAAGAGAACTGTTTTATATATTATCTTTTGTTCAATACTGACAAACATAGTGAAGCTAGCCCACTTGGTAAAGCCTTAGGTTCCATTAATTTTCTTTCTACGTGTCTATATTCGACGACAGAGTATTATAAAATTCAATACATTCGAAGAACGGCACCAAACTTTTGAAGGCGCTAGTAGCATGATATCAACTTTGTTCTCCAAATACACACAATGCCTCACATCTCGAGATTTAAGTATTTGGTACTCTAAAGATGGAACAACCCATAAATCCATGAAAGTCTAATTGATATAGATTGGATCAAATTTGTTGCAAACAAATTATTGAAGTATATTTCATCAAGATGTTTTTTATTATAATTTCGGTTTATTAACCAGTTCATGTCTCGATACATTTCTAACTACAATAAAAATTTGCAGAGATTCTTGAAATATGTTAACTATGCACATAATATGACTTGCTCTAGTTAAAACAAATTTGTTCAATTATGGTGATAACTTGTAAACTCTATTTACAGCCAATAGACATTATATTATGACCCATTCTGGCCGAATAGACGTCTCACAATTACATAATTTACATGTATTTTCTGGAGATTTTGGTAATGAAGAACGAGCACCTCTTGCTTCGAGGCACGCCCCTGAACTTGAAATATGTTAACTTGCACAAAATCTGATTTCTCTAATTCAAATATATCATATACAATTGATGTGAACAAGTTGAGCTGTATTTTCTTCAGTATCTTATGCATTCTAACTGGAACATTAATTATTTATAGATTAAAACGTCAATTCACGACTCTTTAGAAGCATAGGAATGACATTATTTTTACTAATGCATCAGTTAAAACAGTAAGATATATGATTCTTTTAATAATTTCTATCTGTGAATATTAGTCAGGTCATATGAACAAGAGACTCAAAAAAGCAAAAGCAGAATGGTTAACAGAAGATCTGCATGCTATCCCTCTCAGGGTGTGGGACCCAAATGACAACCAAATACTGAAGATAGGAGAAAAGCAATAGAAGGAGGAGCTGGGTCTCCAGCAGAATGAATTTATGAAGAATCAAATACCTTTTTGTATAGATCCAGTGATAGAATCAGTTTACCTCAGCCCCAGTTTAGGGCTTAACATTAGTTTACTTTTCCATAACTGTGTTGTGGTGGATTCTCAAGTGTAGAGCTTTTGTGTTTTGTTTTATATTTGTCCTTAAGACTCATGCTTATGTGGATGTGAATAAATGGTCTGGTAGTTTGTAATTTACGAAATATGCCTTTTATCAAAAAAAAAAAACGTCAATTCACGAAATATTTAAGGTATGTGCAAAAAAAAATATTATCCGTGCTAATACATACGAATGAGATAAATTTGAGGCTGAACTATAAATGTTTTCATTGTGATTCACATTCTAATTGAAGTTTCTATTTAGTTCGTGGCTCACTATACATGTCTAACAATCTCAAATTTCACAGATAAATGTGAAAATATATTAACTACATGCCCATATCTCCAATTGTGTTGATAATTTGATATTGTTGAACTGCATTTACATCACATGACGCAATCTAGTTGGAGTTTTAATCAATGACTTTGCTGCACAAAATACATCTATACACTGAAAAACTTTTTTTTTATGTTTGAAATATGATTTACTATTTGCTCAATATCTGAACTTGTAATAATAGTGCTAATTATATTGTTTTTTTTTTTCTATTGAGTAAAAGAAGGGCTTAGATCCTTTTTCATAAACCCTTGCTGGTGTTGTGTTTCGAATATGTATGGTTCACATGGAAAGCAACATCTTAATCATTTGTGCTAGACATGATTTTAGCAAATTATCTTGTTTATGGATAAGAAAGGTAGAGGTATAGTCTACCAACTTTCATTAATGTTCATAAAGGACTCCCATTCGGATTTCAGAAATTGTTGCCTTTTGCCACTAAACCAAATTAATGTTCATAAAAGACTCTTCGGATTTCGTACTTTTTAAACATTTCTGTACCGGTGGGTTTCTATAAATTTCTGAAGTTCTGTACCAATGTAGCCTCACAAACTCACAGTAGCGTTCCCGTGTTATCAAACATTCCCTAAGGCCCTGTTCGGCAGTCAAGTTTAAAGTGGGAATTTGATGGGTTTGGGTTGAATGGAAAATTCTACTTATGTGGCTGTTCGGCAGGCTTTTTTTTTTTCCCAAATCGTTCCATGGGAAATTCCCAACGGATCCAATTTTAGTGCAAAATTTGAGGCCCAAAAACCCAGGCCTCAGAGAGCATTTTTTTCTTCCCAAATTCTCTCTCTAATTTCTGTTACTTTAACTCACGCAGGGGTCCAAAATTCCAACCACACCGTTTCATTTATTTTCTCCATTATTTCTAATCTCACTTTGTACTAAAAGAGATCTCTTTTATTTTGATATCAATTGTGGGACAATGCACAAGTGTGAATCCGGACAAGAATTCAAATAAAATCTCTGGAATTTTTTGCTTGGCGCCGTGATTAAGAGAAAGATGCCACGTAGTTAAATAAAAAACAGAAATATCAAATATACTTGGCTCTTAAGCAATTCAACAGGTTAGATCAAGTTATTGGTCACATCAACTTTTTTTTCTTAAAAATTACAATATTTTTTCAGTATATTAGTCTAATTATTTTGTATACAATTTTTTTCTTAGATTTTTTATTTATTTATAAATATTTTCTTATTTTATTTGTATCTATTTTAATAATAATTATATTAGAAATGTTTCATCTATTACATATTACTATTATTTAATCTATTTTATTTAATTGCATTATTATAATTTGACTGATAAAAATAATTGTATAATTTTAGAAAATTAAGCAAAATGAATAATTATTGATAAATATTGTTATGTTATTGTTTAATTGATTTAATTTAATTTAATTAATAATTATTTTATTGATATCAAGTGTTTTAGAAAGAAAATATGATTCCCCACAACTATTCCCACGATACAACCGAACACTCATTCAGTAAATTTCCATAATTATTCTCGTACATATTTATGAGTATGGGTTCTCACAAATAAAAAATTAAGTTCCCGAACCCGTCAAATCCCACCCCGCACAATCCCATGACAAACGAATAGGCCCTAAGATTATACTAGAGGTTAATAAAGCGTTGTAACGCAAGAGTCTGTCCATGATATAACCAACGAAAGAAAATTTTCTAATTGAATAATTAAATTTAGCACCTAACAATAGACCACATGGATACCTAAAAATACGGGTCTAAACCATAATTTGATGGTGAAAATTTTCTCTTGATTTGCAGGACCTCTTATTTAGAATCAACATCTAGTATCATAATCCATTAGTTTGCCAAGGATTTGCAATAATATGGTAGATTGGATACTCATGATATGTACTAACAAAACAGCATAGAGCTTGATTGTAAACAGCAAACACCTGATATTATTCAATCCAGTAAAGCAATTTCCTATACACATCATTTCTCAACAGAAAATTCAATACAATAATTGTTAACCTATCTAAATTGAAGGTTGGCTCAAATGCCTCCATTTTTTGTGCCTCCATCGTGCCTCCATTTTTTAAATATTAATAAATAAAAATTTAAAACTCAAATATCAAAATAAAACAATTAGATTTGACTATCACATATAAAAGATTACGACATTTCAACTTTGTGTTGATCGGTATAAAGAGCTTGCAAAAATACATTAATATGATAAATTTGATTTTTCAACTTGTTGATTCATATAAAACAAAACCGAAAAGTGATAAATTTTTTATGTGCATGTAGAGAAAATAATATAGATCACATATATTGGTTTTATTTTGACATATAAGTTCTAACATTTTTGCTATTAAAAAAATTAAAAAGTGAAGATACGATGGAGGCACAAGAAATAGAGGTATTTGAACCTTCCTTGTCTAAATTATGCACAAATACAAAAACAAACTCATCTGAAATTGACTGGCTCGGATTCAGCTCAGCAAATTTCTTGGTTTTCTACAAGTTTGCATCTTCTGAGGATCGTGGCTTTACAAAAGGGTGCTGCAAAAGAGCATTGGCAGAAGGACGATTTTGGGGCTTTACCTGGACACACTTGTCAATGAAATCACGCGCATCATCTGACAGAGTACTTGGAATCGGTGGCCTTTCACCCCTTCCTATTTTAAACATTGCTTGCATCTGGAGTTTACAGGGAAAGTTTTAAGTATAGTTATGTTAGGTGATAAAGTATCATTCAAAAAAAAAAAAAAAGTTTTGAAGTTGAAATCCATTGAGAAAAGGCCAATGCTTACCCATTCAATTTCAGGATAAGGAAGATTTCCGGTTAACATCTCCAAAACAGTGCACCCAAGACTCCATATGTCAGCAGGTGGGCCGTGTGGCATAGCTCTAGCAACCTGAATGGCCTCTTCAGGTTAGATGAAAGTTATGGAATACGAGTACAATTTACAAATTAAAAAAAAAAAAAGTGAGGCTATGGTACTATGCATACCGCATATTGGTATGTACTATGGATCAATATCTTCATTGTCAAAGTCAAAATAATTGATCTGAACCGTTCAACATTTTCTCCTTATGAAAACCTAAAGAGCAGTGGTTTTCTACCAATCTAAAAAAGTAGTGTTTTTCTACCTATCTAAAAAAATATTGATCCGTAGTACGGACAAATCTGCGCTATGCATAGCACCATAATCTCACTCTAAAAAAAAGGTACTACTGTATAAAGTTTGTCCCAAACTATTGAGAATAAAAAATACTGTAAAAGCAAAACTCCAAATTACTCTAGTAATTTTTGCTAAACACTAAAGAAAATAATGGACATTACCTCAGGGGCCATCCAATAAACACTTCCCTTGCAAGAATTTGCTTGGATCAAAAGATCAATCTGAAAAGTTACAATAAATAAATAGGTCATTTAGCCTTGAAATGAAATCAAAAGTAAAAGGTAACAAAATGGAGCATACCTCCTTTGCTAACCCAAAATCAGCTAGCTTTACACATCCATTTGAATCAACCAATATGTTGGCACATTTAATATCTCTGTATAAAAACCAGGATCAAATAAAGTCAATACTATGTAATATGTATCTATGAGCTTTTGACCAAAATAAGTTGCACAATAAAATCCATACCCAAAATACTAACTATCACATATAAATTTACTGTTTTCTCTGAAATAAGAGCATATTAGAAACTGGAATTGGAAAGGCACAACAGAGCAAATTACATGCTTAGAATATCAACTTCTTCAAAGGAAAATATCAAGATTACAAGATATTATGATATCAAGTATTAAGAATTTTACGTGTATAAGGGAAGAAATTAACCTGTGCAAGATGTTTCGATGGTGTAGATAACTCAACCCATTTAAAATCTGTCGTGTATATGCAGAGACTTGTGAATCTTGAAAACGGTACTTTCGGTATAAAGACGCCAAGGAGCCTTGTGTAACTAGTTCGAGGAATATATACAACTTCCCATCCCTCTATCATTAACAAATTAAAAAAAAAAATATTTGTTTCAGTAGTTTGAATTGTTACATGTTAGGAAATCGTCTCATTTAGGAAAAATAATATCTCATCAATTGAAACAAAAACGCAAGTGCTAAGCTAAAGTGATTATGTACCGGCCATTATCAATAAAAAAATAAAGTGAAAAATGACTATATACAATTTTTATTGACTCAACCAAAATCGATTGAATTGCAAATTTTGGGGGGGGGGGGTAAATTATTAATGAAAATAAACCTAAGGAAAATTAGTGGGTGTTAATTATAAATTAAAAACTCATAAGTTAGTGGTCAAGAACTAGGTGTAAAATACGGTGCTATTTCCAATATCTTACTATATTGGGTGTAATTTCAATACAGAAAAGGAAAGTAAAATGAATAAATACCCGATCAGTGCCATAGTACTGATTTATGTTTTCATGCTGCAGACGACTCAAAAGTGATACCTCCTGCAATAATAGATTTATGTTAATGTAAGAATTATTTTGAAAAATATAACTGCAGCAAATTGTAAAATGAAGGTTACGATCACCTGCTCGATTTGGAGTATCGACTGTTTAGAGCTACCTTGATCCATAAATATTTCCTTGACAGCGAAGAAGAATCCATCACTGAAAAATGATTCAGTAAACAATTAGCAAAGTACTTCACTAACAAAGTATAGTCACTCTTCTCAGAAAAATATTGATGCGGTCAGATATCAAATAACTTTTGCTTTTTCTAGGAAACTCTTAGTAGTATTGAGAGCTTCTAGGAGGCTAAAACTTTAAACAAATGTGGTTAAACTGAAAACTTCATATTTTTCTTTATATTCACAAGTTGCAACTTTTGAGTTGACCAATTAAGGAAAGCAGTTTGATTGTGTGCACAAAGTAACTTGTCAATTACCGTTTTCCTTTACCAAATTTGATTCTAAACCATAATGGTCTAAATATTCCCAACTTAACTCAGCTTTTCACTCCAACTCGATTTTGATACGGAAATTTCTTTCGAGCTGGGATATTCTTTATGCAAGGTTCACTTTCCAGGTCAAAAAGGGGACAAGAACTAACGACCAAGGAAAAATTGTGATAGAAAAATATGTTGATTGTAGAATTCTCCTTGCAAGGTTTACTTTCCCAGTACCAATATAGATACCTCTACAAATATACATACCTTTATCAATATAGATAGTAGTGCCAATATAGATACCTATACCAATATAGATAATCAGAATAAACTGATAAGGACCTGTGTCAATATACTGATAGGTGGTTATAAAAATACTCACACTGAAGAAGAAAAAATTAAACTAAAATATATAATCATGAAACTTACTGGCTAATAGCCTCATAAACAGTCCCAAAGGAGCCCCTTCCAAGCAACCCACCTTTCATCCAGGAGCTAATGGTTCTTTTCAAGCTCCCGTGTGGGGAAATGCCGATCACCTCTCCCCTCTCTTCTCTTGAATCTTTTCTCAACACCACAGTTACATCTTCCTTCTTTGAAATTGACTCAGCATAGCCATTCAAAGTCTCTCCATCTCTCACACCTTCCCTGTCTTCCTCCGGTTTTTGCTTTAATCCATCCCCATCCGTATCATCCTCTGCTGCAAACGATTTCACTATATCCCATGCTGAATCACTTCTCTCTAATGGAGGTAGTCTGATTGATGGCGGCGGTATCTTCAATCTCCCCGGTGGAAGAGGAAGGGGAGAAACCAAAGGTAAAACAGACCTCACCGTACTTTCTTCGTGGGTACTCGCATCTTCTTTGTGCAATTCTGTAGTACCACTGTTCTCCTCTTCCATTAGTGTAAACGATTTCACTATACCCCCTGTTGAATCAGCTCTCTCTATTGGTGGTGTCTTCAATTTCCCCGGCGGAAGAGTAAGAGCAGAACCCACCTTAATTTCTTCTTCTCTCACAACTCGCACTAAAGGTGAAAAAGAACTCACCTTTCGTTCGTCGTTACCACTCTCCTCTTCTTTGCGCAATTCACGCAAAATTGTAGTACCATCGTTCTCCTCTTCCATTAAAGGATTATTGGTCAATACACTTAATTCTTCCAAATCTACCGCAATCGCTTTTTCTAAATCTCCACTGGAGGAGAGATCTACATGGGACTTAAGAGCAGCGGCCCAGACGGAGGGTTGGATTGCGAAGTCGTCGGGGCCGGAGAGGCCAAGACGGGAGTAGAGGAGCTCGATCTCGCGGTCGGATCCACCGCGAATTCGGAAACTGCTACGACCGAGATTGATCTCGATTCCAGGCGGCGGCGCAGCGGCCTGGTACTCGGCGTTGCGAATTGCATTTATCCGCTCCAGCCGCCGACCCATCGGTGATCGGTTTGCTTCCATGCTTACGGAGAAGGGAGATGTATTAATATTAAGCAGATATTTTATTTGGATTTAGGAGAGAAACAGTCTTAAATTCAAGTATGCGCGATTTGACCAAAGTTGAGATTTAATAAATGTTGCAATGACGTTGGAACTGAGTCAACTGACCATGTTCTTATTTTAAAAAAATGACAAGTAGAACTGGCTCTACTTGTGCTCGTTTAAGTTACAACTTACAAGTATTAAGTTTTTTTTGTGAACTCAATTTAAATTTTAGAATATATTAGATTTAAATTATTAAAGTCGATTTGATTTTCTTCTTCTCTCTTCTCTTTATTTTTCCAAAAAAAAATCAACTAAAATTGTCTAAAGAATCGCCCTCCGCTTAGCAGACCATTTATTCTACCATATGATTTCAACATCAAGATATCCTACTTAAAGAATTTATATATAATTACTAGTGTCATATTAACATACAAAGTTTATAATTTTTTTTATTAATTTAGTTATAAAGTCAAACAATTAAAAAATAAAAAAATAATATATTAAAATTAATTTATACACCTTTTTTATTTTAACCACCTGATGTGGGTAAAATATTGTTAGGATAGATTGGGTAGCGTGGCATAGCAGAGTAACTGTGAAAGATATTTTGGTTGGATGTAATTTAACTCGTTAATCAAATATATTTGACAGCCGCTGTCAAATTTTCCAAAAAAAAAACTCAATACTAAAAGAACACATGAATCGAGAAGTCTGTCAGTCTCGGCTAAGTAAAAAAGAGGTCAGTAAAGATGTTGTGCTTAACATTATTGTTCCAGTTTCTATCTATTTCACGTCCAAACAGGCAAAATAGAGAAGTCTAACGTAGCTAGTCATCGTGAATTATATTGGTTTTAACTTTTAACGATTTAAATTCATCATTAATTTTATAGGTTTTTGAACTTAAACTTAGAGACTTTAGTTCTTTAGTGAGTTAAGAAAATCCTAGTTCTAATCAAGTTAATTACTTGATTCATCAAATCTGTTTGAGACTAAAATAATTATTTTATTTTCATTATCTAACTAGTAAAAGAAAAAATAATGTACATATTTCCTTTCGTTTCCAGCACTCCATCCGTATTATTCTTCATATAACTAAAATATATATTTATTTATTTATTTAGTAGAGTTAAAATGTTCTATTATTTTCATGCTCCACTAATACCTCCACATCTCTATTTCTGTTTGAAAGTACAAACATTCAGTTCGAACAACTCAACATGATCTTCACATTAAATTTTGCTTGGAAACCAAATTTTATATATTTTTTTAAAATTGTTTACTATATTTTAGATTGTTACAAAATTAGAAGATTAATTAAAAAACAGTATTTTTGTACATACCTAAAAAATTAGTAAAAAATTATAAAATTTGATATCCAAGTAAATTTTAATATAAATATCCTGTTGAACGTTTCGAATTAGCTATTTAGACCTTGGAAACAGAGACAAAAATGTGAGACAAGGTTGGGGCACAAAAAAAATAGAGCATTTTAACCCTACTCTTATTTTTTATATTTTGTTAATTGAAGAACAAAGTATAGTAATTTCGATTATCATCAGTTAGAGAGAAGAGAGTATATTATAATTTGGTCTTTAAAAGAAGATTGACTATGAATTAGGTAAAATCTGAATCGTTCAGCTCGAATTTTAAATTGTTCGTCTTGTAAAAATATATTTGTAATCGTTGTACCGCTCAACACGATAATTACGGACTCCAGGGAGGTTGACCCCCGATTGTTTTTTGGGCCCGGAATTTAAATATAAGGCCTATTAAAACCATATATTTTCAAACCACAGCTCCACCTAGTAGGCCCATTAATGGCACAGTCCAAGAAAAAAAAAAAAAACGAGATAAAAGCTAAACTAAATAGAGCATAAGATCTAAAAACAAAAAACAAAAGAAAACGAAAAATACAAAACCTACTAAACAAACATTTGTTCACTGTCTCAGTGCTCGGCGTATTGGACCCAAGGTAGAAAGAATAATTTTTTTTTTTACCACTTCATTAAAATCAAACAACTAGTTTTAGAACCTGTATATTAATATAAATGAAATGGTTTTACACAGCTATCATTTTCTTATATCATCTGATAAGTATCAAATTGTAAATAAATTATACTATTATGTCTTAATAATCTACGAATCCGCAAAAAAAAAACTGTACAAGCAACTTTTTTTGTGTACCGCTTAATTATTACCAAAAAAATAACACGCAATTTAAAAAAAAAATTGTTTACCACTTAATTAGTAATCAAATAAACCGTAATACTTTTTGTAAATTAAAAAGAACAACAGTAAACATAATATTAGAATTTGCAAAATGACAAACCAATATAAACATAACATTTTTCTAAGGTATGCAGTCAGATATTGAACTACAAACATTATGTTTTTTTTTTCTTGTTTAGAATGCAACAACTAGGAAATTAAAGCAACGAGATGATATAAGAATTATAAATTTTTTAAAAAATATTAGCTTTATAAGCATTTCATTTTTTCTGGACCATTTTATCAATACACATTCCTCCTGTTCAGAAGTACACCATTGATCACTGAACACACAAAAAAAAAAAAAACCAACCTCCCATTACTTCCTCAAAACGTGTCCGAGTGTCATGGACACTCTAGACGTGTCCTTTGACTTTCTTTTCTGATTTCACACGAATATTGATGCTTTGTTTTTGTGCTATCGTAATTTTTTTGCATTGTTATCATTTGATCTGAAAATATGGTGGAAAGAAAACGTTTTTTTTTCATGGGTAGATATGTTCTTTAATAAATGCATCAAGGGCAATACATAATACCAAAGGAAACCGCATGGGGATACACATTTTGAAGGGCAACTTTTAATTTATACAAAATACAAGATATACACACAGTAATTTTCACTCCATTGTCTATACTCTGTATGAATTAAAAATTGCTCATTCAAAATGTGTATCCATATGTCACGAGAGAAGTCTATCTAATTGTTTTGTAACAGATATATTATACTTTAAAAAAACTTAGATAATTAACATTAATACAATACAAGTTATTTTTAATATATAATTATAAAAAATATGACCGTGCGATTTTGTACTTTAAATCTATTCAATTAATTATTTTTAACAAAAATATATTCATTGTCAACACTTTTTTTGGGTTTTTTTAACATTTTCTAGTTTTTTTAGTATATAGTTATAATTCTCAAGATATATCCGGTGATTTCGAACAGAATGAACCTCATATCAAACATGTTTTAATATAATTCTCTTTCAATTTGTACATCTCAAAATCAAAACAAGTAAGCCTATTGATGAGAAATAAAAATAATGTAACATATATTTTATTGTGTAATTTTGTTTTCATGGACATGCAAATTCAAAATTGAAAAATTATATCTTGCTGGTTGATATTTTTCATAAATGAACAAAAACCAAAAGTTGTTTAGTTTATATTAAGAAGAAAATGACAAAGAAAATAATATGATATTGAAAATACTTCATTTTCTTTATATCTCCATTCTTATATTAAGCGCGTAGATGTTCTGATCTTCTAATGATTGTGATTAAAAGATGCAATTTTAGATTGAATATCAACCATCCAATCAAATAATTTGCCTTTTTGTGATTCTATGCATCTTTTTTAGGGGATGTTCGGCGCAAAAAGGGGAATGGGCATGAGCATAGGAATTGAACTAAATTTTACTGTGCGCGTGGGGAAAAAAAATTCAATCAGAGTGAATTTTTTTTCCCACGGGCACAGTAACGTGCCGAACAGGCCCTTATGTTTTCTGGCGTGTAGAAGTCTAAATTAATTTAGACACGTACTCGTCACATGCAAATTTAATCAAGCTCATTTTGGTAGGGAATTACGTAGAATTTTGTTGGTCCCTAAGGCACCTAGAGAGGGGTGAATATGAGGCTTTTTTTTAAATTTGAAATCTAAGTACTTTTAACTAACATGTGTATATGTTATTCATGGCGGAAACAAGAATAACTTTAAACTAAGCAAGTGTGCGTAAAATAAATAGAAGAGTTAAGAGACACTTGACACGAGAGTTGTTTACAGAGTTCAGCACTAACGCCTACGTCTCCAACGCTCGTGACTTTCGAGATGGCGCGCCTTTCTTTACCCAATGAGAAATGAGTACAAAGTGGAACCGGTGAGCCCTTACAAAGCTTGGGAAGTCACTCGGTCCGAGCATGGAAATGACTCACGAGCACTAAAGGCTCAAATGTATGAAACAAATAAGATGATCACACACAGATCACTCTACTTCTTACACAAGCTTGGAGTATGCTTGAGAATGTTGTATGAATATTGAAGTTGTGTGCACAAGCAACAATGACTTTTTCTAGATATGAAAAACATTCAAAATATTGCATTTGGAGGCGGCTAGAGTGATAATCCAAACCTAGATTTTGCTTATATTTATAGAGAGAGAAACAAAATAAGGTAACTGGCATTAACCGTTGCAACGGAAGAATAAGCATTGCAACGGTTAGCCCCAGTTAGAAGGTTTGGCTGTGCAAGGAAATCATAAGTCTTATAAGCGTTGCAACGGTTGTCATAACGGATGTCTCTGGAAGTTTTGGGGTCCAAACTTGATTTATTCTGTTGCAACGGTTATTTGAGCGTTGCAACGAATTAAATCGATTTGGTTGTGTTATGAGGTATTGAATTAAACCGTTATAACGCTTCATTAATCCGTTACAACGGTTAGTCCAAATTAGCACATTCTCAAGCATATTTTACCAATTTTACAGATTTCTAAACCTAATCTTGAGGTGATGCTTCTAAGTCCAGTGCTTGGTTCTTCATGACTCATTCTTAATAAGTATAGCAGTTGATCATGCAACCTTGATGTATATGTAGCAATTCATATCGTCATGAACCTGCACAATATCTCAAGACAAAAAACTGTAAAATTCAACAAATATATGCTTTGCAAATCTAATCAAACAGACAAGTAGATTATTGCACAATCCAACAATCTCCCTCTTTTGACGATTTATAAAACATATATCTCAAGTGAGTGCATAAATTGGTTATTCCCACAAATTTGAATTTTTTGAATTTTTAATTTTCCTGTGGTGTTAGTGAATACCAATTTTCACGAATTTGTAATATCTCTCCTCCTTTTTGAAAAAGGTCAAAAGAGAGGAATTATCACAATCAAATCAATAAGATATGAGAGGTCTCCCCCTCAATTCATGCACTCCCCCTTAATTTTATAAAAATGTAAATAAAGCATAGATTAAAAGATATGACAATTAAAGCAAATATATATGCACTACACAAGAATATAGAAGTTTAATATTGTGCATGATATGTTAAATGGAGTCATCTACTCAATTTAATTGAAATTTGGTCAATATGATTTATCATTTGAGAATTGAAATTATTGATTTGATCAAATTAAATTCTTCTCATAAGGGGATAATTTAGCAATTGGATACTCAATTTGATATTTAGGAATTGAAATTATTTGTTCGATCAAGATTCTCATGAGATATGGAAATTCAATTTTCTTATTTAGAATTTATTGATTATTCTCATAAAATTAGATATTGCAATTAGGAATATAGTCATAATTATGAGATGCATGATGTGGTCAAGACGTATGAAAAATATAGCCTTAACATAATATTCATAAGATATGGTATTAAATATTAGATTTGATAGTCCATAATTGAATGTTGAATTCTTGGTACGATTAACAAGATAATATAGAGGATTTTGAGTATGGAAGGATTGATAATTACATAATTTTAGTCATTAAGATCATATCTAACCATATTTGGAATTTAGGAATTCTCTTTTGGAAACTATCTAGTTAATTATTAGAGAGTTTGAAGAGTTTATTTTGTCTCATATCTTACCTTAATTTGAATGGTTGGAATTATATTTTGTTTACTTATCTATTTGAGCAATTATGAAATTATATGATTCTCAATTATCATGCATCCTTTGAAGGAATGTAATTAAATTTAATGATACACGAATATTTTATATTAAATAGCTCATAACATGATGATCATACAACTTAAAAACAAGATATAATTTCAAAATATATCAAAACCAATTAACATGAATAATATAGACATTAAAGCATCATATCTCAAATATACATATTTATCAAACAAAGCAATTCATCATGAACAACAACAATAATCTATAGTGTCATATCTTTTGTTATGGCAATTTAGTCATGTAAAATAGATTTTGCAATTAATATTACCACATCTCAATATTGCCAATTATTAACAACAACAATTTATCTTTATGGCGATTCTAAAATGATTTTAACAATATTGTCATTTCTTAATTTTGCCAATTCAATGCCAATTCAATAAGTTTGAGATAAATTTAGCAATTTAAAGTTTTAATCTATACCAATTTTAATTTCAAAATGCTCACATATGTCGAGATATTTTCATTTTCGAGATATCACGCACTCGTTCGTACAAGGCGTCGAGCTTTTCAACGAGGTATACGTCATTGGCTTCGCGTAGGCTTGGCGTGGTTCTTGTCGTGTCCTTGTAGGATTCGGCATAGCTCAGATTTGACATGCGTCGTTGATGAACCTTGTTGCATCGCATACTTGTATGTTTGTAAATGTTCCTCCGGTGGAAAGGTCTAGAATTTGTTCTTCATATGTTCTGACTCTGTTCTTGATCATAATCATAATTACTCCAAGGAAGACAGAAACAATACATCTATTAGAATACTCATGGATGGAACAAAAACTTAAACACTTAACAGTAAAATCTACTAATGTTTTGTTATTTTGCACTAAAAATATATCTCGTACTATTAAGCGTGATCAGGGGCGAAGTCGGTGAAGGGAAAGAATTGCTAATTAAGCACTCTCTATAAATTGAAAATTTCAGTTTTGTATTTTTAAAATTTTATATTTTGCAAATATATTATACCAATAATCTTCTTCATAAAATAAAATTATATAACAATTCTGATTCCGCACGTGAGTGTGATTGGAATTTAAACGATACAACCAAATTGTACCACTCCAATTAACATGACATTGTCCTGATATGCACATCATTTCTAATAAAAACAGAACCTAGATGAACAGAGACACATCTCAAAAGCTAGCAATTTATTTCCTCATCAGAGGAACATAAATTTAAATTTGATCGGACACACTGCGACTGAAGACCAAATTTCTTCTGAAAACAGCCGTACCAGTCATAAAATTTCAAACTTGTATAACTGGTCTTCTCCAGTTGTCTCTGGGTCCATTTTTTCTGTTCAAATCAACACTTTATGAGTTTGTTCCCATTGAATTTCTCTGTTCTTCTTTTTTTTTTTTCTAATTTTTTATTGAGAGCACATTATTTTATCAGGCCTCAGTGATTTGACTAGTCATATCCTGTGAGGCTGTGATTTTTAACTGCTTTTCTGTCTGCTTGTCTTTTGAATTTTATACAAATATATATATATATATATATATATATATATATATATATAGTGGCTAAGATCAAAGTGGTATAACCAAGGCCTTTGGTGCTACCAAGTCGTTTTTGGATTTTCAAAGTCCAAACGGTCGATCTAAACCGTTAGATGTGATATCTATATTAAAATCGGCTTGGAGACCAAATTTTACATTTTTTGAAATTTTTTTACTATTTTTTAAGCCACTTTGAAAATTACTGATCACATGGTCCAGAATTTGGTTGCACTGTTTTTACTGTTCACCCGGATCTGCCATTTTCAAAGTGGCTTAAAAAATAGTAAAAGAATTCCAAAAAATGTAAAATTTGGTCTCCAAGCAGATTTTAATATAGATTGAACATCTAACGGTTTGAATCGACTATTTGAACTTTAAAATTGCAAAAACTAATTGGTAGCACCAAGGCCTTGGTCATACCACTTTGACCTTAGCCACTCTCTCTCTCTCTCTATATATATATATACATGAGGAGGGTTCAAATGCTTTTATTTTTTGTGCCTCCACCGTACCTTTATTTTTAAAAACTTTAATAAATCAAAATTTAAAACTTAAAAGTCAAAATAAAACCGTTGGATATGATCTACATCATTTTATCTATGCACGTGTAAAAAATTATGACATTTCAATTTTGTTTTGGTTGTCATCAAGAGCTTGTAAAAAACGTACTAATGTGGATAATTTTTAAACGTTGATTTTTCAACTTATTGATTCACATAAAAATAAAATTGAAATGTCATAACTTTTTACACGTGCATAGATAAAATGATGTAGATCATATCCAACGGTTTTATTTTGACTTTTAAGTTTTAAATTTTGAGTTATTAAAGTTTTAAAAAATGGAGGCATGGTGGAAGCACAAAAAATGGAGGTCGTGGCTAAGATTAAAGTGGTATGACCAAGGTCTTTGGTGCTACCAAGTCGTTTTTGGATTTTCAAAGTCCAAACGGTCGATCTAAACCGTTAGATGTGATCTCTATATTAAAATCTGCTTGGAGACCAAATTTTACATTTTTTGGAATTTTTTTACTATTTTTTAAGCCACTTTGAAAATTGCTGATCAAATGGTCCAGAATTTGGTTGCACTGTTTTTACTGTTCACCCGGATCTGCCATTTTCAAAGTGGCTTAAAAAATAGTAAAAAAATTCCAAAAAATGTAAAATTTGGTCTCCAAGCAGATTTTAATATAGATTGAACATCTAACGGTTTGAATCGACTATTTGAACTTTAAAATTGCAAAAACTAATTGGTATGACCAAGGCCTTGGTCATACCACTTTGACTTTAGCCACTCTCTATATGAGATATATATATATATATATAGGACAGTGCTACGGTGCTACGCGTAGCATAGAGCTCCTCTGTGCTACGGCTGAGCTCTTTGAGTTTTCAAAATCCTAACGGTCGATCCGAACCGTTCAACATGATTTCCATATGAATATGTACTTGCAAACCAAATTTTACATTTTTTAGAATTTTTTTACTATTTATTAAGCCACTTTGAAAAAACACTAATTTGTACACAACAGTAAACTTTTCTGGACCATTGGATCAGCGATTTTCAAAGTGGCTTAATAAATAGTAAAAAAATTCTAAAAAATGTAAAATTTGGTTTGCAAGTACATATTCATATGGAGATCATGTTGAACGGTTCGGATCGACCGTTAGGATTTTGAAAACTCAAAAAGTGAGCCGTAGCACGGAGGGGCTCTATGCTACGCGTTGCATATTAGCAAAATCCTATATATATATATCCATATTTTATTTTAGTATTTTAACTTCTACGTGCTTCTTTTCTTAATTACTATTTTTTAATTTTAGATATTGAATTATTGTTATTTTGCTGAATTTAGAGGAAATTGAATCACTGCAGCATCAGAAAAGCAGAACCTGCTTGCAGTCTCTCTTTTATTGAGCTGTCAATTCAAATGATTTTGATCTATTATCAGATACCTTGAATTTTTCTTTTTTTTTGCAATAAATTCTCACGGGTATCTTTCCCCACATTTATGGGGATGTAAATGAGAACTTACTGGGATGGGCTAACTATTCCAAATTGTACCTATTTAATTTCCTCGGATTTGAATTTATGATTTTGTCAAGACATTAAGTTTATTAGCCCAAACAGCATTTTATAATATATAATTTCAGGGAATTTATTATCTCATGTATGTAAGATCAAATATAATATTCCCAATTTGCCTTTTGAGGTCGCCTTATATCTTCTTCCACATAGTTATATATTTCTCTTCTAGCTTCATTTGTCACAATTCAGAAAACACCACTTTTTTTCAATATTTTTTTACCGTGTTTACATTTATTAATAATTTAGTTGGTTTTGCTGCAGTTATATATTTTCTACAAATATATATTGAATTATTTTTTAGTTAACCAAATTTAATGTTCATATAACCTATTTCAAGAAGAAATATAGAGTCTGGCTGTCATTAGTAGCATTTCAACTCAAGTATATATTATGTGTGCCAAAATTTATTAGATAGGCTTAAAACGACAAATCCAAACCGTTCAAACTGTTCTACTTTACGAGTGATGCGTTTAGATGCAAAATTTATAATTTTTTGAATTAATTTAATATCAAGTCAAGCAGTCAAAACAAGAAAGTTTTTAAGTTAATTTTAATGCATTCATTTTCATAATTTTTTACCGCTTGACTTGATACTTCATGAGTTCGAAAATTTATAAATGTCGCATATAAGCGCATCACTCATGAGGTAAATTAATTTGAAGAGTTTGAATTGGTCGTTTTAAGCACATATGATAGGTTTTTAGGTAGGTGTTTTTTAGGCTGAACCACTAATAGCATATATAGTAGCCGGGCTCGGAAATATATTGAAAATCATATGTATTTGACAACCATGACAGAAGTAAAAATAATTATTAAAATTATAATATAAAAATGTTGATTTATATATTCTGTACAATTTAATGCAAAAATTATAGTAATAGAGAATTGGTCTATTGTGCAAACTCATAGTATAAAGTAGTCAATTGGACTCAATTTGATCTGCATATATAAAGTTTGTAGGAAAACAAATTTTAAATTTTTTTGGATCTTTTTAACATTTCACGAATGCAAGTACTATTTGTGGTCGGTTTATAATTTAAATCGATGATTTCTTTATTCAAATAAAGGTTAAGAAACTCTTACAGAAATATAAAGTTTGATTTTCTAAAAAAGTTCGATATTATAAATAAAATTGAGTGGCATAGATCATCTGTTTGAATATTAAAATTCCAATTTTGGAGCAGTGGTACTGACCAAGTAGTGGTATATCATGCTGTGTATATCACTGTACACTTATAATAATAATAATAATAATAATAATAATAATAATAATAATAATAGTAATGATATTAATAATATTATATATTTCTTTGTATTTGAGCATAAATTAAACATAGTTTGTAGGAACGTTTAAGTTTAGATTTTATCATTTTAATGAAAAAACTGTTGGTGTGGTATAAGTACTATTTATAAAAAATAATAATAACAACAACAATAACATCATATAAACATCCGACATTTTTATTAATATCAATAATTAAATAAAAACTATTAATTATACCCAGCTTAGCTGGGTATTTTTAAAAATGCCCAAACCGGTCAAAAAATAGCCGGCTTGGATTAAAATTATAACCGGCCATTTTTTGGCCGGTTGGGAATTTTTTTGTGTGTTTCAGAATCTATAAATATCCTGTTTTCTCTCTCCTCCCTCTCACAACTCACTCAAAATCACATAAGAGAAAGAGAGAAAGAGAGGAAGAGAAAGAGAAGGCGATTTTCTGGGTGACAATAGGATGAACAGTAGCAACCGATGTAGATCGTCCCATCGTGGCTTATCGAGACCAGGGTCAATTAGTGGTCGAGGTAAAAATAAGGAGAAAAAAATTGTCAAGTATGCCGTGATACCAATTGAAGGATTTCAAGATACGTTAAAGTGGTGAAATTAAATTTTTTTAATCCTTTTCAAGCATCCATGGATCTACTTTATTATGCTAATTGTACTCTAGCAATTCTTAAGCACAAATAATTGTCTACTCATTCATCCATCATAAATCAATATACAAAAGAAGATTTGGATATACCTCTATCAAATGTCAATTTGATAAGTAGAGAGAAGTCGTATTCTCTTCTAGATCTCTTGGATACATTCGTTTGTCGAAACGGCCTCCAAGAACGTCTTGCACCAAGTTGAGACTTCAAAGTAGAAGTCCTCCACGGTATCCACCAAAAACTTAATTAGAAACTGAAGTTTTCTCTTGCTAAAAAGTATTATTTTAGTCACTCCTTAATCCCTATCCTCCAATAGAACTATATCTTGAGTTAGGATTTGTGGTGTTCTCAACACATGAGAGATCAAAATGGGAGAGAGACAAAGTTTTGTTCTCTAAGGAAGATAAATTATCATTAGGTTGAAACCCTAGGTAGTAGGGACATCTTTAAATAGCTTTCATGTTATTTAGAAGAGTCCCCACCGACCTAGACACGATTATCACGTTCTCCCACGTTCTCTATGATCTTCATAATTAATCTGGGCCAAAAATAGCTGATTCTGGCCCAACAGCGCACTGCGCGATACCGCATGCAGCATAGACCTACAACTTATTTTATATAAACTGTAGATCTTCTCGCAAGCTTTCTGAAAAGGAGTAGAACACTGAAAATGGAGCTATAATTGATTAGATATGCCCGGTTTAAGTTTTGTTCATAGAAATAATGGTGGAAATACAGAACTCTTTGCTGCCAACAAAGAAACTCATTTTTGTGGCTCACAAAGCTTCTTCCATTTTGATCTTTCCCGATATTTAAATTTTATTAAACCATTTAATTAAATCCTTAACATCATATAATTATCCCTATAATTATTTTTCTCATGTTTAGATAAACCAATTTATTTGTCATGTCATTCATGTCAAATAAATCAAGGAGCATTTCTAAATAATTCATAATTGGTGTTACCCCGTGGGATCTATATCATGTTGGCAATGACATAATAACATTTTATTACCATAAACTATAAGCGGTACTAGCTATACATTATAGTTACCCAAATGACACATATGTAAAGTATCATTTTACAATACACGATCCCTTAAAGTAATGCTATAAATAACATCACTTGTGTCTATTCCTTGTCTCATGATATTATGAATATTATACAAAGTAGGGTTGTGTCATCTTTGTATTATATTCGTTTCTTGGCCTCTTAAGTAAATTATTAATATATAATTACACTTCAGTTATATTGCATGCATCATAATTCTACTTTACCATGGGGCCCATAAAATATCATTATTCATTACAGATGAAGAGCAATGATACTATTGATACATAACTTTCTCCCGCACAAGTTATATATAAGGAACTAATATTTTTATCACCACTATTAATGAGTAACTTTTAATATTAATCACATTATACACTTCTCATGTGAAAAATAAATGCATCTCATATCTTGGAATTCTGAGACATAATGAAGACATTAATGACACAAACATAATCCATATAATATTTTCATCTGTTGGGTCTGTTCAATATATGAAACCTTTCATATACTCATGTTATTAAATGATAAACCTTTATCAACATTTATAGAACTGCAATGTATTTTAATCAACATGACAAACTTATCATGGTATATTAGTGTTCCATGCTAATAACCAAGTTTGTGAATGTTTTTGAGATTTATGTTTGTTATTATATAGAGTTCTATGGTTCAAGACCAAGAGCATCTTCTTGAACACTTCTAAAGATAAACACAAAACTCATGGAACAAAATATATATAACATCCAATTCATAAATATAACATATAAAAGTAAATCAACATAAGATAATTTTTAAAACACATAACTAACAAAAAATAACTGTCAAGTATGTCTGATGGAGGAATTTCTTAGACGGCCTATTTGGTATGAAATTTCAGACGATGACTTTGTGGAAAACCCCTATTGCTACGGTTTGAAAAAAAAAGGTTGATCCAGAGCCTCCAACATCGGACGATGAGTTTGTTTCGTATACTTATACTGGTAAGGCTAGCACTTCGTATGTTGTCACTGATCCAGTTAAATACATCAATAAATCACAAAAATTGGCATGCATGTAGACTTGATGTTTCTCTACAGTTTCATTAAAAGAACCAAATTTTTGGTTTTGTAGAAATTCCGGAATTAATTTTTGAATATGGTAAAAAACAGTAAGGTTATAAAAACTAACATTCAACTAACTCATAACTTAGTCTAAATAAAATTCACACAAATTGCAAATAAAATAGTTCTCAAAGCTGCATCCAAATAATCAAGTTCACAACCTGCATACAAACATCAATTTAAATCACCTATTACTACATCTAAACGGCATTCCGAGAAACCGACCAGTTCCAAAAGATGGCCTACTAGATGGCTCTACTTGGCTTGCAGATGCCCCTGCTTGGCTTGCAGATGCCCTTGTACGCCTACCAGTTGACCTCCTGAGTTGGCTACCATATGGCTCTCCTTACACTCCAACTGCCTCTCCTCCCATGACAACTGTCTCTCCCATTGCTTCTCCAAAACCACCGGGCGCAATATATGAAAATCGAGAGGGCACAAAATAAGCTACTGTAATGTAGTTTTACTTTTATGAATAATGTTAAAAAAATATTAACACATGCAAAAATTATAAAGGATAAAGGATAAAATTGCTAACATTTACTTATAGTGGGACTTAGCTAGTCCTCTTTTGACTATCACGTACTCTCCGCCATTGATAAAAAACAATTACTAAATGAGACCTATATTAATTCCTCTATTAACACAAAAGGTGACGATTTGACTTCAGTTTGATGAAAAATAAGAACTTAATGAGAGTCCGATTTTTTTAAAATAAATAAATGTAAAATCATAAGTTTTTAAATTATTATGTGTGTAGCAAAGTGAAATAAATCACATGTCAAGTTTTTTTTTTATTTCACTTTGAGATTTTGAGTGAACTAAAAAAAAAATTAAAATAAAAGGTATAGTGAAATTATATAAGAAAGAGACATTTCAATCCTCATCTTCACAAAAAATAGGAAGTCTAAAATGATTATTCAAGAAAATTATCAGTACCCACCAAATATAAATAAAAAATAGAAGTAATAAATTCAGCAGAATGCATAGAATTTTTAATTATGACCAATCAATTCATTTACAAATTGGCTGATGATGAAGCCAAAACATATAGCGAAAATCACTATTTTTTCTTCCGGAAAATGGCGAAAAGCGAATTCAAAGTAGCTATTTTTTTATTTATTTACTGCAAACGTGTTTTTAGGTGTTTTTGGTAGGTTTTTGAGAAAGTTGCTTATTTAGGGCAAAAACAAAGCAAAAGTGTCATATTTAGGCGATTTCTGAATAATGCGTCAAAATGGTACACTACGTGGAGCATGCAACACCTCACACGAAGTGCACAACATGCAATATGGCGAAATATACAAGAAAATCCACTAAGTCAGGAAGCCGTGCGGCCTCCTCTATGCCGCATGCAGCATAACCTTGATGCCGCACGATCCATGGACCGTCCTAAAAATAGGTGATTTCTTAATGGGCTTTCCAGAAGAGCGCGAATTCCTTATGGGCCTTCTAGAAGGACGCGTTTTCTTAAGAACCAAGCTATCATAGCTATTTTTGGCTTCATCTATCCAACTTTGAGTGCACTTCAAGTCTACACCACCTCCACTACTCCACCTCTCATTTTAGAAAGACTATAAAAACTCCTCTTGTAATAGAGTTTAGTGTGTGTGTTTAATTGTGTCAAGTCCATAATAGTAGACTAGCAATCCTCATTGTTAGGTTAGGTTAGAGAGTTACTTAGAGAGAGAATGGTAGCCATCGGAAGTCAAGCAAGAGAAGAAGGAGGCAGGAGTTTTTTCATCTTCAATTGGGTTGTAATTTATGTTTTCCTTATTTTAATTATTTTATTTTGCCATGACAATGAGAGGCTAAACTTCTCATCTCTAAGGCGAGGGTTGTACTTGAATTCTGATCAGAGTCAAAATGATGATGATTTACGTAGGGTTTTGGCTTAGGTTTTACATATTTTCTCACACTTATGTTTACTTTATTAGAGAAAAAGGCTACTGTCACCCTTCTTTATGTTTTATTGTAGAAAACAGGTTTTGGGACTATTTTACACCAAATGGAGCTAGAATCAGGTCAATCGGATCAGCGACGCTTATCGACTAAGTCCCTGTTACGGCCAGTATTGACCAATACGGACCAGGCCTAGCACAGACCAGAAGATAGCGCTGGAAGCAGTTAAACCCTAACTGCCAAGGTCCTAATACGGACCGTATCACCTGATACGGTCCGTATCCGAAGGCATCTCTTGGGGAATAACTGCCGACAGCTGTTTCCAGATTGATTTCTTAGCCTCCAATCAACCTCTACACGTCACCACACTCCTATATAAGGCCCCTGGGCAGAAGAATACATCATCTTTGTAATTAGGGTTAGATTTGATAAAAGAGAGAAGAGAGGAGTGATTGTAACCATGCCGTTCCGCGGCTAAGTTCCTTTTCTTAGGGCTAGGCAGTAAACCTTGTTACTCTTGATGTTTTGATATATATATTTCTGTTGATTATGGTTTCTTGTTGTTGTATCGAATATGCTTTTGTGATTTACTATCTCTTCATCTAATTTCAATGATCTAGTTTGAGTTCATTAGGGTAGTGACAGTGCTTTAATGGCGATAGAAAACTATTTGGATGAGTTAGCCTCGTTGAGATCTATTAGGTTTATGTGAAGAAAACCTTCGCGGGGAAGCCATAAACCAGAACAACAAAACGCATGACCAAATTCTATCATTTGCGTAAGGTAAATCGCAGTGATCTGTGTAGTAATTTGGGAGATAAGAGACCCGATAGTTGCGTAAAGTAAATCGCATTGTCCTGAGTAGAGTCTCGATGAAAGATCTATCATTCTGGCGTAACATAAATCGCAGTGACCTTTGTAGTTATCTTTCATAAAACAACAACAGGAAATCAGATGCAACAGGAATATATTGTCAAGGCGGATTGAGTGGCAGTGGTGTGCCGAAACCCTAGGAATTCTCATCTCTATCTTTATTTTAATTACTTTTAATTGTTTCCTAATTTACATTGATCAACAAACATCTCTCAAATTTCAGATTTCATCTAGCCTTTCGAAAGATTGTGATTCGATCGCTCGAAGCACTGAACCAATATTCCCTGTGGATCGACCTTGCATATACTACTCGATAAGGATTGTGCGCTTGCAGTTCGAACCGATAGCATTTACGAGTTTATAAATATTAAAAGAAACATTGCTCTCTTTTGAGTGATCAAGCTTTTTGGCGCCGTTGCCGGGGAATAACGGTTCATTACGCAAGGCCTCGAAAGACGCCCTTGCTTTGACCATTGAATCCAATTAATTAGAAACGCCTAGATTTCTTTTTATTTTCTTCATTTTTATTTTTAATTTCGTTTTTATTTTATTTTCTTTTTATTTTCAGTTTTTAGTTTAATTTTCAGATTTTCTTTTCTTTGTAGGAAACTGCACGCTGGCCGAATCATCCGTACGAAGATCCGAGAGGATTGCTAGTAGGAGAGGACAATTCGCTTCCACATCACCGATAAGAACCAATCATAGTTCTTCATCAAGTAATTCTGAAAGCGAAGAAGACTCAGATTCGATCAACATGAATATCCCACCGAACGAACCGATTAACAATGGAAGACAAGACAATGGTGATAATGAAGTTCACGATGCAGCAAGACCCAAACTTCTACGAGACTATTGCGTACCGCGCGCGAATGATCCTAATTCTAGTATAAACCCGCCAACTGTTACAAACCGTAATTTTGAGATCAAACCTGCTCTCATAAACATGGTTTCGCAACAGCAATTTGGAGGATTTCCACATGAAGATCCACATCTTCATCTGTCAATTTTCCTAGGGATATGCGAGACGATAAAGATCAACGGAGTTACCGATGAAGCAATCAGGCTAAGGCTATTTCAATTTTCATTAAAAGATAAAGCAAGAGCATGGTTGTTTTCCTTACCGGCCAATTCCATTCAAACTTGGGACCAATTGTTTAATGTGTTTATTGCAAAATATTTTCCACCATCCAAAACTTCAAGGTTTAGAAATCTAATTACTAATTTTGAACAAAGGGATGGTGAAATATTGTGTGAGGCATGGGATAGATATAAGGATATGTTAAGGTGTTGTCCACATCATGGTCTAGAAAGATGGCTGATTGTCCAAACTTTTTATAATGGTCTAAACCCTACCGATAGGTTATCTATTGATGCTTCTGCAGGAGGAGCAATCATGAACAAGGAACCTGACGAGGCCTACAACCTAATTGAAGATATTGCAATCAACCAACACTACTGGATCCCTGAGCGAAAGAAGCCAAGTCCAACACCCGGCATGCACCGAGTAGATGACATCTCCATGCTGAGCGCAAAGATTGATGCTTTGCAAATGGCACTCAACAAGCAGACCAAGCAGCGATCGGTAGCAGCAGTCAATGCCGCAACAGCATGTGGCTATTGCGGAGGAGCACATGAGATGACCGAATGTATGAATGTGACGGAAACTGAGGAAGAAATAGAGCAAGCAAACACAATTGACAACAGCTTTCGACCTCAGCCCGCCTACAACACATACCATCCGAACAACCGAAACCATCTGTAGGGCGCAGAAAGTTGCACAGCTGTTATGGAAGGTGTGTGCATATGTATTTAAATGTCTCACGGTTCAATGCTCTCGACTGGTTAAAGAACATCGAACTTGAAACATTCATTTCTTTCTTTCTGCTATTCCTTCCGGTTCACCCTCGACAGACCTACGATTCATAATCAGTCCATCGAGGGAGTTTAATGATTGTGGGGACGTTTAACTCCCAGCGGGCGCAAGCCCCCGCTGTTAATTACATCAGATGACCCTTCCAAGCCATACTGAATACCTCGTTCATTCCAGGATTTGAAGCCTATTTGTTGTGAATTGAATAAAGGGGCTAAAAGGGGAGAACTCATGTACTTGGTATTTTCCTTTGTGTTCTTTTGATTATCATTGTTTTAGGTATTTAATTAATATGTATGCACAAGATGCAATGAATGTTATTAAAATACATTTATTATACCTTTTTATTTATTTTAGAAACATATTTGTATTTGGGAAAATATATTTGTGCTTTATTTATATTTTCTTTAAGAGGAAATGATTTAAACATGAAGAAAAGGGTATTTTGGTCATTTGGCGGGTTGTATGTTGTTTGGTTATGCTTGATTTCGATTTAGAAATATGAAGAATTTGATTTGGGTTCATTTAGAGTTGGTTCGAGTTGATTTGGATTTGAAATGAAGAAGTTATGGCCAAAAAGAGCTGGAAATGGCTTGTTTGTGAAGTTTTATGTTTTTCAGGGACTTATTTGTGAAGCTGAAAGGATTGAGATTTGTAATTTGAATTTGAGATGAAGCTTGGGCTGTAAGTGGGATTTCCAAGGACATTGTTTGAGAAGTTTGCAAGACGTCAATGACTGATTTGTGGATGTCGAAGGACTGCACTTGTGACTTCTTTTGTCATAGGGGTCTGTTTGAAAAAGGTTTCGATTCTTTGTTATTCGGGGTTTTGCGATCTGTATTAATCCTTCAAGTTTTGTGTTGAGGGCCTCTTGCTATTACTGCATTCATGTTCTTCGTGGTTTCGGTTAATTCTTTTGCGAATTGGATTTGTAAAGGAGTAACTCTTGCCAGCTTTCGACATTGCTTTAAATGAATGTCAACGACTCCTTTTTCATGGGATTTGATCATATGATGGCATGGTTTCAACCTGCAAGTATGAAACATTAGATCTGGAGGGCATATGATAATCTTAGCACATTATTTCTGGGTCTTGAGATTGCACAAAGGCACGGGTGACATGGGAGCTGCTACTTTTACATGTGCAGTTTTTACCAGTTTGGTCGGTTTTTGAGACTTCATATCTTTCAGTTCACTTGATGGTTTTAAATGGAATTTTGCCGTCTTGTACTATGATATCAGGACTATAAGTCAGCCAACTTTCATGATTTTTCATGGTGTTTAGCTATGTCAAACGGAAATTCCAAGTAGTGACCAGCAGTTTTCTATTTTTCTGAACTACTGAACTTCGAAGGTCGATTCCTGCCAATTGGCTACATCAAATCTTGTATCCTGCATATCAAAATGTTTGTTTAGTCATGATCTATATGCATGTATAGCAGTTTCGCAAGACTCTATTCAGAGCTATGCCAAATGTGTGTTTTCGTGCAGAGGTGCCTGCTGGTAGATGGAGCAGCAGTTTTCTGTTTTGTTGAACTTTGAAGACCATTTCCGACAAATTGGCTAAACCAAATTTTGTATTCTTTATATGGTTTTACAGAGGGGAATTCAATCTATAACTCTGTGGAATTTCATGGGATTTTGAGTTCTTTTTCTATGCTTAAAGGCCATGCAAAGGCAGAGGTATCTGCTGGTATTTTATTTTCAGCTGCTGTTTTGCTATTCTGACGACCAATCTTTAAAGATTTATTCTGGACAATCTACAAAGCCAAATTTTTGGTTCTTTTTATGAGAGTGTAGAGAAAAGTCTACTCTATACGCATGCCAAATTTCAAGATCTTTGCACTTTCCTAACCATTTTTAACAGGTGCTTGAGTGCAGAGGTAGACTGGTAAAAGATGCAGTTTTTCTTTCTACAGTTTTTGTATTTCCATTTTGAAAAGCTGAACTTCAAAAATCCATATTAAATCGAAATAAAATCTGAATAATATGAACTTTGTGTCCATCTTGTGTGTTTTGAAGTTATTTACATCTTGGTGCAGTCCATTTTGCATTCTAACTCCTGTATTGGTCTAGATTGGTTATTTTACCAGAGATGGTCATTTCAGTCTAGTACCAGTTTTGTTCGCTGACAAGCATTTTTGTAAAATTTGTACAAGATAGACTACAACTCCGATTTGAGTATTCTTGGTACCAAAATTTTCAGGAAAGCACAATCTATATCCTCAAAAAGTTTCAGGAATTTAGAAGGCCTAAATCTATTTTTAATTTGTGATTTTGTAGGAGGCATATTCTGGGACAGCAAGCTTATCTATCAGTTTTTTTTTTTGTATTGTAGAAAGCTGAACTTTAGAACATCATAGAAAATGCATAGAAAATGCTATAAATGTAAAGTTTGAGTCTAAATTGTGTGTTTTTGAGCCCTCTATCTAACTGTGTATTTGGATTTCTGGTTTGAGTTTCGTGATCAGTTCATATTGGCCGGTTTGTGACAGCAGGTCATTTTGAGACATTTGGGGTATTTGAAATATCATGGGGTATTTGGTTTGATTTAGACTATATCTAAACCCTTGTGTCAAGATTTGGTCATCAAGAATCAAAAGAGGCATTGGTATCACAATATGTCACTTACCAATACCATTTTGAATTTGCATATAGGTCCTATGTCATTTGCATAATTATGTGAAGGTCCTTGAGCATCATTTCATTGGGATTGGTTATTTTCCTCTTTTCATTTGCTCTCTTCTTCAACAATTATGCATCTAGGCCTTTTAAAGATTAATAAAACTCATAATGTAGAAAAGAGATGTAGTGAAACATCAATCTTTCATGCATTACTTGTCTTATTTCTCCTTTATGCATCAAGGTCATTCAAAAGTCCAAAAATGACACAAATAAGGAGATGTAGTTAAACATCAATCCCTATTTTATTTAAATTCATTTTTATTTGTTTTGTACTTTTAGTTGATTTCATATTAAAGGAACTATGCAAGAATTGGATATTTAAAAGGATGTAGCTAAACATCAACTTTTAATATCTTCTTCCTTTATATTTCTTATAATACAAAATGTCACTTTTAATATATATATCATTTTTATATATTTTGTGTAATTGTGTTTTTATCCTTTTTCTTTGCAATATAAAATGAAGAAAAGAAAAGAAAAAGAAAAGAAGAAAGGGGAAGAGGAGGCAAAGAAGACAAAGAGGAGCAATAAAATCACAAATATTTACATATGCATATATTTTATTTAGAATCATAGGCTTGAAAGCTAGCTATAAAAGCTACTAATGCCTCCTCTATTTCATTTGTCATTTTTTTTAAACCTTTTAATATAATATTTAGTTATTATATAAAAGGAGATTATTTATTTATATGATTTCATGCTTCTAAACTCATTCATATGAATTAGAAACACTCAATCAAAAAACCGAAATTTAAAAGAAAGGAGAAAAGGAAGAGATTAACAAATAAAAGCTCCAATTGCATAAAAGGAAAGAAAGAAAATCTCAAACCAAGAACATCTCTTTATTTCTTCATGATTAACATACATGAACATCAAGCTCCATTGAACTTTTACATTGCAAAATCCTAATCTCTACCTATTTCTATTTTGGATTTTTGGTAGAAGAGGAAGAGGTTTCGGCCTTGGTATTTTTTTTGTGTTTTTGTGTTGTGTAGTGTATATATTGTATATGTGTGGTTTCTATATATTGTGCCTCTCTTGTATATATTGTATATCTTCTCTTCTTCTTCAAATGAGGGGTTTATATAGGCTATGGCAAGGGGTAGAGCCTAGGGTTGAGAGGAGCCTTGTTGGCATGATCCCCACCACTCCTTTGCATTAACTCTCATCCAAAGGTTTAGATGCATCCAAGTGTCATGCTTATCCCTCAAGCTTGAAGAGAATATTCTTGGCATTTTAGCATCTTCATTGGTCATGTGACATGTGTCCATAGGAGCAAAATATCTAGAGCATATTCTAGAATATATTTTTCCCTCCCATCTTGGCATCTTCAATGGCCATGTGACATGTGTCCATGGGAGCAAAATATCTAGAGCATATTCTAGAATATATTCTTCCCTCCCATTTTGGCATCTTCATTGGTAGTGTGACATGTGTCCATGGGAATAAAATATCTAGAGTATATTCTATCCTCTCAAATTGGGCCATGCAACAATTGGGCTAGCCTATTTAATTTCAGTCAATAGCAGCCCCATCAATTTGGTTCGGCCATTTAGTAGCAGCCCCAATTTTCATCCATTAAATTCGGCCCCATTTCAATTGAACTCAAACATGAAAGAATTGCCTTCAGCCATTGAGCCCAATTAAATATTATCTCTCCATTTTCATTTTAATTCAAAACCGTGAGCTTCGAATTATTTTATTTATTTTTTAAATCCTGACCTTTTTAGGGTCAAACAAATGCCCCCCACCTGGGTGAGGTGTGAAGACCTTAGAATTGAACAGCTTAGCCAGGTGCCCCCAGTGTTCCTCTTGAACTTTATGAAATTCTTTCTGAGTTGTTTTTCTTGTTTGAATCTCAGATATTTGAACTCCATATTTGGGCATTGAGCTTGAAAGCAGGTCTGATCATCTTCTTCGATCACATCTACTTTAGAAGGTATGTTATCTTTATCTCATCTTGCCAATACTTGCATGGTTGGGTGAGGGCTGAATGTGCGTTCTTTGGGGTTTGCCTGAGCAATCGGTCCCTTGCTCATACATTGGGGGCTTCAGACAGTGACTGTACTCCAAACTCACATTCATAGGGAAAACCTGTCTAACCGAGGAGGAATTACAGACAGGGAACTTTATCTCTGATCTAATGCGGAGACCATGCGGGTATTTTGCAAAATTGAGGGTTTAGATAAAATGGCCTTCTGGTTGTAGGCATGATCTCGGGTTTTGGTCCAGTTTATCTCGTGTGCTTCTCTTTGGGGCCTTTGGCTAACCAGGGTTGGTTTTAGCTGTATCTCGGGGTCTTCTTGGCATATCAGGTTGGGATTTGGTTTTGGTTGATGTGGTTTAAGGTCTTCTTAGACCATTGATGTGGTTTAAGGTCTTCTTAGACCATTGGTGTAGTTTAAGGTCTTTTCGGACCAATTCATCATCGTTTGATTGATCGTGCAGGTGTTCTATTCACCCGACACGAGCCTATGCCGACTCTTGCGTTTTTTCCATGAGGAGATGGGAGCTCGCACCTTTCTTCGCTTTTACGTTCAGTTTGGATTCCTTCTTATCCATTGACGAGGTCGTGGATCCTGAAATCAAAACATTCCAAACCTCGGCAGTATCCAAATCTTGAAGTACTTTATTTTGTTGGATGTTCATTTTGCTTTCATCATTATCTTGCCTTTAAACAAATCCGCATAAGGAATTTGTTAAAGATGTTCACAGAAATGAAATTTAATCATGAAATTTTGGACGTAACTTATAGATTTTGGAAGAACATTTAGGTTATACCTTGGGAAAATTTTATGTTCATCCCACAAAGTATCTTACTCGACGTCCCTTGAATAAAATGCTTAATCAACATGTTTTGTAAATTTTCTTAGATTGAAGGTGTTAAAATTTATCTTTTTCTTTATATATCAATGCTCGAGAAGTTATTCAATTTTACTTGTTGGAGTAAACATAACGAGACTCTTCCCTACTCATCCTAGTATTACCACGTAGAATAGGGTGCTATGCATACTCATGACTTAAAACCTACATGGGGTGATGCGTCACGAATGCACCCATGAACTTTATCGGGTCTAAATCAGCGGAGTAGTGTGTCGAGAAAATTACTCCTATATTCTTTCTTTTCATTGTTTATCATTCTCCCCCCTTTTTTTTATTTCTTTCTCACATTTTTTTTCTTTTCTTTTTCTTCACTTCTTCTTTTCTTTTTTCTTTTTTTTTTTATGCGTTTGTGTCCCCCTTTCTTTTTGAAATCGAATTATTTTTCCAGGACCAATTTACAAAAAGAAAGATATATCCCAACACCTTTAGTCTTAAGGAGTTTATACAAAACCTATCAAGTAAGCTATTTATACGAGGGACCTCTTTCATTTAATATGGGATTAGCCAAAATCATTCAAAATATCAGAAAATGTTCTTGGAAAATTTTCAAAGTTTGCCCAAATTTTCTTTCAAACTTCATTTTTGCAAACGACTTTCATAATTTTCCATTTGCGAATTGCTTTGTTTTATTTTCTCAGAATAAATTTTCTCTACTGCTTTAGAAATAAACTGAGAAATTTTAAGGAGAACAAAGGTCAAAGTAGTACTCACAATTTTCATTGCCCGATGTGTTCTCCTCTTGACTCCTTATCTTCCATGCAGAGTCAGATTAGGTTGTAGCATGCGTGCTTAACCACAGGACCGGAGGAATTCTTGGCTGCCCCCAGGGTGTTCTTGCGGTGACTACACCTTGTTTGATCATCGTGCCATATGTGTCTCTTTTTGTGATTTTCTTTTTATTTTGGAATTGAACTTTCTAAGTTTTCTCCAATCGGGTTCTAAGCGATCAAATAAACTTATTGGCTCGATTCTTTCCTTTACTTTTCCTCTTTCTCTTTTTGGGCCGACTTCTTCGAGCTTTCTTTAATCGGGTTCTAAGCGATCAAATAAACCCGTATAATTCGGTTTTTTTCTCAAGCCTTCCAAATCTTCTCCAATCGGGTTCTAAGCGATCGGATAGCCTTGTTGACTTGACATTCTCCTTTATTCTCTTTTTATCTTTTTGGTTGATTTATTCGAATCTTCTCTAACCGGGTTCTAAGCGATCAAATAGATTCGTCTAAATCGGTTTTCTCCCTTATTCTTCTTCTTTCTCTTTTTGTCTACGAATTCTTCAAGCCTTTTCCAATCGGGTTCTAAGCGATGGAATAAACTTGCTTAACTCGGTTTTTCTCCTGAACCTTTCAAGTTTTCTCCAATCGGGTTCTAAGCGACCAGATATACTTGTAAAGTCAGGGCTCAATCCTGAATCTTCTGAATCTCCTCCATCGGGCTTTAAGCGACAAGGCATCTTCGTTGGACTCAAGTTGTACCTCAAGCCTTCTGCGTCTATTCAATCGGGTTCTAAGCGATCGAACGTCTTCAGTTGGCTTGGGTTCGGTTTTCTATTCTCATGATTCATACGCCGCTCCCACAAAAAGGCTACCGGCAATATGGAGACCCGTTAAGGCCGAACATTCATTCATGCTGCCCACACAAAAGAGGCTACCCCAGCATGTATGACTACGTAAAAACCGTCCCACTTAGGGGTGACAACGGTCATACGGGACCCGTTAAGGTCTGATTCTCACACACAATAGCCCCACAAAAAAGGCTACCCCGACATGTGTGACTATGTAAAACCGTTCTGCTCAGAGGCTTCATTGGTCATACGGAACCCGTTAAGGTCGAATCTTCATCCATGCTGCCCACACAAAAGAGGCGACCCCAGTATGTATGACTGCGTAAAAACCGTCCCACTTAGGGGTGACAACGGTCATACGGGACCCGTTAAGGCCTGATCCCCACACACAATATCCCCACGAAAGGGATACCCCGGCATGTGTGGCTATGTAAAACCGTTCTGCTCAGAGGCTTCATTGGTAATACGGAACCCGTTAAGGTCGAATCCTCATTCGCGCTGCCTTCGTTTAAAGGACAACATCAGCACGTATGACTTCGTAAAAACCGTCCCACTTTACTTCGGTCATACGGGACCCGTTAAGGTCGAACACTCACACGCGCTGCCTTCGTTTAAAGGACAACATCAGCACGTATGACTTCGTAAAAACCGTCTCACTTTACTTCGGTCATACGGGACCCGTTAAGGTCGAACCTTCACGCGCGCTGCCTTCGTTTAAAGGACAACATCAGCACGTATGACTTCGTAAAAACCGTCCCACTTTACTTCGGTCATACGGGACCCGTTAAGGTCGAACTTTCATGTGCGCTGCCTTCGTTTAAAGGACAACATCAGCACGCATGACTTGTGTAAAACCCGTTCTGCTCAGAGGCTTCATTGGTCGTACGGAACCCGTTAAGGTTGAATTTTCACGCGCTGCCTTCGTTTAAAGGACAACATCAGCACGCATGATTCCGTAAAGACCGTCCCACTCAAGAGTGTTGCCGGTCATACGGGACCCGTTAAGGTCGAACTTTCACGTGCGCTGCCTTCGTTTAAAGGACAACATCAGCACGCATGACTTGTGTAAAACCCGTTCTGCTCAGAGGCTTCATTGGTCGTACGGAACCCGTTAAGGTTGAATTTTCACGTGCGCTGCCTTCGTTTAAAGGACAACATCAGCACGCATGACTTGTGTAAAACCCGTTCTGCTCAGAGGCTTCATTGGTAATACGGAACCCGTTAAGGTCGGATCTTCATTCGTGCTGCCTTCGTATAAAGGACAACATCAGCACGTATGACTACGTAAAAACCCTCCCACTTAAGGGTGACATTGGTCATACGGGACCCGTTAAGGTCTAACATTCACACGCGCTGCCTTCGTATAAAGGACAACATCAGCACGTATGACTACGTAAAAACCGTCCCACTTAAGGGTGACATTGGTCATACGGGACCCGTTAAGGTCTGATCCTCACACACAATACTTCCACAAGAAGGATACCCCGGCATGTGTGACTATGTAGAACCGTTCTGCTCAGAGGCTTCATTGGTCATACGGAACCCGTTAAGGTCGGATCTTCATTCATGTTCATGCGCCGCTCCCACAAAAAGGCTACTGGCGATATGGAGACCCGTTAAGGTCGAATTTTCATTCATGATTCATGCGCCGCTCCTACAAAAAGGCTACCGGCGATATGGAGACCCGTTAAGGTCGAATTTTCATTCATGATTCATGCGCCGCTCCCACAAAAAGTTTACCGGCGATATGGAGACTTTGTAGAACCATTCTGCTCAGAGGCTTCATTGGTCATACGGAACCCGTTAAGGTTGAATCTTCATTCATGCTCATGCGCCGCTCCCACAAAAAGGCTCCGGCGATATGGAGACCCGTTAAGGTCAAATTTTCATCCATGATTCATGCGCCGCTCCCACAAAAGGGCTACTGGCGATATGGAGACCCGTTAAGGTCGAATTTTCATTCATGATTCATGCGCCGTTCCCACAAAAAGGCTACCGGCGATATGGAGACTTTGTAGAACCATTCTGCTCAGAGGCTTCATTGGTCATACGGAACCCGTTAAGGTTAGATGTTCATGCATCTCCATGAGATCGATGCGATATAGTGAAGCGACGCTTCTCTTATGAGGAAGCTTAGCTTGCTTGTCATAGGTTTCATTCTGGTGCTTGAAAGGTATTCTCTTGTTTTGGGTTCAGCTGTCACCCATGGGACGTATATCAACAGGGTATGCCAAATCATGCTTGGTTTTTAGGGTATTCGCTTGTCATTCATGAGATTTTGGGGTGTTTACTTGCCAAACTATGGGCCTTAGTCTTTGGAGTCAAGGGTTCTCATTCTTAAACTCTAGTTTGGGTTATGGCCCGTGGGGCGTTGACCTGTAGGTATATCATTCATGGGTGTTGACTTGACTTGAGGCTTGCTTCTGCGGAGATTGGTTTGGTGAGAACCCGATTAGGGTTATTGCCTTTGGGCTCTCGGTTTCCTTCATTTTGGGCCATAATAATTGTTTTAGTGCTCACGTGGCCTAGGCACAACATCAAAGCCTTATTTTGTTCGGCACAAATATATAAAGCCTGCTCGTCATTTTAGATAACTGGCTAGACGAGCGTACCAGTGATAATTGTTTTAAGGGCACAATCTTGACAAAGCCCATTTTGTGCTTGAGGCTTTCTTTGTGGGCCTTACATCTCTCCACTCTTTTTATACTGTAGTGGGATTTAGGTGCATACATGCACCTGTTTGAGGGTGGCATCTTATTCACTCCTCTCGTGCCTTCTTGAATAGCCTATTGGCATCAATCCTTAGGCGAGGGTATCGCAGGAAATGCGAACACCATTATTTTTGAAAACTTTGTTTTAAAAGGGATTTTGTGCCTTCAGAATTTAAATAGTCTAAACGACCACTTTCTTTAATCTTTTGATTTTATTTGAGATATCATCATTAGGCACTCCATTGTTTAAAGGACAATGAAGAAACCTTGTCTCTCCTTTTTTCGAACTGGGAGGAAAGGCAAAACCAGTGATAGTTGTTTCAAATGGGCACAACACCAAAGCCCATATTTTGTTCAAAGTACAAAATATAAAACTTGTTTGTCCATATTCAGAACTGGCTGGACAAACTTTGCCAGTGTTAATTGTTTAAGGGTACAAACTTAACAAAACCCATTTTGTGGCGAGAGGCCTTTATGGATTTTGTGGGTAGTTGGGGGACCTCACTTTTCGCTCGAGACAATTTCACTCATGCTGCGATTTGGTCCTTTTATTCGTAGAAGTTTTCGCTTAGGTATTTTTATTGGGATATTTTGTTTGTGCACATTGGAGTTTAGGTTTTATCAGGCTTTTAGGATATTTATGGACTTTCGTTTGGAACATTTTATTCGTGGATATTAGACTTTAGGTTTTATTGGAATTTTGGATATTTGTGGAGTTTTTGATCTTGAAGTTTTGGAGAACGTGAGGTAGAGTTTGAGGAGGGGATCTCGTAGGATTCTCATTTCATACAGGCATGCAGACAAGCATTCAGATTGAGGAAGTTTGTGACTTAGAGATGTCGACTCCCTTCGAGAGTGGGGTATATATATCATTTCCCCTTCGGGCGCATCGATGCCCGACGTGCCCCTCCATGCGCACTATCACCTCCATCACGGCTTTAGTGGGGGTGGTTTTGTAAGTGACGGTTCATGAGTCACTTTCATACTCTTGGCAGAAGTCGCTTGGTGTATCACCCTCTTGACAGAGCTTTAGATAACGACCACTGATTGATTTAACGGACTCTCCACTTTCATTATCTATCAGCCCGTATCGATATCCTTCCAAGATTTGATCCACCAAATATGGGCCCCAGAATCTGATCGACTGTAGCCTTGTTGTTTCTTTTACAACCCATACAAGCTGTCCCTTCTTGTACTCATCGAATGGGCCAAGTATGTGGGCCGTTTCATGTCTTGCTTCGACATTAGTTTTCGCCTTTTGTGGCGAGCGGGTTTCATCATTCTTTTGGGGATTTTCCCTAAATCTTGTGCAAGGGGGATGGCATATGGCCCCACATTCGACACATGAAGTCATTTCTGTGATCTCTCCCGGTCTATCGCATACACTACATGCGACAAATAACGATTGATCGTCTTCAGCTTCTATTACATGACATGAAGCTTTGGAGGTTCTTCGGTTATTGTTTGGTTGTTGTCGGTTATGCTCGGAATGCACATCCAGACCTTTCATTTGTTTCAACAGGTCTTGGAAGGAGCGAGTTTCGGTTTGATTTGGTTTGGGTTGCTTTGGCAAGCCATTAGCGAAGGAATTTCTCCCTCGACCTCTTCCGCAGCCTCTGCCACGACCACCTCTCAAGGCCATTTCTAGGTTGGCGTGAGCAACTTTCCTTTGGATTCTTCTCAAATCACAAGTGGGTGACCCACTATCACTGTCGCTGCTATCGAAATATTATATAGGATGACACTTGGAGTCATCACTTTCATCATCGGATTCATCATACCCGAGCCCTCGAGTATTTCTCAGCTTTCCATCTGGTCCTATGATTGTAGGATTTCGGTGAGCCAATATCCTATCGAATCGCTTTGTCATAGCGTAGGTTGGAGACATGGGACTCATGTTTGTAAGAATCCTGATTAGGCTTTTGGAACAATATGGTAGAAGAGGTACGCCCAATTTATCGGGCATGGTTTCATCTTCTATGGGCCATTCGTCGTTGTTTACCACAAATGATCGATTTTTACCATCAGAGGCTTTGTAGAACACAATAGGCTTGTGCCTAAAGATCCCTTCTTCGGTGATTTCTTCTTTAGGCGGTACTATGAACATTACCATTTCTTAGATTTGGTTCACTTCCCTTGGTGTGAGCTCTTTGTGATGGTTTTCAGGTATCCTCTCAATCATCAACGAGGATTGACCTGTTTCTTCCTCGTCTTCTGAGGGTATTATGTATGACGGGAGTATCCTGGTTTCATCTGCCTCCTCCCCTGACGACGAGTCAGTATCGGCTCCATATAGCCTTGATTTCTCATCTTGTTGTTTCTTCGAACATTCTCCTTTTAGAACAGGTTTATCGAAGAAGTATTTGGCATCTTTTAGCCCTATTTCATGTACTTCAAACGGCCTAACTTCCCCATCGACTTGCTTGACTTCGCCATCTTTAATGTACTTCAAACATTGATGCAAGGTTGACGGAACGGCGTTGTTATTATGCAGCCATGGTCGACCTATCAATGCGTTGTATGTGGTTTTCGCATCGATGATGTAGAATTTCATCCATTCTTGAATACCACCAATATCAAAGGGCAGGCTGACTGCCCCCATGGACTGTTCCGTTTTGTGGTTGAATCCATGTATAGTGATTTTATCCTTCGTGTGGAACTTAGCGCTCAATGTGAGACGGTCCAATGTTCGCTTAGGCATTAGATTAATGGAGGAACCCGGATCTATCAACATGCGGGTTACCCTTTGGCCTTCACACTCACCAGTGAGAAAGAGTGATCTATTGTGATCAGATGTGCCTGTGAGCAAATCATCATCATTGAAGGTGATGGTTGGGTTTTTTCTGTCCACCAATGATATTTCTTGCATCTTCTTTTCGGCAAAATGTGCTTGGAATTCTTCTGGGTGTTGAAGAGCGTAAATGAGCACTTCTCTTACCTCAGCGGACATCATTAAGATATCAAACACGCTTACCGCAGCTGGTATTTTCCTAAGCTGGGCGAGGATGTTATAATCTTGCACCATATATTTCTTGGGTGCTGGTTCATCTTGCATAGCGGGTTCTTTTCCTTTTGCCTTAGCTTTTGACCTTCCAACCTCATCCTCTTGTGGTGGTTGACGCTCAGGAATATTCGTACCCGAGCAAAGCACTGCTTGGCAATCAGGTTTCTTGGTTTTGACAAAGACGACTTCACCATCATCTGAGTCACTTGAGGAACTTCCTCCATAGACAACCACATTACACATTTCGCGGTCATCTTTATTGGTTTCTTCTTCTTGAGGAGCTTTACTTGTTTCTCCTTTTTCAGTTTTGAGGCCCAACATTACGGCCAATACATCTTCTGTTAAGAAGTCTAAAAGGGTTAACGGTAGTGGAGTACCTTGCTTGTGATCCTCTAAAGCTTGTATGTGCTTTTGGATTTCAGAAGGTGTAGGTAACTCCATTGGTTTGGGCGACTTCTTGCCTTTCTGGCTGCCATTCTTGTTTGGTTTGCGATGGATGACCCGTTTTGGGGGCCCTGGCACAGTGGGGTTTAGGTTGCTGTCCCATTTGACTCGGGACTCCTTCAAAAGCTGCCTCAGTAACTTTTTGGTTTTCTTAGAGAGGGGAAATTCCCATGTTTCATTTGCGGGATCTTCGACCTTCTTTTCTTCAACTACTTCAATATGAGAGATAGCATTAACTTGTTCATGAGGGGCAGGCACTTGGCGCTAACTGCATGCGACCCTCTTGTATTCTTCTTTCTATTAGGTCTTTAAAGACCCAACAGTCTTCTATTTTACGACTTATCACCCTATGATATGGGCAATAGTTAGGGTGATCAATCCTATCCTCCTGATCTGGGCATTTGCTTGGAGGCAATTTCATACCATCCTCCAAGGCTTGTTTGAATATCTTAGCCGTCTTCTCCTTTTTGAAAGAGTACTTATTCTTTCGTTCTTCTAACGATTTGAAGTAATGACTATTTTGGTTATCGCGAGGAGCTGGCCGAGTGGGTTGGCTATCAACTTGTCTTGCCTTCTCGTCCGACGAGTCAGAATCTCTGTTTTCATTTTTGTTGGCTTTGTTGGTTTTGACAGCGTATACTGTCTTTGATTCCTTCTTCTTTGGAAAATCCCTTCTTGGTTTGAAAGAGGCTGATGGCTTTTCTTCTATATCCGTTTGCCCCAATCTGGATACAGTGTCTACCAGATCTTGATAGCTATTAGGATTAGCGACAATTAACATCTGCCTCATTTTACCAGATGTACTTCTTGAGCAAATCAACTGCCTCCCTTTCGGGTATAGAGTGGCTCGACTTGTTGCTCATATTTCTCCAGCGGTTGATATATGCCAGAAGAGTTTCGTTTGGCTCTTGTTTGGCTCATGCTAAATCGGTAAGTCTTATTGGAATGCTCGCAGTGGCGAACCTATCTATGAAGGCACGCGCCATTTGGTCCCAGGATTTTATACTTCCTGGTTTTTGAGAGCAATACCATTGAAATGCTGGTCTTGAAAGACTTCTAGCGAATTGGCGACAAAGGAATGCTTCTTCCCTTGAAGAGTCTCCACATTAAATCATGAAGTGGCTGACATGTTGTTCAGGTCCTGTCTCATCTGTCCCATTTCCTGAGAACTTGGAGAACAAAGGAACAGTGTATGTTGGAGGGTATTTTGGTATATCGAATTCGGGAGGGTATGGCTTCCCTATTCGCAGTGTTGTTTGTTTTGGGGTAATCCCCATTTCTCGTAACTGACGGCTGATCATTTCTTGAACATCAACCGCAGTAAAGGTTGGGGAGGTTTCTCGTCTTTCATCTTCCCAATGTACCCTACGTCTTTCTTGAGGGTTTGGTCTTTCTATTCTTTCAGGTCCGCTTACAGGGCTGGATCGATTTGACGTTTCTCCTCTTTCGAGTTCGGAGCCAGCGAGGCCCTTTCCTCGGATCTCAGCTATTAACCTTTGTTCCCTTTCATGGGCTTGATGTACTTCAGCTCTAAGATTTTGTATCTCAGCTTGCATTTGATTGAAGGCGGATAACATTTGTTCTTGCGTTTGTGCACCGGTTTGACTTTCACCAGCACATGGGGAAGTTGCCAAAACGGTATGGAAGTTACCCAATGCTGATCCATCCATGTGACCCACATCTGAACCACTCACGGTTTTGGGTTTGGCATTTATGGGAGGAAGGCATGCTGCATCAGACTCCTCCTCATCGTCACTCGGATTTTCGACGATGGGGTCCTTCCCTTTTCTCACCATGCATATGGTGGGGTTGGAGGGCTCGACAGGATGGTCATCTTCCTCTTCGAGGTCTTCATTAGTGGTTATCATGAAGACCGTCGCTTCTTATGAGTGGCATTTGGCGCCACTATTGTTAAACTTCCAGTGTTGGAGGGGTGCGGATTTATTCGTGCCCCCAGCCTATCATGTACACTGGCTGGTCTTCTCAGAATTTGAGGGGTTTGATTTGATCCCTCGTTGCTTGAGCTTTGAGAGGTGCTTGCACGCATCTCTCGACGGAGTTTTGGTTTCAGCGAGGCACCATAAGGTGCCCCCAGCCCTGGGGTTGAAAACATTGGTTTTGGTGTTGGGGAGAAGGCATTGTTGTGTGCCTTAGGTTTTGAGGCTGGAAACGTTAGCCTCGATTTGATTGAAGGTTGGGCATCGTTGGATGCCCCCAGCCTTTGGGCTGGAAACGTCAATCTAGATTTGACGGAAGTGGGTGTAGAGGTTTCTTGCGCAGGATGTGCGTAGTATCGGTTCCTACGCTGCTTCAACATGCGAAGCTGTTTGTGGGCCTTATGAATGGCCATAGCAGTATCATCAACCATTTCGTGGTTGGTGTTCATCCTCTTTGATTTATGGATGAACGAGATGGTTTGAGGAATTTCTCCCGCTGCACGTATGTGTGCAGTAGAAGAATTCCTCCTCGCTATCCTAAGTGGAGAGAATGAGTTGCGGACGGGAAGGGCTGGTTGAGCCACCAACTCATCCTGGTAGGCTTGGATATTTCTTTTCTTGGTGACCGACAGAGGGGTCACTGGAGCTTGGTTAATTTTGGTTATTTTCTTAGACGCGCGTCTTCTTGCGCGTCTAGTTTTGGAGAGTGGAATGAACGTCTTGCCGTCCATTCCCTTAGGGGTGAGAAAGTAACATGCTTCCTCATCATTTTCAACTTCTTCCTCGGGGATGGACCCGAGGGACAGTTGTTCATTCATTGGAGCAGAAACAGGGGCTTCGAACGCCCTGATTTCATCAATGGGGACTGCAAAAGTCTCAAAATAAACAACTTCTTCGCCAGCTGGGAGGCTGGCAACTTGGGCAAAAGAGCGTGCGTTGATTGCGGTGTAAGCCATCCTGCAAGCAAGCAAAACTCAAAATTTCATTAGTCATTTTCATATGTAACTTATACATGAGTGTTAGCCCGATTATTCAATCCATAGGCGTCGATATCGAATACAAAAGGAAATGACATAACTCAAGCGGTCCAATGACTCGTTGTTTGAGTGTTTTGAAGTCATTGGCTACTTGAGTACGTTCCTTTTATCTTCGTATCGGATCCCGAACCTGTGAGGAGGAGAATGTCCCACCGGGCGTGCCAAAACCTGTAGGGCGCAGAAAGTTGCACAGCTGTTATGGAAGGTGTGTGCATATGTATTTAAATGTCTCACGGTTCAATGCTCTCGATTGGTTAAAGAACATCGAACTTGAGATATTCATTTCTTTCTTTCTGCTATTCCTTCCGGTTCACCCTCGACAGACCTACGATTCATAATCAGTCCATCGAGAGAGTTTAATGATTGTGGGGACGTTTAACTCCCAGCGGGCGCAAGCCCCCGCTGTTAATTACATCAGATGGCCCTTCCAAGCCATACTGAATACCTCGTTCATTCCAGGATTTGAAGCCTATTTGTTGTGAATTGAATAAAGGGGCTAAAAGGGGAGAACTCATGTACTTGGTATTTTCCTTTGTGTTCTTTTGATTATCATTGTTTTAGGTATTTAATTAATATGTATGCACAAGATGCAATGAATGTTATTAAAATACATTTATTATACCTTTTTATTTATTTTAGAAACATATTTGTATTTGGGAAAATATATTTGTGCTTTATTTATATTTTCTTTAAGAGGAAATGATTTAAACATGAAGAAAAGGGTATTTTGGTCATTTGGCGGGTTGTATGTTGTTTGGTTATGCTTGATTTCGATTTAGAAATATGAAGGATTTGATTTGGGTTCATTTAGAGTTGGTTCGAGTTGATTTGGATTTGAAATGAAGAAGTTATGGCCAAAAAGGGCTGGAAATGGCTTGTTTGTGAAGTTTTATGTTTTTCAGGGACTTATTTGTGAAGCTGAAAGGATTGAGATTTGTAATTTGAATTTGAGATGAAGCTTGGGCTGTAAGTGGGATTTCCAAGGACATTGTTTGAGAAGTTTGCAAGACGTCAATGACTGATTTGTGGATGTCGAAGGACTGCACTTGTGACTTCTTTTGTCATAGGGGTCTGTTTGAAAAAGGTTTCGATTCTTTGTTATTCGGGGCTTTGCGATCTGTATTAATCCTTCAAGGTTTGTGTTGAGGGCCTCTTGCTATTACTGCATTCATGTTCTTCGTGGTTTCGGTTAATTCTTTTGCGAATTGGATTTGTGAAGGAGTAACTCTTGCCAGCTTTCGACATTGCTTTAAATGAATGTCAACAACTCCTTTTTCATGGGATTTGATCATATGATGGCATGGTTTCAACCTGCAAGTATGAAACATTAGATCTGGAGGGCATATGATAATCTTAGCACATTATTTCTGGGTCTTGAGATTGCACAAAGGCACGGGTGACATGGGAGCTGCTACTTTTACATGTGCAGTTTTTACCAGTTTGGTCAGTTTTTGAGACTTCATATCTTTCAGTTCATTTGATGGTTTTAAATGAAATTTTGCCGTCTTGTACTATGATATCAGGACTATAAGTCAGCCAACTTTCATGATTTTTCATGGTGTTTAGCTATGTCAAACGGAAATTCCAAGTAGTGACCAGCAGTTTTCTATTTTTCTGAACTGCTGAACTTCGAAGGTCGATTCCTGCCAATTGGCTACATCAAATCTTGTATCCTGCATATCAAAATGTTTGTTTAGTCATGATCTATATGCATGTATAGCAGTTTCGCAAGACTCTATTCAGAGCTATGCCAAATGTGTGTTTTCGTGCAGAGGTGCCTGCTGGTAGATGGAGCAGCAGTTTTCTGTTTTGCTGAACTTTGAAGACCATTTCCGACAAATTGGCTAAACCAAATTTTGTATTCTTTATATGGTTTTACAGAGGGGAATTCAATCTATAACTCTGTGGAATTTCATGGGATTTTGAGTTCTTTTTCTATGCTTAAAGGCCATGCAAAGGCAGAGGTATCTGCTGGTATTTTATTTTCAGCTGCTGTTTTGCTATTCTGACGACCAATCTTTAAAGATTTATTCTGGACAATCTACAAAGCCAAATTTTTGGTTCTTTTTATGAGAGTGTAGAGAAAAGTCTACTCTATACGCATGCCAAATTTCAAGATCTTTGCACTTTCCTAACCATTTTTAACAGGTGCTTGAGTGCAGAGGTAGACTGGTAAAAGATGCAGTTTTTCTTTCTACAGTTTTTGTATTTCCATTTTGAAAAGCTGAACTTCAAAAATCCATATTAAATCGAAATAAAATCTGAATAATATGAACTTTGTGTCCATCTTGTGTGTTTTGAAGTTATTTACATCTTGGTGCAGTCCATTTTGCATTCTAACTCCTGTATTGGTCTAGATTGGTTATTTTACCAGAGATGGTCATTTCAGTCTAGTACCAGTTTTGTTTGCTGACAAGCATTTTTGTAAAATTTGTGCAAGATAGACTACAACTCCGATTTGAGTATTCTTGGTACCAAAATTTTCAGGAAAGCACAATCTATATCCTCAAAAAGTTTCAGGAATTTAGAAGGCCTAAATCTATTTTTAATTTGTGATTTTGTAGGAGGCATATTCTGGGACAGCAAGCTTATCTATCAGTTTTTTTTTTTGTATTGTAGAAAGCTGAACTTTAGAACATCATAGAAAATGCATAGAAAATGCTATAAATGTAAAGTTTGAGTCTAAATTGTGTGTTTTTGAGCCCTCTATCTAACTGTGTATTTGGATTTCTGGTTTGAGTTTCGTGATCAGTTCATATTGGCCGGTTTGTGACAGCAGGTCATTTTGAGACATTTGGGGTATTTGAAATATCATGGGGTATTTGGTTTGATTTAGACTATATCTAAACCCTTGTGTCAAGATTTGGTCATCAATAATCAAAAGAGGCATTGGTATCACAATATGTCACTTACCAATACCATTTTGAATTTGCATATAGGTCCTATGTCATTTGCATAATTATGTGAAGGTCCTTGAGCATCATTTCATTGGGATTGGTTATTTTCCTCTTTTCATTTGCTCTCTTCTTCAACAATTATGCATCTAGGCCTTTTAAAGATTAATAAAACTCATAATGTAGAAAAGAGATGTAGTGAAACATCAATCTTTCATGCATTACTTGTCTTATTTCTCCTTTATGCATCAAGGTCATTCAAAAGTCCAAAAATGACACAAATAAGGAGATGTAGTTAAACATCAATCCCTATTTTATTTAAATTCATTTTTATTTGTTTTGTACTTTTAGTTGATTTCATATTAAAGGAACTATGCAAGAATTGGATATTTAAAAGGATGTAGCTAAACATCAACTTTTAATATCTTCTTCCTTTATATTTCTTATAATACAAAATGTCACTTTTAATATATATATCATTTTTATATATTTTGTGTAATTGTGTTTTTATCCTTTTTCTTTGCAATATAAAATGAAGAAAAGAAAAGAAAAAGAAAAGAAGAAAGGGGAAGAGGAGGCAAAGAAGACAAAGAGGAGCAATAAAATCACAAATATTTACATATGCATATATTTTATTTAGAATCATAGGCTTGAAAGCTAGCTATAAAAGCTACTAATGCCTCCTCTATTTCATTTGTCATTTTTTTTAAACCTTTTAATATAATATTTAGTTATTATATAAAAGGAGATTATTTATTTATATGATTTCATGCTTCTAAACTCATTCATATGAATTAGAAACACTCAATCAAAAAACCGAAATTTAAAAGAAAGGAGAAAAGGAAGAGATTAACAAATAAAAGCTCCAATTGCATAAAAGGAAAGAAAGAAAATCTCAAACCAAGAACATCTCTTTATTTCTTCATGATTAACATACATGAACATCAAGCTCCATTGAACTTTTACATTGCAAAATCCTAATCTCTACCTATTTCTATTTTGGATTTTTGGTAGAAGAGGAAGAGGTTTCGGCCTTGGTATTTTTTTTGTGTTTTTGTGTTGTGTAGTGTATATATTGTATATGTGTGGTTTCTATATATTGTGCCTCTCTTGTATATATTGTATATCTTCTCTTCTTCTTCAAATGAGGGGTTTATATAGGCTATGGCAAGGGGTAGAGCCTAGGGTTGAGAGGAGCCTTGTTGGCATGATCCCCACCACTCCTTTGCATTAACTCTCATCCAAAGGTTTAGATGCATCCAAGTGTCATGCTTATCCCTCAAGCTTGAAGAGAATATTCTTGGCATTTTAGCATCTTCATTGGTCATGTGACATGTGTCCATAGGAGCAAAATATCTAGAGCATATTCTAGAATATATTTTTCCCTCCCATCTTGGCATCTTCAATGGCCATGTGACATGTGTCCATGGGAGCAAAATATCTAGAGCATATTCTAGAATATATTCTTCCCTCCCATTTTGGCATCTTCATTGGTAGTGTGACATGTGTCCATGGGAATAAAATATCTAGAGTATATTCTATCCTCTCAAATTGGGCCATGCAACAATTGGGCTAGCCTATTTAATTTCAGTCAATAGCAGCCCCATCAATTTGGTTCGGCCATTTAGTAGCAGCCCCAATTTTCATCCATTAAATTCGGCCCCATTTCAATTGAACTCAAACATGAAAGAATTGCCTTCAGCCATTGAGCCCAATTAAATATTATCTCTCCATTTTCATTTTAATTCAAAACCGTGAGCTTCGAATTATTTTATTTATTTTTTAAATCCTGACCTTTTTAGGGTCAAACACCATCCGAATCTCTCATACGCAAACAATCAAAGGCCTACTGCACCTCAACAGAACTATCAACCACAATCCAATTTTCAACCAAGATACAATAATCCTCAACCGAATTACCAGCCAAGGCAATACAATCAACCGCAGCAACCAGACATCACATCATTAATGGAGAGATTCCTAGAGAAGCAAGAGAAGGCTAACGCCGAAATCGCACAAAAGATTGAATCCTTAACAAACCGCAACAAAGACTTAGAAGACAATGTCTCTAAGATGGCAAGAGAACTCTCTAGTATCGCACGTGGAAAAGGCAAATTTCCGGGCCAACCGGAAGAAAACCCAAGAGAGACTTGCAAGAGCATAACACTAAGGAGCGGTACAGCTTATCAGGAACCTCCCATGCCCGATCGAACCTCCGATGAGATGCATGCAGAGCTATCACATTCAGAAGAGTACGAGCCGCAACCACTGGAGCCGCCCCTATTCGAACTACAGACAGACCTTACCAAGGAGCAGAATGACACCGTAGGTGAAGACGAGCGACAACCCGAACCTGAATATATTTCACCACCACCCTACAAGCCACCTCTGCCATTCCCTCCAAGGCCTGCCAAGCATAAGGTAGAGGAGCAATTCGCGAGATTCATGGAGACACTCAAGCAATTACATGCCACAATCCCCTTCACTGAGGCAATTGCAAGCATACCCTCGTATGCTAAATTTCTGAAGGAGATTCTTTCGAACCGCAGTAGACTCCAAGAACTCTCAACAATTCCACTCAATCTGGAATGTAGTGCGCTCGTGCAAAGCAAATTACCGACAAAATTGAAAGATCCGGGAAGCTTCTCGATACCGTGTACCATTGGCACAACCGATTTTAAGAGAGCTTTATGTGATCTAGGAGCAAGCGTGAGTCTGATGCCTAAGGTAGTATTTGATAAATTGGAATGTGGAGACCTATCACCAACAAGGATTTCATTGCAACTAGCCGACCGATCAATTCGATATCCTGAAGGAATGTTGCTTGATATCCCAATCAAAGTCGGTAAATTCTGGATACCAGCAGATTTTGTGGTAGTCGATATGGAAGAAGATGAGCAGATTCCGATCATCCTTGGAAGGCCATTCCTCGCCACATGTGGGGCAATGATTGATGTTAGGAATGGAAAGATTTCACTCAATGTTGGCAAGAACAAAATGATCTTCAGCATGAATGAAACCAAAGTCCCACCTGACATGAATCGTGTCTACAATTTGAAAACAACGGACGAGTATGGCAATGATGAATTGCGAATGGATGAATCTGAAGACATCGGGGAGATGACGCACGAAGCAGAAGTAGAGAGACTGTTCATTGTGCAAGATGACGGGCAGATCCATCCGACCTCCGTGACACAACAAACCGATGATCTGAACAGAAGCCCCAATATCGCAAACAACAGGAATCATTCTTTCTTGGCCCTTGCAATAATCAAAATCCTACGCAAAGAACTCGATGCAATGTCCAAAAGACTGGACGAGGTCGAAGCAGCACTCGATGTAAGTCTAGCATTCGACCCTGGACCTCAAATACCGATCGACTTCTTCAAGGACAGTGATGATGAAACCACAGAAGACGCTGAAGGCGAACCACCTGACGAGCAACCTCCTTGCATCGACGGGAGGATATCTGGAAGAAACTGATGCGACACATAGTCAAGCTAATGACTTTAAACAAGCGCTTCTTGGGAGGCAACCCAAGGCCATTTTTATATTTTCTTATAATTATTTAATTTTCAATCTAATTAGGATTTAAACAAAGAAACAACTCATACACACTTTTCTCCTACGATCAGGTAAGCATACTGAAGGAAATGCTTGATTAAAAGACATCTCGAAAGGCGGAAAAATACTCTCTGGTGCGACCTATATTGGCTGATATAGACCTCACCAATGGATGCGAGGGCAATAAAGTAAGAAGAAGAAAATAAGTGGCGAATACGGCCCGTATTGGCTGATACGGCCCGTATCCAAAGGGATTAAAACTTGGCGGTTATTGGGTTTAAGCATAACGGACTTAATACGGACCGTATTGGCTGATACGGTCCGTAATGAAGGCCAATTCGGGAGATGCGAACCCGTTAAGAAGAGACGTTTGAAATCCCGCGCGAATCACGTCTCAAAACCTCTAATCAATTCCGTTTCAACTCCCTAAACCCCTCTTCTTTCCTTCCCTCTACTCTATTCCCCTCCATTCCTTCTCCTTCTCTTCTCCTCCTCTCTTGCCAAGACCGAAATCAAGCACCCCTCCTTGCCACCGATCCCCGCCGTCAAGACAACCTCAACCTTCCATTGAGGCCGCCGCCGGCCTTCTCCTCCGCGTCTCAACCCTAATACGGACCGTACCGGGTCCGTATCCGACGGCCACTCGACTCTTCTCCAAATTCGGTTTTTCTAAAGCCCCCTTTCGATTTCAAAGTTTTAATTTCATTTTTCGCATTTGCTTTAGATTAATCTCTGTTACATTAGTTTAGGCAATTAATAGGTTTCTGTCGGTTTTTCCAATCTTTTTACCAGTATAATACGGTCCGTATTGAACCAATACGGTCCGCAATTGTTTACCAGAACCAGCACTTAGCATTTCTAAACACCTTTTTAATACGGTCCGTATCGACAGTACGGTCCGTAACCAGTTTAGTACTTGGTCAAATTTCCACCAACCAACCAGTCCGTATTGGGACCGTATTGCCCGATACGGTCCGTAACAGAGATATTAATTCTTAACAAATGGCTCCAAAAATGAAAAATATTTTAGGGGCAGTTACAAGGAGTGCCAGAAAAGCTCTCGGGGGTGCCGGCCCGAGTAGTTCACCGCAGAGCTCCTCTAGTCGATCCTCCCGGTCCTCCGGCTCGCAACCACAATCCTCCAACCGTTCGTCCTCTCATTCCGACACACAGCAGTCGGTCAGGGACACACCAGTCTCAGATACAGACTACAACCCGGAAGAGTTCAACCCTCAGGATTTCGGTCTTGAGGAAGAAGACTCCGATGAATCAATGGAGGAGGTTCAGCCGGCCGAGTACCAACCCGCCTTCCAGCATCCACAGTTCAGAAGCATTTACGCAAAAATGCAAACAAGGGAAGTCGTGTACCACAAATCCATCAATACGGAGACATTCGAGCGACTAGGCCTCCTTGCGCAAACCGAACAGCTCGCAACCCGCATCCACCTTTGGCAATTCCTTCAACTGATCCAAGGAGTCAAAATTTACAAGGTGCTCACGAAAGAGTTCCTTACGACCTTCAGATACAATGAAGACTCCATCACTTTCCAGATGGTTGGCGAGCAATACGAGGTCACCATGGATGATTTCTGCGCCATCTTCAACCTCACCAACAACGGCACTTTTGATTCTCCTGACTGCCGAGAGTTCTGGCACAGCATCACTGAAGACAACCAAAACTCAACTCGACTGGCAAGCAGAATCATCCATCCTCAAGTCCGCCTCTTGCAAGTAGTCCTTGCCAATTCCATTTTCGCAAGAGGCGAGAGTTCATCCAAGGTGACATTACCCGAACTCTATCTTCTCAAGTGCATGATCGAGCCAACACCAGTGCGACCTCACCTCGGCCATCTCCTTTGCAATCAAATCCGTGAGGTCGCCCGTGCTAAGAAACGTAATGGAAAGATTTCCATTGGATTCGTAGCAACAATCTTGGCCAACCATCTCGCTCTGCAGATCGATCATTTCAAAGAAGCAAGCGGGCTCACACAAATTGACATGTCATGCCTTCAAGCCATGAAATTTGTCACCGGCCACTATCCAGGCCCCTACTTCTACAACTCACCGAAGGGAATTCTCCAATTTCCCTTCCGACACCTCAATCTCCGCAGTAGGGCCTCCTGGAAGATAGCACGAACCGCGAGCCCGACTTATGAGCCCCCTCAAGATTACATGGATGTAATCGAGAGCCAAGCCGCAATGAGAAACCAGGCTAACTTTGATCGGCAGCAACGAGAAGAAGAAGAGCCTCCTTTTGATGCATATAGAGAGGCAGGCACGTCGGCAGCTAGAGCCGGATCCTCAGGGGCGGCACCATCTGATGCCCCTACAGCTGAGCTCGATCAGTTCATTCAAATGGTAGATTGGATGAACTCAAACCTCAACGAACTCACCTTGACAACGGGAGAGACCACCCAACAAATGCAACAAAATGGCTCATCACTTCGCCAAGAGGTTGGCGAAATTCGAAACAGCATGGAGGAGGTCCGGAGGAGTGTTGATGAGAGCAGGCGCGAGATCCAGCAGACACGCTACATGGCACAGCAGTATTATCAGTATGCTCTCGACTCCGGATTCGAGTACCAGCCGCCACCATACGGACTCTTCGACCCGCCATTCTACGAGGAGATCCAGCGACCACCACCACCTCCACCACCTCAGGATTGAGGTGCAGTGAGTTGTTTCTTTCCCCGGTCTTTCTACTTTACTATTTCCTTTATTTTTATCTCTCGAGCATTGGGGACAATGCTCAATTTTATTCGGGGGGTAGGGAAAGTAAATTGACCATGTATCTTTAAAATTTTTGCAATTTAAATTCTTAGGTGCTAGTAGTTTTACTCAATTTTTGACTAGGGTTGGAGGCTTTACCGAAAATCCTAGAATGATTAAATTGAGCTTTTTTAGCTAGCTTGCATTTTTATTTTTCCTTAGGATTAGGTTAATCAAATAGGAATTGTTTTAAAAATTTTAATTAGGCTAAGGTTTAGACAATTAACCATGATACCAAAAATTCAGAATTTTAATTATTTATGATTTCGAAGTGGACAATTCATTGCTAACCATGAGAGTTGATCAAAAATTGCAAACCCTAGAATTTTTGTTTTTTGAGTAATTTATTTTTGCAAAGTCTTTTAAATTTGATAGTGTTTTAGAATACCCATTTATTATAGATAGACCCCTAGCGAAACTATACAATAATTTCTTGTATGAATGAATACTTGAAATTGTGTGTAATCATGGTGCTTGTGACACAAAAGTATGTTATTTTATTTTTCAGAAAAATAGAAAAATACAAAAAAAAAATAGAAAAATATAGAAAAAGAAAAAAAAATAGAATAAAAGATGGAGGATAAAAAGAGTACGGGTGCCTACGCAAGACTGGTTACCAATAGGCTCGAGAAAACCTCCCAAATTTTAAATTTTTGTACATATTTAATTTTCAAAAAATAGTCACAAGTACCAACACACTTAGTTGTCATACTTTGCTCCAATCAATTAGGAAGGAAAATTTAAATTTATATCATTAGAATTCCTATTGATTGGAAGGGATCCATTTATAATCGAAGGGGAAATTAATACTCTCAATTTTAAGGATATTTGTGGATTAGATTGTTCGATAATTTTTCTAGGGTAAGCATAATGAGGTCAATCATGGGGTGAATAAATTGTTCAAGGGAGAGATTATGAATATTTTTTTTATTCTAGATTTTTATTGTCATACCAATTGTACCTAACCTAAGCCCTAATTTAATTTTTAAACAAGTCCTTGAGATTGTATGGTTTAACCTAGACCGGATCTTTGACCAGCCAGGATGTCGTTGCTTGAGGACAAGCAACAATTCAAGTTGGGAGGCGTGATCAGAGTCAAAATGATGATGATTTACGTAGGGTTTTGGCTTAGGTTTTACATATTTCCTCACACTTATGTTTACTTTATTAGAGAAAAAGGCTACTGTCACCCTTCTTTATGTTTTATTGTAGAAAACAGGTTTTGGGACTATTTTACACCAAATGGAGCTAGAATCAGGTCAATCGGATCAGCGACGCTCATCGACTAAGTCCCTGTTACGGCCAGTATTGACCAATACGGACCAGGCCTAGCACAGACCAGAAGATAGCGCTGGAAGCAGTTAAACCCTAACTGCCAAGGTCCTAATACGGACCGTATCACCTGATACGGTCCGTATCCGAAGGCATCTCTTGGGGAATAACTGCCGACAGCTGTTTCCAGATTGATTTCTTAGCCTCAAATCAACCTCTACACGTCCCCACACTCTTATATAAGGCCCCTGGGCAGAAGAATACATCATCTTTGTAATTAGGGTTAGATTTGATTAAAGAGAGAAGAGAGGAGTGATTGTAACCATGTCGTTCCGCGGCTAAGTTCCTTTTCTTAGGGCTAGGCAGTAAACCTTGTTACTCTTGATGTTTTGATATATATATTTCTGTTGATTATGGTTTCTTGTTGTTGTATCGAATATGCTTTTGTGATTTATTATCTCTTCATCTAATTTCAATGATCTAGTTTAAGTTCATTAGGGTAGTGACAGTGCTTTAATGGCGATAGAAAACTATTTGGATGAGTTAGCCTCGTTGAGATCTATTAGGTTTATGTGAAGAAAACCTTCGCGGGGAAACCATAAACCAGAACAACAAAACGCATGACCAAATTCTATCATTTGCGTAAGGTAAATCGCAGTGATCTGTGTAGTAATTTGGGAGATAAGAGACCCGATAGTTGCGTAAAGTAAATCGCATTATCCTGAGTAGAGTCTCGATGAAAGATCTATCATTCTGGCGTAACATAAATCACAGTGACCTTTGTAGTTATCTTTCATAAAACAACAACAGGAAATCAGATGCAACAGGAATATATTGTCAAGGCGGATTGAGTGGCAGTGGTGTGCCGAAACCCTAGGAATTCTCATCTCTATCTTTATTTTAATTACTTTTAATTGTTTCCTAATTTACATTGATCAACAAACATCTCTCAAATTTCAGATTTCATCTAGCCTTTCGAAAGATTGTGATTCGATCGCTCGAAGCACTGAACCAATATTCCCTGTGGATCGACCTCGCATATACTACTCGATAAGGATTGTGCGCTTGCAGTCCGAACCGATAGCATTTACGAGTTTATAAATATTAAAAGAAACATTGCTCTCTTTTGAGTGATCAAATTCTTAATTATGTTTTAGTATATGCTTATGTTTTGTTTATGATGATTTGAGTTTCTTTCTATATTTAAATTTTTTTTTATTACGTCCTTGCATACATAGTTCTGTCTACTATATGCCAATGACCCTCCACATACCAATAGGTGTTAAGTCGTTGCATTCTTGTGTGAAAAAGATAATGCATGTAAGTACTCCAAACACTTCGGCTAACGAGGCTTGGCAGCGGCTCAAAGACTAGGGTTAGAACCCAGTGGGATCCCTTGGCAGGATAGCGTAAATTGTATATTTAGATTATATTAGGAAGCACTTAGATTAGGTAGGGTCTTTGGGATATTTCAACTACGGGGTAGTATAGGGAAAAAATATAATTACGTACCTAAAATGCTTCAGTCATGGTAGCCCAAAAGCCGATCGCAAGATCGAAAAACCTTTCAAATTGCATAAACAAACACCCAGCACGATCTGTGGGTAGTGACAGGGCCGCATGCGGGGTAGCTGTGGGATAATCTATGCCGCATTGATAGTGACAGTGCCGCATGCGACATAGAGAGACGTCATTTATATTTTTCATAATTAAGAAGGATAGAACCTGAACCTTAGAGGCTCTCTATTTACTGTTTAACCTTAACCTTGATTGCAATTAGCGCCACCGCATCAAATCTTTTAAAAACCCCGATAACCTAGACTAGTGAAAATTGTTTAAAATCTAATACACTATCACTGTGGATCGATACCCCAATCATATTACATGGTACGATCATGCGTTTGTAATTTAAACGTAAGTAGAAATTAAAGTTTATAAATCTTTAAAAATAGTAGTTCACTTTGGACTCATCAGCTGACTACACACAAACACAGACAATCTACAACTTCTGATCAGATACACTAGCCAAGAAAAAGAACCAATTATGTAGGTTACTAGTTATGTGCAGAACGAATTACATACATATTTGCATAATAATCCACTATTATTAACCAATTACGCACCAGGCACCACTCTACATCTCCCCTTAATTCAACAGTCAGACCAACAGTACACAAACAATTAATTACGCGGACGGACGGGCGGAGTATCGCATTATAACAAAATGCGGACAGCGATCCACAGTACCCTACAAACATCGTTACGCGTGCTTCCGAGAAACCCGCCTCTCCTTTCCTACGCGCACCTAATCACACGCATCATCATTAACCCATAATTGTCTCTCGCCCCAAACGTGGGGCCCACAGGTCAACTGAACAGCGAGTAATGAGTTGACACGTATGCATCCAGTCAGACGTCTGAGTCGTCACACATGGGCCTGTCCTTGTTTGAAACACAGCTCAAGGTACCGTACGACGGAGTATTAATTCCACCCACGTGAGTGTGCCTGCGGTACTAATATATTCATATAGTGGTGCAGATCCTGGCCGTTGATCAAGGGATGCGTGAAATCCGAGGAGGACAGAGGGTTGTTGACTCACTTGAAGGGTCTGCGTCGGCCCATCAATGCGGATTCAGAAGTTTCGCTCGTCTCCAATCTGTGCTCCCTGACATGCCAACATAGAATTTTAATTTCAATAATAATAATATAATAATAATACTAATAATTAATATTATTATTATTATGATTATGATTATTATTACTATTATTATTATTTTTGTAATTTATTGAGGTATCTCTACCGCACATAAAATAATTATTTCTATATTGAATACATTAACATTGGGTATATAAGTACTATTTGTAGATTAAAAATTGGCAAACTTTGTCGATTGGTTAAGGTGATTTGAACCATTTCCTTAGAAGATTTAACTGTTTACTATGATTAATGGTATTATTTCTTTTTATTGAGTTAGTATAAATTAAAATTTATTCAAATCAAATACATTTTCAATAGGACTTCTTCATAAAGTTTTGTAGCACACATGCATTTAAGTATCTCAATTTAATTTTTTTTAAAAGATATATTATAATACAATTTCTAATTTAAATATATAAAATAATTAGAAGCCCGGAAAAAATCTTACAAGTTTAAAATATCATGATGCTAAATAACAGAAGTTGACCAGAAGTCAACAATCTATGTAATCTGAATTATGACCGCGTTCTATGTCGATCCAAAGTAGTGTTTTGAAAACGGTCCGGTCCGGTCCAAACCCAGCCGGTCCACTGTTTCCACGGTCCACGGGTTGGGATGGGTCTCACGGGTTCAACAGTCCGGTCCGGTCCGGTCCAAACCCGGCCGGTCCACGGGTTGGGACGGGTCTCATGGGTTCAACGGTCCGGGTTACACGGGTCTGGTTTTTTGTGGTTGGTCCAAACCCGTGGATAACTCTTGGTTCCAATTTTGCACGATCCGGTCCAGTCCGGGTCCGGGTCCAGTTCTGTTTTTTTTTTCTTTTTTTTGTTGCTCTGCGCCTCTGCTGCCTCTGTCTGGATTTGCCTCTGGCGCTGAATTTTTTGTTTTCCAACTCAACAAGTTTGTTATTTCAACTCAACAATTTTTGTTAAAAAAAATATAAATCAAAATTCACGACATCCCAACACTTTTATTATTTCAAAGTTACCCTCCTCCTTTATTCCGGGCTTGGGATCGGCTATGTAAAATAACATAGGCAAAGTTCTAACTTTTTTTTTGTTAGTAATTTTTCTTTAAAATGAATAATTAAAAAAATGTTTTGAAATTTATAATTAAAAAAAAATAACCATAAAGATTAAAAGAGGTTAGAAATTTATACCGACACTACCTATCTAGAAGTTTTTGTTCATATACCATAGTTCGCTCTCTTGCTCACCGTCTGAATCCTCCTCAGCCTCGGGCTCGGTATCGCTTTCTTGAGTTTCGACACCGGATGATGTTGCTTCCATGGATTCATGTTACGTGCGAATTTCAGCATCAATCCAATCTTTCAAGCACACAAGTCTCTCGAAAACATGTGCACCCAACTTACTACATTTATCAGTGAGGATCATGTTCGCCGAACTAAAACATAATTCGGAAGGGACGGTTGAAAATAAATCTAACATATCTAACATATTCAAAAATAAATCTAACATATTTATAAATAAAATCTAACATATTTAAAAATAGATCTAACACATTAAAAATATATAAAAATAGATCTAACACATTAAAAATATATCTAACATATTAAAATCAAAGTAAATCCGAATTTAAAATTATATTACTAAAAATCCGAATTTAAAAATAATTCTAACATAACATATTAAAATCTAACATATCTAACATATTCAAAAATAAATCTAACATATTTATAAATAAAATCTAACCTATTTACAAAATAAAATCTAACCTATTTAAAAATAAATCTAACATATTAAAATAAAAATAAATCCGAATTTAAAAATTAAATTACTACAAATTAAATCTAACATACATATCTAACATGAGGAGGGTTCAAATGCACCATAATTTTTGTGCTCCAATATGCTCCACATCCTTTATCTTTATTTTCAAAGTCCGAACAGTCGATTCGAACCGTTCAACATGATTTTCATAATAAAATATGTTTGGAGACCAAATTTTATATTTTTTAGAATTTTTTTACTATTTTTTTAGATAGGTACAATATCACTTTATCGGATGGTCCAGAATCTCCTTAAAAAAGTGATTTTGTACCTATCTAAAAAAATAGTAAATTTTTTTAAAAAATATAAAATTTGGTATCCAAGCATATTTTATTATGAAGATCATGTTGAGCGGTTCAGATCGACTGTTCGGACTTTGAAAATGGAGATAAATGATGTGGAGCATATTGAAGCACAAAAATAATGGTGCATTTGAACCCTCCTCATCTAACATATGTAACATAAAATAAATCTAACATTCAATTTTAGAGTCCAATTGCTCTACAAAAATAAATCTAACATATCTAACATATTCATAAATCTAACATTCAGTTGGGTCCCAAAGTTACTTGTATTTAACATAACTATTTCTATTTCAGTTATGGAATAATTCAGACGAAGATAAATTCTCAAAATTAAGTTTGCTTTCACTTTTATAATGTTGATTTTCAACCGACCGTAGAGTACTAAATTACAATCTTAAAATGTATATAAAATTTAACTGCCTTGTCCATATAAAATAGAAATTATATATGTTCATTCCATTCAAATCAAAGGGTTATAATTTTTCAATAAATTTTCACAAATTAAGATTGAACTTATATATATATGAGGAGCCCAAGTTGGTGCTGCATAACAGCGCAAACAAGGTAGGGACCTACTTAGTAAATTCAGTCTCGTTATGTGGGTGAAAAGTCCTGCATCGAGTTTCCCGCCTCCTACGGTTTCGCCGACACAGTCACTGCCTGTCCCCGCAAGATTCCAATCCATCCGTCCATTTCCTTCCATCCACGGTCACCATTGCTTCTTGCCCAAATCACTGATTGGTCACGGTCGTGTTTCTCGGTGCACCCTGAGCGCTATCCGGGCGGTGCCAAGAAAAGACGAACAGTTTTGTGCGGTTTTGGGATGTTCTCTTGTGGGAGGTTTTTATTGTGCCTTTTCTTCTGAGAGACAAGAGAAAGTTGTTTGGTTTTTTGGTGGGAAAAAATGACAAGTTTTTATTTGCATTTAATTTCTTATTTAATGTAGAATGTTAGCTTTTCCAGAAGTAATATAAATATTGAGTCAGGAGAGTAACGTGGTAAAAACAAGTTACTGCTGTGGAGAATTGTTCATGAATATCCGCTTACTCTTACCGTTTTAACTTTTTCTTTAATGTGGAATCAATGCACATTTTTTTATTGTGATATTGTCATTGGTCTCTGGTGCATATATGCTACCTAAATTAATTTTCGAAGAATCTTGATTTGTACATCGGTTGAGTTTACCATTCATGCATGCACTGTCATCATCTCAATTATATAGGAGCGGTGAATTTATGAAACTTGATATCAAACACATATATAGTAGATTTTCCAATTCATAGTGTAGCTAGAATATGATAGCTAAGTTGTGTGATGGTGTCATTTGCTGAGGAGGATAACGATGGACTATCTAGTAGCTAATCTAGTACTTTTGTAATTTTGTTATGCATGTGATCTAAGTAAAATGGATTAGCTATTCTAGTACTTTTTTTTAGAACTATCATTCTACTAGCTAGTTAACTACTGCTAAACAGGAGTAACGCACATTAATTTAGCTGAAGTAAAGAGAACTTTATTTTCTCCAGGAAATTGCTTCATCTTTAGAGGTGAATTAAAGTTAATCCGGTGAACTAGCCAAATTAATTTATGATATTTTTATCTTTAATATATACATTAGTAGGCCCTTTATAAAAACTGAATTAATCATCTAACATCCTTTACATTTTTTACCTACTAAGCATTCAATATGTTATTAACTAATAATTAGATTTTTCTTTCAAAAAAAGAGTAGTTGATAGGTTAAAATAATGTTTTTTTTGTAGTGTGTACGTGCTTTAACTTATCTTATACTATTTATTGTTATTCATAACCCTTCGTACTTCAAACTAAATTTATTATTTAGTCATCATTTTTATCATCATGTCAATTATTTCGATTTTTATATATTTAACATTTTTCTCATCATTTCATATTCAATAATAACAAATAAAAAGGACATTTTGATCTTTTAATTAAATACAGTTCTAAACTATTATACCACATTTTTATATCTATATTCAATGCTACTTCATGTGATTACTACACCTTAAATAACTAACTATACTATCAAATTCCAATGTTTAAAAATTGTGTTAAGTGAATTGCAGAGGGTATAGGAGTCCATGCTATCTAGCCAATTCCAGGGCAAAGCTCTATAGCCGGTTATGTGTGAGTTGTTTCCAAGACAAAGGCCTCTATCCTAACTATTGAATAAGGTATATATTCCACGGAAAGGGGTGAAAAATAATTGATCAGGCATTTCAATAGGAAGAAATTAGGTATATTTTACTTTTGCCAAATGTGAGTATAATAAAGTTGAAAAACTCTCAATTTCACATTCTAAATTTCAAATCAGTGGAACATGTAATAAGTGGGTGCTGCAATGAAATTTGGAACCTGGTTATTATTTTTATTTTGCTAAGTAAATTGTTCAATAACAAAAGTGGAGGTCATATATGATTCCTTCAAATTGGAATGACACAGTATCATCTAGCAGTTGCAATACAAATCGACGGTCTTATTAAGAAACTTACATGAAATTTTCAATAAGCATATTTTGACACGTTAGAGGGGAGCATAGTGCTTTGACTCATAATTTTGTCCAACATTGTTGGGCCAGTGATCGTGATGAAGACTTGTGATTATATATATATTAGGCCCACATTTTTATTAATATCCAAAATTAATTATGCTCAGCTTAGCTGGGTTTTTGAAATAATACCCAAACCGGCCAAAAATGGCCGGTTGGGATTTAAATTAGGACCGACCATTTTTTGGCCGGTCAGGAGGGTGTTTTTTTTTTGAAATATTTATTATATTACTTCTTTTGATGTATAATTAGCATAATTATACTAAAATACACTAAATTACTTGAAATTATGTTAAATTACGCTAAATTACGTTAAATTACGCTAAGCGAGACGATATCTTCACTAAGAAGGTGAAAAACGACGATGAAACTTCAAACGGCCATAAAACGGCGCTCGAGTGTCCGATTTAAGCAAATTACCACTTTTCAGAAAGCTTGAGAAAATATGCATGCGTCGGTGACCACTTTGTTATTTTTTGAAATTCAGAATTGCCAAAAAACAAAGAGAAGAGCCTCAAAACTTGAGTTGAAGTTTCCAATTTTTCGATCTAAGTAGCTCAGTAAATTGGTTATATGAACTTGTAGAATACCAATTTTTACTAATTTTGGAATGTTTTTACTATTTCTTATGATTTATGAAAGATGGCACAAAATCGGCCTAATTTAGCGTAATTTAGCATAATTTAGCGTATTTTAGTATAATTAGCATAATTTAGCGTAATTTAATGTAATTTAGCGTAATTTAGCGTAATTTAGCATAAATTAGCGTAATTTAGCATAAATTAGCTTAATTTAGTGTAATTTATCGTATTTTAGCGTACTTTAACATAATTTCAAGTAATTTAGCATATTTTACTGTAATTATGCTAATTATACATCAAAAGAAGTAATCTAACAAATATTTTAAAAAACAAAACCCTCCTAACCAACCAAAAAATAGTCGGTCCTAATTTTTAATCCAACCGGCCATTTTTAGGCCGGTTTGGGTATTTTTTTAAAAACCCAGCTAAGCTGGATATAATTAATATTTTATAATTAATTTTGGATATTAACAAAAATGTCGGTATATTACGTAAACAATTGTTTTCGTTGGATAGAAAAAAACTACCATATTAATTCTGATTTGATCCAAGACCATTTACTTTAATTTTAACATATTATTCATTCATTGTGAGAATATTTATACAATTAAAAATACATGTAAAAAAGAAGATGGAGAATATATATTTAAATTTTCAAGCTTCAATCTTTTCTTTCTTTTTATTTTATGGGGAAATTATGATAACCATCAGTGTATATATATATGCTCATTAATTTTATCTATTTTATTTTTCTTTTAGAGGTGTTGCTAGACTTGCTTATGCTAAATATTTTCATAAATTCAAAACTGATTATTTTCAAAACTACAGTTAATTAAGGACATCATTGTAATTAAATCACCTACAAAGAGTCAAAGACACAAATGAAATTAATATTTTATTATTTTGTATCATTCTAATAATTATATAATGATATCCTACATATTTTTTCCCTACTAGGGTTGAACAGCGCCACTCGTGTGGCATGGCACGTGTAAGTGCGGGAGTAGCAACTAATAACAAGGTAATGATGAAAAAAAAACAGAACAACTGGCACACTGTGCGACTATTATTGACTTTTTTTCTATCTATGCCGCATTGCATAAATATTTATAAAAATATTTTCAAAAATGTAACAAAATTAATTAAATCTAAACAAGCACTTATTTTCCGAATGTATGTATTTATTTTTCCGTTCGTTAAACTTTACTATCTAAATGTATGTATTCAAATAACACTTCTAAACCCATTCAATAAAAAAAAAAAAAAAAAAAAACAGAATACTTTTTCTTGAGAGTTGAGACTGTCGGATGAGTGCAGGTTGTAGGCGGTAACAGTTGTGGGTTGACCGGGAACAGCAGGTTAAAGAGGAATCATAAAAATCAGGTGTGAATTGTGATAGAATTAATTGTTAAACATCGCCATGCATTAATCATGCATGGCATAAAGTGATGTGTCTCAGCTATTAGGTCTGGCGCATCCTATAAGCGCTCAGTCTCAGCCTTGGAAATCGGAGAAAAATATTCAATAAAATAATTTTCATGGAATTTTTCAGCTATTAAAGTTAATATTGAGTGCTGTCACGGTACTCTGTTACAGATTATTTTCAGGAACAAGTTGTTCGCACTGAGTTATTTTATGAACTTTTACTAAATTAGGTGAACTAAGTAGCATAGTGGGTTTGACCAGTCAAATACATTGATTTGTCAAATATTCTGACGCATGTACTCTACACTCGTTGTACCATGATTCCGTAATACCATTCGCACTTGGAAATTTTTGAGGTGAAACTGTTCAAGTTTTTTTTATATAAAATTATCTTTTAATAAAAAAATATTTTTATTAGCATTTTTGCATATAAAAGGGTACAATGCTTTCACGTTCATTGACTCGTTAAATTCTTTGACGTTTCGTACTATACACTCATTATACCATGAAATAAAAAATGACTTTGACAAAAATAAACAAAATCCTAAAATGGCGGAATGGATGAGAGCAATAACTTAACCATTACATTGCATCTCCCTCAACAAAAATAGGCAAAACACCAAAATTTTTATTACTAGAATTGGATCGACTTCAAATAAATTATCCAAATCGTTAAAACCAATTTAATTTATGAGTAATACGTTCACATCAAATATGAGTTGTACGTTCACATATCAAATTTTTAATTTTTTCGAATTAATTTAGTATAAAGACAAGTGGAAAAAAATAATGAAAAATAAATGCACTAAAATTAACTTATAAACAAATCCTTATTGAATATAATGCGGGTAAAATGTTCTATTTAGCAGAAAGCAAAAGGCAATACATAGTGTACTGGTTGTATAAGCATTGTTGGATCAAAATAATAGTAATACCTAAGAAGTAAGAACATGCGACCTCTCCATTTGTTGTTAATACTGTATTCATCCAAATGTACTTCCGGAATTGAGAAAAGATAAATTTATTAAAGAGAACATAAACAGATGACGATGAAGAAAAAAGAAAAGAAATAGGCATTAATGGCAAGTAGGGCAGTTTGTGCCAAAATGGTTTGTGTCATTAAATCCCATTAGTGATTCTTGTCCCTTCTGTCTTCTCTCTCTCTCTCTCTCTCGCTCCCTACCTCTCCCCTCTTCAAAAACCTCCCCTTTCCCTCCCCTCTCCATCTAACCTTCCACCTTCATGCACACCTCCCTCTCTCTCTCTCAAAGAAAAAACTAGGGTTGTGTTGTGGGGGATGTTGGCTGGCTCGAGGCCTTTAGTGTTAACTCATTTGAGGCTTGCTTTTGCTATATGCAATTTGAACAAGAGGCATCGGACCAGGCTTCATTCCTCTCAATTATGCCGCTTGAAGCAAGTTAGTCGATCGGCCGGTCTCTCCTTCGCTTGCTCCGGTTAACTCGACGTCAGATTAGGTTAAGGGGATTGTTGTCTGGCTCGAGGTCTCCTATGATTTGATCTAGTAGTTAATTTGTTGCATCTCTTTTGCGAACAAAAAGAGTACTAGATTGTCGATCAACTGGTGATTTCGGACCAGGCTTCAATCCCCTTAACCAGCATTTGCCACATTTATTTAATCTCTGTGTTGCCCTTCGATCAGTCTTCTAAAAATTGTGAGTATCCATTAATTTAAGCACTATTTTTTTTATAAGATTCGTCAAGTGATTATTTGATAGATATATCCTCACCAAAGAATCATTCCTCGGCAAAGACATTATTTTAATATTAGTAATATGTTCACTTGAGTTGCTTTTCTCATGGAAGTTTACATTTACACTGTTTAGTAAAAAAGTAAAAATGATTTGGTTGGTGGTAACATACTGCTTTATATGCAGGAGATGTTTGAATATTGAATTTCTAAATATGATAATATATATTTTTTATTTGTTATATCTTTCTCTTCGATGGAATTTCTTTTCGAAGGTTGGCGGCAATTGCCGCTAACGGGTCTCTTCGATGGAATTTCGTTGACCTCATTTTAATTAAACTTTTTTTTTGTTTATTATTTGATGATTATGACCGAGTGATTAAGTAATCAGTGCTGCGCTGCAGAGTTCAGGTTTCAGACCCAAATTTTGTAAAAATTTAGCAAATCATTCCTGCCCTTTTTTTTATTTCTCTGTTTGTTGGTTGCATCTGTGATCTGTGATCTGTTCACAGCCACTCTGGTCCACTAATTAATTAAGGCGACACCTTATCTAGGTGTATGCGTTTACAGATGTCAGAAAGCGTTACTGAAAATGATGTAATTTGCTAAGTTGACTTAATTTTGGTAGGAGAGAAATTAAATGAAGTTCTTCTGTGGCTTACCCTGTGCAGGTATCCTCTATATTGCATTCGAGTTCGAAATATTGTTTGATTTCCTTTTTCTTGTTGTTGTTAACCAAGTAAAGTGACTTGGAAATTAACATGGTAGATCTTTTAATTATAATTAGGAAACAATTTACGGCTTATATGTATGTATGCATTGTTTGAATATATGTTATTATAATCGATCGGTTATGTAATTTCAGTCCTAAATGTTGTTGCATTTTATTAACTTCTTTTTCTTATTTTTTTTTATCTCATCCCAATATGTATGTGTTGAATATGACTCATGAACATTTCTCTCAGTAGGTTCTTACACACATATGTACAGATTAGCCACAGAAAATCCTTGCTTAAATGGAGTAAGTAAAGCTTGAGACTTGAGATCCTTAAATGCAATTCTGACGAAACGCTCATGTGGCTCTGTGAATGAAAAGAAATGAAAAGAAAGGATGCCGTTGTTACTTGTTAGAATTAACAAGAATATTTCAGAGCCTTTTCATTTCGTTTTCTTTCTCTACACTTCCATTGATCTCCTAGATAAACCTTTGAAAACCCTAACCATTCTTTCTTCCAGCGTATAAAGAGAATGATCGGAGAGAGAGATAGAGAGAATCTCTTCTTTGTTATTAACGTGTCAACAGAGATAGATGATGGGGTGGATATAACAAATTCATCATGTGGTTTATATATATCTTCAATGATTCTGCATGATCATTACTTCCATTATGTGAAATAATTGTTGACTTCATGTTTTGATATGTGGTGTTGTGCTATTTTCATGTGTGGTCTTTTCTTGCTTTTTCGATTCCATTTGGAAAACAGCTTTTAATCTTGTATCTTTGTGAAGTTATATCCATGTAAGACAAAAGGAACAGAGAAATATTATTTTGAAGATTAATCTTTTGTATATATAGTTCATTTTTTCCAAGTCATCATGACTCATCATGTTTTCCATTTATATGGAAACCTAATAATTGAAGTCTTTCTTTGGGACAATAGCGATATTAGATGTAGACATATATTCTAACTGACACTGAATAACTCAACCGTTGCTTAATTAATTTTATTCAGAACCTTTTAGGGCTTTCAGAAATTAAGGTAAGATCAAAATTTAGAAGTACATCTACTAGGCCGTTTGGTTCAAAGTTTTTTGCAATTTCATTTATATTTTGAAGCAAGTTTTTGAATGTATGTTTCTTTTTTTTTTTCCTATTTATATCTTAATTTAATTTGTTAGAAAATCCCATTTGACAGAGTCAGTTTCTTGTTGCTTCTCAATTTGTAGTAGATAATTTAATATTGCCACCTGTATTGATGCACTGTCATTGTAGTAAACGCAGTACTACTACTGCTGTATAAATATTTGCAAAGTAAATTTCTTCTTCAACTTAGTATATTAATTTACCTCTGCATGCATGTTCTCTCTCCCAAAGTTATAATGAAGTAATAATTTCATTTTTTTTTTTTGGAAAAAGTAAGGACAACTGGACAATTACTACTTGCAGCTACAGGTCCACAGAGCAAACTGATACAAGTAATTTCCACCTAGAGGATGTGTTACTACTTGCATGTATTTCTCTACTTGTAGCATATCATGGTGTCAGTTTAGGTTTCCCGAGTTGAGAGAGACGTTGCCATTTCCATGATATTGATATTTGTAAGAACAGTAAAATGCACAGTGTGCATTGGTTTTGGTTACCTGGATTGTGTGTGAGTGAGAGAGGGAGAAGGAATCTTATAAGCATGGGGAAATGGAGACAGAGAGAGAGATAGAGCAGTGAATGACCAGTAAAGGAAGGACAACTGGAGAAATTGGGACTTCCAGAAGAGAAAAGTAGGGTACAGCTCTGATGTACCTTTACAAGTCATTTTTTAAAGTTTTACTTTTTTATTGTTTTTGATATTTGTGTAACTTAGCAGTAGTTCGTTTTCAGAAGGGTGGAATTTGGAAAAAAAAATTATGAGCCATATATTTTATTTGTTTCCAATAAAATTATTGAGATTCCTTCAAAATTAATGGTCTATTACAATGTTCACAAAATTAATGTGGTTCAACAAGATTAATTTAATATGCTTAATGAATAATCCAAGTTGGTACGTATGATAATATGGGCTTAATTAATTAACAAAAAGAAATGAAAACACTCAAATCAAACAGCAGATGTACAGAAAATGTCTCCCACTGGTCCCATGTAGCATTATCTACCAATCTTAATTAGCTGTAAGACTTTGGCATGACATTGATCCAAAGCAGGGCAAAATAACAGTATACTTACGTTGTCACTGTAGATCGAAGTGCATGCGCGCGATAGAAGGAATGGAAGTTCACGGGAGAGAGTAATAGTCGGTGAAGGTTTGAAGGAGAAGGAGCGCATGCATGATATGAGGAACAGTGAATGCTACAGTGGTGCCCGCATTGCACGCAGACAAGTCAGCTTGACTTGAATTGATTTTGATTGAGTTTACGTCCTTGACATTGACTACTTCGTCCGATATATCCTTCCCATGCATATCATTTTCCTCAATTAAAACTCTCTTTTCTTCTCTTCAAGCGAAGGGCGGAGCTGTTTGCGGCAGAGGGTGGTGGGACGGAAAGCTCCGGCCTCCAAATTCATATCATCACATAAGCCGGGGCGAATGCAGGATTTTCACTCGGAAATGGCAAGAAATTGTCAAATCGGATTTATATAACTAATCGAGTTCAAATTTTTCTTTTTCAGTTTTTTTTTGTCAAATAACATATTAGATAATCGGATACTAAATAAAACATGATAAAATTAAGACTATCTATTTAATTTGTTGGAGTTGGCCTCTGCTTTAAATTGTTGAGTTATCTAAAATATATTAGATTGTTGAACTATCTATTTAATTTGTTGGGCTATATAAAATATATTGGATTGATGTGCTCACATCACATATCCAGGGTAGGGCAATATCATTTTTCAAGGTACGGCAGAGGCCCAAACTCAGTTCGTGTAAATTAGTTTTGGATTTCCAGAATAAGCAGCATCCACCTTGGCCCGTTTGTTACATATCGTCACGAATTTTAAAAGGCCCCATACAAGAGTGAAGCTAGACCTTCAAATTATGAAATTCAATTATATAAAACTTTTATGTTACGAATGAGAGTTAATTTTACAATATTCGTGACATTTTAACTATATAGAAAATCATATAAATACAAAAATTTAGAAAAAAAAAATAAAAAGTCAATTAATTGACTCCAATATCTTGTTAATTGGTAACTCCGCCTCTGACTCTTTACATTAAAAGTTTGGATCGAATTAGCCCGTATTATGATCGGACGGTCCGGATCAAACACAAAAGATGAGGTAATACAGAGTATTCGAACTCCCGGACTCCCGTCATATGTATATAAAAAATGATAGCTATATATATATAAAGGCAGAAGAATAAATATAGTGCTATGTATTTTGTCCTCCGATTTTATCTAGCTATCATCTATGATAAATAAAGTTTAAAGTTTATTATTGTGTGATGATGCACAGTGGTCATACATAGCTGTCACGGAGGAGCTAGAAGGGAATGGCTGCTCCCTTTTATCTTATATATTATAAATGCATAATAATATTTAAGTTTAATAAGTCACTATATATATCATATAATCCATATTTTCTTCGGTAGTAATGTAGTATCATTCTTTCTCTCTTTCTATTTATCTTTAACTATTTTTACGCTCTTATACTTTTCTTTTTATTTAAAAAAAATTTGATTTGTCTAAAATATAAACGAATTCTTAAAATAATATATCTTTTTTATTTATTTTTACAAAAATTTCAGCGTGACTTACAATATAAATTATCGCGTGAAATATTTAACGTCTTGCAAAATACTTATTCATAATTAAAATTAGCTAAATACAAATTTATATTATATAAATGAGTACATTATAAATTTTTGAGGTTGGTTAAAATGTCTAATGTCTTTCATGACTTATTGTGCCTCATATCTTTTAATTTTGTTTTCAAAGTTCAAACAGTCGATCCAAACCGCTTAATATGATCTCCATATTAAAATGTGCTTGGAGACCAAATTTTATATTTTTTTGAAAACCTTTTATTATATTTTAGATAGGTGCAAAATCACTGTTGATGATCATCCAAACATAGTAATTTTGTACCTATCTAATATAATAGTAAAAAAAATTAAAATAATCTCCAAATATATTTTAACATATGAAGAGAATCGGATGTTTAGACTTTAAAATGAAAATAAAAAAGAATACAAACAACGAAGCATCAAAGATAGATACGAGGCATTAAAACTCTCTAAATTTTTAACTGACTTCTATCTCTTACAATTACCTTTCTCTTTGGAGGAAATCAAAACTGCACTCTTTGAGTGTAAACCTAATGGTGCCCCTGACCCAGATGGTTTCTCTTTTAAATTTTATCAACATTTTTTGGATTTAGTCAAGCATGATCTACTCATATTGTGTCAGCAATTCTACCAGAATAGCCTTAAATTAGAGAAACTTAACAAATCTGTAATTTGTCTTATCCCTAAAGAAAAAGATGCTACTCAAATCAGTAAATTTAGGCCTTTAGTTAATTGTAGCTTCAAATTAATCTCCAAGATATTAACTCATAGATTAACTACAATTATGACAAGAATTATATATGATAGTCAATCAGTCTGTTTACCTGATAGATATATTTTGGACAGTGTAGTTTTAGGTCAAGAAATCATACACTATAATACACACAAGAATCAACAATGAGTAGTTATCAAAATAGATTTTGAAAAGGCTTATGATAAAATCAATTGGGCCTATCTCTTAGAAGTACTTACCAGTAGAGGTTTTAATACTAGATGGATACACTGGATTAAGAATTGGTTGAATAGTTCTCAGTCATGTATTAGTATTAATGGAGAATTAACCCCTTACTTTTATTGTAAGAGAGGAGTTAGGCAAGGGGATCCACTTTCTCCATACCTTTTCATCTTAGCTGTTGATTCTTTAAGTAAGATTTTCTCAAAGGGTAGACAAGCTCAGATTATACAAGGATTAGATCCTTCATGTTTTAATAATCAGGCAATTACTAATTGCCATTATGCTGATGATACCATTTTATTTTTAGAAGCCAAACATGAAGTAGTAGAGGCTGCATGGTGGGCCATGCAAGCCTTTGAGGCTCTCTCTGGTATCAAAGTTAATCTCAATAAAACTGAACTGTACTTTATAAACACAGACTTAGCACTGAGTTAGCTCAAACAATTAGATGCCAAAATGCTATTTTTTCCATAAAGTACTTAGGACTTCCTTTACATGATAAAAAACTTAGTTGTCAAGACTGGATATTTTTAGTAGATAAACTAGAAAAGAAACTGCCCAATTGGAAGGTCAGTTGCTCTCTTATGAAGGGAGACATACACTACTAAATTTTGTCCTTTCAACAGTACCACTTTATGCACTTTCCTTATTTAGAGTACCTGATACAGTAATTAAAGATATTGATAGGATTATATGTCAATTTTTTTGGCAAGACAGTGATAAAAAGTAGAAGGAAATATGCCCTTATCAAACGAGAAACTGTCTGCTTAGCAAAGGAATATGGTGGTCTAGGTATTCTTGACTTAAGAAATATGAATTCAGCTTTATTAGCGAAGTGGTGGTGGAAATTTAAGGATCCCACCTTTCATAGTAAATGAACAACTTTGAGCACTCATTTGTATTATAGTTCAGATAAATCCAATGACATTTCCCCTTTTTGGTCAAATATCATGAAATTGGATTCCTTGGGACAATGTAGTGTTATATATGATCCTGGCCTCAATTCCTTGGTTAGATTTTGGGAGGATTTATGAACTGGATAATGCACACTAGCAACATAATTCTCCCAACAATATGAAATATGTACTAATCCAAATGTTTTATTATCTGATGTGATTAATTTTCAGGGGCAATGTGTTAGGTTTAGAAGGGTACTTACTGGGATCAACACTAGTGGAAAAACGCACATCAGGGTCGGTTAAAAACGCACATCAGGAACGGACTACAGGGCGACACTGACCCAGCAGTTACAGATAGTTGGACTAATCAGTGTCGGCTCAATAACCGATACTAATACTCCTCAATCAGTGTCGGCTCAATAGCCGTTACTAATTGTTGACAATCAAGAACGGTTCTTTATAAACAGGCGATACAAAATGTACTAATCAGTAACGGTTCTTTATTAATGGGCGATACAAATTGTACTAATCAGTAACGGTTATTATTAAAAGGCGATACAAATTGTACTAATCAGTAACGGTTCTTTATTAATAGGCGATACAAATTGTACTAATCAGTAACGGTTCTTTATTAATAGGCGATACAAATTGTACTAATCAGTAACGGTTCTTTATTAATAGGCGATACAAATTGTACTAATCAGTAACGGTTCTTTATTAATAGGCGATACAAATTGTACTAAATCAGTAACGGTTCTTATTAAAAGGTGATACAGATTTTACATTAATCTAGGTCGGTTCTTTATTTACAGGCGATACAAATTGTACTAAATCAGTAACGGTTCTTATTAAAAGGTGATACAGATTTGAATCTGGAACTGTTAATGAAAAAGGTGATACAAATTGTACTAAATCAGTAACGGTTAAAGTAGACAGGCGATACAGATTGTGTGAATTTATTTAAAAAAAACATTTTTTATATTTTGGCCGGCTACCATATTTTTGCCGGCCTATATATACAAGGCATAAATTATAACAACCAGAAAACAGAAAATTGCTGGCCTATATTTTGGCCGGCTACCATATTTTCACATTAGACATAAATTAAAACGAGAAAGCATTAGACATAAAAATTATTACAAATCAACATACTAAATTATTACAAATCAACATACTAAATTATTACAAACCAGAAAATTGCAGTTTTCACATCCTAAATTAAAACATGTTGTTCACACCCTAAATTTTGAACCAAAAAAACATACTAAATTGATTTACTTTTTTCATCTAATACTTCCTTCAAGAAAAATTTACCCCACACTGTGCGAATGTTGTCGATGCTTGTTGCGTTATAACTAACGGGAAAATCCTGCATTTTTTAGAGCATATAAGAGCGATTAATTGCATATTTTTGAAGCAACTATGCATAACTTTGAAAAGACAATATGTATATATATATATACCTTCAAGTTTGGAAAAATATCGAGGAAACGATTTATTATGTCATGCACGAACAACATGACATAATATCCACATTCCCAACCATCGCGTTGTTGTGGGCACTATATTAAACAACAAGATATATAGTTTATTTGGATAGACAAATATATAGTTAGAAAGAATCATGGTATGGTCCATTTCCCAAAAGTAAAAGAAAGAATCTGTAAATTTTGTAATCTTGGTGAATAGTTTAATTATTATTTTTAATCTCTTGTGATACTTTTCTGAATTTTTAGAAGCTTGGACAAATTCGCCTAGATATCTGTCTTAGGCTACTTAATTGGCCATATGGCTTAATTGAGTTTAAGTTGTTCTCTTTTACAAATATGCATTAAGGAAAATATCTATTATACATCTTTTACTTGTGGTTAAACATAATGATTATTGGTGCTTACATCTATCTATCACTCTTAACCCCTAAATCATTGTTAAATTGTCTTAATCTACCTTGCTTGAATAGCACATGCATTTTTATGCTATAATTTTTTATGCTATATTGCATGGATCGACATGCATTTTTATGCTAAAATTGGAGAAGCATAGCACATGCATTTTTATGCTATAATTTTTTAAATATGCATAGCATAAACTGCCATGTGCTATTGGTTTTCTGCAACCAGTTCCTGTAATTTGGTTTTTTTTTTATACGCTAAGTTCAGGATCGACTTGTATCAGTGGTGAACTAATAAATATCTATATGGAAGTCCATGTGATTTTGTATATGACCAGGTCCTCTGCCAATGTCCCCCCCCCCCCCCCCCCCCCCCCCCCCCAAAAAAAAAAAAAGTGGTAAATAGAGATATATGGTACCAAAAACAAGAACTCAATATTATTCTTTGTCGTGTCATCAAATGAATTATAGCTTCTGAACGGTCCCGGCATGTTATTTAGGGCCAGCCTAGTGATAGAAATACAAAGATATAACAAAATACACATAGCTACTAAATTGAAATGCTAAAGTAATAGATGAAATGTACTTTACCTACATCTATGATTCTAACTTAATGCTGGATGCAATTAGAAGAATTTTTTTTCCGATATAAATTTTGCTTTCAAAATAGCGGCACCCTTACCCTAAAGGCCCAAGGAAATAATAGATCAAAAAGTCAAAAGTAACAAAAAAATTTCACCTTCAGGGTTAGCATTTGAACCCTCGCCAACCTCGAGAACTGGCTGTGAGGTACCCTTTCTCTTGAAGTGTTTTTTGCGTGTTGCTCTTGTAAGACCAGACTTTCTTAGAGGCATGTCTGTTGTACTAATAACAAAAAATATGTGTTACGTATGGTACTGCAAAGCAAAAATCAATGTCTCTAAAGAATAACACATAATACAAAAAATAACATGGTATTTCATCTAGAGATGTCTGAACTGCCATCTTCTCGTATATAGTCAAAAAGGGATAAATTATAATCTATCCAAATAATTCATAGAATAAGATTCTTGTAAAGTAAATCGTACAAAGTATTTTTTTTATAAAAAATATAAATCATAGTAGGTTTTGTTTTGGAACAGTGGGTCATCAACAATTTACTTTAAAATAGATAACCATTGCATTGTATCAGATTTGGTACCACTACTCCGGTACCGGTTTACATGCAAAATGAAATAAAGCCCTATGTATTAAGTAATACCTTGTAAAACCTAAACAACCGAAAACAGTTGAAGCATACAAACTAGAAAACAAGCAATGAGTCTTTTGTAATCTATAAAACAAGCATAACAAAATATAACAAGCAAACTAGAATACTGAAAAGTATTGCAATTTAACAAAACAACCCCTGAAAACTTCTGAAATTGCAATAAGTCTTTTGTCATCACTAAAATATTTATCGGTTTCGTATTCAATAGAACTGATCCTTCTCATACATGATGTCTCTCCACAACAGTGGACGTGTAGTTCATTTTGCATGCAAAATAGAAATCAGTTCAAAGGAAACTACAATTTTACAAATAGAAGCTTGTAAACATTCACAATTGCAGATCAAATTTTGCATACAAAGAGAAATCAGCTCAAAAGAAACTAGAATTTTACAAGTAGAACCTAAGAGTTGGACTTGATGAAATTTTGGGAGACTTACCAAATAAGTTTGTACTGGATAATAGATTTTCGCCCCTCTTCTGATTTCCAAACAAGACAGGCACCGAGATGTTTTGATAGAAGGAGAGGTATTAAGCTTGAGAGAGAGATGTGAGAGAGTAGCAGGTGAAGATGATAAGTTTGAGAGAGGAGGTGAGAGGAGTGTGAAATTGAGGGTCGGAGCGAGAGAATGGTTTGGGCGGCCGCCAAAATACATAGCGGTGAAATTTGGGGGGGAAAGATGGTGCGAATGGGGGGAAACAAAAATGGAGTACTTCGTCAAATTTTGAGAAATTTGGCGAAAGGTTTGGGTGGCCGCCAGTTGGAAGGGTCTAGGGCGTCGTTCCAATTTAACGGTGGGAGATGTAATTCGAGAGCTTTGAGATTCGGGCCAGCGTTTGGGATATATGATTTATCAGTTTTGAGCATCGTGCAAAGTAAAAAACAGCGGTCCGGATTCATGCCCACGGTATTAGGATTGGCGCTAGTATGCATACAGAGAGACTTAGCACAATTTTCTTTCATTTTAAATGGACAGTGCGATTTCATCTTCATACAGCACAGACTTGTAGTTGGGAGCTTCTTTGGTTATACAAGACAGTGCTGCTCATAGCCAGAACTGCTGTGTTAAAGAAAACCACATATAAATTGGATCTGTGAACATTAAATGTGAAATAAATTTGATTTTCATGCTTGATAAATGAAATTACACAATAATGTCTAAAGTAGCATGTTTATGATTTACTAAAAAATTTGTATAAAAAAATAAAATAGCATAAGATAGTTTTTTCATGAATAACTCACATCCCTTAAGAATCAACATAGAACATCAACTCTTGCCATATAGACCAATGAAGACCCGCGAGTATGTATTGTCCGATAGTCGATCGGAACCGTTTAAATCGAAGAGTATCACATTTATTTCATTGTAGTGAATTTGAGTGAGATTTGATGTTCGTCCAGATATTCATCAAGCCGATAGAAAATATAATGATCGTATGGCCACAAACAAAATACGGTGGATCGAAGTTTTGCCATATCAAAACTTCTGTTTTTATTTCATTGTTACGTATAATGCTTACTCTTGATCATTTAAAAACTAATTTGAAATCATTTCATCGAAAATTGACCGTTGAATTTTGAAACGAAAATGAACGATCTGTATTAATTAGCTCAATTTCGAGAGGCATATATTAGTGAAATCATATGAAATCGACAAATACCATCCTCATATGTTCCCACTGTGTGTTTAAACATAGATTATATTTTTTCCTGAATTTAATCATAATATTTTCTGTAAAAAAAAGCCTAATTAGTTGGTTTGTTAATAATGGCCTTCTGATGACTGATGAAAGGTCATGATCCGAAAATGGAGATATCCATTACAGATATCTTTGCATTAGATCCAACTCAATCAGGAACGCACCTAAACAACCGATACAAATACTACTAATCAGTAACGCCTGTTAAAAAAAACCGATACAAATACTACTAATCAGGAACGCACCTAAACAACCGATACAAATACTACTAATCAGTAACGCCTGTTTAAAACAACCGATACAAATACTACTAATCAGGAACGCACCTAAACAACCGATACAAATACTACTAATCAGTAACGCCTGTTAAAACAACCGATACAAATACTACTAATCAGTAACGCCTGTTTATCAACCGATCCTATTAAGACACAATCAGGAACGCCTCTTTATAAAGAACCGTTCCTGATTTGGCCAGCACTATCAAGAACGCATTTTTAAATACAACCGTTCCTGATAAGTGAAATCAAGGTCGGGTCCGTATTGTGCCCGTTGCTGATCTATATCCGTATCGGTTAGGACATAAATCCGACACTGATGGGGCGACACTAATTGTACTTTTTCCACTAGTGCAACCTCCAAGAATGGGTTCATACACTCCACACTATTAGCACCACCTCCTTTACACATATACAGGATAAGATAGCATGGCGATGGGAAAATTCAGGGAAATTTTCAGTTCATTCTCTATATAAATTGTTGATCTTTGGAGGTATTAGTGTAGCTAATCCTATGCTTTGGTGGAACACTCCCCTGCCACACAAAATAAAATTTGTTATGTGGTTGACTTGTAAAAAAGAATCATCACTAAAGATAAATTGAGTAAAAGAGGCTCGAGTGGAGATACTACTTGCAAGTTTTGTAATCAATTAGAAACAACTGATCATCTATTCTTAAATTGCCCATTAGCTCAACAAGTGTGGTTCTGGATGGGGAACAACCATTTATATTTTAAAAACTGGAAGTCCCTCAACGACATACTGACATTTGCACACTCACTTAATTCACACCAAAAACAAGCATTTTTAATAGTTTTCAGTGGTATTTGTTGGACCATTTGGAAACATCGCAATCATATTTGTTTTTAAAATGCCAATATCAAAACTGGAAGACAGCTCATATTATTAATTATGTCTTTGGTTGAATATTGGACATGTAACACCAGGACTAAAAAGAAAACAAGGGAAGCTACGTGTGCTTGGTTGCCAACTGAAGAGACTTTAGAAGCAATTCCATTCTGAGTGTGGCTGCCTGGTGATGACCAACTAGTGTTGTCTCATGATCATGATGCCTCTTCCCCCCCACTCTCCATCACCACCTCCTCCGCCAGTTCGAAAACTTGCCTAGTTGTAGTGTTTACACTAGCTTTAGAGCTAATTGCTTTTAGAATATATGTGAGCTTAGTATCTGTTATATAGCTCTTTTGTGTTGGATTGTGCCATAATCTACTTGTCTGTTTGACTAGATTTGCAAAACATATATTTGTTGAATTTTACAGTTTCTTGTCTTGAGATATTATGCAGGTTCATGATGATATAAATTGCTACATATATATCAAGGATGCATAATCAATTGCTATATTTATCAAGGATGAGTCATGAAGAATTAAGCACTGGACTTAGAAGTATCACCTCAAGATTAGATTTAGATATCTGTAAATTTGGTAAAATATGGTTGAGAATGTGCTAATTTGGGCTAAACGTTGCAACGGATTAATCAAGCGTCACAACGGTTTAATTCAATACCTCAAAACACAACCAAATTGATTTAATTCGTTGCAACGCTCAAATAACCATTGCAACAGAATAAGTCAAGTTTGGACCTCAAAATTTCCAGCGAGCAACCGTTGTAACGCTTATAAGCGTTAGGATTTGCCAACGCAGCCAAACCTGCTAACTGGGGCTAATCGTTGCAACGTTTATTCTTCTGTTGCAACGGTTAATGCCAGTTACCTTATTTTGTTTCTCTCTCTATAAATAGAAGCAAAACCTAGGTTTGGATTATCACTCTAGCCGCTCCCAATTGCAATATTCTGAATTTTTTTCAGTTCTAGAAAAAGTCATTGTTGCTTGTGCACAAAACTTTAATATTCATACAACAATCTCAAGCATACTCAACCACAATCAATCTTGTGTAAGAAGTAGAGTGATCCTTGAGTGATCATCTTGTTTGTTTCATACATTTGAGCCTTTAGTGCTCGTGAGCCATTTCCGTGCTGCCGAGTGATTTCTCAAGCTTTGTAAGGGCTCACCGGTTCTAACTTGTACTCCTTTCTCATTGGGTAAAGAAAGGCGCGTCATCTCGAAGGTAGCGAGCCCCGGAGACGTAGGCGTTAGTGCCAAACTCCGTAAACAACTATCATGTCAAGTGTCTTTTAACTCTTCTATTACACACACTTGTTTAGTTTAAAATTATTATTGTTTCCGCCAAGAATAACACCTACACACGTTAGTTAAAATTATTTAAATTTAAATTTTCAAAAAGTCCCATATTTCACCTCCTTAAGATGTCTTAGGACTAATATTTTGTTCCTTGCTTGTGCATATGACATAGCAAAAAAGTCCTTTATTATCTGATGTTCTGGAGAGCTTGTGATTGATACTCTCATTAAATAATTTCTTCATTTGTAAGTTAACTATATTTCTTAATGAAGCAGGCCTCGGCCTTTTTAACCAAAAAAATTTTAACTGACTTTTCAACAGAATTTTCACTCTCGGTAGAACAACTCTAATATAATATAATTTCTAAACCAGACCGAAGACTGCAGCTGTAAACAATGGGAGGTTACGTGCGCATGAAGCCATGCAAGCACTGAACGCAATCTTGTCGCTTTGTTGGCTTCATTTCCCTGCTATTTTAATTGTACGGCCATGCCGCCGCTTCCCCCGTAAAGTCCGGTCAAGTGATGGATTCTTCGTGAAATAGCCTGCTCTCTCATGATCTGTTGCTCTCTTGGACGGACTTTGACCGATGTTGTACTTAGATCAACAGGGGTTAAAATACATCCTTAGTTTTGTACTCTAATCATACATATATCATTATTTTTGTTCTCGAAATTTAAACAGTCGATTAGAATAGCTCAACATAATATTCATATTAAATTGTGCTTAGAAAACAAATTTTATTTTGTTCCGAATTTATGTACTATTTTTTTTAAATAAGTACAAAATTATTGTTTCTGAACCATTAAAAAAAATGATTTTATACCTATCTAAAAGAAGAGTAAAAAATTCCAAAAAATATAAACTTTGGTCACTAAGTACATTTTAATATGAATATAATATTGAGCGATTCGTATTAACTATTTTAATTTTGAGAACGAAAATAAAAATGTGAAATATAATTTGTACATAAAACTAATAGTACATTTTAACCGTACTCTTCACGAAATTGACCAGCCAATTTAATTTTATATAAGTTGCAAAACGCAAAGAAATAAAAATATGCGAGTCATAGGCTGTTCACCTTTTTGTTATTATAGCTAATTTAAATAAACACAACAAGCGCTGTTCAATGACATAAATTGAAGAATCCTACGGTACCGCAAAGGGTAGAATACTTCCAGATAGAGGTGCAAATGGATCAGATTGTAATAAATTCATTTCTGTATTTGTTTTATTTTCCAGATACCAATATGGATCAAATATTAAACGGATACATATCAAATATTAAAAGATACATATACATATCAGATATTAATCAAACACCGATGTGGATATAATTTAAATATCTAATTCAAATTTTGTGACAATATTAACATGTTATTCAATAAATTATTTTTTATTAGAAAATAAAAGTATCACAATTATATAATTAATTTGAATATTTGATTAATATGGTGACCAAAATATATTTTTCATGTTAACTCGTTATATCATTACCAAATATATATCTCATTAACAAAAATTAATTACCAAAACAACCATATGTTTAATCAAAAGATACCAAAAGAAAATATTTTTCATTAAATTAGCTGAGGGAAGTGTTCATTTTTGAAATTAAATAAATAAATCTAAAAAGTTTGAAACGAAAATTTTGGCATTAGGTTTCAACGAGGCGTGCAGTTAGATTGAAATATTATGTATTTTCATTAGAACTGAAAAAAATGTGCATTGTCAGGAATAATATTTTAAGTATTGAATTAATGAATAGCTGTGAGTCCCCTTTTACAATTAATCTCCATAACGGGTTGCGAGCTTAGCTCAGTAAACCACTACATATTTAAAAAAAATATAAAACAAAAGAATTGGGATATCTTAAAAAATTACGGATACAAATAATTATCTGTATTCGTATCCGCTTTCGAAATTGAAATTGTATCCGTATCTGCCAATTATCTAAGAATATCCGAATCCGTAAAATTTCAAATACAGATTCAAATATAAACGGATAATATCTGATCCATTAGTACCCTACGTACTTCGAGCCGAACGAAAATAATTTCAGAACATATTTGAATTATAGAAGTCTGCTTTGGAATTCCATGAATTGACAATGAACGAGATTTGGCAAAAAAAGAAGTTTATGGGAGGGGGGGAATTTAAATAACTTGCCCCCAAAAAAGAGAAGAAGGTCGTAGCCCAAACTTAATGGGCTTAGAAACACCATTTTTTTCGCTAAATAAGCCTAGAATTTGGAATAAGCCATTAACTAGGTACAAAGTTGTAAAATGGTCATGGGCTCTGTAAATCCGCAAAGTATAAGGGCTTTATGTAGATTTCGAAAGAAGCCCTTTCGCATTATCTTGCTAAATGCCAAACCCATTCGTTCATTCATTTCTAAGCATAAAAAACAAGGTGGAACTATGAAAAGAGCTGCTTTTGTGAGAGAATGCAAACAAAATCTCCTGATGGTCTGTCCTTTCCCGGAGAGAGTGGGACCCACACTTCAAATAGTCTATGTGACCCCATGCTTCTACTGATTCGCTAGCCGCATGTGTGATATAATACAATATTTTACCTCTGGGTTTTAACAATAAGTTCCCGAGTGAGGCTATGGTGCTATGCATAGCACGGATGGGGTCCGTGCTACGGCTCAAAATTTAACTTTTCAAAATTCTAATGGTCGATCCAACCGTTCAATGTGATAACCATATGAATATGTACTTGCAAACTAAATTTTATATTTTTTCGAATTTTTTTACTATTTTTTTAGATAGGTAGAAAAATCAGTGTTTTCTGAAAATTCTGGACCATCAAAATTCTACCTATCTAAAAAAATAGTAAAACATTCGAAAAAATATAAAATTTAGCTTGCAAGTACATATTCATATGGTTATCACATTGAACGGTTGGATCGATTTTGAAAAGTCAAATTTTAAGCCGTAGCACGGACCCCATCCGTGCTATGCATAGCACTATAGGCTCACTCAGTTCCCTCTTGTTTTCTTGTAATTTCAATTTATGAGAAAAATTAATACTTTTTTAAATAAGTTGGAATTTTAAGGGACAAAAATAAAAAATTTAATTTATAAGGATGCTTAGTATCTCTTTGCTTCAACATTCCTCCGCTCCTGACAACAATGATGACATGCAAATAGTTTGACCTGTAGAATATTAAACAATAGCATTATATATGCCAAAATAAAAAATAAAGTGAGAATTGATTCACTAAAAGAAGTCCTTAAACAATGTAAATTTTTCCTTTTTTAAGTTTCAAAAGTAAAAATATCGAAAATTTAGATTTGGCTCTAAAACATGCTAAGCAATTTACAGCAGTGGATTTATTCTTGATAATATGTTTGTCAATTAAAATTTCAGGGTAACTCTTAGTAAATATAGTCTCGCATTTTTAAATTAAGTTATATAAATATTTAATTATAGAATCTACAATTGAATATTTATAATTGAATCTACAATTGAATATAGTGGATTTATTCCTGATAAATATGTTGTCAATATCATGTATTGAATCTACAATTGAAAATTGACATGATATTTAAGATATTGAAATTATTCTCATAATACATAAATTCACTTTTGTAACAAATCAACATTTAAACTTGGCCCTTTGTTTTGCACGAAAATATTTTTTTCACGCTACATTAGGAAGGAACAAACCTTTGTAGAGCTTTGCAAAAGAATAAATAGAAATCATCAAGAAACCCAAGGTCACATAAGATCATAATCCCACCCTTGAGCTACTGGGACCCATCACTAAACCCAATTTAATTCAGCTTAGCGACCGTTGGTTCCCTCGTTTCTCCCTCCTTTAACCTTTAATCCATCTTTCCACCTCTCTCATCTCTCTCTTTACACACATTCCCAAGCTCTCACGCAGAGTATCTCACCATCTCCCTTTACGCCTCTCTTCTTCCCTGATCAAACCCTAACCCTAGAAATGACCATCTTCTCTCTACTCCTCCTCCTCTCTGTTCTCCCTTTCTCTCTCTCCAAAACCACCATAGAACCATGCTCTGTTTCCGACTCATGCCCAGCCCTTTTAGGCTACACCCTCTACACAGACCTTAAGGTCTCAGAAATAGCAGCCTTGTTTCGTACCGACCCATACTCGATTCTTGCCACAAATGCATTTGATCTTACTGTACCTGATGCGGCACACAGGATTCTCCCAGCCGGGCTGTTCATTCGCATACCGACCGTTTGTGCCTGCTCTGATGGTATTAGGAAGTCAGTTTCGACCCGGTACACGACCCACCCAACCGATACCCTCGCTTCTATCGCCTCCAATATTTTTTCAGGCCTCGCGTCGGCCGACCAGATTCGTCAGGTGATCATTATATGAAGTAGCTATTGGTCCAATAACTTGTTTGGTACCACCTACCTTAATTTCTTTTAAGGACTGGTACAAATTATACATGTCTGGTATGGCATGTAAGCTTGTTAGGCATGTCAAATTAACAACAAAGCACTTGAGCATGAGGTCAATTTGGGTCCGATGCCCATCGGACTCAAAGTGAGTTCGATGAGTTCTATGACCGTCCGATCTGTTTTAAGATTCGCGCCCGCAACTTTCGCGTCTGCTTTAAAATTCGTGCGCACGGATTTTAAAGTGGATCGGACGGTCCCGAAACCCATCGGACCCAAATTTGAGTCCGATGGGCATCGGACCCAAGCTGTTCTCCTTGAGCATGAAGTAAAGACCCAAAATCGCACTTAAAAGTGCTGATTTTCGGACTAACTGGCACCATAAACGAAAAGATCACTACATACATTAGTACTAGAATTAGCAATTTTAGATGCAATATGGTGTGCTAAACTCTATGTTAACCAGGCAAATGCCATCACGGATCCGTCAGCACTGGATGTGGGCCAGACCCTTGTCATACCACTCCCCTGCGTGTGTTTTAATTCCACCGATAATTTTCTCCCGGCGGTGTATCTCTCGTATGTGATCAAGGATGGTGAATCGGTGCAGGAAATTGCCGCAGCTTACTCCACTACTGTAACAGATATAATGAATGTTAATGCGATGGGGAATCCAACGGTACATCCTGGTGATATTCTAGCCATCCCTTTGCCCGGTAAAACAGCATTGGAAATTTGAATTTTTTGCTTACATGTCTTGTATCTAAATATTGCCATGTTACTTAATTCCTTTATTTTGGATGTTTTCAGCATGTCCATCAATTTTTCCAAAGTTTGCATCAGATCATGGAATGCTAGTGGCCAATAGTACTTATACAATTACCGCAGGAAACTGCGTGCAGTGCAGCTGTGGTCCAGGAAATCTTAAGTAAATGCTTCTCTGTTTTCCTGCAATTCCATTGTTTAATAATTGTTTGATGTGTAGTGAAGTTCAATAAAAAGCCTTCGTACAGTTGCATAAACAGAATATTAGATTAGTGACATCAATCTATTTATTTTAGAAAATTACAACGGAAATTTTGTACCTGTTCTAGACCGAGCCTCAGCATCCTGCACAGTTCCTTAATTAAGCACTAAATGGATCAAGTGAAAATGAACATACTATATACGCTGCCATTTTGTTTTTATTATTTAACAAATTATTATTTTGTTATTTTGGTTAGCTTATACTGCACACCCTCATCTATGGCAGTCTCATGCTCAAATATGCAGTGCCGAAATAGCAATCTGATGCTGGGAAATGTGACTGCAAAACCCACTAGTGCTGGATGCAACGTCACTTCCTGCAACTATGGTGGTTTTGTAAATGGAACTATTGTTACCACGTATGTACCTCTATTACCATGATAATTTAACCGTATGCCTGTTATAATTAAAAGTTAGTGAATTAACCTTAAATTCACTAATATATGGTTATCAAGTATTATGATTCGACCTAGTATAAGTACTGTAACAAGGGGTAAATTTTGTATCTAGCCATTTTAATACCAAGAACAGTAGCTTTTAACAAGGGTTGTGCCTGTGCACAGCTAGAAACAAACGAATAAAAAAGAAAAAACATATTCACTTGTACCTGACATGCTTTATTTCTTATGTGATAGGCTAAGCACATCACTCCAGCCTAAATGTCCAGGTAATTGTTAATTGTATTTTTTTATCATTCTGATGTAGTGTATGTTGAAAATTATGGTCTTAAAATCTGAAATCTGATCAATAAAATATATAAGTAGAACAAAAATTATAGAACAAAATTATCCAAAGTTGCTTGTCAAGTTACTCCGGGATTCCTCTTCCTGCGGGTGCGAAGTAGAGGTTAATGTAGCCTATTTCAACAATGGCAGCGTGCATTTATTTATTATTATTTTTTCTCAATGAAAGAAATTTTGTCGGAGAATTAGATACTTCAATTATATGATATGTTGAGCTAGCAGTAAAAGAGATGATTTTGTTTTTCAGAATATCAGATTGAGCCCCATATGTGCATTTACAAATAAATGCAAATTAAAGTTTGGGACCATTAAAGCATAAAATTTTGAGTTTTTCTAATTTATATATGTAACAGTGTACAGGCTGGGACTTGTAAATAGCAATGATAATGGGCTTTACAAGCCTTATTGGGCTCAAGTTGGGTTGGCTTCAAATTGAAGTTGTTCGCATATGGTCTTTTTCAAGTTTTAAGCCATTTGGTTCCGAGTTCTCAGGTTGGGGCGTTTCAATTCTAAATCATTGAATCCATATCCTCTGCATTAACGCACCGTTTGAGTTAATTTTTTCGGCCGTGTGATCTAATTTCGGGCCAATCCTGCCCACGCCTATAACCCACGGGGCCCTTTAATATTAGTGCGGATTGAAATCGGACGGTCCAGATCTTAACTCAAACGGTGCGTTAATGCAGAGGATACAAATTCTAAATCATTGGGGTTGGGACCTCATGTTTGTGTGCTTGAAAGTTAATTCTTAAATTTGATGCTGCCTTTTTGGGTCAGATGGGTCGTGGGTATTCAAGTATGGTTGCGGATCGGTTTGAATTCAAACTAGTGAGGTTTGGGCACTCGTAATGATTTAAAGCCCATGGAAGTTTAGACTGACTTTTGAAGTCATCTTAGCACCTCACGACCTGATTTATATCTCCTTTACAGATTTAATTGAAATATATATTTTTTTTAATTAAAGGGCCCTAGTACAACCCGGTATTTTTTAGATATTATTCTCGAGAATTGAACTTTTGTGTCTCCTGAAAATAATTAATAAGAGTGAGATCTTTAATTTTCATCTATTAACTGACTAAATATTGTAGGGGTGCACCAATTCCCGGCAGTTATCGAGCCACCAACTGTAGTACTTGATGAAACATCTAATTCTTCACCGGCACCATCCCCAATTTCCCCTGCGGAACCTGGTGGCGTAATTCCGGCACCAAGATCTTCACTTCCTGGAAAAGGTCTTGCCTTCCCTGGCGCGACAAAAGCAACTGGCCCCACTGCACCTGCAGGAAGCACTTCCGGTGCTCCTTCGTTCACTCGACTCAACCCGCTTTTGGTACAAATTTTTAATTATTGTGTGCTTGTCAAATTCCTCCTATGATGGTTCGATGGTTGTGCTTGCAAGTGTATGTTTTGGGCAAGCTTTTTGATACAATCCTTGACCTGTCCACAATTGGTTTGATTTTTGTGATATTGTATTATGTTTTGTTTATCATATCTACCTTTGTGCTCCTACCATAACATATGGTATAATTAAAAGGCAAAATCCAGGCAAAAGTTTTTTTATTTTTTATTTTCAAAATTGTGACTTGCCCATAGAGTTACTTTTTATCTTGCCATTTATTCGAGCACGTGGAATTTCTTGAAAAGGATAATTTACGACAATCAAGTTATGCTAAATCAGAATAATATCTAGTTTCAGAATATTAGACTTGGAGTCTAAATATGATAACGACATCCACTAGAGGGTAAAGATTTTCAAAAAAAATAAAGAGATCCACTAGAAGGCAAAGATCCCCTCCATTTTTACGTGATTGAATTTAGGTCCATCCATGGATCTGAACCGTTAAAAACCCATAAAGTAGGATTGAACCAAGGATATGGGTTAACACTGGACAGTTGAGATTTTGTGCGTTTGATTAGAATGTTTGGGTGGGTTTCTGTCAAAGGAAGCTGGACAAATTCTTATTCAAAATTAGACCTAAACAGTTTTATATATAGGACCGTTTGAATTTATTAAGTTGTAAATCATTTGTATGAATCCAGATCGGACGGTTTGACTTTGACTTTGAATAAAATTTATAACAAGTTCTTTTGACAAGACCCAATTTTATAATATTTTTGAGCTACAGCTGTAACTCATATCACAAGGACTAGGGGTGTTCATTGGGTCAGGTTTAGTCGGTTTTGAACCGAACCGAATTAGTTTGGACTAAACGGTTCGGTTTTTTCGGTTTAATGGTTCGGTTCGGTTCGGTTTGCTTTTTAAAACCGAATTATAATTTTGGTTCGGTTCGGTTTGAAAATTTTGAAAACCGAAATAACCGAACCGACCGAAATTTTATATATTATGAATTTGGTTCGGACTACCCCGGTTTATTTCTTAATCAATTGCTTTAAATACTTCGGTTTATTTCTTAATATCCCAATTTATTTCTTAATACCTCGGTTTATTTCTTAATATACTTTGGTTTATTATAAATCAATTTCTTTAAATAAAAAAATTAATATATTTCGGTTTGAACCGAACAAACCGAAATAAAACTTTGGTTCGGTTGCAATGCTAAATCGGTTCAGTTCGGTTTTATTTTTGAAACCGAATTATAACTTTGGTTTGCCTAGTTCGGTTCGGTTTCAACCGAACCGAACCGATGAACACCCCTAACAAGGACTACACATGTCAAGGTTAATTGGAGAGTATCCCAAATTCCCAATCATTAAGTCTGCAAAATGACAAGTGGTGCTAAGTGGCCGCGCTTTTTAACTAGTTTAGATCAGTGTTTGTAAAATACGTCTGTTTCGGCCTATTAATCGGCCGATTAGTCGTTGGTGGTGATTAAATTGTCAAGAATTTTCTCGATTAATTAGCCGATCTTTTCTGTTTATGATCAATTATTCCCGATTAATTACTTGGCGGTACCCTGTCCGTCCGATGAGTGCATACCGTTATTTACAGCACTGGTTTAGATAGCGGTTAGATAGCGTTCTTTTTTGTATATATATATATATAGAGATGGCTAATTTGCTTCCGGAAGCATTTCAGACGAGGTGCTTACGGGGGCATATCTTAGCATTTGATGTTCAAACAACAAATTCAAACCGTTAGATGTTCAATCTATATTAAAATGTACTTGGAGACCAAATTTTACATTTTTTTGAATTTTTTTACTATTTATTAAGCTGGTTTGAAAACCGTAGTTTTCAATGGTGCAGAAATTTAATAAAAACAGCAGTTTTCAAACCAGCTTAATAAATAGTAAAATAATTTCAAAAAATGTAAAATTTGGTCTCCAAGTACATTTTAATATAGATTGAACATCTAACGGTTTGAATTTGTTGTTTGAACATCAAATACTAAAATATGCCCTCGTAAGCACCTCGCCGAAATGCTTCCGGAAGCAAATTAGCCATACTCATATATATATATATATATATATATATATATATATATATATATATATAGGACATGGCTAGCGTGCTACGCGTAGCATAGAGCACTCCGTGCTACGGCTCACTTTTTGATTTTTCAAAATCCTAACGGTCGATCCGAACCGTTCAACATGATCTCCATATTAATATGTACTTGCAAACCAAATTTTACATTTTTTAGAATTTTTTTACTATTTATTAAGCCACTTTGAAAAAATCAGCGATTTTCAAAGTGGCTTAATAAATAGTAAAAAAATTCTAAAAAATATAAATTTTGGTTTGCAAGTACATATTAATATGGAGATCATGTTGAACGGTTCGGATCGACCATTAGGATTTTGAAAACTCAAAAAATGAGCCGTAGCACGGGGAGGCTCTATGCTACGCGTAGCATATTAGCCAAATCCTATATATATATATATATAGAGAGAGGAGGGATCCACTTACAATATTTGTAAGTTACAACATCTTATAACAATGGTTTTGCAATTTTAAAAGTCCAAACAGTCGATCCAAACCGTTCAACATGATATCTATATTAAAATATGCTTCGAGATAAAATTTTACATTTTTTTATTTTTTTACTATTTATTAAGTAGTTTATAAAACTGCTGATTTTAGACAATTCTGAATCACTGAAAAACAACAGTTTTGTAAAATACTTAATAAATAGTAAAAAAAATAAAAAAAATGTAAATTTTTATCTCCAATCATATTTTAATATAGATATCATGTTGAACTGTTTGGATCGACTGTTTGGACTTTTAAAATTGCATTTGAAACTTCAAAACGTTGATCCGAACCGTTCAAGTTGATCTCCATATTAAATTGTGCTTGGAGACCAAATTTTACATTTTTTGGAAATTGTTTACTATTTTTTTAGAATTTTTGAAAATCGCTGTTTTTCAAAAAATCCTGGACCATCAAAAACAACAATTTTCAAAAATTCTAAAGAAATAGTAAAAAATTTTCAAAAAATATAAAATTTGATCTCCAAGCACAATTTAATATGGAGATCAATTTGAATGGTTCGAATTGACATTTTAAACTTTGAAATAGCAAAATATGAGTGTGAAGTAAAACACTCGCTTTACTTCGCGAAGCACCGTAGCCCAACTCTATATATATATATATATATATTTGGTCTCCAAGCACCGTCCCACTCTGAATAAATTCGCATATATCTTTGCAGGGTATAGGCACTTAGGCAAAATTATCCTATAGAATAATCTGTAATGAAGACAGTTACCTCACCTTAAAAGTAATTAAAGGTGGCATTTAAGTGGAGAGCATATATAAACTATATATATATTACCTCTCCACTTAAATGCCACCTTTAATTACTTTTAAAGTGAGGTAACTGTCTTCATTACAGATTATTCTATAGGATAATTTTGCCTAAGTGCCTATACCCTGCAAAGATATATGCGAATTTATTCTCAAACTCCGTAACCAAACCGCAAAACCTCGTGCACACTTTAATATTCACGTGCAAAATAGGAACTATAATGCATAATGTGTGGCAGTTAAAATTTGAATTCAAACAAGAATGCAAATGAATTGGATAAAAATCAAACAATAATACAATTATATTGGTATCCGTTATTATTTTTGATATGAATACGGATCAGATATTAAAAGAATAGGAATAAATATCATTAAATAATACAAATAATATAGATATGAATATTGTAACAATATTAACATATTATTTAATAAATTATTTATTCTTTAGCAAACAAAAATAATATAAATACAAGTATAATATGGAAATTCGATCATTATAATGAACACAATATTTTTTCTCATATCAAATATTTCATGTTATAACAAAATATACATCTCGTAAAACAAAAATTAATCACCAACATAACCATATTTTTGACCAAAAAATATCAACAAAAAAATATTTCTCTCCAAACAGATATGATTCTGAAGCAAACAGATAAAAAATATATTTTTTTTAAGAATACAAATAATTATTATATGAATACAAATAATTATTATATGTATCTACACAAACAAATATCTGGAAATTTAAAAAAAATACAGATATAGATAATTACAAATGGATAATTGTACGTCTCCATATCCGCACAAACAAATATTCAAATAGAATTAAAAATTATAGATTCGGATAATTATCCGTATCCGTATCCGTATCCGCACAAACGGATATCTGAAAAAAAATTAAAAAAATACCAATACGAATAATTATCCATATTCGTATCCGCTTTCAAAACCGAAACTATATCATTCGTATCCGCAGAAATCATATCTGTATATGTATCTGTAAACTATTTGTATTCAAATACGCAAAAGTTCGAATATATAACTGGACCCGGACATATAATATCTAATTTGTTTTCATAAACTCAAGTTTTCACGACTACAAAGTAAAATTTTAACAACTGCTACAAACACATATTAAAATTTTATTAGAAGTTGAACTATATAAAATAAAAGAATAATTAAATTTCAATATACACGATTAAAATTATTACGAGATGGTTAAATATCTCTGGCTTTAAATGTAGGTCTGGTCAATTTTAAATTGGGGAGATTTCTGTGTCAATAAATTGTCATTTGCATTTGTAATATAAAATTGAGGAGAATTCAAACTATTAATTTTTTTCTTAAAAAAATGTTTCCACCAAAATTTTTTGAAATATAAAATTTCCATTTGCCTTTTACAAGAAGCCGCCTCGTTATCTGCTCTTTGATGAGCACATAGTGGATTCTGTTTAAGCTATTTTAATCCTGTGCTTTTGTTCTTCATGAATCACGTCCAAACAAAGCTTTGCAAGTTGCTATTAAGTATTAATAACTAAGAGTGCGTTCCGTATATTATAGCGCTTGACCTAACAGAGAAGTACACTTCGTACATTTTTTGAAGGAAAAAAAAAATATTAAGAATACTATCGTCGCATTCCTGATATTTCTGTTACTGTCATTTTTCTTCTAAACCAAATTTATATTATTGGAACCAATATATTTTAAAAATAATTCATTTACATAAAAAAAAGTGTAAAATTTTAAATTAATTTAGTATAAAATCAAGTAGTCGAAACGGATGAAAATAAATGCATTAATATTAATTCATAAATTTTTATTTTTTGACCGTTTGATTTTATACTAAATGAGTTTGCAAAATTTATAAACTTTGCATGTAAACACATCACTTGTAAAATAAATCGGTTTCAACAGCTTAAATTTGTTGTTTGGAGCCTATCCGATAGATTTTTGAGACGATAATACGGCTTGTTGTTATGAACCTAATAGCACGCTAACCAAACTCTTATACTAAATAAATTCAAAAATTTATACTTTCTATATAATCATATCACTTTTGAAGTATATATATATATAGATTTTAACATGATTTATCGTTTGAAACTTATATGATAAATTTTTGAGGCGATACGCCAGCAACTCCCAATATTTTACGGGAGCTTTTTTTGCTGCCCTCGTTAGATAAGTTACAAAACTCGAGCACTGTCATTTTAGTTATCTTATATGTATATATGTAATTGTAAGTGCCGTTTTGGTATCTCGTCATTTTTAGAAAAACTCTATTTACACCCGATACTGCATAGCAGGTCGCAAATATAAATTTATTTTGGGCTATCAAAGCAAACTTTTCTTTTCTTTTTTCTCAAGACCCACAATTTAAAACAGTGTTATCAGAATCGGAACGGGCGTCAATCCAGTAAAATTTTGTGTTAACAGTTCACTGGTTGGGCCGATGAGTCAGCCGGTCTAATCGCTAATTTTTTTAAATACTTATATATTTATGAGATATAAGTATTATAATAAAAATTATTATCTTTTATATAGTGAATTTTCCACGTAGTATTAAATAATGTAGTTTAAAAATAAATTTATAGATAATTAAAAATGAAAAAATATATATTTTTATGCTCAAGGTATGTAGAACTTATTATTACAATTATTAAAATAAAAACCGTAGAAACGCTTTCTTTTACGAGTAGAACTAGGGTGTTCTTAAGCTCACCAAGTCCCTCTGTGAGCTTAATTCAAAAATCTGTTGAATTGGCTTAAAACGATGCATCCAAACCATTGAAACCGATTTACTTCACGAGTGATGCGTTTAAATGTCAAATTTATAAAATTTCGAACTAATTTAGTATAAAGTCAAGCGGTCAAAAAAATATAGTTTATAAGTTAATTTTAATGTGTTCATTTTTCATCATTTTTTTACCGCTTGACTTTATATTAAATTACTTTAAAAATTTATAAATTTGACATGTAAACTCATCACTCGTGAAGTAGATCGGTTTCAACAGTTTGGATGCGTCGCTTGAAATCAATCCAATGGATTTTTGAGTTAAGATCACAAAAAAGCTTGATGAGCTTAAGAACACCCTAGTTCTACTCTTCTTTTACATCAAAGACATTTTATAGTGTTATATTTTATTTAGAATTGAGCAACTACATAAAAGTTCTTCATTTTATTGGGATCAAACAAACTTCTGACAACCCATATTAAAAATTTAGTATTTCAATTTTTTTAAGAAAAAATAACTTTATGATGACCATTTGATCACGTACAAACATGTTTTTATTTTTTTAAATACCAGCAGAGGCTGCCGATTATCACGCATAAATATGTAATTATTTAAAATATATGTTACATAATACAAAAGACAATACATAATTGTCCACAGAATAATATCTCCCACATGCACGTGTTCTCCCTCGAAAGAAGGAATAATGGGCTTCTAATCTTTTGTGTTGGTTCACAAATTAAAAAAAAAAAAAACTGATTGTTTTTTTGTTGTATTACCAGTTTTTCATATATTTTTTCGGTTTACATGCTTATTTGGTCTTTTATTCAAAACGAATCGGATGTGGTTCCGGGTCCGTTTTTTTAGTGTAGGCACCGGTCCAGTCCGGTTTTAATAATAGTGATTTAAAATGTTCATTTGTACAACGTACAAAATTTCATCATCCTTCGATCAAGAGCGGACTGATCATATTAGCAGGACGAAGTATGAAATTTCACAAAATTAAGCAAAGCAAAATATATATCGTCTGATCAAGCATCAACGGTGTATATCCTCTTGAATGATTAAAAAGAAGAAGAAAGTTTGACGATCTTTTAATCACTTTCCCAAAATATTGACCGTGTGAGTTGAATACTAGTGGAAAATTGGACTTATGTAGGCAGGTGAAAAGGGAACGATATGATTGTCATAAATTGACTACTTTCTCTGGAAAAGAGGAACTGGTAAATATAAAAATTCAGAAGTCTTTGAAAGATGGAGACAGGCTCAAATATGCCAAAAGAACAAGAGAGCCTAATTACACGGCTTATTGGTAGTGGCTGGCATTGGTAGGTATGAGATTTAACACCTGTCACGGCGAAATCAGATCCAGTGCACTATGTGTATAACTAGAACTAGAACTAATTATAATTTGGCACGAATCTCAAAACAATCTCTCTATATTTCAAATAGACACTGAATTGACTTTGATCTATTTACACGGTTGGGTACTTCAAGAGATACTCTGTCACGATTGCATAACTCCATGGAACAACAATACAAGAAAAACAATACGCGATTTAATGTCTCTCATCTCATTATACATTTTTATCAGGCTTGATTTAGCAGGATTTCAGAAATAGTAGGTTATATTTGGCAGGCTATATTAAGGATGAAGAATTTAGTATTTTAGTATAAGATATTTTAGGACATGTCATTTATAGAGTTCTCTTTTTAAGATTTATGTTGCAATAAATTATGTCATTTGTACTCTATGTAATAATGAGTCAATAATACAATTAAGTTTCATCATAATAGATTTTGTCTCTTGTTTCTCTCTCTTTTTTGTGGCATCTCCTTCTTAGAAAACCCTAACAAATTGGTATTAGAGCCATCTTCATCGCCGGCGGTTGTTCGGTGATTTCAGGGCTATTCCACTGCTGTTATTGAGGGTTTTCAGATTCGTCTATGTATCGTGGGAGAAGCATTCAGGCGCCAGGTGTTTCCTCCGCGCACTCGTGCTCCGCATAAAGACCAAGCAAGAAGGAATTTCATTCTTTTAAGATGACAGAAGATACATCCGTTAAGGTCCATATTTCAGGCAATATCATACTTCTCAATAACATGGAGAATTGGTATCAAGGTGGACAATGAGAATGGGAAATAAAAGGGGAAGAACTTGACTTCATCATCAACCTATTCGAGTTCTAACCACATGAATCTAATTTACAACTATTGCAGGAAGAAAGGTTACATCAAGGCCGACTGTTTCAAGCTCAAAGAAAAAACAGAAGGCATACGAGAATAATATTTCTTCAGGCGATTCTAATTTAGTTGAAATTCAAGATGATTATGTGTTTTAGGAGTTTATTTTGGAGTTTATTTTGGAGTTTTGTTTCAGGATGAGATTTCAAGTCAAGGGGAGGATTGTTGTGTATGCCTCTCATCTCATCATATATTTTCATTAGGCTTATTGATTTAGCAGGATGTCAGGATAGTAGGCTATGTTTCACATGCTATATTAAAGATGAAGAATTTAGTATTTTAGTATAGGGTATTTTAGGACGTGTCATTTATAGGGTTATCTTTTTAGAGATTTATGTTGCTATAAATTATGTCATTTGTACTCTATGTAATAATGAAGTCAAGGAATACAATTAAGCTTCGTCATAAATTTTTGTCTCTTATTTCTGGCCTTTCTTCCATAGAAACCCTAACAAATTGCAGACCAGGGTGATAGTTCTTCGGGCTATGCTAATTTAGTTGAAATTCAAGTTGATGATGTGCTTTAGGGGTTTATTTTGGGGTTTTGTTTCAGAATGAGATTTCAAGTCAAGGGGAGGATTGTTGTGTATATCTCTTATCTCATCATATATTTACATCAGACCTGATTTAGCGGATATCAAGAATAGTAGGCTATATTTGGCAGGCTTAAGGAGAAAAAATTTAGTATTTTAGTATATGATATTTTAGGACATGTTATTTATAGAGTTATCTTTTTAGAGATTTATGTTGCTATAAATTATGTCATGTGTACTCTATGTAATAATTAAGTCAATAATACAATTAAGCTTCCTCATAATATATTTTGTTTCTTGTTTCTCTCTCTTGTTCGTGGCCTCTCCTTCTTCGAAAACCCTAACAGAGTCATTCCCTGATTTGGTTGTAATAAATTCATCCAGTGATTATACATATATCTCTATGTTCGGCTAAGCTTTTGAAATAGTAAGTAAACTAAAAAAAAAAATAGAATGGTTGATTGTCGATTGATCATAGATTTGTATTTTGATCGGATTTTGCGTTATTAATTAAATACTGGTGTATCAAATTAGTTCGAAAGTTGCTTGGCTTACTGGTTATAACCAAAGTGGTAAAGTACACACTTCACAAATTGGATGATGATCCCCAATAAATTTAGAGCGTGTTCTATGCCGTTGGATCAGATAGCAGCAGGGCAATTTCGATGCAATTTGACTTGTTCTATTTGCCCCGTAATTTTTTTAATGCCGTTTAAGACCTTTTTTTTTTTTTTTTAAAGAAATATGAAGATCGAGCCTAAATATTTCATTAATACGAACATAGATGTTAGATGTTACATATGCCGTTTAGGATCTAATCATTAGTAATTTAGCAACAAGTCTCCGCACAAAAGCAAATAGTATAGGGAACTGAAGCAGTACACGATAATTGGATTGAAATTCATTACAGTGTACTGTGTACATATATTTTGGAAGGCTATTGTTTTCCTTTTTTATTTTTCTAATATAACTGTTTGGTAAATACTGTTTTTGACTCGGTACACGATAATTGTATGAGCATACAAACAGAAATCTGCAATGTTCTGTTCATATTTGTTTCTGAATCTCTTTCTGTGTAACCATATGTGTTTCTTTTCCTTTTCAACGGTATTTCTCATGTTTTGACTCACTAAATATTTAGTTGTACGGAAAATGCAATAGAAAAATGACGAAGGTGACAATTCAGAACTCAGATGAGTATTTTTTTTCCTACGTATCTCTGGCTTGTCGCACCTTCCGCGCAGCGAACCATGTTTGTAGAATTTGTGAATGTGTGAATTTGTATGAATTTACGTGAATTTTATGTTGTTTTGTTTCGTTTAAAAAGTTTGTAGAATTTTTGTTGTTGTTATTTTGTTCTAAGATTGTACTCACTGGTAGCCACTATCAGTTTTAAAAAAAAAAAAAATTGTTTGTAGAATTTTTTTTTTTAAATAAAGTCTAGTTAGATTCAATGAGTTAAAATGAGTTAAATGATCTAGCTCAGTCCAATTTGATAGTAGCTTGGTTTAATTATGAACTAAAGTTTTAGCTCAACCATCTAATTCCAGCTCACTCAGTTTCTAAACGAGACGATTAGGAGTTATATTTAGCTCAGTCCGAGTTAGCTCGTTGCCACCACCATAACTTATTATGAATAAATATTACAAATTTAGAATGAAATTTTAGAATGCTTTTAAAATTTTTGGGATGTCACAATAGTATTATAGCCTCACTCGGTGTATATAAAGAAGTTAGTTTATTGCATTATTGCAGGTGGTAAAAGATAACTAGTGTATTATAAAAGAACATCACGTTGGATACATGTGCCGGCACGCAGGGGCGGAATCAGGCCCCTTGGCACAGAAAAATATACAAAGCCCTTTAATAAAAAAAAAAATTGGCACCCCCTACATCGTTTATGGGCCCTTGGCACTTCTGTTTCTTTTCACTCTCCCCGTTTTTTTTTTTTTCTAAACTAAAACTGATATCCTAAGATCCTGAGAGAAACTAGTTAGGCCCCCCCTACCGATCATTCCTGGTTCCGCCACTGCCAGCACATATGATTAAGAACATGACAGTTGTTGTTAATCGTGTTGTGTCAAAACGTGTTTCTGTTGTATCTTTAGTTGTGGTGTTGTAATTTTTTTTAAATCGACACGTCTAGACACGAGCACGGCATGTCTAATTTTCTCTCTTTAGACGTTTTTTCATAATTGTTGTTAATTTTTTATACTATTTATAAATATTTTCTAAAATTATACTAAATAACACCAATATTACAAAATATTTTGACAAAAAACTGAAGTAATTTAATATATTTCTAATTAAGTATTTTTTAAAAGTAAAAAATTATCAAAATCTATACAAAAAAATTGGCACAGCAAGTCTCAATATCGGCATAGCACATCAAAACATATCTTATCAAACCGTGTCATATCATTAAACGTGTTGTGTTCATCTCCGATATTATGCAGTCTGGTATGTCTGAAAATTTTAACGTGTTATTAGTACGGAACGACTTATATACCAAATTCGTCTAAACACAATTCGTCACTACTTGAGTAAACTAAATAGCTCTAACAACATCCCTTTAATTTTTGCCCCAATTGTAAAGGATATATTTGTTCTCGCTACCGGACACATCCTTTGGGAATGGTTCACTTCTGTAAACATCATTTTAAGGAGTCCGGCTACTATAACACTAGTGTCATTTCAAACTAAATAACACTACATCTTAAACCATTGGATCTACTTTAATATTCGTGCAAGACACTAGTGTCATTCCAGCCCTATCTTGTGCACGAATATTAAAGTAGATCCAATGGTTTAAGATGTGGTGTTACTTAGTTTGGAATGACACTAGTGTTATAGTAGCCGGACTCCCTTTTAAGATGTCTTATCTTTGTACTGTATTATTATAAATATAATAGTGAATTAAAAGTAATGACAAGAACTGAAAATGATTTGATCACAAACCCATCATGAAACTTGCATTTGAGTGCAGAAAGTCAGAAATTATTGAATTACACGCCATCATTAATTGACGAAATAATGTAAAATAATTGATGCTATGTTTTGCTCCCTCCACGTCAAGATCAATCTCCTGTGCATTTATTTTCATTTTTCAAAATTAACAATTATTGAATTAAATATGGGCTTGACCCATATTTTTTCTCAAAAAATTTTTTTAACAATTATTTGATGGCGCTGACCTAAAAAAAGTACATATAACAAGTCTAAGATACTTTAGAAATATGGTTAATAAGTCCTATTCTAATTGCAAATCTTATAAGATGATAATTAAGGTGGGAGTTGGCTTATAAGATGATAATAGCTTTATTTCATGAAAGATGTTAATGTGTAACCACAATTACTTGCATATCATTTAACCACATTATGTAATGTGGCAGTTTAGTCCTAAAACCGTACTACCTTATATTGTTTCGGTACCTTTATTCCCCATTGAAAATTTTGGACTTGTACTATAACCTATCTTGGAAAATAATTAAGCAAGGCAAGAAAGAGACACAAATCTAATGTAATTAATATATATTCTCAGGTTATGAAGTCCTTTTCAACTGTTGAATTATTCCTTTAAGGTTCCCAAGTCCCTTTTCAATAATTGACATATCCATAAATCGTCCAAAATTTGACATCAACTTGTTCAAAAGAATCTTTGAGATTAACAATAGCAATTGGCCATTCACATGTCAGGTTCTACAGTGGTCTAATTCTAATGTTATTATCTTCAACTTAAATTTGAAGGTCATTTTCAGATGCAATAAAATATACCTTTGGATGGTCTGAATTATTAACTTCTTTATTTTTAAGGATGTTCTGAATTATTAGCTTATTTATTTTTAAAGATTTGTTGGTTTTTAGGGAGTGTGCGGAATGAAATTTTATGAGTACGGAAATCCACTAATTAACTCATTATTATAAGTTTATTTTTTGAACCTTTTTGTTTTCATGTGACTGAAAATCAGTGACCGGGTTAAAATTCTCATCATGTAGCATTTCATTTGTAAAGGTTTGTTCGATTTTAATGAGATAAATATTTTGTTTGGTTTTGAGAAAAATGCCAGTAAGTTTGAAAACTCATTAACTCATCATTACAAGTATAGTTTGGAACCTTTTTATTTTCATGTGAATGAAAATAAGTGATGGGCCCGGGGTTAAGATTCTCATCCTGTGGTGTAAAATAAGAGGTTCTAGGATTTTTTTTTTTTAATAAAAAATCAGTTGGACTAGTTGAACCAATAGGAGCTTTTCTAGCTCCCTTACAACTGAAAAGTAATATATTTATAATTTCTCTCTAGTACATTACATTTTTATAGAAAAAAAAATATTAGAAATAATTTTCAGTCGTTTGATTAACCAAGGATAATACGAAATTTATTATATATATATTCAGTTATGAATATTTTCAGTAATGAATTTATTATATTGGATTGTGATAATGAGAGCTACATATGCGTGCTTCGTTAGGATATGGTCTATATATTCTCTTTGTTTATTCCGAAAATTAAAATGACTTTAATATGCCTAATCATAAATTTTATAATTAAAGTATAACCATATAATAAAAATCAAATTCTTTTAATGTACCGAATCATCACCGTATATAATTAAAATTTATTAACTATTTTCATATAGTACTTGTTCCAGGAAATTGGAGAAATAACAGGATTGTCCAAAAAAAGTATTACTTTAAAAAGGAATCTTGTGCAATTATGAGACAATAAACAAGTGCAATTGCCGAAAGGAAGGACCGAGATCTCAATTTATCAGCTAGAATGAACTTGAGTATATACACTAGACATAGCGTTATCCCAAGTGAGTACTTGGAAGGAAACAGAGGGAACCAAAACAAAATGAAAGCATTGCAAAAGAAGTATATAAGAAAGAGAGAATTCAGTTCTATTATCAAAACCATCCTATAATCTACATAGATGGGTGTAATTTTGTAATCTTTAACTCCCGGATTAATTAATACATCTACCTTTCTAAGTCAAAATTATTAAAAAGAAAAGACCCTTGGATTATGACGACACCAAAATTAGCCTCAAAAACCACATATAACATCAACCGTATACTATTCATCCTCCCTCTTTTTTTTTTAACAGGTGTGCAAAGAGAAAGAAGGGGGTTGGTGATGAATTTTGCTGTGTGATGATGATCCATGCGACTCGCGCTCGATCAACAACTGTAGATGCAGAAAATCATCGACCGAGCATGGCAACTTAAGCGGACCGGATGAATTATACCCGTAAACCTCATGAGCCGAATCAAGTAGTCTCCTGAAGTGGGGGTTATATAGGTACGATATCGGTATGACGAACCGTTTAAAGCCTCCATCCTCTCCTTCGAGCCCGACCCGCACGGCCAGAGAGCCTTTCTTAACTTTAGATGATCTCCTTTCATCCTCCATGAGTAGTGGAATAATTGAGTGCTAGTTTTAAAATTGAGAGAGAAAGGAATGTATTAGGCTTAGGTTGTTCTTGGACTTAGATTTGGGGGGATGTGTTTATATATAGTGGAATGAAAAAGGAGGTGGTGAGAAAAGGAGAGATTTTAGTTGGGTGCGATTTTTGTTACAATTTGTGTACGTCCTTGATACGGAAATGAAGCATCCGTGGTTTCCATTGTCCTTTTGCTTATATTTAAAAAATATATCAAGTTTCAATTTTAAATGAACCTCATAACATCTCCATGAAAGATCAAACTTAGCGTTGTTTTTTTAAGAGAAATTAAGTCTTTCAAATTTCAATATTTATAGAAATTTTTTATTCGAGTTTTGAATCCGTAACTTCTCATACGGAAGACGTTTGACTTTTGCCACGAGATTAAAGACTAGTTCTCTAAATTTGCATTGCATAATCACTATATAATAAGTATTTACTGATGAATGAGAAAGTCGGAAATGTAAACATGAAACAAAAATGAGATAATAAAAAGGAGTGATGTAATTAGCAAATTATTTTCCTTAAAAGTTCAATTTTATTAATGAAGTTTATATATGTACTTGGTTACATTTGTTCACCTCCAAAAATTCTTCATTATTTGTCTAACTGATTAATATTAAAAATCCATTTCTCTTGTCACTACATATATGCGCGTAGGATACCAAACGTTATAATTAATCTTGAAAACCTAAGGTTCATTGATGTCATATTAAACTTTTCATGCAATAATTTATAGTTGAAAAAAAAATTCATTCTGACTATATAATTGCATCTGTTCCCTTCATTTTAATTTATCAAAGTTAAAAATTGTTACTTATATAACATACTCTGTTTCCGTCTTTATTTAAGTATATATATCCTTTATTGCCTTTAGGTGCTTTCTCTGGATGTTTCTCTTGGAGATAGTTAGCAAAGCCCCTCGGTTTGGCCTTCATGGATGGTGAGGAGGAGAGGCCTTCCAAAGTTGCACCACCCCACTTTCCACCCAGAAGGTACAACCAAGAAAGAATCCGCCAAGTGGGGAATATATCGTTGCTCACAACAACAGGAGGTGAGACAAAAGTTTGGAAATGCACCACAACTATTGGGCCACTATGTATCTCTCTTTCAATTTGTGCCACGGTGATACATGGAATTCACATCCTCTCCGGTACTGTAACAGGGAATCTTTTACAATTATTGGATCTGAACCGTTCGTTTTAACTTGGCACGAATCTCAAAGCCCAATAATACTGCCCTTGCGCTAGCCCGAATCTCAAAGCGGCTGAGAGTTAATCTCAAACCGTAAAGTGAAGGGAATCTTTTACAGTAATGGAGAGGATAGTTGTTCGTGAAACATGTCCGTCCAATACTTTTTTATAGGAGGAAATTTTATTAAACCCTTCAAAAAATACAAATTGATATTTTTTTTCTTTTCTCTTAAATATGCTACATATTTTTTATTAACACGTGATACATAGTTTTATTTTTTTAATAAAGATAAAATTGGTACTTTATAAATTTAAAATGAGTATTAATAGAAAATACAATAAATTGGGTAAATTTGGGAATATGGGAATTTTAAAAATTTAGAAGGATAAATATGATATTATAAATTTTAGAGGGGCCATACGTAATTTCAAAGATTTCGAAGAGTGTACATGGAATTCCCCTTTTTTTGGGGAAAAATAATACCAACCTTCTCGTGTTATTTAGACTACGGTGACTCAGCATCCATGGTTAGCTTTACTTACCTCCTTTTAAATATTTCTTGTTTTCTTTAGAGAAATCAAGTGATTGATATAATCACCAGTTTCGTTTATAGAATAATAAATTAGTATATGGCAGTGCATTACGCGGGCCCTATATCTTGTTTAGGTTTGTTAGACTTTAAAATTTTATGATAGAGAATGTAAATTGTATTTTTAATTATATTTAACCTTAGCAAAAAAAAATAAAAGTAATTTGTTCTAGCAACAATATTTTTCTTATAATAAAAAATAAGAATTCCGTCTTGAAATTTATAAATTCACAATGACGCCGACACGTCCCGACACTTTGACACATTTCTTTGAATACTATGCAATGTTTAATTAGTAAATAACACAGAGAAATCACCTTTAAATAAATGATGAAAACTAGATTAATTCTTATCAGTAACTTATTTTACAATTGAGACTTGGGATTTTTACAAAGCTATTTCACAATATGTTCAACTTCTTTACAAAAAGTAAATACACAAAATTTGTACATGTTTACAAGGTAGTTGCTTCCCCATAACTAACTTTTTCTTCATGATTTAATATTTTCTCATAACCATCATCATTTATTTTTACTCTATTTTGTTATAATAACTAAATTTATAAATTGTTTATAGAAAAATGGAACTTAAAAATCTTAACATAACAAAATATATTATAAACAAAATATCTAATTTGGGGCAGCTTACGGATGGTTGTTCTTTGTAATAATATTATTTGGTAACATGACAACATATATAAATCTCGTATAATTTCATGGGGTCACTGCTGGCTCCACTCTCCTCCACTTAATATAAAATATGAACAAATGGACTTTGAATAATGAAAATGGGAGCTGGAACAATATTCAAATTAGCCGGGTTGTTGGGAATTCATGTCACCTAAGGTACCTTAACTTTTAAGTTTGAATCCAGACCGTTTGTTATATACTAACACGAATCCTATAAAGACCCCGTGCATTACAGATTGATAATGGATTGGTCCGGTCTCTAATCGGATGGTCCATATTAAAACTCAAATAAGACATTATCTATGAGGATCCATATCCTCTGAGATAACTAATAATTTTAATTTAATTATCTAAAGCCGGGTAATATTCAATTTAGTGTCTATCAGGAAAGGAGCTAGATTTTCAAATTATGAAGATCAAACATGAATAAAGGTCGATCATACACAATTTTCATGTTGCGTATGAGGTCAATTAGTATCCAGAACATTTTATTCTAATTTGTATACAAAATTATGTACAATTTTAATTTTTTTGAAAATGAACGAGGTCAATTGATCACAATATGGATTCGTCTTTTGTGCTTACTCAGAATACACAAGACAATATTAATTATTGCTTAGAGATTCGTACAGTGAAGATTTTAACAGTACAGATTTTCCACATATCAACTCAAAAGTTGAGATACATGAGGATGAGGGGATGATGTGCATTCCTGATTGTTGGTGTGGGAAGGGGATAAACCATATTAGCTTTGCGTGATGCTGCACAAAATTTGCAAAAGCATGTACGGGATAAGGTCTTGAGCCAAAGGTAAGGGGGAATTGATTGAGTGATCAGAGCGGATAGCGAAGTGTGGGGGCCCAGCAACTTCTTCCCCATCTGTACGGATTTCGCTTCAGGTTCTCCCTCTCCGTGCTATCTTCCTATCTATAATCTAATATCTGTCGCTGGTGCACTGCAGGCCCCGCTGCTCTATCGGGTTGCTCTTGCTCCCACCCGATAAAGACGGGTTGTGAATGTGAATCCTTGTTACCGGGTACAGCTGATCATCTTCTCTCAATCTCAAGTAAGGCTGTAAATGAGCCGAGTTTGAGCGAGTTACCTCCAACTCGAACTCAACTCATTAAATAAATGAGCTAGTCAACTCGAGTTGGAATGGTAATAACGAGTTGTAGAGCCAACTCGAACTCAGCTCGCTATCAACTCGAGTTGGCTCACAACTCGTTTATAACTCGTTTAGCCAGTTAATTATATACTAGTAGTAAAAGAATTTATCAGTATCCAGCAATTTTTCATACATCAATAGTACATAAGCACCAGTAATTTTTCATACAACAACTTAGTACATAAGCATCAACAATTTTTCATATAGCAGCTTAACAAAAACAATTTCTAAGATTTATTGTGACCAATGCTATGTAACTCGAGTTATAAATGAGCTAGTTGGGGTAAGCTCGAACTCAACTCATTTATTAAACGAGTCAGCCAACTCGAGTTGGAACTGACTTGAGTTGTAACTGAGCGAGTTAAAGCGAGCTGTAAATGAACAAATTATGAGCGAGTTACGAGTTTGAGCAATTTTGCCAGCCCTAGTCTCAAGACAAAAGGAGAAAGGGATAGCATGCAAGTACGCAACTATGAAAGCAATCGGTTTTGAGATAAGTATCAAATTTAGCTGATCATCTTTTTTTTTTTTTTCAATTTCATGTACAATTATCATATTTAATATTAATTATCCGATCTGGTTCGTTCAATAGTCCCAAAGAACGGTTATTCAAACTTTCGGATTTTGTGTGTCCCTTGCAATTCAATTGGAGTGCGTGTCCCCTCAAATATTGGAGGGGTACAATGAAAAAACAGACGATCCGGATTAATACCAGTCGGATTAAACTTAATTCGGTGTTTATAAAAACTATAGGGTATCCATTTTGAGATTTCTGTCAAGTAAAAAAAACGGTCCGGATCTACTCATTGCACCTCAGGTGTTGCAATGGATGTGAATTCATTCAATTGTAGCAAAATCCACTAGGGAGAAGAAAATCATAATCAGTTCTGTCACGAATCACGACAAAAGTGTTGTTTAAGTACCGTGATTCGTGTATCTCATGTAATATTTAATCGCACGCCCTGACCATTTTATGAGAAAAAATAACACGACATGATACGATACATAAGCGGTCTGATCATGATACGATGCGTAACATGACACAATGCATGACATTGACCATCACGACCAAAAGTGACCAATTATGACGCGACTCAAGTGCTATGATTATTTGTGTACTGTCATTGGTTTCAACATTTTAGTCAAAATGAAGATATAACACAACACGTTATTTACTTCACTACATACAAAGAATTGCCTTGTCAAATAGAATGTTGTGCAATAATAATTCTTGAGTGAGGCTATGGTACTATGTATAGTGTAGATTAGTCGGTACTACAAACTAATATTTTCATTTTCAAAGTCTATATAGTTAATCTAAACCATTCAACATGATTTTCATATGAAAATGTACCTATAGACTAAATTTTACAATTTTATAAAATATTTTTACTGTTTTTAGATAGAAAAACACTACTTGGTCTAGAATATTTAAATCAACTGTTTAATTAAATAAATAGTAAAAAAAATAAAAAAAAAATGTAAACTTTGATCTAGAGTACATTTTCATATAAAGATCATAATGAACGGTTCAAAACAATTGATTGAAATTTGAAAATGAAGATATTGATCTATAGTACATACCAAATGTGTAGCGCATAGTACAGTAGCATCAACTCATATTAGTCCATACTACGGATCAATATTTTCGTTTTCAATGTTCAAATAGCCAATCTGAACCGTTCAATGTAATTTCCATATGAAATTGTACTTGTAGACTAAATTTTACATTTTCTGTAGATTTTTTTTTCTTTTTTAGATAGATAAAAAATCACTACCTTTGAACGGTCTACAATATTTAGATCAAGTGATTATCTACCTATCTATTTAAATAGTAAAAGAATTTGAAAAAATATAAAATTTGATTTACAAGTATATCATGTTGAAGTTCAAATTGATTGTTTGAATTTTAAAAAACAAAGATATTAATTCATAATACGGGCCAATATGTATGAATGTTCTTCTCTCTTTCGTCTTTTACTTTGATGTATTACGCTATTTTATTCATGCATTATAACGCACTTCCAACATGCATTATAACATAACTTATAAAGATGAGAATATTCAGCATATCTCCACTTCACAATTCCAACCGTGATTTTTATTTTTACCCAAAAAAAAATATATTTTAATATAAATAACCAGGTTTTTAAAATATTTTTATTTTTACCCAAAACGCTAATATTCCTAGCGTTCCGAATTAAAAATTCGGACCGCTAATATTCCTAGCGTTCCGAATTAAAAATTCGGACCGCTAATATTCCTAGCGTTCCGAATTTTTAATTCGGAACGCTGATATTCCTAGCGTTCCGAATTTTTAATTCAGAACGCTAGGAATCCTAGCGTTCCGAATCTCTGTTTTTTTTTTGAAAAATTATATAACTGCTGCGTGGAGAGAGAAGAAGTGAAAAAAAAAAAGAGTGAGAAGGTCTTTGGAGAGGAAGGAAGAGGGAGGAAGGAAGAGGGAGAGGAAGGGAGGGGAGCTGAAGGAAGAGGAGGAGGAGGAGACGGAGAAGTCGTCAGGTAATTTTTTTTACATACGTATTTACTGTTAATTACATACGTATTTACTGTTAATTACATACGTATTTACTGTTAATACATACGTATTTACTGTACAGTTCACATACGTATTTACTGTTCACATACTGTACAATACTGTTCACATACGTATTTACTGTTAATACATACGTATTTACTGTACAATACTGTTCACATACGTATTTACTGTTCACATTTACTGTTCACATACGTATTTACTGTTCACATTTACTGTTCACATACGTATGTACTGTTTACATTTACTGTTCACATACGTATGTACTGTTCACTACTGTTCATATACGACTATTCACAACTGTTCACAATTGAAATCAATAAACTGACCAAATATTTGTTATTTATGAATGTAGTTTATTGGCCATGTCTATTGCAATTTCAATACATTTTGGAGGAAAGTTCATAACTGACCAGTATGGAGTACGTTACTCCAAGCCTGCAGCAAATACGTTTTGGGTTGATGAAAATTTCTCATTTGAGCAGTTGCAATCGCTTATTTATGAAGCGAGCGGCTACAATAGGAATCGTTGCCAATTACAAATTCAGGCCCGAATGGTCCACGCAGGAAAGTATGTCAAAATCACACTGGGAGATAACGGGGCATTGAGAGGTCTAATAGCGCAGGTTTTGAGGTCTGGCGAATCATTATTGGAAGTTTTTGCACGCAGAATTCGCGAAGAGTCAGGGGCCGGAAGTTCAGGCCAAAATTCGGCTGCCCAACATTATCAAGAAGATAATGAACCACACACTCCTTTTATCGTAATGCCTGTAGCAGAACCGGAACAAGAAATATACAATAATTCACTCCAATCTCCAGCTTTTATCCCACCTATATTCATGTATGACGGTCCTTCATCCTTACCTGGCCCTGAACCAAATCCTCACCCCAGACCGCCACCAGTACAGGAAGATCCAAACGAGTCAGAATTTGAATTTATAAACGAGATACCGGAGGAGAATCTGCAAACTGGGGATGAATTGGGGGAAGAAGAATGTGACATTAATGATGAAGGAGATGAAGAAGATGAAGAAGAAGAATACACACAGCCCACTGTGAGGCAGAATAGAGAGAATATGCCGTTGGGTGGCCGTTCTGAGACTCACCCTTTTGTAAACTTCAATGACACATCTGCTTTCCGAGAAGCAGATATTTCTTACTATGGTCGTCGGGTTGAGTACAGGAGTGAGCTCGCGAAAGGCCAATACTTCGTAAGTAAAAAGCAACTGACGAAAAAGATCAGAGAGTACCATGTTGACAAGAACAAGGAGACGTATACGAAGAGAAGTGACACATCCCGGCTGGAAATTAGATGCAGCACTACGGGTTGTCGTTTCAAACTGAAGGCAAGAGCAACAAATGCCGGAGATACATGGATGATAACTGAGCAAGACACGCCTCACACATGCGAATCTGAGTTTGAAAGGTCGGACCATGCACAACTCACGGCATCAATTATCGCAGACCTCATCGAGAGCGGCATTAAGGAAGACCCCACTATGAGCATCCGGAGTGTGGCACACTGCGTGAGGGTTAGGTTTGGCAGTATAACCCCGAAGTACAACAAACTTTGGAGAGGTCGTGAGCTTGCAGTTGCCCGGCAATTTGGGAGTTGGGAAGAGTCGTACAATTTTATGAAACTATTTCTTAACGGGATATGTTACACGAATCCCGGCTCAAAATACCAATTTCTAACAAGTCCGAGCATCGATAAAAATACAGGACTGGTCAAAGAAGGTGTTCAGCAATTCAGGGCCGTGGCATGGGCTTACGGACCATGCATTACCGCATTTGATTACTTAAGGCCGGTGATCAGTATAGATGCAGCCTTCCTTTCTGGGCGGTATGAGGGCAGACTTTTGATGGCTTGCGCCTATGATGCCGATAACCAATTGCTGCCTCTAGCATTTGCAATTGTACATACGGAGAATGAAGAGAACTGGGGTTTTTTCTTACACTGGCTTAGGATTAATGTGATTGGTGTGAATAGATTCGTATGTGTTATATCGGACCAACACAAGGGTATCAAAGCTGCATTGAAACCTGCATACGGATGGGATAGGGATAATTTTGTGCACAGGTATTGTATCCAACATGTTGCAGATAACCTGGTCCAGGCGTGTGGGAAGGACAAATGGTACGGAACTAGGTTCAAACAAGGAGCCAGGAAGAAGAAGCCAAGAAGGCTGAAAGAGATGTTCGAAGATTTTTGCTCGGTATGTCTAATATTGTCTAATTTATATCATTTTTGTTTCTTTTAGATGCATTTTGTCTAATTTTGCTTTGTTCTATTGCAGCAAAATCCGACGTGTAATGCTTTTCTGAGGAGAGTGGGCAAAGTACGTCCTGATGATGTCATGGAGCCGTCAAATTTTGAAAAAATTTTCCAGACCTGTGATGGAGGGTACCGATTTGGTATCATGACAACAAACGGCTCTGAGTCCCTGAACGCTGTCTTCAAGGATAGCCGAATGTTGCCCGTGGCTGCACTTGTAGAGGAGACATTCGCCAAGTGCAACAGGTGGTTTGTTCAACGGCGAGAGGCAGCGACGGAGCAAAGCAATGCAGAACAGCCTTTTTCTAGACGGGTACATGTTAAGCTCGCCAAACGATGGGAGAAAGCTACAAAAATGGATGTCATCCCATACTCGCACGGCGAAGGTAATTACCAAGTCACGGGCCCAAATGAATATGTTCCAGTGGTCCAAATGCAGGATGGAACTATGTCAATTATTCATAGAAGGTTCCAGTATATCGTGACAGTCGGGCCAGAGAGAAAAGTGGAATGTACATGCAGAGGTATCCAATTAACTGGGATTCCGTGCGCTCATGTGTTAGCGGTTTGTCGTAATAGAAACTGGTCACCCAACCTATTTGTTGCCCACTGGTATAGGGTGGACTACCTTCTGAGTACTTGGAATGCACTGTTTGTTCCTTATGGCAATCCTGAAGATTGGCCTGCAACCACTACCCCTAAAATTGAGCCAAACAGAGATTGGATACGGCGTGGTAGGAGAAAACACATCCGGCAAGATATGACCATGGATGAAATGCAAGGTAGGCGACGGGGGCACCGTCCTCGCCGTTCCACTTCTGACAGGCAGAGGCGAGGTATGTCACATCCATTCCTAATTATTTTCGGTTCCAACGTTGAATAGCTTACTAACTAACATATTTGGGCTGCAGAGGCTCATAACGCAGCAAATGTAGCAGAGAATGAGCGAGTACAGGCAGAGGCGAGTGGATCGCAAGGGCCGCGGCGAAGCACAGCCAGAAGCCGTACAGCAGACCGTGAAAATGCAACTATGATGTTTAGGGAGGCAATGGGAGAAGTACTGGCAGGAACGGAGGCGGTTGGAATGCAAGGGCCTTCAGGTACTACCCAGCGAAGAAGGAGCACAACTCAAGCAGGTAGGAGGAGCACATCTGGCGCAAGGCCATCCGATACAGCACACCAGCGAGAAGAAGGAGTGCAACCAGCTAGAAGGAGCACATCTCAATTAGGAAGGACGAGCACATCTGGTACAGCTAACGAAGCGCAAGCAGGACCGTCCGGTACAGCTAACCGGCAAGACGAAACAGTGCAACAAGATAGAAGGAGCACATCCTCATGGGGGTCTGGTTGGCTCAGGGGCCTTCATTTTAGAAGGAGTCGTAGGAATTAACTTTATTTTGTGAACTTTATTTGTATGAACTTTATTTGTATGAACTTTATTTGTATGAACTTTGGCTCAGGGGCCTTCCTTTGAGGTTTGTATGAACTTTATTTGTATGTATTTTATTATGTTGCAGTTTTTTTTATTATTATTTTCCAAATAAATTGTAGACGAGGAGGATGGACAGTAACAATCGAGGAAAGAGCGAGGAAAAGAAATGCAATTGGGGCTGCGGAAGGAAGAGAAAGGACTGTCCAATTTGGTCTAGGAAATGTGTGCAAGGATCTGCTGATGATTTTAAACGAAATGACATATCTGATGATGATTTTGTAGAAAACCCCTACGGCTATGGATTGGGAAAAAAAAAGATGATGTACAGACGCCTAAGACGAAGAGTAAGGCTAAGACTAAGGCTAAGACTAAGGCTAGCACATCGTCTGTTGTTACCGAGCCGTCATCGTCAACCTCGGACGATGATTTTGTTCCATGTACGTTCAAGACCGGTAAGACGAAATAGTATGTTGTATGATCGTTTGAAGCAGATATTAAGTTTGTATTTTATATTTTGGATGTTATTTCTGGATGTTATTTATATTAAGTTTGAAATAGTATGTTTTATGATCGTGAATGGATGTTATTTCTTTTTGTTGTACGAAACATAACGAAACATAAATAAACTACACTAAAAAAAATAGAACATAATAAAACATAATAGAACATAATAAAAAATAAAATGGAACATAATAAACTACACTACACTACACTAAAAAAATAGAACATAATAAAACATAACGAAACTACACTACACTAAAACTACCAAACTAAACTAAACTAAACTACCATAATAAAACATAACATAGCACAACTAAACTAAAACATAATAAAATATACCCTCTATCCATCGTACTGCGAAGGGGAGAATCGGGGAGGTGGTATACCCCTGTTCTCTCTACTGAACCTGCGCTCATGCCAATCCTCCCACTGAGGCTGTCCTGCCTGCGCGGCGTGAGCTGGTGTAATATGATCCTCGAGGCTGTCCTGCCTGCTCATCGTAAGTGCTGTATCCCATGGATCCGAGGCCCCGTCGGTAGCTGGCGGTGGCGTGGGAGTATGGAATATGGATGCCACAAACTGGGACTCAACATCAGCCTGAGTCCGGCTACCAGAGGCCTCCCAATCGTGAGCCATCTCTGAATACGGCTGACGCGGTGGCGGGGAGGCGGCTGTGTCGGCATATATGTCTGCAAGGCTAAAACTCATCCTGCCATCCTGCACAGACTGGATCTCTGAAGACTCATGATGCTCAGGCTGTGTCGGCATGTATGCAGGACCCTGCAAGGATACCAAAAATTTAGTAAATTTTAACTATCTTTACTTACAGTAAAAGAATAAATAAAATAAAGAATCACACACCGGGGGAAGAACTGGACGACCGTACTCGTCACGGTAGGCGTGCCAACCGGCCATGTGCAGTACCCAACGATGATAATCCCACTCTGGCTGCTCTGATGGCTCCGGTGGCATCTCACTGGTCATAACAGGTGGCGCGTCAGGCTCGTCCGGCTGTACTGCGCGCCAATCAATATTCTCTCCGGCGTCTCGTAACATGGTGACCAGCTTTGCCTCCTGGCCGTGGTCCGCAATGCATGGGGCAACCAAGTTCAACATCGCGTGCCCGACCGCTCTGTAGCCACGTTTTCCAAGACAAACGATTGAACGCCCGGCACCTTTAAGCGCTAACAGCAGCTATAAAAAAAACGTTAGAAAAAATAAAGGTTATGATAAAATGTTCATAACGCATAAAAATGTGTTGTTTTAGATGCATTACCTGGCGAGCACCTTTCCGGCCAGTAGGGGTATAACCATCGTCTTCGAATATCTGTGAGCGAAGAAACTCGCCGTAATCTCCCTCTATATACACCGAAGCCATGCCGACCCGCAGGTACCAAGCCTGATATCTCAATAGGGGATCTCCCTGGAACTGCATCGTATCAATCTCCGGCATCTGCCATAAGTTGGCACTCATATCGCCCGCCTTGCTGTAGTACTCCGAGTGATGCTCACTCCAATCTCTATCCCAGTGATTACCGTGTGTTATCCTGTAATTCATATGTCAGTTGCAATTTAAAGACAAGAACTAATGTTAAGTACAAAAATGCTAAAAAGAACATAACTTACCCGTGCAGCCTCATGATCACATATCTCGGGACGTCTGGATCTGCGGGAATGAGTGGAGGCAAATGAAACTGACGGAGCACCCGGTCTGGATAGTGGTGCTCCACTATCCAGAAGCACACCAGCGGTCCCCTGTAGAGCCACATCTCCTGATCATCCGCTACAATCTGCGGCAGCCTCCCCTCAGTGTATAGCTCATGGTACGGAGTCCAGCGCACCTGCGTCTCACCCAGACTCTGAATCTGAGATCGGACCGTCCTGATTCCTGCTGTCTTTCCGTGAGGGTTGTCCTTGTACACGTGATGTCCGTACCATTTCATGCCGAATGCCCATCGATTTCCATTTTCGGGCTCTCCCCATGGATCCTCATTCGGCTCAGGTACCCCCACCGGTAGCCGTGACCACGACCAATGCTGCAGAAGAAGCATTGGCCCGAAGATTTGCTTAGTTTTCCGCTATATTTTTGAATAATACCAGCCGTCAGTGACAAGTTAAATAATTAAAATAATACAACAAGTGCATGACAAGGTAGGTAATTAAAATAAGACATAAACAGCATACTGACCTTGCAACCGTGGCACAAGTTGGAGTAGAGATGTGCTAGGACAGCCCCACCCAAGTTGTACCTGCCGCTCGACGGCTGAAGGTCTCGCAGCAGCTCTAGATACATCATGGGGATGGTATTACCACTAGCATCAGCAAACATGACAGAACCAAATAGGTCCATCACGAATCCCCGTGTGTATCTGTAATATCAAAATTATAGAGCAACTCATTTTTCCGCATGAAACAGAGTACAAAATAAATGTAATACAAATAGTTTGTATGAGTACCTCTGAATCTCGATCGGAGTGGAATCGCTACCTATACCTCTCGCAAACATAACTCGCAGCTTCGTCTTTTCCAGACAGTACTTGGACTTCCCCCCGTTGCTGCGTATATCTGGCTCCGCTCCTAACAACTCAGCGAGCATGTAATTAATCGACGTGTCATCTGGATCTGTGGGGTCAGATATGCCACCAACGGGCACGCCCTGGATAGGCAAACCCCATAGAGCACTAACGTCCTGGAGAGTCACTGTCATCTCTCCAAAAGGTAAGTGGAACGTGTGCGTCTCGGGGCGCCATCGCTCCACTAGTCCTGCAATCAGGGACGCGTTGATGGACTTAGTCTCCGACTGTAGAATATCGACCAAATGCTGCACCCCCAAATTTTGCAGATACGCCTCCATCTCCGAGTAGTACTGCATTTCCGGATACCGACCCCTGGCATTTATAATTGCCTCACTCTGCGTTCAAAAAAGTGAACAACATGAAAACCTAAAAATACAAAAATTCAACAAAATCCAAACTTAAAAAAAAAAAAGTAATCAAGTACCTCTTTAGATGCATCTGAGACTCGGTGCTCCCTGTGAGGCATCCATAATAAAGGACTGAAATGATCCTTGCTGTCAGTGGGAATGGGCTCATCAACCGGGTCGGCTGCGGGTGGTTTCCTAGGCCGTCCCCTAGCCATCCTACGTTAAAAAAAAGGTTAAACATGCTACAATTGGCTAAAATATGCTAATTGCGGTAAAAATATGCTAAAATACGCTAAATGCAAAAAGATGACTATGGAGTTGATGCTAAAATACGCTAATACGCTAATATGCGAAAATATGCTAGTACGCTAATATTTTTATAAATTTGTATTTTTTTTAAAGATAAGGTTTCCATTAGAAATGTATGAAATCAGTTAATGCAAACTAATGTCATTTCATACAAATTAATGCAAAATAAACTGTCAAATATACAACCAGCAAAAATAACTCATTTATTTGTTTCAAATATATTTTAATTATTTATTCTCGTGTTTAGTGAAGACACACCAATTGAAAGTAATTATAGAAAAATGTATTCAAATTTTGTTATTCAACAATGTCAATTACTTCTCTTGGCATCTAATTAACGATAAACTAATTCTATTAATCTAAAATCTAATGTACGCATATAATTTTGTGTCTAGAAAGAATTAAAATTAAAAAAAAAACCGTACGTGACCATTATAGTTATTTGTAAGTAATGACACCTAAAAAAAAATATGAATCTCAACATAATTAAAAAATTAAGTACCAACACATGACAACCTCAATACCATAATAAAAAAGAATTATTTTGGTTTCAAACTTTATATTCAATTTTATGCTTACAAAAAAAAGGTATTTGAATCTCAACATAACTAAAAAAATTACAATTAAAGAAACCCTAATTTACTAGTTTCCACCCACAACACTACAAATTATGAGTTTGTACTAATTACATGATACTAAATTATAAAACTATAACTGTATTCAACTCATGCTTTGAATTGCTTTCTCTTTGCACTACAATTTGAGTCTTCCTTCTCTCACGCTTTAAATTGAAGAAGAAGAAAAATAGACAATGTTTTCAAACGAGACAGCTAACTAGATTGGTTGATGAAACAAAAGCAAAGAAATTGATTTATCATCTCTTTAGAATATAAAATTAATATGAAAAAGAAACCATTAATATTATGTTTGGCAAATAGAATATCTCCTTTAATATGGATCAGAATAGGAACAAAGTTATCAATTGAATATTCCTTGAACAATTTTTTTATTTGAATATCAAACATGGTCATACTTACTCAAATAAACATTCATGAACATAATATAAACAAAGTTATATATTTCTTGAACAATTTTTGTAATCGAATATCAAACAAGGTCATACTTACTATTTCTAATAGCAAGAGAAATAAACATTCATGCTCAAAATATAACAAAGTTATATATTCCTTGAACAATTTTTGTATTTTAATATCAAACACAGTCATACTTACTATTTCTAATAACAAGAAAAATAAACATTCGATCATGATAAGAACATAAACAAAGCTATATATATTCCTTGAACAATTTAATTTTGGATTTGAATATAAAGCTATATATATTCCTTGAACAATTCCTTGACAATTCCTTCAACAATTCCTTCAACAATTTTTTCCTTGAACAATTCCTTGAACAATTTTTTGAACAATTCCTTGAACAATTTTTTGAACAATTCCTTAAACAAAGCTATATATATATTTCTTGACCTATTTCTAAGTATATTAACCTATTTCTAAGTTTACACAGATCAGAAATTGCGAAATTGCACAAATCAGAAAAATTGCACAAAAATTGCACAAACCAGAAATTGCACAGAAAATTCCAAGTGAAGAGGTGGAGGGGCGGAGGGACGGCCTAGGAGGGGCGGAGCCGCGGCTAGGCGCAGAAGGCGGCGAGGCGGAGGGGTGGAGGCGCGGCCTTCTTCTTTTTTCCTTTTTTCTGGCGGAGAGGCAGTCGGCTAGGCGGAGAGCGAGGCAACACAGAGAAGGCGGTCGGCTAGGCGGAGGGGCGGTCCTTTTTTCCTCAGGCGAAGCCTTCTCCTTTTTTCCTTTTTTCTGGCGACCAGGGTTTCGGTTTTTCTGGCGGAGAGACACAGAGAAGCGGAGAGACACAGAGAAGAAGAAAGGTCACGGGTCGGGTTGGGTTTGAATTAAATTTTCGGAACGCTAGGAATATTAGCGGTCCGAATTTTTAATTCGGAACGCTAGGAATATTAGCGTTTTGGGTAAAAATAAAAATATTTTAAAAACCTGGTAATTTATATTAAATTATATTTTTTTTTGGGTAAAAATAAAAATCACGGCAATTCCAACATACATTATAAATCATAAGTTCAGTAGCAATCAGGCAATGAACTTATTTGTCGAATTAATGTGTCTTGATTAGTATTGCATTACATTGCAAATTTTCTTAGAGGCAGTTTTACTGTACATTTTAAATGATACGTTTATTAATTAAGTTATTTCTAGTGGTATCTTTGTTATTGTATGTTATCTATAAAAATTAAAAATTGTAATTACTTCTTCATTTTTTTATGTAGACCGCGTATATAAATTGATGTAATAGGAAATTGTGTAGATAACATACAATAACAAAGGAAATTGTATAATTACCACCAAACTCAATGGTTCTATAAAATTACCAAATTGTTCAAAGTTTCAAAAGATTGGGTAAATAGCAAAATAGATTTTAAATTGTGTCTAATTTAATAAAGAATTCTAAATGATAGATAACACATCTACAAATTAATAGTTAAAATGGATAAAATCATAAAATTAGTAAAGATTGTCAACAAATACCAAAAGAAAGTGCACACTAGAATTACCTTTTCTTTTCTTTTTAAAAAAAAGGCATACGCCCGTTCCATTAACATGAAACCATAATTACAAAACCATTGTTCACCAAAGTGAGGATCACTTTTGGCCAGTCAGCACTATATAAAGTGCTCAAAATATTCACAAAACAACATAAGATGTATAACAGCCAAGCTATATACCAAGCTTGCGTTGAGTCTAAGTACCAAAAGTATACTAAAGAGGCTATTACTAAGCCGCACAGTAAGGGGCTAATGACATATGCTAAGTACAAAAATTGGTTACGGGCTGACTTCACTGCTGACCAGGTAGCACTGGTGGCTGATAGACCACCATCTCCATAGGCATATACTGAGCTAACGGTATTGCATCTTCAATAACCGACATCCAGTCGGCAACCGCTTGCTGCACACCGTCTTTGACATTTCCTGACCAGTAACAAAGTAGAAATTTAATGAGAAAGATAAGTGTTCGAGCTGATTTAATTGTACAGTTGTTAAAACAACGATCATTACGATGACGCCACATAGACCAGCACACAACACTTAGTACTAGTAAGAAGCCTGTTTTCTCGGCCACTGGTAATTGCATGGCAAAATTAAGTATATCCTCAAAAGTATGCCAATTATGCATAAGATCTTGACTTTTACCTAACCAAAACCAAACTCTCTGAGCCAGTGGACAAGTTAGAAACAAATGTGTAATGGTTTCATTTTCGGTACAGAAGTGGCAATTTTGGTCCCCAGTTCAGCCTCTAATTGATAAGTTGTCTTTTGTGAGGATTGAGTTATGGGTGACTAACCACATAAACACTCTTATTTTTGGTGGTACGGGTAAGGTCCACCAAATCAGTTCTGGTAATAAAGGTAAAACTCCTCGAAAGTTTAGAAATTTATATAAGGAATGTGTATTGAACTTTCCTGTGTGATCCCATCTCCATGTTAATTGAGCATGGGGTGATGTAAACGAAATTGTACTAATGATGTGAAGAATCTCAGCCCAATCTATCAAATCAAATCATTCCAGTGGTCGTCTAAATTGAACCCTTAGCCCTTGTGAATTAATAACTTCACTAAAAAGGATGTGTTTATTACTACATTTACTATATATTATAGGGTAACTAGCAGCTAATGAACATTCCTTATGCCAGATATCAGTCCAAAATCTACATTGTGATTGACTACCTGGTATATACTGTACACTAATAGAACCAATAGTTTCTAAACTAGAGATATCTTTCCACAATGGAGAGGAAGGAGTGTTGTGCTCAATATATTTATTTATGATAATGGTTTTCCAAGTAGCATGGTAGTCATTATTTTTAAACCTCCACCACCATTTTAATAATAATGCACTATTCATATCTTTAAGATCTAAGACCCTCATTCCTCCAAATTATTTAGCTAAGCATACATTTTCCCAACTCACTAAAGCATATTTTCTTTTTTCTGTTCCTTGCCATAAAAATCTCCTTCTAATTTTATCTATTTGATGAAGTACAGTAATTGGAATTTTAAATACTGATAGAGCATATAAAGGGATGGAGGATAAGACTGAATTCACTAAGGTAATCCTACCACCTATAGAAAGAAGTTGACTTTGCCAACTAGGTAGTCTGGCTTCAATTTTATCTACTAAAAATTGCCAATTACTAACCTCAAGTTTTTTAATGTGTAAAGGAAGACCTAAGTATTTGATAGGGAATTTGCCCTATTGATACCTAAACAATTGATTTAAATGGGATTCGTGGGGATCTATGTGTAAATGATACATCTCAGTTTTATCATAGTTCATCTTAATCCCTGATAAGGCTTCAAAGGCCATCATTGCCCACCATGCAGATTCAATATTCTCATCCTGGGCAGCCAGAAAAAGTATAGTGTCATCTGCATAGTGACAATTTGTGATGGTTGTGTGTTCTATACATGCTGGACCTAAACCAGTGATCATTGTTGCTTTCCTACCTTTATTAAAAAATTTACTTAAGGTATATGCAGCTAAGATATAGAGAAAAGGGGAGAGAGGATCCCCTTGCCTAACCCCTCTCTTACAATAAAAGTAATCAGTTAATTCTCCATTAATTGTCAAACAAGATTGGGAACTATACAACCAATGAGTAATCCATTGAATCCATTTTGTACCAAAGTTTCTACTATGCAGAACTTCCAATAAGTAATCCCAGTGGATTTTGTCATATGCTTTTTCAAAATCCACTTTGATTACTACACTTGGTTGCTGGCTTTGTTGACAAGAATAAAGAATTTCCTGACTAACAATCATATTATCTAAAATGTATCTATTTTTGAGGAAAGCGGCTTGACTAGAGTCAATTAGTCTAGGCATTACTTGTTCTAATCTAATCGAGAATTACCTTTTCTTATGAGAACAGAAAAAAAAATTCTCACGAGTAAAGAGAGTTCCTTATAAACATGGAGATCAGCATGGCAAATAATGATATCATGGAGTCTCATCTCATTTTTTCAAAAAAAATTGCAGTATATGAGGACGATTAAGATAACAATTATATGCGCTTAAGCTTAATTAATTTCCTGTTTAAAAAATCTTAGATCTTATTTGGAAACCCAATACAAAAAATTGTAAATATGTAATGTTAGAAAACGCTTCACATTAGTATAAACACCATATTTTCTTATGAGAAGAGTTCAAATGTATTTATTTTTTGTGTCTTCATCATGTTTTTTTTTTCTAATAACAAAAATTCGGAAACTTAAACTTTAAAATAAAAGTGCTAAATGGGATTTATTCTATTTTCTCTACATACAAAAAAAATTATCACTTTTCAATTTTGACTTTATATGAATCAATAAGTTGCAAAATCAACGTTCATAATTTATCCACATTGGTGTATTTTTGCAAGCTCTTAATACTAATGAAATCAAAATTGAAATGTCATGATATTTTACGTATGCTTAAAAAAATGATATAGATTATGTCTATCGGTTTTATTTGAATATTTATGTTTTAAATTTTAAATTATTATATTTATAAAAATAAAGACATTTGAACTCTCTTTTTGAGCATCAAATTCTAAACGCATTGTTAGATTGAATTTCTTGTTTAGAATTTTTGAGTAAAGATTGAAGATCAAGCCATTCAACTATTTAATATCCACAAAAAAAATTTCTATTTAGATTTCGAATCTATAACTGATAATATTGTTTGTTTAAAACTTGCCACTTGAGTAGTCAAGTTGGGTATCTTCCGAACACTTTCAAAATGTAACATGCTTACTTTGACAGCTTCTACCAAGTTTAAAAAAAATAAAAAAAAATGTAACATGATAGTTGTGTTGAGACGGATTCAGAGTAGTTCGGAATTTGGAATCTTACTTGACTTTTTTCGGACTGTATTATATACAATTTAATGTCTCAAATTGTTGTATTAAATATGTAATTGTAATATTCTGAAGTTTTCTAACTGAGACTGATGATGAAGTATCTAAAATTGATAATTTTTAGTTCTGAATCAAACAAATTAATAGTAACGTGGAGCCAATAGAGTTTAGAGGGAGACACTTATCTATTTGTGATCTAAAATTATTTCCAAAATATATTCCTTTTGTCATATTATTTAATTTTTTTTTATGAAAGTATACTTATATTTAAAATAATTATACAATTATGTGATACTCTAAAAAAAATTGCCTCATTCTATTCTACCGTCATCGATTCGATTTATTCTATTTTCTGACTCTGTCACTGAACAACTTGGACACAAGGAGTCGGATCAAAAGCTAGCAGCCAGAATATGGACCAAGTAAATTAAAAGAAAACTCAATCCAACACACACCACAAATCCATCCAGAAAAGAGAAAACTAGAGGATCTGAAGTAAAGCAAAGAAAGAGCATGTCAGTATCATCAAATATTCGTTTGTATAGGCCTTCTAAATTGCACCAAACTGGGTGGTGGTAGGGTCAGTAGCTCAAGTGTCATCTCATCATCTACTCCTATTCCTCTATACAAAGAATTTTTTATTGACAGAAATTAATATAAAATAATATAAAATATTAGAAATGACTACATTAAATTTTATAAGTCATAGACAAAACCGTATAAAAAAATTGGCTTGATTCTCTGGAGCTGAATTTTTTATTAAGATTCATTAAATTCATCACACAACAGTGACACCACAACGTTATCAGAACAATTCAAGCATTGGAGCCGAGATAAAAATTCGGATCCATTGTTTGGAGTCGAATATTTTTTAAGATTCCATCTATGTATTAAAATTTTTGGAGCAATCATTCTAATATTTTATATTAATTTATATGAATTTCTATAGATAAAAAAGTATACTCTATATATAATCTTTGTGTGATTGAGATTCATCAGGCCTGCCCTTTTAAAGCTAAAAATCATCTTACCGGACAGTTGGGGACCTCCCCAATTTGAGCGGTACAGATCTTGTTGAGGTTTAAATCTCCTCTCCTCTTTTGAGTCTTGACGAGTACATGTCACTAAGTCAGAAGTTGAAGACTGTACCAAACTATGGTCCAGTTTGGCATCTTTTGTACAATCATTGAGGGATGCAAAAGCAAGTCAGCGTTGAAATTTCAGATCATTAATTAATTACTTTCATAATTTTGCTGTTTACCTGTTTCCCACAAATATCTTGTTTGGCCTGTTTCATTTTTTTAAAATAGTTAATAGTTCTTTCCATAAAAGCTAGGAGCATTAGGAAAATCAGGTATTGCATTCAAATCTTTTATTTGCAACAAATTATTTTTTACTATGTGTGTAGAGCATCTACATTGGTAGTTTTATTTCAATTACAAATCATAGGTAGCAATGAAATTTGCAATTTCAATAATGTATGATAATTTCATAAAAAGACAGATTTCTTTTTAAAACGCCATGTTGACAAAAATATTAATTCATATTTATTCATCTATTACAGAAATTAATTTCTAAAACGTATGAGAATTTTTTCTAATTTCTGAAACGCTAAAAGCAATCAAAATTAATTGTATAATTTTAACTTATATTTATTCTAATTTCAATCTAATTTTGTGAATGTGGATGTATGAGATAAGGATCAACCCTAGTTGCTGTGACTGAAAGATGTGGCTCTCAAAGTCCATGTTGGACCTTGCTCTCTAATCTCTACACAAAAGAAACCCACTTTGATGTGATCCTTCTCTATAAAGCAGAAAAAATAGCCAATTTCTCCCTCCCAATAGAATTTTAATTTGGTATAGGTTATATTGACCGTGCTGAACTATAATCAAATAAAGAAAATAAAATTTTGAATATGTTTCTTATAGTTTAGATATGTTTCGTGTTAAATTATGTTGAAATTGAAAATAAAATTGATTATTTTCATCAAATAAATTGAAAAATTGATGATTCAATTTTGTAATACTTAATTGATATTGTGAAATGATATGAACAAAAAGAAAACAATATTTTGAGAAAAATAATGTTTTTTAGAACTTAATGGGAGAGTTCAGAACTAAGATATATCATATATCTATATTCTTCTGTTGACAACGAAAATTAATTATATAATTAATTAACACAAATCATGTTGCTCCACGACGTCCTATTCTATACAGGCTAAATTATTTTTAAAAAAAATGATCAGTAGAGCGATACCACATGGATTAAGGATGATCAAGGATGTTTTCCAACTGTTCAATGCCTCATAAATGATCAAAATTTGGTTAATCTTAGTGGAAATAAAGACGCGGGAATCATAATTGGGAACGCGTAGAGACTCTACAATCATCCTAGCCACCTATATCGATAAAAGAAGCTGATATGTTTTTTATAATTCAATCTTGTGTATCAGATCTACAAAAGTAGGGGTATCAATGGTATCTTTTTAGCCGTTTATCCGACCCGTATCATATTCGATTAGGCGGGTATGGGTAATATTTTTTTTTCGTTAGCTTATTGGATATGGGTATGGATAAGAATTTTTTTTCGTTAACCAAATAAGTAAGGGTATGGGTAATGACTATTTCGTACCTGTTACCCTATAGGGTAATTATAAAATCTAAATATATATTCAATTCAATTTCCAACTCATCTAAATATGTATTCGTGTTTTTGAATTTTCTTCCTTTATAAAAAATAATTTAGTTGAAATTGATTACACATTCAATTTTATTTTTTATTAGAAATGTAATTACATATGTGTGAAATAAATGAGTTTTTTATATTTAATTTATAAAATATAATAAAACTAATTATTGTATTAGTAATATCCATTATTCATCCGTTACTGTTTCGTTACCCGATAATATTAACGGATAAGGGTAAGGTCAATTTTTAATAGGTATGGGTAGGATATGGATAAAATTAATTTTAATGGGTATGGGCATGAAAATGCCTCCACCCGACCTGTACCGTAACCATTGACACCCTATACAAAAGCTTATTTTTCAAAATTTCGTTCCCCTTTAATTTAAGCGGAGAAGAAATTTGGTGCCTTCTCAAATGGATGCACACTGCCTACGGATTTAAATGTCAAAAATGAAGTAGAATCTTATTTTGACGCCTCAGCCTTTTTTATTTTGTTCAATTTGCTCCTTAACTTAGTTTTTCTTTTTGGCTAAAATGACAATATATGCCACTGATTTCCATCTATGAGAAGCCAAAAAAAAAAAAAATTCAAAGAAATGAGCTAACCATTAAACATATATAGTTGTAGTCATTTCACTCATTTATCAATTTGCAGTGTGTAATTAGTTCACTCATTTATCAATTTGCAGTGTGTGGTCAATTCACTCTGATATCACTTTACAGTGTATAGTCAATTCACTCATTTAATTTTTTTTGAAAATCCGATATGTACAGTTATATTAATTTGAATCAATGCTTAGTATCAATACAATTAATATAGTTTAATTTTACATTACATATTCTACAAAAAAAACTTAATTGTAAAAAGAAAAAAACCAACTTCTTAACAAATTTCTCATGTATTGCGGAAAATCTATATTCTAAATTTTCTCAAGAGTTAAAAGACCTTGAAAATTCACAAATTGATATTTTCATTAACAAAATCAAACATTCTCATTCCCATATAAATTCCCTGTTGACAAATATGCTCTAAATAAATCTAACATACAAAAAGGAACCACTTGTACCATTTTTAAGCTAACCAATCAAATGCCCTAGTTCAAATTATAACAAATTCATAATGACCCGGTAACAATAAAACCTCAACAAATTTAGAACCTACATTGAGTATACAACATCATGCCTTACCTTATTTTTAGTATTATAATTAAACTTCTAAACTCTTTTCAAAAATTAAGGTCCTAAAGTAATTCATCTGCTTCCAATTGATATATGATCAGGTCAGAAAAATGATATCGAGTTCATTGAATTCAAACAACCAATTAGACACCTTTTCACATGGTTTGAGAGGCAGCAAAAAAATTCTTGAAATTGAGCTTATTGACTTTGAAGAATTTAGTTCAAAGTCAATAAGCCCAATTTCAAGAAAATTGTGAAATTGGGATCGATCACAAACCATGTAGATCTAGCTAAGACACATTTTTTTGACTTTGAACTTGTACCAATTTAGTTCAAAGTTCAAAGTCAATAAGCCCAATTTCAAGGATCGATCACAAACCATGTGAAATTGGGATCAATATTTGCGGCGACCCAAGTTGTGTTAGCTAGATCTGACATTTGGGTAAATTAAGAAGAAAAAAAAACATTAGAGCTGTTTGATAGAAAGGATCGATCACATCATGCAGTATCAAAGTGTAGACGGGTAAACGAAAGTCCAAAAGAAATAAAGATAAACAAGAACCTGATATGACCAAGCGCAACACTGACTGAACAAAACAAATTACGGTTTACAAACCTTTTTTTTATTAGTGGCTAAAATACTTTTTATTGGTATTTGCAATAAAGAAATAAAAAGAGTTAACATATAGAAAGAAAAAAATAAAAGAAAATTCGAACATCCTGAAAATAACCCTAAAATCCCTAGGATTGCCTAGAGGAAAAAACAATCATCTGTTGACTATGTACGCAAGGAACTTTTTTGAAAGAAGACTATGTAGGAAAAAACAATCATCTGTTGACTATGTACGCAAGGAACTTTAAAAAAAAAAAGACTATGTAAGAAAATATTATCATAGTCATGGTTTTGTTTGAGATAGAATTACCATATCATAAAATCCCCTCCATCAGGAACGCTCCAAAACGAACCCGAAACACTCGTGACATGCGACACAAGTCGTCGAAGAAGCCCTAGTAGTCAATGGTCATATAACCCTATTCAAGCTAGGCCACTAAACCAAACACGTGATAATTTTTAAATTGCAGGTATATATGAGATAAAAGTAGAAGTAGGCGGAAGAAGAAAAGGTGCTTAACTGACAAGTTCCCTACAGTTAAAAAGTAGGGGTGTTATTGGGTACGATACGGATTAGGCAGAAGTATTTTTATATCCGTATTTGTCATGATAATAAAAATTATTTACTTTTATTTGTACCCGATAAGTTAACGAAAAAAAATTATTCTTATCTGTCCTTTCAAATATGGTACGGGTCGGGTAAACGGATAAAATAGTATCATTGACATCATAATTTGTAGTTTCGATGAAATATTTTCAAAATAAGAAAAAGAAGAACAGATTAATAATGAGTACAACTACTATGCATCATGAAAATTTAATAAAGTACAAAATTTTATTGTATCATATATCATTTACATACAAATAATATATATATATATAAATTTATTTTTAAAAAATATTTTATAGAATAACGGTAAGAAATGGTCGTTTTATCTGTGCTCTTGTCTGTATCCGATAAATACGAATCGGATAAATGAATAAAAGGGTGTCATTGATACCCCTAGTTAAAAGTCGGAGAAGAGAGAGTGAGAGACGGAATGGTAGAAATCTCTAAAATTGTTGATTAAAAATTTCCAAGTTTAGCTCCTCGTTGTCTGAGGCGGGAAAAGGTGTTGGAATAAGTTGACATGGCATCTAGAAGGAAAGAGAATTTTAAAAAATAATACAAGTAAATTGGTTATGTAAGATTTTTATTATATGTGTGTCAACAGAGTCATATTTATACATATCATAGATGGTTTACAAGATACTATCTATAATATACATGCATAGTTTAGTGTATTCTAGATTTAAATATTTTTATACATTATGTTATATTTTAGAGTAATTTAGTGAATCGGAGAAATGAGCACCAAAGTGGGCTTTGGGCCTTATTGTTATGTCAATAGCGGATGTTCTCTTATGGGCCGACTTCAAACTTCACTTAACATTGTATATTAATTTATGCACTATCATTGTGGCCTTTTAGAATTGTGATTGAATGACCAACTAAAAGGATTTATGAGGCAGTTAGAAATTGCCATTGAAAGGCACATATTGTGAACAGATTACTTCATCACATTGACTTTTCATAAAAAAGAAAAATACAATATTAAAAAAAAATGAAAAATGAAAACAAAAAAATAGAGTTGGGGCCAAATGACACTTTGTCAATGAATGACATACTTTAAGGAAGTTGACTGATGCTCAACTCTACAAATTTAAAAAGAGGACATGGAATAGCTGATTAAGGTTTCTTCTTAACAAACTTTGGCAGGAGACCACTTTGAAACAGTCACTTGACATTCAAATGAGAGGCAATCATCCTTGACATACTTTGAGTGATCTAATTTGGTTGTCCGAATAAGTTCAATTGCTTTCCCATCATTCTGCCTACAATATGCCTGATTTTTGTATGAGAACACTAAACGTTTTCCACTTGGATCAATTAGGCTTATTTGACCATCTACTTTCAGTGGGGTGACTGTTTCAGTGACAAGCCTGATACGCAATGCCACCATATCACTACCTTCATAAGCATTATAAAATCTTGGGTAGTAATTGACGGTCCACCAGTGGCCAGCCACATGGAACATGCCACAATCGATCCAAAAATTCTCTGAACAGTTCTTAAGTTGTGAGTAGCTCTCGATTTTGGCACGATAGCTTGTGCTGAATTTCTCCATAGCACATATGACCTCCTTTTCTGGTTTGATTGGGTCCATCTTAACTGAGGCATCTATTATTGACGCTGTACTTTTCATCTGGCATTATAGTGAAAGTACTATTGTTAGTGTGAAATTTTTTGTATTAAAAAAACACGAAAGAGAAACTAAAGCATTGCATTTGCTACTGCTTGTTTTGTATTTCCTAATTTTATGTCATTGGATGCTTGTATTCGTAATTTTATGTCTTTTGTGTGTGACAAATCGAAAAAAATTGTTTCTATGCATATGTGTTTTGTTGTTTTGATAAACTTGTAATAAAAAAGAAAAAAAAAAACTGGTAATGGGTTGATATCCAGTCTTGTAGGTAACTTGGTACCGCTCTGAGAATCAGTACCAATAGGGGTTATATGTGCCAATTTGTAGGGAGATGATACTGGTAGTCTGGTACCTTGGTGAACAAGTACAAGCTAGTGAGGCTTTAGTGGTTTTTGCCTTTTCTTCTTTTCCGGATATTGTTTGAGGTTGTTTCTTTAATGAAACAGGTAGATGTTGCTACTTTTTTCAAAAAAAAAAAAAAAAAATAGCACAAGATATTTGCAGTTTGACTACTTACGAAAAAGGAAAAAGTTTTTTTTTTTTTTTTTTTGCAAAACAATAAAATCATAGATCATCATGATAGACTATATGAAACATGCCTTGGAAGTTTTAGAGGATGATGCGCCCATGGAAAGAATTGCTGTTTGGAGCAAAAAAATTCTCTCTCACCTCTTCGCTGCTTGGAGCAAAAAAATTGCTGTTAAAATCTACACCCCAAAGAATCCTGAGGTATTGAGGCAAAATAAATTATCAAGAGTCTGTGTGCAGTTGCAATGTTTTGCTGTTTATAAATGTTTCAATGAAGAAAGAGTTTATGTCAATTTAAATAGACCAGCTATTGCCTATTGATAGCAACTAATTAAGAGTCCTCCTTATTTGGAATAATCTAAATCAAGATTCTAAATAGAGATTCTCGCGTCACCGATCTAAATTAGTATAAAATCATCTTATTTATAGAGCTTTAATGGTGTTTGCCTGACATTTTCCGATCTAGCTTTGCCTGACAGTTGAAACGTGACATTGGTTTCTATCGAGCACCTCTAATCTTAATTTTATTTGAAGAAGTTTAGTTGTTAGTTTCGTTGATTCATATTATGTTATATTCAAAATTACAATTAAAAAACTATATTAACTCGTTATTTGTTCACTTTTAGTGAAATTGTTGCTCATAATAGTAAATAATTTTGTTGGTGGATAATAAGGATAATATAAAATAAGTAAATAACCGATAGAAAAAGGAGTAACATAATATTAATAGGTGGGTTATGAAAATATTCACACTCTAAATTAAGAAAGAATCCAAAACAATAATATATATAATTATTTATGGGACCGATATCCTCCCAGGTACCTGACTCAAGCAAATTACAACGGCCGGTCCAGATTAATTATATATGGGCCAAACTCAAATCCGGTGCCTATTGAGACTGTAGGGGGCTGTTTTGAGATTCGTGTCATATTAAATGGGCTGTCCGATCGTAATTTGCTTGAGTCAGGTAACCTGAGGTGATGTGAATTCATTTTTATGTCCATCAAAAAGATTCATTGTGCTAAAAAAAGATGGATTTTCCTCTCTGATTATAACCTGTGCTTAAAATACGGCATAGGCAAAAATTTCATTCTTTTTTAGCACATAAATGAATTCAATTTTTTTCTTTCATATACAGATGTAGTCATTAATGAATTTAGACACATATGGAATTGAATAGAGGAGAGATAATTAAAGATTTAAAGGATAAGAATAAATTAGATATTGAAACATAAAAAATTATCTCAGCACTCAATGTTAGATTTATTTATTTTGCATTGAAAATAGCACGTCCCTTTCAAATAGCACAAAATCTCTACACTATTTCTAATTTAGCTTTTGTCTTATATTTCCAAACAAAATCTTAATATTACTATTCTTTTAACGATTCAAAGACACCCCTAAAACATAGAGAAGGTCCAAAAATAAGAGGCACAAAAAGAAAATCATAAAGAAACGGAAATAAATCCGCAGTTATTCCTTGAGAATAACAGGAACCTGTTATTCCGATTCTAACTGTTCAAACTTTTCCATTTGCGAATCTCAATGAAGTCTTTTTATGCATGAATCTCAACGAAACACTACCGATATTCATGCATGACTGTTCAAACTTTTCCATTTGGAATCAGAATAACAGGAACCTGTGATTCAATTGGAAAACTTTGGGAAATATATCAGTTGTTGAATCTCAATGAAGTCTTTTTATGCATGAATCTCAACGAAAACTAACAGTTGGAATCGGAATAACAGGTTCCTGTTATTTCCAAGGAATAACAACTGATATATTTCCCAAAGAAACACTACAAGAGCATGTTCGTTTGTCGCTTTTTTATACATAATGGGATTTGACGGAAATGGAAATGCACTTTTGAAAAATTGGAAACCCATGGGTATAGATACGCACGGGACTGATTACGGGAATGTGCTGAAATGAGTATTCGGTTGTATTGTGAGATTAATTGTGGAAAAAATTTTTTCTTTCCAAAATGCTTGATATTATACAATTATACTTATAAATAATATGATTATTATAATTAAATAAAGTTGATTGACATAATAACGTTTATTAATTATTATTTTATAAACTATAAATATTTATTTTATAATTAAATAAATTGTATTTAATGAGATGAATATAATCTAATTGTTGTATTTAATAAAATAAATTTTTAGTTGTTGCATTTATTAATTAAATGAAATTGTTAACAAAACTTGTATCTATCTAATACTTAAATCATATCTCAAATAAAAAACCTTTTCAGATTTACTTTGGTCCGAAATAAAATAATTTGCTGTGATTTGTTAAAAAAAAAAATGATGTCCGGATCAGTTCTGAGGTTTAGTCCCACATGAGTTGTTTAATATAAGTTACAACTTCTTATATATATGTATTCATTATTTTAACATGTAATGTGATAAAGTAGTTGAGAGTTCAAAATTGCTTTTGCGTGGAGACCGTGCATACAGAGGAGAGAGAGAGAGAGAAAGATTGAGAAAAAAAAATATGAAGTCAGAGGTTGGATTCATTTTGCTCAAAAAATTTTATTAGAATCTGTTCGTTTGTCACGAGATTACACAGAGATAGGAATTCACTTTTGAAAAAGTGAGAACCCATGGATAGAATTAAGCACGAGATTGATTATGAAAATGTAATGAAATGAGTGTTCGGTTGTACCGTGAAATTAGTTGTAGGAAATTTTATTTTACATTTCAAAATACTTGATATTATACAATTATACTTATTAATACAAAAATTATAATTAAATAAAGTAGATTAAATAATAACATAATTATGTTTATTAATTATTATTTCATAAAATATAAGTATTTATTTTTATAATTAAATAAATTATATTTAATGAGAGGGATATAATCTAATCGTGTATTTATAAACTGAACTTTTAGTTGTTGCATTTTATTAATGAGTTGAATGAAATTGTTAAAATATCTTGTATCTTTTAGATGAAAACAAATTACATGTATAGTGCGTAGAGGATCAGCTATTTAGTTGTTGCATTTTATAAACTGAACAGTTATTTAGTTCTTAGAAATAAAATTCAAGACAAATCCCGTGAACCCCCGCACCTGATCATGTATAGTGCGTAGAGGATCAGCTATCGCTAGGTTCAGAACTTTAGACGATCCCGCTAAGTCGTGCTCGATAGAGTCTATGCCTATGTTAACATAACATGAGTTAGTAAAATCAATTCATATTAATTAATTGTCCAACCCTAAACTCCAGCATATGAGTCACATATGCATACATATGCATATTTTCTAAATTCCAGTATATGAATCTCATGTTCAGGTCTCATGTGTCCATTTATAATTGACTTTCAAATTTTCATATTTCTAGTTCATTAGAACTTTGTATACTCTCCAGTTTATATACTTGTTCATTTCACTTAGAATATAATTATAGTCTTCCCCGAATCTCTTTTTTTTAATTAACATTGGTACCCATTTTAACTAGTGGCTTCCATGTGTTAACTATTCAATCTAATTTGGCATGGATTAATTATTCAAGGTATATAATCACAGGACAAATTAAATCAAGTTTAGGTTCAACTATAAGGTCCAGGTCCCATTTAATTAAAGTTTCTAGGCTCAAGGTCATAATTTCACTTTTCACATTAGTCCCTCTGACATGGTAAATTTACTAACTTGGAAGATTTTGCAAGTTCAACCTTAAAACCTTGAAATATACCATAACCTAGTATAGACACTGGTACGGAATGGTACTGGTGTCACGAGATGTAAATTTAATAATCAAATATTTCCAACTCTATATTTTAGCAAGAAAGTTGGTACAATAAGATATTGGTATCATACTAGGGTTTAAAGCATACATGACCCCAAATCAGATTCGGTACCAAATTGGTACCAGCAAGAAGAAGGGTGTAAATCACTTCAAATCAGCATTAAAAGAAATAAACAAAAGAAAGCAAAATATCATAATTACCCAACTAAATTCGGTACCAGCTGGTATCAATATAAAGAAAGGTATTTACATTTTTAAACAGAAACCTAACAATTATTCACATAAAATAAAAGGTTTCTAAAACTTAATTGAATGAAACAAGGAATCAGAAAATCAATAGAGAGAGCAAGGAAGTTACTGTGCTATTGTAGAAGGAAAAGAGAGAACGCACACAACTAATGATTTCAATTACTAGGGTTCAGTTAGTCAGTCAGAGAAACTTAATTAAACCCTAGCGACATGAGAACAGAGAACTTGGAAAAGAAAAGATAGTACCGGAGAGAGACGAAGGTGTGCGGTGATGAAATTTTTATGAGAACAAAGCTTTTGATATTGTATTGATATTGGTATTCTATTATATTTACAATAAGAGAGTTTTGGAGTTTTATAATGTCTAAGCCTATTGTACCGTTGGTACCCAATATTTGGTACCAACGGTAACTTTCTAAAACAGTAAAGTAGAAACAAGTTGCTTTTTTCTATTTTTACAATATTTTTAATTTAGACCCTAATTATTTTTTATTCTCAACAGGTGAAATAAGTAAAAAATAAATATCCGAGAGGATAGGAATAGCCTTATACAAAGATTATATTTTTATTTTATTAAATTGAGCTGCTGCTATTTTTCTCTCTCTAAGGCCTACGGCCCAGTTTGCATATAAACAAAAATAACAACATTAGATGCTTTGATTAATTAATTAATACCATACCTATATTATTTAAATATGATTTAGATTAAACTTTATTCTTCAAGGTTACCAATTTCAAAGTTTATAAGTTTTCAATTTCATGATTCGGGGATCCAAATTAATTTAGTTTATAACTTTGTCAATTTCATTATTCCTATTTTAATTTCACTCAATAAAATAAATCTGATGCTTAATCAATCAGTCAGTTAACAAAAATATTTCTAAAGCATCAAAAAAGTTTAAATTTAAACCTTTAATTTATTTTAAATTTTACTGTTGTTCTTTTCTATAATTCACAATGTTACAGTAATTTAGAGAGAGAGAAAATTAGAAAGGGATAAAGACAAAGTGGAGAGAGAATAGAGCTCCGTTTTTTATTCCTACAAATTTACACTGATATAGGAATTGGGGTAGGAAATTAAATGAGAATGATGGGAAAAATTCAGTCCGACCGAACAACTTTAGGAAATTAATTGGGAATTAGTATTAAATTCCAACCAATTCCAGTGGGAATGGAGACAGCCAAACAGGCCCTTACATTGGGTAGATTGGGAATTTCCCAAGGAAAAATTTGGGAACAAAACTTCACAGACGAATACCTAGTTAGAATTATAATTTCATCTAATCTAAATTCATTAAGGGCCTTTTCGGCTGTCAGGCGGAAACGAGAATGGATTTGGATTCAGGTCCAATTTGAATGGCCGAAACACTGTGGCGTGGGAAAAAAAAATTCACTTTGAATAAATTTTGTTTTCCCACGATAACAGTGAAAGCCGAACAGCCCTAAATTCTCAGCAAACCCATGTCCGCCGAACACACCCTAAGACGTGGAGGTGATGCGCAGATGTAGCCCCCTTCCGGCCTAAAATTTTAAATTTTGTGTCCATCTCTCACAGTTTAAGATTTAATTTTTTTGTAGTTTTGTTGTTCGCACAGGAGAGCAACTGAGGGAGAGTCGAGCTTTATTTTGAAATTGACTCGTACCGAATTAACACTTCGACTGAAAAAAAATTACTATCCTCAAAAAAAAAAAAATGGTACGTCTATTCGCTTGTGGCTTATGTATTGCCATTACCAATTGTACACGTGGATGCATATGTAAGTGCAATCAGCAAATACAATATTTATTCTTGCTATTTACGGAAACATTTTGGAAAAGAATATTCTATAGTTTTGAATTTGTTTTGTCAGCAGGACTGGTTGCTGCATTTTTAGTCTTCGGAACTGCAATTTGCTTCAATAAATCACGGACTCTTTTATTGTGAGGTACACTAAAATTTCAGACTGGTAAATAAAGAATACAGATCTTAGCAGGCCTAATTGGGCCCAAAATTTAAAACAAGTGCTAGGTTCCTCAAATTATATGAATACAATATTAAACTAACGCGGCGAATTGTGTGGTTTGAACGCTAGAACAGCTATGCAAGCCTCAATTTCTAACATAATAAATTAAAAGGTTGAAGAATGAAGATGCTATCATGCTACTGATTGGGTGGAACATGCTTCAATGAAAACAGAGGTTTTGATTAATTTTGTCTTAAGATTTAGATATTATACAGCTCAGGATAGACTTATATAATAGTTATTTGACCGTACTAGTATTACTTTTATAGTCCCTGTGTTTATTACAAATTTTAAGATTGCAGTTTTGCACTGAAAATTTCTATATTTTCATTATTACTTCTAGATTTTCCTTTCAACGTATTTAGGTTTTACTAATGTATTTTTTTTTTTTTTTTTTTTTCAGTAGTTGCTGGTGCAGCTATACATCTGTTCTTCTTTATACATATGTTTGTGTTGTGATTGATTGGGACGCATTTTTTTAGCATATTTTAATGTAATTCATTATAAAGGATATTAATAAGAATGATTTGAAATTATAATTAATTGAATGAGAATGAATAGTGTAATGAAAGGAATTCATTACTAACAAATTTATAAAAGAGGAGGGATCAATTAATAATGATTTATTTTGACAATTTTCGTAATATATTCTTCAACCAATTCAAATAAAAGTTCAAACTTATTAAAAATAAATTTATGAGTTTGTTGTTGGGTATATAAATAAAGTACCAATTAAATTTAATGCAATTTAAATATCATTTAACGGTACATCAAGAGTGTTAATTTTGAATCATTAAAAACTTAAATCACTTGATGGATGGTAAATGAAATCTCAAGTCTATAATGTGGATTTTAAATTTAAATGTTATCTTTTGTGATTGTATAAATTGTCAACAAAATAAATTGTCAGGTGATCCTCTTCTTTATGAAAATCCTAATTCGTTGTTAAATTTATCTCTTGTGTCAGTGTCAGTCCAATTTCAATAAGAATTTTGTTTTTTCTAGTTCACAAGAGTAACTCGGACTCTACATTTTAATACACGGTTGAAACTACCTAGCTGTTCACATTATGAAAACTATTGCTTTAATAAACGGAAAGAGGTGGTTCTATATTTTTATTTAAAATTGATTAATGGAGAGCATACAGCTGGAAAAAAAAAAAAATAAACATGATTGAAAGGATGTGAAATAAGAGACACGGTTCCCCAAGAATTATTTTAGGAGGTACAGAAATTACAGTCATAATACAAACATTATATGATAATTTTGTTACTATAGCCAGAATTGCTCCTAATTGCATTCTTCGATTGTCTCCTCTATTGTGTAATGGTGAATAAAATAAGGAATAAATCATATAGCATTACTTTCACCGACGATAAACTAATTTTTGCCAAGTTTCTCCCTTATGTTAAATTCAGATCTATGAGGTAATGCATCGTTTGAATTTCAATCCGGACCATTCAATTAAAATCCGGGTCAATTCAGTCCAAACAGTTATCGTACAGAGTTCCTTCAAGATTTGTGCTAGTAAATTAGGAACGAATCGAATTCAAACTCACAAAATGAGGTACCTTAGGTGATTACAATTCCCTTATATTGAATTTCAGTTAAAGCAGAGGGTTCCATATTTTGTCTAATTAAAGCATCCAAATCCATTTATAAAATTCGTCTGCATTTCTACTAATGTCAACATTCCATCAATTTGCAAATTGCAATGCATATTACCTTGATGCTCAAAGAAACAACATGACAAGCCTAAAAGATTGCCGACCAGTACAAAAAGAAAAACAAAGAAGGTACATATTTAACCACTTTATTACTAGCCGTTGCACATAATTAGAGGGTGTTGCACGCTAGAGCTTCTAGGTACCCAAGAAAATTTCTTGACCCATTATTTTTTGGAGAAGGCGCCTAGAATTTAGGTGAGACTAGACAAGAACGTTCCTTGAGAGGTACAATTGGATAAACTAGGTTTAAGTTTTACATTAATTAATTACATAATTAACCTGATAAAAAAATATTACTCAAAGCATGCGTGCTTCCTTGAAATTTATTCCCTCTAGTGGTTTGACACTACCCATGCATGGCGGGCTGCCCGAACCCGGTCCGCTCGTGCCCGGTGCCCGGGTATACCCGGGTAAACGGGTACACGGGTACGGGTCTTAAACGGGCAGGACCTCTATTTTTGGAAAAAAAACCCGGGTGTACCTGTACCCGCCGTACCCGTGCCCGCTACCCGTGTACCCGAACCCGCCCCGGGTGCACCCGCACCCGTTTACCCGAACCCGTGCACCCGTGTACCCGCCCGGGTTTACCCGAACCCTTTTTTTTCAATTTTTTTTTCCCTCTGGTTCTACAGTAACCGGTTCAAATATAAACCTATTTAGATTTGAATTTAGATTTAATTTAGATTTATATTTAATTTAGATTTGAATTTAGATTTATATTGTTTTTTTTTCTTTTGAAATTCGGCAGAGGCACCTGCCTTGTTTTTTTTTTGTTTTTTTTATTTTGAAATTCGGCAAATGCTGGCTTTATGCCTTGTTTTTTTTTTCTTTTTCTTTTATTTAATTTAATTTAGATTTAAATTAGATTTGGATTCAATTTAGATTTATATTTAGATTTAGATTTATATTCAATTTAGATTTAATTTAATTTAGATTTAATTTTGATTTGAATTTTGATTTGAATTTATATTTAATTTAGATTTGAATTTAGATTTGAATAGGTTTTATTGTTTTAAAGTAATTGATTTAAGATATTTTTTATTTATATTTTATTTAACCTATTAAAAATAAATGAACGTTTAGAAAATATATTATCAATTTAAAATGAACGTTTACAAAATATATTATCAATTTAAAATGTAAACTACAAATTTCGAGATATAAATAAATTATGAAACTATATAATTAGAATGCCGACATTTTTATTAATATCCAAAGTTTAATACAAATTATTAATTATGTTGAATATTAATATCCAAAGTTATATTACTTCTTTTGATATATAATTAGCATATTTATACTAAAATACGCTAGATTAATTGAAATTATGTTGAATAACACTATATTATGTTAAATTACGCTAAATTACATTACATTACGATAAAATACGGTAAATTACGCTAAATTACAAATGAATAGGGAGGATAGTTTTCACTGAAAAGGCGAAAAACGACGGCGAAACTTCAAACGGTCATAAAACGGCGCTCGAGTGTCCGATTTCAGCAAATGACCACTTTTCGGAAAGCTTGCGAAAATCCGCATGCGGCCAGCTATGCTAGATATCGAAATTCAGAATTGCCAAAAAACAAAGGGAAGAGCCTCAAAACTTGAGTTGAAGTTTCCGATTAAGATTTTCATTTCTATCATTCAATCCAAGTAGCTCAGTAAATTAGTTACATAATGAACTTGCAGATTACCAATTTTTACTATTTTTGGAATTTTTTTACTATTTTTTATGATTCTTGAAAGATGAGCAAAATCAGTCTACTATAGCGTAATTTTGTGTAGTTTAGTGTTTTTTTTACCGTATTTCAGCATAATTAGATTTTAAAAGTCACTAAAAAAAAAACCGTGACGTAATAATATTCGTTTAGTGTTTAGTATTTTTTTTACCGTATTTCAGTATACAATATTTGATATTGAACTATTCAGATTTTAAAAGTCGAATTATAAACACGTGACGTAATAATATTCGTACGACACTGTAAAAAAAATAAGAAAAAACAAAACAGAAAACAAAACATAAATTTTTAGCAGAAACAGAAAGAAAAAAAAAAAACCGTCTACCCGTCTACCCGTGCCCGTTGTACCCGAGTACCCGTTGTACCCGTGCCCGTTGTACCCGTGCCCGTTGTGCCCGCTACCTGTCCCGAATTTTGCCCTGCCCGGCCCGAGGTACCCGAGAGCAAATGCCTAATTCCCTCCCATTCCTTTCCATGATTTCTTTCATAAATAGACCTTTTTCACATATACCCCCAACATTATTTTCTTTACAAATATCACCCCCACCTAACCCATTTATTTCCCAACAATTCAGCTTAGATAGTTCCATTAAGAGTTATCATGTTATTTTTTCTCTCATGGATTTATGTACATGCAAATAAGACCGACCAATTTTAGTCCGTAAATCATAATCCTTAGTTTTATAAATTACATATAAAAATGAGAAAAAGTCACAGTCAGACGCAAAGCCAACAAACTGCACATGAGCTTACATGGCTAACCATGTGCACTCTTGTTTTATTTGTCAACGCATAATTGCCACATAGAGTAATTAATACATCTTCTAATATATATAAATACACCTACATATCTCCTGTGCCCAGAAAACACTCTTCCTATCATTTTTTCTCAAATCAAAACCATGAGACAAGCTCAAATGCTGCAGATTGTACCTCTTCTCTTAATTTACTTTCTTGCCCCTTCCCTTTCTACATCCCCTGACATCCGGCTTGAACTTACGCGTGTCGATTCCTTCTCTGGCTATAGCAAGTTGGAACGACTCCAACGAGCAGCAGCTCGTACCGGCAATAGAGCTGCCCGACTTTTTGCGCGGCACAGGAGCTTTCCTGGCCATATCAATACACGAGAACCGGTCGTGCCAAATCAAGGAGAATATCTAATTGAGATAGAAATCGGCACGCCGGGTCAAGCCGTGTTACTCGCGCTTGATACAGGCAGTGACCTGATATGGACTCAGTGTCAACCATGTCTCATCTGTTTTAACCAGTCATTTCCTTTGTATAATCCGTCCGATTCGTCTACATACTATAAGTACCCTTGTGCCGGTAAATTATGCAATGCGCTTTCTCTCAATGCTTGCCATGAAGAATGTATGTATCGGTATGGGTACGGTGACAATTCAACCACAACTGGCATCCTTTCGAACGATTCTTTCACGCTTGGGTCGGCTGGTAATATGGTGACCGTACAAAACATAGGTTTTGGTTGTGGGGTGTTAAATCAAGGTATCTTTCTAAATGAATCTGGCATTGCGGGTTTTGGTCGAGGTGACTTATCTCTCGTTTCTCAACTCGGAGTAGGTAAATTTGCTTATTGTTTAACCTCATTTGACCAGAATAATACCAGCCCCTTATTCATGGGTTCACTAGCTAAACTTAAAGGCCCAGTTCAAACTACGCCTATTCTAACAAACCCGAAAATTCCCTCGCTATATTACCTTTCTTTGAAGGGGATAACGGTTGGTACAAGACGCCTAAAATTTCCGACATCCGTATTTGAGCTGAAGAATGGTAGAGGCAGCGTAATCATAGATTCTGGCACGCCCATTACACGCATGGCTGCTGCTGCATTTCAAAAGGTTAAAAGGGCATTTGTGTCGCAAACTAAGCTAAAAGTTACCCGGGAAACGTCCGGTACCTTTGATCTTTGTTTTCGGGCACCACTTTCTAATTCGACAGATAAGGTGGTCGTGCCTAGACTTGTGTACCATTTTGATAATGCCGACATGGAGTTTCCGATGGATAATTACTTAAAAGTAATTGATGATACCGGACTGATGTGCTTACTAATCCTGGAGTCCGAGGAAGAGACAATTATCGGTAGCATACAACAGCAGAATATGAAAATTTTGTATGATTTGAAGAAGGAGAAGCTATCTTTTGTTCCTGCCCAATGCGATCAGATATAAGCTCGAAGATGATGAATTCATTTTTTCTTTTAGATTATATCAGGACATGTAACTTCAGTTTTGATGTCATTTTTTCAATTTTTTCTGTTCCTAAATATGTTTTTGATTAATTACAAAAGGTTGCTGTGTAAATTGGAAAAATCCGTATATTTTTCTCTCTCTCTTCTCATAGTTTACTAAGTGTGAGATATGTTAATCTCCTTAAAACTGATTGTTTTGAGCTTAATTTCATAGGAGGTACAGAAATATTCAAAGCATAGGTATAAGTATCCGCTGGATTATTGGGGCATGTTCGGCTCCGGTAGAATAGCAGAATTGAACGGGATTGATGTTCTATTCTTGCCGAACAGAAATTAAACGAGTTGGAATAGAAAAGGCAGAATAGAGCACTCTTCCGCTTTTCTCAATTCTGATAGAGCTGGAATTGAAGAATTGGACTGAAAAAGGATGGGAGAATAGGGTCTGTTCGGCTACGGTAGAATAGCAGAATTGAACGGAATTAAGGTTCTATTCTAACCGAACAGAAATTAAACGAGTTGGAACAGAAGAGGCAGAATAGAGTACTCTTCCGCTTTTCTCAATTTTAGGAGAGCTGGAATTGAAGAATTGGGCTGAAAAAGGATGGGAGAATAAAGGAAATATATGGCAATTTCTTATTGGGCCTATCACAGCCCATAACTAAAGACATCCCTGCATCATGTTACATATTAAGCCCATATTATTAAGGTCCTTTTTGACCATTAATAGGATTAGATATATTCTAACGTCTGGCCTATTTCGAAAATTCCTCCCAATAATTTGTCAAGTTGTTTTTAGTATAGTGGGGGTATGGGCACCAGACGGTCCTTGTCCGGTTGAAATAGTTTGATCCATATTAAGATTGTGTGTTCTTGATTGGCACGAACTCTTAAAATTGTCCGTACAATCTTAACACGGATCGGACGGTTCTGATATGACATCGGACCGCTCCCGATTCCGTCTTAGTAAAATGACTAAATGAGCGCTCTACATTTAAAACAAAGGCAAATTGGTGCGCATTTATTGTCAAAAGAAAAGGACTTAGTTTGTCTCATTGCCTCCTTTGAGCGAGAAGTGCTTGGACGCAATAGGTTACCAAATATATCAGTATTCTTCTAAGCAATGCTTTTAAGAAACTTGCTGACAATGTTGAATATCTCACTATCAAGCAGATGTCACAAGAGTTGGGTCATGTTGACAAAACATTTCTGGTATTTATAGCTATCTAAAAATATGTTGAAATTGGACTCAGAAAGAGAAAATAGGAATGCAGACCCGGTGAATCCAGATATTTGCACTACCAAATTAACCCAGTTCGGTACAGAGAACAAGCCAGTTGATTTTTTTTTATTACTTGTATTTCCTTTCTTTTTATTAGCAATTGCTGAGATATCTCTTTTTTTATAATAGTGGATCAAAGTTCACCGATTTCTATTGAAACCAATATATACTGAGCGAAGGTACCTAATTGCTGAGATATCTTAAGTTCAGAACTTTTAATCACAATTATGCTTGGACTTGTGATTTCATGCTGCCACAACAGAGATGGACTGAGTATGGCCGGGCTATGTCTTTGCAGAGACGAAGAGAAATGATACTGTGCAATCGCATAGATGTATCTGTATCAGGGATTCAGACATATATACTTACGTAGAATTTTTTGTAGCAGAAACTATATGGACTTTTGTAAAAAAAGAAAATAAAAGACAGGTGGACAATAAATAATTCAGAATAAGCACAAAACATGTCCAAAAAATCAAATTGAGAGTATATGATTTATTTTGCATTACAAGTGAGAACCCCAGGGGCAGAAACAGGTAAAGATAGTAACAGAGCAAGTTTAGCTTCATGCCGCACGAACCATATGCAGTGCTATTTTGATTCTATAGTCTGTACGCTGCATGAAGGTAAAACAGCTCTGTTAAAATAATTACCCCAGAAATCTTCCAATGCTGCTATGGAATCAGGGAACATCAGTTTTGAACTCTTGTTTGTAAACTGACAAGAAATTATCCAAATATTGTTCGATTTAGATCTATATCTTTACAGTAATTAACTAATGAAACCGTATAGCTTCTTTTGAAATGTTTCGTAATAATTAAATTTCCTTCCTAATTTTATATGCGTGTACTACTGCTTGGGTCCCTTTCATAGCATCATATTTTCCTATAGTAAAATATTGTTCAAATTCACTTGATTAGTTAGTTGTTGGCACTGCTCCTGACAACATAATGAAAAGGAAATTTGCTTTGCTTTTGCCCAGAGAAATTGACCATAAACCAAACAGACTAATACAATTAGTGAAAAATCTTTCTTTCTTGTTAGTAGTAGATTGTCAATTAGAAATGAAATGAAATGTCGCACTTGCGGAGTCACTACGCTAACATCTTTCACTGTTTTAGGTTATCTCTCTAGTTATAACGACTTCCACTCCTAATTGGGTCCCATACTCCCATTTCTTTCTTTCCTCTCTTCTCCAGTACTACAATTTTGAAGATGTCCATTACCATACCATGTTCTGCAATGGCGCCACATATATGCTACATATCAAAAGTGTATTTATCAAAAATAAAAAATGAAACTCTGTAGGGTAAAACAAATTTAAGTTACCTTATATTACTTCAGAAAAATTAAATTATTAGCATGTAACCGGGGGAGAGCTAAACTTTCAAGCTATGAGAGTCAAACATAAATATAGTCAATTATATAAAATTTACATACTGCGTATGGAGGTCAATTATACGGTACCCATGGCATTTTATTCTAAACTATATAGATAATCAAGTATAAGTAGTATACAAATTTTAAAAATAAATGGAATCAATTGAACTCCATATATATATGTTGAATGTGCATCCGCCTCTCATGCAATAGTCTTCAATGTTAGCAATTTCTTTTAAATTGACTGGAAAAATGGAAACATACAGTTAATTGAACGATTGGCGATGACAAAATTCACTTTTATGGTCTTAATCTTAAAAAAGTTGAAATTCTCAATCAAGAGAACAGCGACGAAACAGCCAACCTCAATACCGGTCCATAAAACTTGTTATCAAGATAAATTTCTAAAACTTGACATGCCACCAACTTTCGTGTTATATTATCATAGTCATCATTAGCATATTGAAGAAGACATGAAGTTAATTAATTATTATATAAAGTCTCAGGATTCAGGACTTGAATAGGATGTCTTGTTGCAGTCCTGCAGATCAGTATCTTTCGTACCATATAATCTCTCTCTCTCTCTCTACTTTCTCACTTTACACAATTAGCAAAACATGAAAACATCTTCCAATCTCAAATTCATAGTTCATATCTTCATCTCATTTGTTCCTCTGGTAATCTTGAAAGCCAGCGATATACGCCTTGATCTAACACATGTCGACTCCGGCAAAGGATTCACAAAACTGGAACTGGTTCAACGCATGACATTTCGTACCAATGCAAGGACTGCAGCTCTCTTAACCAAATCCATGAAGCCGACAAATCCTATTACTGTACCTGTTCATCCTGGCAATGGTGACGAACCCTACGACCGCGAGTACCTCGTGAGGTTTTCAATAGGCACACCACCTCAGCCTCTGATTCTTACACTTGATACTGGTAGCGACCTTATCTGGACCCAGTGCCTACCATGCATCCAGTGTTTCGATCAAGGGCTTCCTTTCTACAACCCGGCAAACTCTTCCACCTTTGCTTACCTCTCATGCCTTTCCAACCTCTGTACTGCACTTCCCATGGCAGCTTGTCACCAGCAGTGCTTTTATTTGTACGAGTACGGTGATGGTTCGGCAACTGTTGGTTCTGTTTCAACTGAGACCTTCACTTTTGGTTCAAAAGTTACTGTTCCTGGCATAAGCTTCGGTTGTGGATTTCTAAATGGTGGTATTTTTGTGTCGAATGAATCTGGCATTCTAGGACTCGGCCGTGGGCCAGTGTCTCTGATCTCTCAGCTTGGTCTCGGGGCCTTCTCATACTGCTTCACCTCCTTGTTCGGGTCCAAGAGTAGCCCTCTTTTGCTCGGCTCGCCAACTAATTTTTACAACAATACTGTTAAATCAACAACTCCACTCATACAAAACCAAAATCCTACAAGTACATCTTTCTATTACCTCTCTCTTAAAGGCATTACCGTTGGAAAGAGTCTTCTGCGTATACCGCATTCCGCATTTGCACTGCAAGACGATGGAACAGGCGGTGTGATAATCGACTCGGGCAGTGCAATCACTGGGCTAAATGATGACGCTTACAAGCTCGTCAGAAAGGCATTTATACACCAAGTGAAACTGCCGATAGCAAATGAAAGCATGACATACTTGGACCTTTGCTTCACTCTACCAGAGTCTCTTTCAGGAGATGTGGATGTGCCTAAATTTGTGTTCCATTTTGAAAATGTTGATTTGGAATTACCACGAGAGAACTACATATATGAAAATCGGAGCGCAGGAGAGTTATGTTTGGTGATGAGTAGTTCCGGTGATACGAGCACGATAATCGGTAATTTCCAACAGCAGAACATACACATTTTGTACGATCTAGAGAACGAGAAGATGTCGTTCATGCCCGCTCAATGCGATAAATTGTGAAGGCTGTTAATTGAGATTTTTTTTTTAATAACTTTACGTTTGCCTAGCTATACGTTTCTCTTGTTTTTTAAAGGAATTGTTGATAATTGAAACTTGAAATTGAGGTTTGGTGCATATATGATTGTATCAGATGGTACACCAAACAACCTACGTATATATGTAGGGCCCCATTTTCCAAACTAGGAAAATTATGGAAAACATCAAGTACACTGTATACTTCTTTTTACAAAGATATATATAAACACATTATTCATTTAGATTTCATCCGAATTATTTAATTACTTTTTAATTTATTTTTGCCTCAGGAGTTTAGTTAATTATTTCATAATCTTAACATCTTGCATGTACACTGGGCGATGAATGTTGCACAAATGGTTTGATGATCTACGGGGAAAAAAATTACAATTGACCATTTCTAGAAAAGCTCAGGCACAAATAATTGATTTTTGACATTAAAGAAAAGAATTATAATAAATAACCATGAACGAGTAAATAATTTCTACATGCAACTTTTGAAGATTCCCAAATATATATACTCGGCCAAAAGTTCAATTGAAGAAAAAAATATAAATTGAGTGCACTGAGCAGTTCAAAGAGTAATAAACTCAAATTGAGCTTTCTGTATTCATATATAAAACTACAAAATTTAAAATGTGCATTTTTTTTTTGCCAAGCGTGGGTCGTTGTATAGCTTTGTTTGGTCATGCAAGTTACAATTCCACTACCAATATTAAAATCAAGAAGCTGCTTTCATGAAGAATTAAGTTACGACAAAAGTTGGTCCTACTTGTTTGCGTGAATGAACAGAATATTATATATATCTTTTTTGAGCAATCAATGGAACAGAAAAGTTGAGAATAAGTATTTTGAAAAAGAAACGTTACAGTGGCTAAGCAACGAATCAGTGCACTTTGAGCCTGAATGGAATCGGAGGTCAGCAATATCATGAGTTGCACTGGCAATTTTAAGATTCGCGCATATCACTTCATTTTGAGCCTGAATAATAGAAATCAGAGGAGGCCAACATCAAGATTTGCAATGACAGCTTTAAGATTCACACAGATCAAGTGCGCACAAATCTCAATGAGAATTTGACGGCTCTGATCAGACATCGACCCGGAATTTTGTTTGTTGCCCCTCAAACCGCCCTTACTCCTGAATAATAAATTAATAATATATCAATCAATCAATCACACACCAGTTAGCAGTTGTTATAGAAAGATTACGGATCTGTGGCCTCAGAACTTCTTGGAGGCAATGAATTGCAATATAGGTACGCACCACTCATAGTCATACCACATAAAGATATGCAGTAATGGCTGAGTACGGTGTATTTGTCGTACACTTAATTTAGTCAGATTAAGACTGATTAGGATAGGAATTAATTCAAATTTTAGCGTTGAACCTAACTAGGGTACCGGAGTAATTTGATAAATAACATAAATCCCTCAAGATCTCAATACTATGCAGCGAGTTGAATAAAAAAAAAAAAACAATATGCAGAATTTATGGAATTGAATAAGAGGATATATGGGCCCTCATTTGCTCCTATCGTTTGTATTTCTGGGCTGAAATTTTACCCTTTTTTTGCTCTTTGATAAAGATAGAAACATGAAATTAAATGATACTCCTAGGAGGCTAGGATACTTCTTTTCAACAATACATCAAAACAATTAAGGCAATCCTTGATATTCTTTAGTAGCCTTAAATGATCCGAAAAAAAAATCTGTACTTGTAAATTCAGATTTACTGCTTGTAAAGAAAATGGTTTCAAAGAGGTTGAGGTTGCAGAAAATGGTTTTGAAGCGCTACATCTAGTAAAGAATGCTCTCAAAACATGTCTTGTCAGAGGAAAACATGGCAACTATTCTTTCACGGGGTTGACTTTCAAACTATAGGTGTTAAACGTGAATGGATGTCAATATATAAAAATTTTATACTGCAAATGGAGTCAATTTTACTCTGCTTATAGCATTTTAATCTAAATTATAGAAAATAAGGCACGAGTAAAAAAAATTGAGAAAAAATGAGGGTCAACCGGTCAATTGACCTCCATTCCTTCAACATTTCTCTGCTACTGCCTATGATGCTATATTCATGGATTGTCAGGTAAACATTTTTTAAATTTATTTTATTTTTTAGAAGGTATTAGTACATTACAGAGTCGGTCTCGTCACCAACTTGAAGAAATGGAGTATTGATGAAATTTGTATAGTGTACCAGTACTAAATCTGACAAGTACAGTATCAAAATCTGAGATAGTATTCCTTATTTGAATTATTCCATAATTTTTTACAATTAAAGAACAACTGAATTGTTCTTTTCAGATGCCAGTGATGGATGGCTATGAAGCAGTCGGATAGATCCGAAAAGAAGAAAGCCAGTACGGGATCCATGTGCCAATCATCGCTTTGTCAGCCGACGCAAGGTGATCGATTTCTTCAGACCCGTCGGCATTCAGAAGCTTTCTGTGATGCTTTCTTCAAACCCTTCTCTCTTTTTTTTCTTCTTCAATTTCTTTCACCTTGTAATAAAAACCAACTGTATACTTTATTTTGTTTGCTATTTAGTTGTGTTATAGTTAATTGAAATTGTGTTATCATCTCATTAAGTCTTATTCATCCTCATACTGTTTGTTTCTTTATTTTAGTTAAGATTTATATGTATTTTTTTTTTGGCTTCTGTTACTCAGAACTCAGATAGTTGTTCCATTCGTTCAGTAGATACCTCATCAAGAGGAGGGATCAAGTTACAACAAATTTGAGTTACAACAATCATTTTTTTCATTTTCAAAGTCCAAATCGTCGATCCAAACCGTTCAACATGATCTCCATATAAAATGTGCTTGCAGATCAAATTTTACATTTTTTTTGAATTTTTTTACTATTGATTAAGTATTTTTTTTAAAATAGTCATATTCAGACCATTGAATTTTGTACCCATCTTAATAAATAGTAAAAAAATTCAAAAAAATGTAAAATTTGATCTGCAAGCACATTTTATTTAGATAATTATGTTGAACGGTTTGGATCGACGATTTGGACTTTGAAAATGAAAAAAATAGTTGTTGTAACTTTGTTGTAACTTGATCCCTCCTCTTATTTTTTATATATTACTAGGGGTGTTTTTGCTAATTTGTAACGCTGATGAAGGTAAATGAAAGTTGAATTTTAGATTTATGTTGTCAATTCATTCTCTTAACTAAAAAATAACTTGTAGATATCTCGTTACAATTTTTTTTTTTTTCAATTTTCAACCTTATAAGAATTGATTTGAGAATATATTGTGAAAATTGTCAAAATAAGCCAGTGTTAAGTGATCCCTCATCTTTTATAATTTTATTAGTAATGAATTTTTTTCATTACGTTGTTCATTTTGATCTAACAAGTTTAATTTCAAATTAATTAAAATTCTTTATAATGAATCACGGTAAATTCTTCTAAAATGCATTCCAATCAATCACAACACAAACATATGTATAACAAAGAGCAGATGTATAGCTGCACCCGCAACTACTGGAAAAAAAAATATTAGTAAAAACTAAATTTTATACAGGCAAATCTAGAAGTAACAATGAAAAATGTGGAAATTCTCAGTGCAAATCTGTAATCTTAAAATCTGTTAAAAGGAAAAAAAAAAAAACAGGGAATATAAAATGTAATACTGGCACCGTCAACCAATTATTATGTCTCTCCTGAGCTGTATAATATCTAAATCTTAAGACAAAACTAGTCAAAACCTGAGTTCTTATTGAAACATGTTCCACCTAATCAGTGGCATGATAACATCTATTGAGGCTTTTCTTACTCAAAAAAAAAAAAACATCTATTGAGGCTTGCATAGCTGTTCTAGTGTTCAAACCTCACAATTCGCCGCGTTAGTTTAATATTGTATTCATATAATGTGAGGAACCCAACACCTGTTTTTAATTCAGGGCCTAATTAGGCCTGCTAAGTTCTATACTTCATTTTACCAGTCTAAAATTTATAGTCTAATATACCTTCTCTTGACTGCTCCCTTCAAAGTAGAAAAATCCTTGATTTATTGAAGCAAATTGCAGTTCCTACTGACAAAATAAATTCTACTACATCCCTTCAAAAATGTACATGGAAGGTCATATTTGTGAAAACGTAACAACCAGTTCTACTGACAAAATAAATTCAAAACTATATAATATCTTTTTCAAAAAATGTTTCTGTAAATAGCAAGAATAAAGATTGTATATTTGTATATGCTGATTGCACCTACATATACATCCACGTGTACAATTGGTAATTGCAATACATAAGCCACAAGTGAATAGACATATCATTTTCATTTTGAGATTTGAAAAAAATTGTCAGTCAAGTGTTGATACTCAAGTTCAGATCTCCTAAAATAACCTAATTTTTTAGTTTCCATCCGAACCGTCAGATTCCAATCGGGCCGTCAAATTAAAAGGGTCTTGTGCACTCCACTTCAGACCGGATTGGCCCGGATTCGAATCGGACGGTCCGAATCTAAACTAAAAAATTGAGTTACTTTAGGGGATCCGGACCCATGTTGACTCTGTCTCTGTACTGGCTACCGTGCAGAATGAGATCTGAATCATCCATTTTAATTCGGCAGACTGACACGATTCTTAAAACGGACCCCTTAGTTTTGATCCGGCTGTGAGCATTCTATAGTAGAAGAGCTCTTTGAAATCAACATGGCCCAAGTATATGTCAGGCCTCCATAAAATTGGGCTATTAAGTTCAGAAAGGAACTCATGATGGTGCTAACTTAAATAGATTCCTTCCAAAACCCTTGTTTGATCCAGGTTGTATTCAGAAAATCAAAACGTGCATTTTCTATTAGAACTCATTTTAAATTTATAAAGTATCCATTTCATCTTTTATTAAAAATAAAATAAAAAATACTTAGAATGTTTAATAGAAATGTCTATTTTTCTAATTGGCCAGTGTGTAGACAAATGGTTAATGTTCTTATTTGTAACATGCACACAAGCATACACCTAAAAGTCATTGTGTATGCGTCACAATAAAATAAAATGAACCGTTTGCCCTCAGAAATTGACCAATTTAGAGACTGAACATTTTTCTTACGCATACTACATATTTTTATATTTTAATAAAGGGTAAAATGGAAATTTTAAATTTTTAAAATGAGTTTTAATTCAAAAGACAATAAATTGGGTAAATTTGTGAGTTTTTTTTTAATTTAGAGGGGTAAATATGATATTATGAATTTTATAGGAGAAAATACGCTAATTTCGAGGTTTATGAGGGGTATACATAAAATTACACCTGAAATTTGGAAAATCAGGTAGTAAATAAACCAAGTCTGCTAATTTATTTTCTAATTGATCTGACGTGTAGAAATTAACTCGCCAACTAGCTTTATATCTTTCTCAAATGCATCCTAAGTTGACAAAAAGAACCAGCTATATTAATTAGAATTTTGCTAATTTAATCAATGGTCAGTTCTTGGTAGTTTCAGATTAGACCTGATTAATAAAAGTCCTTGTCTGCTTTCTGAATTCATCATCAACACTAGATGTATATATCTCCTTGTTTTTTTATGCAATTATTTGTGCTTGCTTTTGACTTTTTGCTTGCATCTATAGAAATTCAAGTCGCTTTGATAGGTACAATTAATGGGAAAAAAAAATGTAAGACATTTATTTTTCTAAAAAAAATACTTATGTTCATATTTATCAAAGGAGAAAAAGAACGAAAGAAAGAAACGAGATTCGAATTTTAATTCTTATTTCTCTAATGAACTTTTTTTCCTTTATTATTTTGAGGATAAAGATTAACCGCAAACTTAGTATAATGACACGAGCATCGTCTCTTTCGAAAAATACATGTTTAATTCTTGCGAAAAGATATAAAAAATACAGGGATGTAGCAGAATCTTTAATAAAAAAAAAATAAGTGAAGATGACTGTATGATCTCCTCATGGACTTAATTATATTTTTCATACAAAGGCAACCCAACTAATATGAAGCATTTTATAATTGTGATCAGATAATTCAGTAGAAACTTTCATTTAGTCGCTTCGATTGTAACCTAGCAGAACCAGAAATTGCAAGACTTTGGGGTATAATATGAAACATTATATATATATATATAGTTTTCCAAAATTAATTAACTTTTGTTAGGTTTGAATGTCTTTATCAGTGAACCTAACTTTGACAAAAAATTGTAAATTACAAACTTGCACTTCGATTTGAACTAGTACCAAAATCCGAGCTTTCATTCCTTAGTTTCTAATTTTCTATCAAAGGGCAATGACTTTTATATACTGAGGAACTTTTGGTGGCTTTGTCTACCCTAAATTTTTAAAAGGAGAATTCACATATGCCTAGAACAAAAGTTTTTCCCTAGATGATGCCTAAATTCCAAGGAGCATTCAATATTGCAAGTCTTTTTCGATGATGTTTGATAACATCATCTTTTAACTTTTTTTATCCTTTACTTCGTAGCAACTCAATTCTCTTGACATCAGTTCTAATTGAAAATTAAGTGTACCTTTTTTAGCTTCTCTTCTTCCGAACTTCTAATCCTTATTTGAATTTTAAAACATCTTTATCTATTTTAGAATAAGGGTGTTCTTAAACTCATCAAGTCTTTGGCAAGCTTATCTTCGATCGAATTAACTTCAAACGATAAATCCAAACTGTTGAAACCTTTATATTTTTCAAATGATGGATTTACATGAAAAATTTATAAATTTGTGAATTAGTTTAGTTACTTTAGTATAAAAATAAGTGGTCAAGAAATACTGAAAAAATAAATGCACTAAAATTAATTTATAATTCTTTTTTGACCGATTGACTTTGTATTAAAAATTTGAAAATTTTATAAATTTTACAGGTAAACGCATTACTCGTGAAGTAGATTAATTTTGACGATTTAAATTTGTCATTTGAAGTTAATCCAATAAATTTTAAGTTAAGCTCGTCAAAGAGCTACATGAGCTTAAGAACATCCTACTCCTATAAATAAAGTCTTTTCAATATTTACATTTGAATTGAAACAACTGAATAGAAACTTTTTAATGTTATTTAAAATGTAATCCAAACAGTCCTTCAAAATTTACCTAATTCTTGGCAGGTAACAGAAAATTCAGAACCCTAATAAAATCTGTCACTGACATTTAGGCACAGTGTTATGAATAATCTCTTTTTGACTAGGCACATGTTTGTTTTTTTCCCAAAATGGGACTAGAATTGAAATATTGACCGATTTAGTTTGTACTAAATTAATTTGAAAAATTTATAAATTTTACAGGTAAATGCATTACTCATGAAGTAGATTGGTTTCGACGATTTAAATTTGTCGTTTGAAGTTAATCCAATATATTTTAAGTTTAAGCTCGTCATAGAGCTAGATGAGCTTAAGAACATCCTACTCCTATAAATGAAGTCTTTTCAATATTTACATGTGAATTGGAACAACTGAATAGAATTTTTTTAATATGATTTAAAATGTAATCCAAATAATATTGTCAAACAGTCCTTTAAAATTTATTAGATTAACCTAATTATTGGCAAGTAACATAAAATTCGGAACCCAAGCAAAATGTGTCGCTGACATTTAAGCACAAATTTTTTTAATAATCTCTTTTCCACCAGACACATGCTTGTTTCCCAAAATGGGATTAGAATTGAAATATTGACCGATTGACTTTATACTAAATTAATTTGAAATTTTTTTAAATTTTACAGGTTAAACACATTACTCGTGAAGTAAATTGGTTTCGACGATTTAAATTTGTCGTTTGAAGTTGATCCAATAAATTTTAAATTTAGCTCGTCAATGAGCTAAATGAGCTTAAGAACATCCTACTCCTATAAATGAAGTCTTTTCAGTATTTACATGTGAATTGAAACAACTGAATATAAACTTTGTAATGTGATTTAAAATGTAATTCAAATAATATTGTCAAACAGTCCTTCAAGATTTACCTAATTCTTGATAGGTAACAGAAAATTCGGAATCCAAACAGAATTTGTCGCTGACATTTAGGCACAGTTTTTTGAATAAGCACATGTTTGTTTCTTTCCCAAAATTGGGACTAAAATTGGAATACTGTATCTTTACTGGGCTATATTAAAATTCAGGCTCCCATCAACTGTCATACAACTACTCCAAGGACGTATCCGCATCAAATTGGTCAAATGATCTCCCGGTCTTCTTTTGCAATCCACCTTGGTTGAAAGTTTGAAACAAAGTAGCAAATATCATGGGATTTATTGTGGGTTGCTCTTGCACTATGCAATTTGTATTAAAAACAATAAAAGTAATTCTTTCCTATTATAAAATTATATAAGCAACTTCATTAATTTTTTCTGAAAACAAGTACCTTAACAAAAGAACCAAATTAATTCTCTTAATTAGCATCTTATGCGGCCACAGAAGATCCCTAATTGCCTAGTCTTTTATTCAGGCGAACAGGTCCATGCCTGATGCCTCCATGGTAGCCGATTTAAACTTGGTAAGCTCTGGCTTATTTAATACAAATCAGGACTATCCAATTGAACGACCAATTCCCGGCATGCGTTTAACGACCAATTCATATCAGAAACTAAATCATATATATAGTTATTCAATTCGAAACCAATCTCAACAGCAAAATCCCATTTTCAATCATGCATAGTACAGCATCAATCCTTCTCCTCCTCTTGCTGTGTATTACAAACATTTCCTTCTCTTGCAGCACACGAACCGAACTGATCCACATAGATGCCGGCAGCAAGTACTCGAAGCTCGAGTTATTACAACGCATGGTGCAGCGTAGCAAGACCAGAGCAAGATTCCTTGCATCAAGATACATTGACACGACGAGTCAAGTTAGTGTTCCGTCATCCCCAAGCAACGGCGAGTACCTCATATATTTATCGATAGGTACACCGGCTCAACCGGTGGCTCTGACATTAGATACTGGAAGCGACTTGATCTGGACTCAGTGCCAACCATGCCTCCAATGTTTCAACCAACCTCTCCCTTTGTACAACCCGTCTAATTCCTCGTCTTTCTCTGACATATCATGCGAGTCCGACCTTTGTCAGGCACTACCTCGCTCTGCATGCCACAAGAAGTGTATGTATGCTTACAGCTACGGAGACGGGTCGACAACAATAGGTTCTCTAGGAATTGAGACTTTCACCTTAGGATCAACTAAAGTTCAAAAGGTCGGTTTTGGATGCGGGTTCTTAAACACAGGAATTTTCCAGTCAAATGAATCCGGCATAGCGGGTTTCGGCCGTGGACCCTTGTCACTGATATCACAGCTTGGGTATAAAAAATTCTCCTATTGTTTCACATCTTTAGGTGAACCCAAGAGCAGCCCGGTTTTGTTTGGCTCAGCAGCTGAGTTGAACTTAAACACTCGGACCAGAGGAAGAGTTCAGTCGACACCATTCGTAATCAATCCTGCTATGCCCGCATTATATTACCTTACTTTGACAGGTATAACAGTTGGTACGACACTTTTGGAAATACCAAAGTCGACATTTTCATTGAACGAAAACGGCACGGGTGGCGTGTACATAGACTCGGGTACAGGCATGACTCAACTAGCAGAACCCGCTTACAATAAAGCAAAATTGGCATTTTTGTCCCAAATAAAACTACCAGTTGCGAATAGTAGTGTCGAGGCATTTGATCTTTGCTTCAGGTTACCTTCCTCCTCCTCTGACAAGGTTGAAATACCGAAATTCACATTCCATTTTGACGGTGCAGATTTCGAACTACCAACTGAGAATTATCTGGCTCAAGATCCAAGTACCGGCACGATATGTTTGGTCATGGGAAAGTCTCTCGACGGAAGCACGATAATCGGCAATTTCCAGCAGCAGAATTTTCATATACTCTATGATCTTGAAGGAGGGAGGCTGTCTTTTGCCCCGGCACAATGCGACCTGTTGTAGCGCTATACTGAGTACTGATCCTATTTTGGTTGAAGAAGCAAGCCCAGCCCATGATTTTTCGGCCTTAGACTAATTGATTCTTTTTAGTTGTATTAGAAATATTCTTTTGATATTGTAAATTTTACAACTTGTATAGAGTAGGATTGAGCGTATTCTTTAAAGACTGTAATAAGTAGAAACACCGGCTAACAGCATGTACAGAATCAATTTTTCAATCTGTGAAGCTTTCTGGAATTGTGAATTTGGCAGAGATGCAAATATATATAGGGGGTGTTTGGTTCGCGCTAAAGATTTCAGGAAATAGAAGGATTTCAGGGAATGTAATGTCAGAAAATATTATTTCAGAGAATGTGTCATTATCATGTTTGGTTCGCGCATGGCTATTGTTTCAGCATTTCAGAAAATATATCATTACCATGTTTGGTTCGCACATAACTATTGTAATGGCTATCGAGACATGTCTTTGTTGCTTTTAAATTATTAAATTTAACTAAATTTTGTTCAAAAAAAAACTTATTTAGTTCGCATAAATATAAGTCGAACCAATCAAATTATTCAAAGCTGTACTTGACCGGTCGAATTAAAATATGCAAAGATAAATATCAGTCAATTGATGTGCTAAATTATATATAGCATTAATGCATGAAATATGAACAAAGCGTAACAAAAAAAAAAAATTACCAACTGGCCCGTAGACAATTCATTGAAATTGAAAAGTATATTACAAAAATCAAGTAGATCTGTATCGAATCTGCACAGATAGAAGCTGACATTAAGATAAACAAAAATATGCAACACTCTAAAACATATCTAATAATGCCAAAAGTGAAGACATTTCCTGAGTACAGGTACCAACATGCCAATGTACCAGTTTGGCAATTCACAAGAAAACCTGCATTTAAGTTTTTAACATTAAATATCTACAAAACCAATGCATAGAACAACATAATTATATTGCCACAAACAATAACAGTAAAATATCGTAATTACATATAAACAGTTAAAGACTGGCATGGTGAATTACAAACTGACCCTTGTAAACTAGGCCAAACAAGAGAAATGAAAGAACCAGTATCTAACAAGAGAACACTTAATTTTACAAACCGTCCCTTGTAAATTTTATTATATTCACTATAAGCTTACTAGTCCTTTTATATACTAATCTTCTAAAATGAATTTATAACAAGAAACAAATACATTACTGTGATTCACTAACATGATGAGGCTTTTGAAGAAAATATGCAAACAAGTTCTATAGAATGACATATTTGATGTGACATTCATGCATTCAGTTCAATAGTACTGTGATAACAAACACACATCTTGTAGATTACCAAAAAAAAAAAATCATTCCCATCAAATTGCTCAAAATCCGTTAAGTGTGTTGTTTCTAAGAAATTAGTTGTTACTATTATTCGATAAGTGTGTTGTTTTATTAGGTCATCATTAAAGCAAATAGGTCAAATAAATACCAACTTTGTGTCGGATGATGACTAAATTGTAAATCTTTAACAAGCAAGCAGTTGGTACATATTGTTGTTACTCCTACCCGTACCTCCTCTGAAATTGTTGATTTAACTAGATTAGGGAAGGGACATTGGGGCTTAATTAGAGAGTTTTGGTGTTAAATCAAGAGTAAATTTGATCTCAGACTTAAATTTGGACTTAATTTTACAAGTTACCGTTTCATTGCAATCTGCTCCCACACTGTACTTATTCCATCAGGCATAGCATATACTACCTAAAATGTAATTTTCAGTTCACAAACTAGAGAGCATTATAAACACAAAAGACAAAACATTAGTTAAACAATTTAGCGGTGATGAAGCCAAAACATATAGTGAAAATTCATATCTTTTCTTCCGAAAAATGGCGAAAAGCGAATGCAAAGTAGCAATTTTTCCGATTTATTTACCGCAAACGTGTTTTTAGGTTTTTTTGGTAGGTTTTTGAGAAAGTTGCGTATTTAGGCCAAAAACAGAGCAAAAGTGTCGAATTTAGGCGATTTCTGAAGATAGCACCACATCGGGGCATCACATGGAGCATGCAAAACCTCACACGAAGTGCACAACATGCAAAATGGTGAAACTACAGCAAAATCCGCTAAGTCAGGAAGTCGTGCGGGGTCCCCTATGCCACACAATCTGTGGACTCAATCCGTGGACTGTAGATTCTGATTAAATCTCCACCATTTATGCTATTCAGCATAATTCTTCCAGATGGACGCAATTGCTTCAGTGGCAAGCTTTCATATCTATTTTCAACTTCATCTAAACAAACTTGAAGTGCACTCCAAGTTTACACTACCTCCACTACTTCCATTACTCATCTCTCATATTAGAAGGCTATAAATACCCCTCTTGTAATTGATTTCAGTGTGCGTGTTTAATTGTGTTAAGTCCATAGAATAGAGATTAGCAATCATCATTGCTATGTTAGGTTAGAGAGTACTCAGAGAGAGAGGAGTAGCCATCGAAAGCCTAGCAGGAGAAGAAGGCGTCATCTAAGGAGGCAGAGGTTCATCCATCTTCAATTGGGTTGTAATTTATGTTCTCTTTATTTTATTCATTTTATTTTGCTATGGCCATGAGTAGTTAATTCTCTCATCTCTAGGGTGAGGGTTGTACTCGAATTCTAAGTTATGTTTTAATATAAGTTTATGTTTTGTGTATGTTGATTTGAGTTTGCTTTATTATTTAAACATTTTTTATTAAATCCTTGCATTCAGAGTTCTGTCTACTATATGCCAGTAAACCTCCACATACCAATAGGTGTATGATTTCGTTGCATCTCAGTGTAAGGGGGATAATCCATGTAAGTATATGTAACACTTCGGCTAACGAAGCCTGGCAGCGGTTCAAAGACTAGGGTTAGAACCCAGTTGGCTCACTTAGCAGGAAAGCGTAAATTTGTAATTTATATTATATTAGGAAACACCTTTTAGGTAGGGTCTTTGGGATATTTAATTGAGGGGTAGAATAGGAATTGATCAATTGTGTTTGTGTGAGAAAGATAATTGCATGTCTATAATACTTTGAATTGATATCCCAAAAGCCGTTCGCAAGATCGGAAAACCTTTCAAATCATGTACACAGAAACTCAGCACGCCCTGCGGAGTAGTGACAGTACCGCATGCAGAGTAGCTGTGGGACAATCTAGGCCATATGCGGGGTGACAGGCCGCATGCGGGTTAGAGAGACGTCTGAATTTATATTTTTGCATAATTTAGAAGTAAAGCACATGATTCCTAGAGAATCTCTATTTTACTGTTTAACCCAAACTTTAGCGCAATTAGCGTCACCACATAAACCTTGAGGGTATTGAACCCTACCTTTTTATTATTAAAAATTATTTTAAAACCTATTTTCAAAACCCCTCAAGTATCTAGACTAGTGAAAAGTTAGATAATTAATACAATATCCCTGTAGATCGACACCTCAATTATACTACACGGTATGATCATGCACTTGTGATCTGAACGCAAGTAGAATTATGGTCAAAAAATTTATTAATTTATACCGAAAGTTAGTAGTACCATTTTGATCCATCAAGCATCAAAGCATCTTGTACATCGATACAAATTACTAGAAAACCTATGATTGGAACTAGCAAAGAAAATAACTTCAGGGTTTACCAATTACAAAAAAAAAAAAAAATCGAACAGCGACCAAAGGCAAGGTTTGCGATTCTCAATCACGAAGAAAATCGGTGCCGCGGTATCTCCGAACCTAGGGTTTAATCCGAAGACGATAGCGAGCAAAGTTCAATCCAGAAACATTGAGATCGGGAATGGTGCGAGAGGAAAAGAAAAGAAAAAACGAAAAAAAGAGAGATACAGGGCCGAACCAATTTGGAGAAGAGAGAAGTCGGAGACAGAGCGGAGGCCGACTAGACAAAGCGAATTTCTCTCGCGCGTTGGATATCAGAGAGGAAGAGAGGAGTTCCACCGAAAAAAAAAAAAAAATCGCGCGCTGGATGGAATTTCCGTCGAGCGGAAATGAAGAAAATCTGTCTTGTTTCTAGATATCGGAATAGCCGTACTATGATATTCCGATGACAAGGGAATCGGTGATTCTTGTGTTTATTTCCTTCCTCTTTTAACCAAACGCAAACGCGGTAATTACCAAAAAGACAATTAAAATGCCAGAAAACTACCGTCCGAGAGAATAAACCAAACGCCCCCATGTATATATATGCCTTTTTTGAAGGTGCAGATTTCGAACTGCCGCCAGAAAATTATAGCATGATATCCCCTACGGTGCCCAATGATGGCCGGTTAGTCAAAGTCAAGCCTAATTTTTATGGGTCTCAATTTGAAATATAGAATGTCTGTTTTAAGTTTTATACACATTTAAATTAAATGATTCGGATCTAATATGACCTCATCAGGTACCTTAAATTCATAATTCTTAGCGGCGTTAATAGAAGCTATCTTTGTTCCCGGACAGTGCAACTGAGGCTGCATGTCTCATCACATGTGTGTATATATATATAGAGGTCGGCTAATATCAAAACGTTTGTTCCTAGGTCGTGGAACAAACGCTTCGGTATTTACATTTTTAAAATTTAATAGTCAATCCAAATCGTTTAACATTCAATCTATAATAAAATGTGCTTGGAGACAAAATTTTACATTTTTTGGAACTTTTTTACTATTTATTAAGCCAGTTTTAAAATCATTGTTAATAAACAGTGAAAAAATTCTGGATCATTGAAAACAATAATTTTAAAACTGGCTTAATAAATAGTAAAAAAGTTCCAAAAAATATAAAATTTTGTCTCCAAGCACATTTTATTATAGATTGAATATTGAACGGTTTGGATTGACTATTTGGATTTTGAAAATGTAAAACCGAAGCGTTTGTTCCACAACCTAGGAACAAACGTTTTGATATTAGCCAACCTCTATATATATAGACACACACATGTGATGAGACATGCAACCTCAGTTGCACTGTCCGGGAACAAAAGATAGCTTCTATTAACGCTGCTAAGAATTTTGAATTTAAGGTACCTGATGAGGTCATATTAAATCCGAATCATTTAATTTAAATGTGTATAAAACTTAAAACAGACCTTCTATATTTTAAATTGAGACCCAAAAAAATTAGGCTTGACTTTGACTAACCTGCCATCATTAGGCAATAGTTTGGATCGACCATTCGAACTTTGAAAATCATAAAACAAATTAGTTGCACCACGGCTCCGGAACAAACGTTTTGATATTAGCCAACCTCTCTCTCTCTCTCTCTCTATATATTTGAAAGTTACAACATCTTACAACAATTTGGTTTTGTGATTTTCAAAGTCCAAATAATCGATTCAAACTGTTAAACATGATCTCTATATTAAAATGTGCTTGAAGATCAAATTTTACATTTTTTTTTAATTTGTTTACTATTTATTATGTATTTTACAAAACTGTTGTTTTTAGACAATTCTGAACCACTGAAACACAGCAATTTTGTAAAATACTTAATAAATAGTAAAAAAATTCAAAAAATGTAAAATTTTATCTCCAAGCACATTTTAATATAGATATCATGTTGAACGGTTTGGATCGACTGTTTGGACTTTGAAAATTGCAAAATCAAATTGTTGTAAAATGTTGTAACTTTAAAATGTTGTAAGTGGATCCCTTCTATATATATATATATATATATAGAGAGAGAGAGAGAGAGAGAGAGAGAGAGAGAGAGAGAGAGAGAGAGAGAGAGATGGGCTATTGTGCTTTGCAAAGTAAATGGGGGGTTTACTTCGGGCCATATTTTCATTTTTGAAAATCCAAACAACCGATCCGAACCGTTCAACATGTTCTAAATATTGAAATGTGCTTGCAGACTAAATTTTACATTTTTTGGAATTTTTTTACTATTTATTAAGCCACTTTGAAAATCGCTGATCCACTGTGAACAGTAAAAAACAGTAAAATTTTCTGGACCACTGGATCAGCGATTTTCAAAGTGGCTTAATAAATAGTAAAAAAATTCCAAAAAATATAAAATTTAGTCTGCAAGCACATTTCAATATTTAGAACATGTTGAACGGTTCGGATCAGTTGTTTGGATTTTCAAAAATAAAAACATGACCTGAAGTAAACCCCCCTCATTTACTTTGCGAAGCACAATAGCCCATCTATATATATATATATGAGTGAGGCTATGGTGCTATGCATAGCACGGATGGCTAGTGTACTACGGCTCAATATGATACTTTTTAAAATTCTAACGGTCGATCCGAACCGTTCAATGTGATATCCATATGAATATGTACTTGCAAACTAAATTTTATATTTTTTTGAATTTTTTTACTATTTTTTTAGATAGGTAGAAAAATCAGTGTTTTCTGAAAATTCTGGACCATCAAAATTCTACCTATCTAAAAAAATAGTAAAAAAATTCGAAAAAATATAAAATTTAGTTTGCAAGTACATATTCATATGGTTATCACATTGAACGGTTCGGATCGACCGTTAGGATTTTAAAAAGTACCATATTGAGCCGTAGTACACTAGCCATCCGTGCTATGCATAGCACCATAGCCTCACTCTATATATATATATATATATATATATATATATATATATATATATATATAGGATTTTGCTAATATGCTACTCGTATATAAGGGCCCCTCCGTGCTACGGCTCACTTTTTGAGTTTTCAAAATCCTAACGGTCGATCCGAACCATTCAACATGATCTCCATATGAATATGTACTTGCAAACCAAATTTTACATTTTTTAGAATTTTTTTACTATTTATTAAGCCATTTTGAAAATCACTGATCCAATGGTCCAGAATTAGCAATTGTTAGGTGGAATTAAACGCATGTTCTTAGACTGTGGAACAAACACTTCGGTTTTACATTTTCAGAACCATTTAGGTGGAATTGTTCTTAGTTCCGACTGTGGAACAAACGTTTTGAACTATTTATTCAAACCCCTACAACTGAAAGTTCTTAGTTCCGACTAGGATTGTTAGGTGGAATTAAACGCATGTTTGCAGCTAAGGGGGCCTTTCAGACGTGCCATTTGCAAACTTTCTAAATTTAAATGACTATATCTGAAAACATTTCCTACAAACCAAAACTGTGCTAAAACAACAAAGCACGACCCCAAGGAAAAGGGTTTTCTTTTTCGCGGTAATTAGCGGATGATAGAACACAAAATATTCTGAAAAAATGCATGCATGTAGCCTGACAAAGTACTATTTATCTAGCAAGATAAAAACACAACACTCAAAGAGGATCTCAAGATTACCCCGAGAGTAATTTCATAGTTTACTTTTATTTAGTTTCGCCAATTACTTGACTAGAAAAAGAGAAATTTCTGCTACAATCACACAACCTAACAAAAAATTATAACCACCAGGGGTAAAAATGGAAACACGAGCACAAGCCAAACAAAGATGAGATCCGGCAGATGCAACACGACAAATGGACAACCATTTGCACCTTCCTAACAATGAAATATTAACAGAATGGTTCTGAACTAAAGAGACCTAAAGGATGGGGAACAAAGAATGTACAAAATAAAATTTTACATGAAGGAAAGAAAAATTCTACTGCACCCTAACGAAAATTCCTATACTTTTTCATGTACATGTAAAAAAAAGCGCAATCTCCTCTTCTGTCGTCAACTTAGCAGCAAACAACACGCTTTCACATTTTCAGTTACTTACCCAAACCGCTGTTCATGCGGGGTACAATGTTGGGACCCACAATTGCAAATCAAACAAAAAAAAATTAGAGCTCAATTGCCCCGATTTCTTTTTTTCTTTTACATCTTTACCCCAGATAAGTGGGGGCGGGCCCTTTGGTTTGTGTCCAAAGCAAACTTGGACACATTGGGTTCATTTGGAGCCACAACGACCCAAAGGATTTCATTATTTTTGCCAGTTGCCATGATTACACAAAATTGATACTAGCCACCAGGCTCCTCGGAATCACGAGAGGCAGTAGCATCACGTGGTTTCTCTTTGGAAAGAGACCCAATGGGCACATATGCAAATCCTTTGGGGAGTCTCTGGTTCTGCGCCGATGCTTGATCAGAGGTCATCACCAGCTCTTTCTGAAATGTTTGACCAGCCTGCCCAAGCTACAATTGAGTATATATAATTAAAACAACCAAATCTTAAAATTCAAATCAACCAGACAAAAAAGAGTAGGGTTAAAATGCCCCAATGTTTTTGTGCCCCAATCATGCCTCACATACTAATCTCCATTTTCGAAGTCCAAACAATCGATCCGAACTGCTCAACATGATCTCCATATTACAATGTGCTTGGAGACCAAATTTTATATTTTGAAAATGTTTTACTATTTTTTTAGATATATACAAAATCACTGTTTTTGGATGGTCCCGTCTTCTGAAAAACAGTGATTTTGTATCTATCTAAGAAAATAGAAAATTGTATCTATCTAAGAAAATTTGGTTTCCAGCATATTTTCATATGGGGATCATCTTGAAAGCTTCGGATCGACTGTTTGGACTTTGAAAACGGAGATAAGGATGTGAGCCATGATTGGGGCACAAAAACAATGGGGCATTTTAACCCTACTCGACAAAAAATTATAATAATAGCCAATATTGGTTACCTTAGGCTTCATATCCCCATCATCACAAACAATTTGTGTGGAAATTTTTGCAGGAATGACGGCTCTTTTGGGGACGCTTTTACCGGCAAAAGAACCCCGATCAACTGTCTTCCTCTTGAGGGATCCCAGAGGGGGTGAAGTGCCATCATCAGTCTCCCTATTTTGCAAAGTAAACCTGACGGTATTATGTCTGCTGTGAGAAACGGAGCTGTCAACAGTACCATCGTCAGACTGCTGGATGGTCCTGCTGTTGTATGATGATCTGTTGTTGATTGATGTTGTGGCGGATTCGGAGCTCACACCTGGAGGAAGGAATGAGCCACTTTTCGTAGGACCGCTGCGAGTGGGGCCACTACGGGCATATATGTGGCCGGGGGAGATGATGCAATCCTTTTTCTTGCTTAGTATTTGGTTTGAACATTGGACCAGGTCTCTCTGAAAGGTTATTAAAAAAAACAAAAAGAAAAAAGAACAAAATGAGGACAGTTTCGACAGCATCTACCTATGACCAGAATAAATGTGATAAAATATATTACACAGGGATAGTGAAGCTTTGATTATTTTGATTGGGGTAAGAGATGCAATAGGAATGTTAAGACTGTCAAAAGAAAGGTTTCCTTAATCCTGCCTGTAAATAGGATCTTATGATATTTACCTTAAGCTTCTCTCTCTTAATAATTCGCTCACAAAGGAGACGCAGCTTCTCAAGCTCAACCTGTAGCACAGGAGACAGAAAAAGTTATAAAAGAATTCAAACAGAATTCTCTTACTAATGTTGTCAATGAAATAATTTGGAACCAATGCCACTAACCCTTGTTTGCTTCAAGCACTTTATCTCCTCAGGCCCATATTGTTGGTCATCAGCCTGTCAGATTTGCATAAAAAAAATTCTAGGTGTAATGTGCAAGAGTAACAGTATCTCTAACTACAAATCTCAAATCAATTGACTCTGGTTAATTTTAATTCTACCTCTTTCTGCTCAGTGCTGTGCTTGGCACAATAGGCTTTGTGTTGCAAAACACCACCAAGGCCTCTTGCGTTCATGTAAAAACCAGCTCCTCTTGCACACCATGGATGAAAAGTAATGCGGCAGTCTCCATAGTTGCACTGTATGAAACAAAACAGCACCATAAAACTTCAATCATAATTAGCAATATAGGGGCTTCAACTTGAAAAAAATGCCTTCCAACTTTTAATGGTTTATGTGTGATCATGTATACAAAATATATGAAGTACACACTAGGTTAAGTTACTATGGATAGACGTGGATAAAAGAGGAAACGTTTACACCAGAATTTAAAAAAAGTTGATTTAGATTATAAGACAATCTGCAAACAAGTTCCAAACCTTTGAGCATGAACCAGTCTTGCAAAGGCAGATACAGCAAGTGTCCCTCTCCATGGGAAGAATCCCCTGACAAGTAGTCAAAGAAGAAAATATTACCACAAAACTTTAGCTATGATTAAACAACTAAACAAATGACCAATTAGCGAAAAAAAATTACCAATCCTTCAACTAGATTTTCCTGACCCCTTCTAAAGATGGACTCCAACATCCACTGCAGAAAAATTTATAGTCAAATTAAACCTTAATTGAACTCAAATATAAAAAACAAAACCAGGGGAACACAGAGAGAGAGAGAATCATATACCTCAGCACAGAAAGCATGCACCCAGAGACCATCTGTTGTTTTCCTAAAAGCACCAGAAGAATTCCCACACAAAGCACACCTAACTATAAGCCTACCGCTATCTACTAATTGGTTGTTGGTGCTGGGAGAAGTTTTTTCTGGTGGACTCTCTTCACAAACCTCACATCTCCATGGACCTCTCGGGTTCTTCAGACTATGATAACAATCCAAGTGAACATTAACCTGCACCAACAATATTTCAATAATTAAAAAAATCACAATTGATTGCCATAATTGATTGTTTCTTTGAATTCAAATAAGAATAAGAAAGCATATCAGAAAAATAACAACCTTGCATTCTGAACAGACAAAAATGCGGTTCAGCACAGTCTCGCTTCGAGAGCAGATATCACAGACAAGTGTATTGTCCCTGGACAAAATAGGTATCTGAAATACAGTTGCAGATTTCTTGTCTGATGCAGAAGCTTTGCTTGGAGGTGTTCTTGTAGAATCCTTGGCTCGTGTTGACGTACCAATCTTTAATTCCTTCTAAGAATTAATTAACAAAGTAAGAACCAAAATATTCACTTACCCGTAATAATAAGTACACAAATGTATTACAAAATTTCAAATGCTCTGGTGCATGCAATAATAAGTTGTTTTCCTTGGCATGACACTCATATGTGTTTCTTTCTATCAATTAATCAGTTCCAACACTGAATGCCCACACCAATCGGAGAGAGAAAATTAAAGAAAGCAAATGAAAAATAGAATACCTCCTTATTGGTGGTGGTTGGTGTATCATCCTTTGAATCCTTCCTCAGTGCAGAGTTCCTGGAAGAGGTAGCGGCGGCAGCTGTTGCCTCAGCCATGACAGCCTTGGCTTCTCTATGCCTTCTCTCTTTCCGCCCACGCTTCTTTGCATCCTTGACTTCACGCAGGAATTGACTCACCACAATCAAATCCCACTTCCTTCTGTTCACAGCATCCATCTCATTTGGAAGGCTCTGTAAAGAGTTCTCTAGTAAATCCTCTGCAAAACAGAATATTTCCCAATTCAGATATGTAAAACAAAAGTGAACATGACAAGCTCAGGTTTGATAATGAAAATAACTAAATTGTGTTACCACATCTTTGTTTGGAATTGACAGAGTTGTCAAGTAGCTTGGATTGCAAATAAACCAGCTCCCCCTCCACTTCATCTTCAGGTGCGAGATCTAAAATTCCTGATGACTTGGCCTTTGATAGTTCATCCTCTATTGCATCTGACAAATCTGATCCTAAAAGATTAGAAGCAGCTATAACTCTCTAAATAAGGAATATAAAAATAAAAAAAAGAATGCATGATCATATGGTAATACATGTATTCCCTTTCAAAAAAAAATTATCATATTCCCAAGAAAGGAAACATCGATTTATTACCATGAGAATTCTCTTCACGTGACTGTTGATTGGAATTTCCATCCTTCAAATCCATCAATTTTCTTCTAATTAGTGGGTGAATATAAGATGCTGAAGTAATCCCACTGGAACTGCAATAGAAATATGAAGTTCGATTATAGAGTGTAGATTTCATGTGAATAGTGGATACTAAAATTATCAACATAATTTCTGTGGCATTAATTATGTTCTCTTTCAAACTTACTCGAGAACAAGATTATTGCACTGGCCATTTTCTAGAGATCGGGATGTAACATTGGCATCTTCATCCTTCAACAAGTCCTGGTCCATTGAAACTGCCCCATCTGTCAGGACCACATTCTGCTGTGAATCAAATGATTGATTTTTCCTTATATCAGACTGATCTGCAATCTGCAAAACAACATGACATCAGAATATTCAAATCTAAACCAAAGTTGAAAAACTAGGCTTAAAAAAAACAGTCTTACCAGTTCAGATGATACTTCCTCTTTCATACTAGTAGGATCACTAGTAGACAATAATTTGGCGATGTTCTCTTCTTTTGTATCTTCAGTGAGAGAAGATGCAACTGCATTGGCAGCATCAGTCATTTTTGCATCAGTTTCTTCTTCATCATCTTTCAAAATCATAAGGCTGCCTTTGGTTCGTAGCCTGGGTGGCTGAGATTTCACAACTGGACTTTGTAGATCAGAAGAAACATTTGTAGGTTCTTCCTTTTCAACATTATTATTCTGGAACCATTTTACTATTCTCATCTTTAGCCCTGGTGAAAATGTAGTTGTCTCCCCCTGACAACAGAACAGTATCCAAATAAGTAAATTCCTAAAAATGCAATAATTAATAATTAATAAAGATAATTTTCTTTACAAGACAGAGATCATTTATATCAATAAATGAAAAAAAAATTCACATAAGTGCCAGCATCAACCACAATTATTAGAGGTTCTTCCTTTAATAATTGGGTCCTTTAACAGTAGTGAAGTACTGCTCTTCAGTACTTTACTACTGTAAAAACACCATTTTTGCAGATCAAAATTTGTTTTGCTTTTCTCCCTTCTTATTGTTTGTTCATTGGTGACATCAAATTGAGTTATTGTTTGGCTAATCATGTTTTTGTAGCAATCTGCTTCCTCCAATTAGTACAAGTATCAATCATATAAAAACAAAGGCACCATGGAAAAAACTGCTGGGACTGCTACCAGAATCAGCACAAATAGAAACAGAGAAATCAAATAATTAACAGTTCTAGCCTGAGGTCACTTGCTAGTCTATCTACCATACTCAAATCATCTATTAATGAAGGGAATGTTCTGTGTGCAGAGAAACATCCAGACGAGATTATGGGCATAAAATAATGCCCTATGGACTCAATCATGCTGAGGCTAGGCAACATCAAATACAGGATGCTGGGTATCATATTTGTTGCAAACAATTTGATAGAACTTCCAATAGGTTCATAACAAGAAAAAGTTTTTCAAAATTTCCAAAAAGGAGTTCTAGGAGTAGAGATAAGTACCAATAAAGCAGCTTCTAAGGATTCTGATGAGATGCCTACTTCGGCTGCAAGATCACCAACAGTAATCTTCCCACTATCAATCAACTACAAAAAAATGCAATAATTACAAGCCACGTCCAGTACAAGGTTGGCATTTCTGCTTAGGTTATGATCCATCAAAATAGAGTCAATCCTCTTCATGGTTATTTGTCGGTTGGTGGCCGGGGTATAATTGGAAGTTTTCATAACCTGTCCTTATTTACAGATATAACCAATGTCATAAAGTCACACTACCTTTCGTAGACCAGAGCCAAAATCAGGTGAATTCATCCAAAGGCCTGTTCCATCTAAATCGCCATTCGAATTCGCATCCATGGATTGCTCTATGTCTGTCTCCTTTTTGCCCAACTTAGGTGAACTTGAATTTACCAGCTCATTCGATGCACTTGCGTTCTTATCCTTGTTCTTGCGGGTGAATTTCAAAAGAGGCACCTTTTTGGGAGTTACGTTTTGATCCTGCTGAAGGACAACAGCAGGAGGCTCAACTTTGGGACTGACAATGGTAGAGTGCTTTGAGCAAAATGCTCGCATCTCAACCTATGAAAACAAAAAAAACAAATATCAGAAGAGATTTCTTTTTCCTTGGATTAGAAATGAAATGGGAAATATTTAGCTTAAAACAGAATAATTACACTATCATTCTTAGACTTTCCCCATATCTCCATCTGATGCTTTGAATCTCTGGCACATATTGGATGGAAAGCTGCTCTGCATGTCCCTGAAGTACGATCATAAGAATTTCTATATAAGCCTCCAAAAATGTACAAAAAGGAACAGTCATCTAAACGAGTCAAGAACACATTAAAAAGGTGAAGACGACCCTACATAATGCAATGCCCTAAAATAAAAGGCATGTTTCTAATGACCAATAATCTCCTTAATTACATGCAACAAGCAGTCTAGGCAATACAATAGCCAAAATATTTGAAGAAGGTTCTTAGATACATCCTCACTTAGTTTACAGTGATAAATTAAGATTTGGTTAAGAGTGAATATTGATTCCCCCCCTCACGGAAAGGCCTACTGAATATGGTAACCACATGATTCACATTTTTTGAGTTATTTTTTGGGCATCAAGAATCATGCACCTTCAAGGCTTGTGACTCATGATATACATTAAACAGTATACGAAAGCAATACACATGCTTCAAAAGGCAACATAGCACAGCTCCTATTATTAAATACCTTGCTGTGTTACGTCTCACATCAAATGTAATCATATGATTCTTTTTTAGATACATAAATTTAGTTTACATTTGATGGTCAGACCTACATGCTGCATGGCGTAATAAACATGAATCTTTTGAGATACATAAATTTAGTTCACATAGATCTAGAGGTTTTGAACCATGCTAATGTTAGTTAATAAAAAAAGAAGGCCGTGCATGTCACATTTATAAAAAAAAACCTCCTACATGTCATAATGAACATGATTCGAGCCAAAATTAATAATTAGAAAAAATAACAAAACATACCATGGCTACACCATGCTAAACATGATTCTTTTGATGGTCAGACCTATATGCTGCATGGCGTAATAAACATGATTCTTTTTTAGACACATAATTTTAGTTTACATAAATCAAGAGGTTTTGAACCATGCCAATGTTAGTTAATAAAAGAAAGAAGGCAGTGCATGTCGCATTTACATAAAAAAAAAAAACTCATGCATGGCGTAATAAACATGATTCGAGCCAAAATTAATAATTAGAAAAAATTAACAAAAACATACCATGGCTACACCTTACACATACACCATTCTTCACCTTACACACGTTACAAACCAGCTTCTTCCTCATGGTCGGTACACCTTCCAAATTCAGAACCGGCTCCATTGTTTTCATATTGGCAACACTGACCTCAGGTGCCCAAAGACTACAAAACAAGTGGACGTACATATCCAAACCATTTCCGGCTGGCTTAATAACCCCTCCTTCCTTCGGACAGAGCACACACTGCTTTGAATTGCTGTCTCTGTTCCTACACCTCAAACAGAGCCAAGGCTCCTCGGGCACGCCATGCACACCGTAACACTTCTGATGCACGAACACCTTGCATGCCTCGCAACACAAGAGCTTATTGGACTGAACACCGGTTTCACCAGTACAACACATGTCGCAACTGGTACAGGGTTCATCCCCTGACTGAGGAAGGGACAAGAGCCTTTCCAGCCCAGCTTCTTGCCCCAGTAGCTTGTGTTTCTTGTTGGGCCTTTCGGAGGTAAGAACAAACCGGTCTTTCGAGCCCAACATCCAGTGGAGAGATGACACATCCTCCTCCTGTGCTGCCTCCTCCTGAATAGCTTCTGACATAGGTGGAGCAGGAGTTGGTGCAGTGTCAGGTATATTTATTGCATCATTCTTGATTTCTTGCTTAACTGTAGCTGACTCTTGAGAAGCCGCAGCTGGTTCAGAGCTCAGAGCCACTGTTTCCGTGCCAGAGCTTGTATCTTTCTCCACATTTTGCGCTGAAGTACCAACACTTGGAACAGAGAAGCAAGAATCCAACTGCCTCACGTCAAAAAGTTGCTTAGGCAACAGATTTTCTATGTCAGGTAGTGTTATTGGTCGAAAGTACTCTTCAGTCTCGTTCCATATAGTGGTCTTGTCGGAAGGAGGAGGTAGTGGCTTGTCGCTCGGCTCTTCAGCTTTCCTGTGAGAATTTTTCCGACCATCTAAGTGCCTCTCCAGAAAAGAAGCGAGAGTCGAGGGGAGAGAAGGGTCTCTTGGTGCTTCTTCCCCTTCGAACGGACACCGGACCGACAACGCCTTGGCAGCCTGAGAGTAGAGATCCAGGCCGTCCGTACGACCCTTCATATGCCCTTCGCCGTGGCTCATGTAGACGGCGGGATGACGGCGGGCATCGTCGCCGGAACCCTAACGCCAGACGGAAGGCCGAAGAGCTAAATAGGAGCGGGAGTCTATCGTTTTCTTCTTTTCCGGTCAGAACTGCGGTGGGGAAGAGTGGGGGCTAGGGCTAGGGTTAGGGTTAGGGTTTGGTCGTAACTCGTGAGGTCTCTTTGTTTCTCACGAAATGTTCTGTCGAGTCTATTTTTGTTTGTTTTTCGCGATTTTTTGCTCGCTTCTCGGATCCAAAGATGAGATAGGGCACGAATTGGGTTCAGTTTTTCCTATTTTTTCATCATTTTTTTTCTCTTTTTTTATCCACTTTTTTGCACCATCGGGATTTCGTTTCTTTTATTTTATCTTTTTTTGACTTGGGGGCGTGTTTTACGGGTAGCGTGGAATCGCGCAAAGGGAGAGAGAAAAATGAGGGAAAGTTTGCTTTTATAACAATGGAGGGCGAGGATGCTTGCATGCTTGCATCTGGCGACTTTACTGTGCTTAGGCCTAATGCCGGTGGCGATATTTTCATATAGACCCTCATAGGTTCATCTATTACTTAGACCCTCATATGCGCAGCTCCCAATAACATAACATCAAAATCAGGTCCTTGGTAGCATAGTGACAAATGAATAGTTCTGGTTCGGTTCGGTGGGTCAAAAATGTGTGATTCAGGAATAATTCGGTACCACAAGGAAACAAAAAAAAACCCCAAAAAAACTCAAAAATAGAAATTAAAAAAAAATCTCATTTTTTTTCGCGAATAAAATGTATAATATGTTTTTTTTAGTTTATTCAGTATTCGATTCAGAAATAAAAAAAATGAATTAAACGCGAATTAATCGCAAGTTATATTACTAATGCTTAGTAGTACAACTGCACTTTTTCTGAAGACGATATGGTTGAAAATTAAAATCGCAAAAATTTGCTTTCTATAAGGTAAACTATTTTCTAAGAATTTTTAAATGATATGAAATGAACTTTTGCTCCTATCTTATCTCTGATCCCTTTTTTATATCTGACTTGCAACTTTTTTTCCATTTCGGACGAGATTTTCTATGGCTTCAACTCTATTGACGGGTCGTTCAGCAAGTTCAATGTAGCTTCGAAACAAGCTGTGGTAATTGGTAAATTGTTGTGGTTTTGCATTAGTTGTTGTTGCCACAAAGACTATAATGATAATTATGTGGATCAAACAATATTATCATTTTCGTCCCTCCATTTGAGCGAATCCAATACATTCACTTTATATCAGATTTATTGGATCAAAACAAAAATTTCTTTTTCCAGAAAAGATTTATATCGAAGACGAATTAAACAAGAAATTGAAATTATCGTAGACTATTTTAAACAATGAAAAGAAAAGGGAAAACAAACAGCTGTGCTACCTCTGTTTTGCTAATTTGATGCATAAATCCCCTTTATAAAAATTCTAAATAAAGTTCAACTGTTCAAGTATCAAACTTTATAATATGGTGTTTTTTCAATAGTTTTGGTTATTTCACATTAGGATGTCTTTCTTTTTTTATAAAGTAAAATATTAGTAAAATCACACTCATAATAGAAAAAATATAAAGTAACTATCTTACACTCAATATTTTACGGAGTGTTTTCATAATGATATATGTAATTTTGAGTATAAAAATACAAAATTTTAAAATTTTATAAAGATGAATGTGGGAATTTTAAGTTTTAGAGGATCAATATATAGTTTTAATATTTTAGAAATAAAATATAGAGACTTATAATATATTTTTAAGGAGAAAGATAAAATTTATGATTTTGATGAGAAGATATGTTTGTCTTAATTACAATCTCTACCATATTGTAACTACTTCGATCTAACTGCTTCTGTAGTGATATTTCTTGGCAGTTTTGATGTCCAGTTTGCTTGAACTGGACTTGTCCATTAAATCCCATTAGAAGACAATTGAGATATTATTCTTGCATGAAATTTCATGTTTTGCACAATTTAAGTACACTAAAAAGTATTCATATCTAATCTATTTATTTTTTAAAGTAGAATTACAGTGTTCTTAAACTCATCGGGCCTCTTGTGAGCGCAACTCCAAAAATCATATTAGCTTTAAATGACAAATTTAAACCATTGAAGCCAATGTACTTTATGAGTTATGCATCTACATGCAAATTTTATAAATTTTCATATTAATTTTGTGTTAAGTCAAGCGGTCAACAAAAGAAGGTTTATAAATTATTTTTAGTGCATTCATTTTTCATTATTGTTTTACCGCTTGACTTTATACTAAATTAATTTGAAATTTTATAAATTTTGCATATAAATATATCACTCGTTAAGTAAATCGGTTTCAACAGTTTAGATTCGTCATTTAAAATCAATCTGATAGATTTAAAGTTAAGCTCACTGAATAGCTTGTCTGGCTTAAGAACACCTAGTTCTACTCTTTCTATTTAAACCACAAACGTTTATACGTAACGTACAATGTGTTTGTCATTTTTTATCATGATAAATTTAAGTTAAATAATTTGTAAACATTTTATATGACATTAAATATATATCTTTTTTGGAAAATATTGTTGGATTTTATCGTACTTAAGGCAGCGGAATTTCAAAAATTTTGACAAGAAAAGTACCAAAGGAACATCATGTGCGACTGAAATCAAACCAAAATATATTTTCAAATCAATAAGCATCATACTTTTAGTTTATTGTCTCCAAACAAGAAATGAAGATCCTTGAGATGTAGGGTTGTAGCCTCCACCTCCTTGTTGATGCTAATGATGGTTGATGCATTGCAGCGCCTTGGTGGTTGATGTGTGCGTGACCTAGAACGCCTTGCACCAAGATAAGACTCCAAAGTAGAAGTCATCCACGGTATCCACCAAGAAATTAATTAGAAATCAAATATTCCTCTTGCTATAGAGTACTAATTTGGTTGCTCTTTAATCCATATCCTCCATAAAACTATTCTTGAGTTTTAAGGTTGTGTTCATGCTTGTGTGTTTTATTACCACAATAATAAAACTCCCACTACAATTATAAAATTTAAGTCTAATTTTGTAGCAGGTCCAAGACCCCCATTTTCACTAAGACAAGTCAACGTCGGCATGAAACTTGAACTTAGCTAGATGAGGTAGGCAACCCTTTGCCAATCATAACCGGATGACTCTTGGTGTTCATTCAACCATCTTATGTTTGAACAAACTATTTCCCAAGGCCCAAAACCGTTTTGAATTATCATTGTCAAGTAAACATCTCTCTATTTGGTTCGACATGACCGTTATGCCCCATATCTCCTAAAGATAGAAAGTGATGCCTACTGAAGAGGTCCCATCAACTAACGATCGATAGTTTGATCTGGATAGAGAATGAAGGGAATGACTTTTAATTTTTCTGGACCTCTTATTTAATTTTAGGTAGTCGTGTGATTCATACACCCATACATATCTTATAACCATCATAGAATTAATATAAACAATTGCTTTGTGAGTTTGTATGGCTCTTACGAAAACTCTTTCCGCAATCGTTGCTCCTTCCACTATCTCTATGGCCGAAGTCACCTATTGAGCAACTTAATTACCTATGCCCTCCCAAAATCTACTTAGAACTATTTTAATAGAAATTGAAATTACATTTAAAATTCTCAATCCTAAATGTAGTAGGCATGCAAGCCTTAAATGAATTACATGAGAAGCAAGTTAACATCCTTGCTTATTTAATAAATCAAATTAATTAATATCATGGGACACCAAAGGCCACGTTACAAGCATTCACACAAGCATTCATTACATCACACAAGGCATTGAAATCATGAGCCACACAAACCCACTCTTCGCTGCAAAACAGAGTTAGTTTTTGTGCAACCATTGCACACATACACAAACAATTCATGCATTCTTATTAATCAATTGATTCCCAACATCATAACTAAAATTTAATATTTTGGGATTTAATAGACTAATCTTATTTGGAATTTTGGCCAAAATCAATCACACATAAGCTTATGCTCTGATACCACTGTTGGATTTTATGGTACTTAAGGCAGCGGAATTTCAAAAATTTTGACAAGAAAAATACCAAAGGAACATCATGTGCGACTGAAATCAAACCAAAATCTATTTCAAAATCAATAAGCATCATAACTTTAGTTTCTTGTCTCCAAACAATAAATGAAGGTCCTTGAGACGTAGGATTGTAGCCTCCACCTCCTTGTTGATGCTAATGGTGGTTGATGCCTTGTAGAGCCTTGGTAGTTGATGTGTGCATGACCTAGAATGCCTTGCACCAAGATGAGACTCCAAAGTAGAAGTCATCCATGGTATCCACCAAGAAATTAATTAGAAATCAAATATTCTTCTTGCTAGAGAGTACTAATTTGGTTGCTCCTTAATCCCTATCCTCCATAGAACTATTCTTGAGTTTTAGGGTTTGTGGGTTCTCAACACACGAGAGATGAAACAAGAGAGAGAGAGAGTTTTGGCAGAACTTCAACTCTAAAAAACGAATGCATCTCAAAAGGAATGAGAGATAGAATATATGTAGCAAACAAGGAATGTAAATTATGTTTCCAAAATTAATCTCACGTTCTATCATGTTTTTTACCATAATCTAATTCGAATTAGGTTATGCTCCAGAAATAAAAGTTATAGATATTTCTTTTAGATTTCCATCCATATATAGTACGCCCAAAACGAACATCGTATGAGGGCTCTATGGTCCAAACACAAAACATGCGCAGCAGTTTATAGAACATGGTAGTCTAAATTAAGCACCACGTTTTACCACATTTTTGACCATCATCTGTTTCTAATTTGGCTTTTCTCCAGAGAGACAAAGTTCTACATATTTCTTTTACCTTTCTAGAAATATATAGAATGCTAAAAACAAGATTCTTAGGAGAGAGAGATATGGTTAAAATAAGAAACGCTGCGCAACAAGTTTCAGAAAACGTGGTAAACTATTTTGGGCAAACTTTTAATTTTGGAAATAATTCTTAAATAAACATGGGTCATAATTAACAAAAGCCATTGGACTTTGTTTATTGGGCCAAGTTCTATTTTTCCTTATTTGAATTAATACAATTAATCTAATTAATTGCAGTATCATATATAATTATCACTAATTTACATGATGGACATTGGTATTCTTGATAATTACTATCTCTCCACATGAGAGATACATACTGAAATAGAATCTGTATAATTGCCAGTTACGGACAACATTGGATAATACCCACGAATATGTATTCTTGTGTGAGAAAAACAATCATCTCATACCTTAGAATTTCAGACACAAATAAAGCATTAATGACACAAACATATTCCATATTAAATGTTTTATTTTGGTCACGTCCAATTTCCTGATCTCCATCAGGTATCCATTTGATTAGATTGACAACTCATTGTCATATGATCTGCAAAACATGACATCATCTAATTCAAATGCTAATCTTATACCAGCAATTAATGTTCCTTGTTAATTACCAAGACTATGGATACTTTAAAGTATTTATTAACTCCTTTATAGAGTTCCACAATTTCAAGTCCTCAACTTGAATGATTTATAAGTAATAAAATATTCGAGAAATAAAATGATAAACAAAACATTCAATTACATGAACAAAACTTAGAAAACAATCATCCTATGATTAACTTCTAGATCACAACACTAACAAAAATATACAAATATACTTAGAATGTAAGGAGTTCAGATAAAAAATGTTGTTACAAGACATATGAGAGGTTGTATCTCTTTTATATGGGAATACAAATACTTCTTTTTTCACAGTTTACTATAACATACTAGAGGTGAAGGTCAGACTTTTAAAGTACAAATTATTTTCAATAGAGATTAATTTGACAATATTCATAATATTTTACTATAAATTATATAAAAGTTACGACACAAAGTACAAATTATTAAAAAAAAATTGACCCATTGACCCATTCTTTGATTGTGGATCCGCGCTGACCACCATAACGTTGCACAACGATAAGGTGATATATAATTAGGGAGCAACAAAACAAAACAAAAACACACAAATGAACAGTCGTTGAAAATGGACCCGGATTGTCCGTTACAAGTTACAAGGAGAGGTGAAAATGATAACGTGTCAGTGAGAGAGCGAAAGATGGAGAAAGAGACAAACGGGTCCGCCTTTGCTCTTTTGTCATATTTTGTTGGGCGCCAGATCCGAGTCTAACCAACTCATTTAAAATCACACCCGTTTAGACTGAGCTGTCCCGCTTAATCTGCTCCATACCCGGTTGGACCGATTCGTAATTTTACAACTTTTGACTCACCTTTCAAAACATCTGTATTGTGATTTTATTTTTTCTAGAGCATGCATGTACTTTCTATTAGGGGTATCAATGGCACCCTTTTATTCGTTTATCCGATCCGTATCGTATCCGAAAAACAGGTACGGATAAGATTTTTTTTCGTTAGCTTATCGGTACAGTTAAGAGTAATGATTTTTTTTTCGTTATGTTACCCGTTATCCTATAAGATAATTTTTAAAAAAAAATTATATATATGAATATATATTTGTATGGAGATAATACATGATATGATAAAATTTTGTAATTTACTAAATTTTCATAATATAAATTAGTTGTATTCATTATTATTTTTTTCTTTTTTTTTTCTTTTGAATAATATTTTATCGAAATCACAAATCGAGATGTCAATGGTACTTTTTTACCCGTTTACCCGACCCGTACCGTATTAAAAAAATGGATAAGAGTAATGATTTTCTCCGTTATCATAACAGTACGGGTATAAAAATGACTCCACCCGACCTATATCGTACCCGTTGACACTCCTACTTCCTATTTTATTTTATTCTTTTTTTTTTGAAATGTAACATAATTTCTAATTTAGAAAGTTTTCATTTAATGAAATTGCTTTCTAATTATTTTATTGGTTCTCGTTCTCTCATTTATAATAATAATTGTTGGCATGACACTAGAAGAAATTAAACGTTAATTACATGAATGTAGATATATAAATTAAAATTAACTTAATTTTTATTTAGTACCTGACAACTGTTTTTTCTTCTTCTTAATTTTACAGATGTAATTAAGAGAGATTTTTTCTTAGGTTGGAAATTCGAGAACGGTTATTGATTCGGATTTCTGTCGGAATACGATAATTAGCATAATTCAAGGTCCAATTGCAAATAGGCATAATTTTTTATTTATAGAAATTATTTAAAAATAATATAAAATATATATATATATGGATTGTATGGAAATTTCGATCATGTAAAAAGAACTGAATCATAAATTCAGTTCTTAGATAATTCTAAAGAAACATAATCAATAATTTGGTTACTTTTGATGTCATGCCACACCACATGACTACATAGAAAGCCACACAAGAAATTCAACTTCTAGACTTTAATTTCACATAGACTTGTGAGTCACTGCCACAAAAAATCTGAATAGCTAATGAAACTAAATTAACAATTCAATTTCTTAGAAATTTTTGAAGGAGCAGAATCATGCATGATTTGGTTTATTGTGTGAGACAGAAATTTCCATGTACCAATTTTCTATATTATTTTTAAGTAATATTTATAAATAAAAAATTCTGATAAACAGACAGCAAGCTAGATACGATCATGATTGATTATGAAGTTATTTTCAAAGTTCAGTTCAATCTGAGTGAACCCGGTGCAAATACGGAATCCAACAGGACATCATCATGGCAAATTGATTTACCTAAATGATGAAATATTTTGAAAATTTAATCCATGGTTGGTGAATGTGGACCGTTGAAAAGTTAATAGTATTCGTTAAGTATCGGTGGCATATACACAAATTCAGAGTAGTTCAGCTTGATCCAGTTTCATGGAAAATAGAAAAGATCGATGACGGTTCCTTCTCTATTAAGATTTTAGATTTGTCATGTCATTTTCAAAGCTCTTATGGAGAAAATTCACGGAATATTATAACTTCCGTTTCAACTTCCAATACATTTTATAATAATTAAATGCAAAGTCTCCCGTTTTTTAGAAGTGGGGAAGGAATATATAAATCATGAAGCATATAAGTTCCCAGGACTTAAAATACTAACTTTTTCTCAAAAAGAAAAAAAGAAGAAGTTTTTTTTAAGCATATGTAAGCTCAAATGGAGTTTGAGTTCTCCTTATCATGTACTCATAACATTCACATGTTTTATAAGTATGAGGTGTTAGATTTATTGTCAACTTCGTTAGATTAAATGTTAATATTGAGCATATATGTAATATAATTATAGATTGTTTACTGTCATATATGGTTGTCAATTAAAGTGATCAAATAAGGTAATAGACAATCAATATATTCATTAGGATGTGGTCCATAAATGTGTAGATCAATTTAGACAAAGATCAAATTATTGATGGACTGATTCTGAGATTTGCAATTTAAAAAACTGTCATTTAAGAGGATTGTGTGGGCCACACGGATATCAATGCGGCCGCACGGATTTTGATGTGACAGCACGGTTTTTGATGCAAATCACACAAAATACCTTTTTAAAGTTGGCAGATAATCAGATAGGTTACTAATATAAGGATTGGTTCCCAAGCCACAAGATAATAGAGAAAAACACAGAAACTGAAAATACATTTTTCTCTTTAGAAAAAATACAGCTCTGTGTGTCTTCTCTTCTTCTTCCACCATTAAATAATAGAGAAGAGAAATCCATTAGGAAATTTGGAGATGATTTCTCAAGAGCCATATTTTGCTGCCTTGGAAGACTTGATCCACGACCATACGATGAAAATGTGAGAATGGCTTCTTGTCATTGAAAACTTGTCTCGTGCTCACGAAGATTGCTGTTGCTCTATCAAGGCTTTGGATATTCCATGACAAACGGCATGTAATTAAGTATTATGTTCCGCATTTATGATTTATGTTTTGGGTCTCTTTGGCATAGGACGGTCATTAGATTAAGGTGGATAACTATTTCTCCTTCCCGGAGTGTAAGTGTTTGACCTCTAGATGAGATGTAATTGTTTGATCTCTAGACAAGACTTAATTGTTTGGCTTTTATGATTCCCCAACATGAGATATATATACACATTATTATAAAAGCTCAAATTATATATTGTATTGTTCGAGAGTTGATTATATATTTTTTGTTTCAAAATAATAAACATGTAAATATTAAAAATGAAGCAAATTATTCTTATTTTACCGTGCCAATTAAGATATTGCACTGTAATATTTAAGGGGCATATCACATCTAGATTATGTGACCTATTTCAAAAAGTTTAAGCCATCAGTGTTAGAGTCTAACGAAGCCTACCTCATGCTCAGCTCTATCCCAAATAAAAACCCACCAAAACTCAAACCCGTTAGTCATGATCACCATCGCAACTGACCAGAACCAAATTATTTGAGTAAAGCTAGCTAGAGTGTGATGTGCTCACTAAGAAAATTGATGAGCACGGCTCCAAAAGTCTATCGGATTTGGTTTCAAATGACAAATTCATGACCGTTGAAATCCATCTACTTGATGAGTGATGTATATACATGAATTTTTTTTTAAGTTTCGAATTCATTTAGTACAAAGTCAAGCGGTAAAAAAAATGAACATTTTATAAGTTGTTTTATATATTCATCTTTTTTTTTACTGCTTTACTTTGTACTAAACGAATTTGAAACTTTCAAAATTTTGCATGTACATGCATTACTCATGAAGTAGTTGGATTTAATGGTTTGAATTCATCGTTTGAAACCAATCCGATAGAATTTTGTAGTTGTGCTCACCAACCCCTCTTGGTGAGCACACACACCTTAGCTTTGCACTAATTACATAGCAGTGCCCACCAATAATGAGGTGCACAAGGCCGCAAGCTTGTCTAGAGCAGGGGAGGATCTAGGATTTTCATTTGCTTAATAGTTTTCAAAAATAGAAAAAACAACTAATAATTTCAATATGTTAGAAAGAACATCAAACAAAATAGATAAAACATCTTATAATTTATATGTACTAGAAGGACTCCGAAACATTTTCCAGGCATGATTTTTCTCGGCTGTAAAAAAAGTTAATAATTTCTTGGTGTGTTACTGGAAAAAAAATAAAAATGATTTGGATGTGAATTATTGATCTCGGTTCAAAAATCACTTCTAGTAAATAAAAAAATTATCGTGGTCCTTCTAGTACATTCAAATTCTAAGGTACTCCATCTATTTTGAAAAAAAATGATTTGCCATCATTACGAAATGTCAAATCATTTTTTTTTTTCAAAAATAGATGGAGTATCTTACCATTTGAATGTACTAGAAGGATCTAAATTTTTTTTTATAGCCGGAAAAAATCCTACCTGAAAAATGTTTCGGAGTCCTTCCAGTACATCTAAATTATAAGATGTTTTATCTATTTTGTTTGATGTTTTTTCTAACATATTCAAATTATTAATTGTTCTTTCTATTTTTGAAAATTATTAAACAAATATATTAAATTGACCGTAATAAGCTAATATTTTTGGTTTTTGCAGGGGCGCAACAACAAATGGCGGCCCCTAAAAATGAAGCCGTCATTTATTGTTGTGGTCCTGGTAAGTATGAAATTCTCCTAAAACAGTGGTCTTTATTTTTTTGGGTAGAGGTATATTTAAAATTTTCAGTTTTATTTAATTATTTTGAGCGCTTATCTTGATACTAAATAAATTCAAAAAAATTAAATTTTTATATGTAAAATTTTAAGAAAGCCCCTCTACCGCGATAAAAAGGCGAAGGGGAGAACCTAGTTTTGAGATTGCACGGACTAGCCAGACTTTTAATCGTCAGAATAGGTGAGTGGCTTGGCCTTTGAACTTCCACTTTGACGATATTATTTACAAGGAAGGGTAGATATTTTGAGTTTCATTTCCATTTCCCTTCCCGGCGCCTAGCACCTATTCTCTCTTCTCCAGTTCTCCGGTAGCGAAATTCGAAAATGGCTCAGGATCAACCCTTCCCAGTTCCCAACTATTTCTCAGACTTCATTGTTAGATTCGATCATCTGCTCACATGCCCTGCTTGGTATAATTCCCTCATTTACTACTTTTAATTTAGCCCATTATTTTTACCTTTAACAACCTACCTATAATACAATAGACTGTAATTTTTATTTTCTCTTGTTTTATGGCAGCAACCTCCGGCTTCAAGAACCCGTGCTGCTAACCTGTGATCACCTTCTCTGTCGGTACCGCCAATTTTATTCTCAGTATTAATGTTTTCTTCATTCAGTCAAATATATATATATGAGATAGGCTAATGTCATAACGTTATAACTTCGGCCGAAGTTATAACGGGTCACTTTTTGCAATTTCAAAATCCAAACAACCGATCCGAACCGTTCAACATGTTCTAAATATTGAAATGTGCTTGGAGACCAAATTTTACATTTTTTGGAATTTTTTTGCTATTTATTAAGCCACTTTGAAAATTCTGATCTGGTGGTCTAGAAAATTTTACTGTTTTTTACTGTTCACAGCAGATCTGCGATTTTCAAAGTGGCTTAATAAATAGTAAAAAAATTCCAAAAAATGTAAAATTTGGTCTCCAAGCACATTTCAATATTTAGAAAAAGTTGAACAGTTCGGATCGGTTGTTTGGATTTTAAAAACTAATAAACAACTCGTTATAACTTCGGCCGAAGTTATAACGTTATGATATTAGCCTATCTATATATATATCTACTAATTATTTCTAATTGTAATTGTTAGTCTTCAATTTAATTTCTTCATGCAATCAAGAATATATGCTAATTTCTAAACTAATTGTTAGTTTTAAATTTAATTATAGAATGTGCATTCCTACTAGTAAAAGCGTCACATGTCCCAAATGCAACATAATTTCTCATTTCAAAGGTATGTGTCAAAGGCGGTATTTCATATCTCTTCTCATGTTTCCTAGATGCCTCTTTATGTACATTTGTTTTTCAAGGTGAACTTCTATTTTCCGAAGATGAGATCATCTCTGTTTTTGCTTTCGGCAAAATTGTAGATGTCATGCCGTCGATATTCATGGAAGAAATGATCAAGATATTTAAAGAAGCTGATAGTTCGCTTCGTGATATTACTAGAGAATTAGTCTCTGGCAATGTTTCAAGTGCTACTGAGAATTCTTCAACTTCCAAGTGTGGCACTTTTCAAATATGCTTAATTTCTTTGCTCTATTTTAAATAAATTAGGATCAAATTTGGAAGTGTTTTGGTAATACAGCATAAGTAGCCTTGATTATGAAACATGTGTCCTGCCTTGAATTAGTATTATTTATCTATCTGATACATGTTGAGGTTTATTAAGTTTTTTCGAGGCGCTGCTTGTTATTTCTCTCTCTTCTTATTAGATGAGATCGGTTTCTTCAATTTTTCTTATGCTTAGATCGAACCGTTATCAAAGTTCCAAAATTTTGTTGGTGATTAGGATCAAACTGGACCTAAATGTTCTTTATATATGTATGTTCGTGTGCAGGCCTGATGAAAGAAAGAATCTGGTATTGCTTGGCTGTGCTCTGAATCCAAATGAGACGGTAATTTATACAAAATGAAAACTTTGCATTTTGTTTCTTCTGCAATACAACTCCTCGGAGAGTAATACATCTCCCTTTCATTTTTTTCCTTTCACTAAACAAATCATATAGGACATGCTGATGAAGTTTGCCACTCAAAACTCTGCTATCACAAATCAATTTTGGAGGGAGAATGTGACTCATGTGGTGATCTCGACTGACAATAGTAGCACCTTTAGGAGAGAATTCAAGTTTTTAATGGCTATTTTATTTGGGAAATGGGTCGTAAGTATAGAATGTAAGAAACTTTTACTGTTTATTCATATGTTTACGGTCCCTTCTATGTCAATAAAAACATACTATAGAATAATAAATTTATTGTCATTTTTTACAGCTTTAAAAATTCAATTGAAAAAGGAGATTATTATAAAGTATTCTAATTTTAAAATTCATTTGGCTTAGTATTTCTGACTAAATTAAATAAAAGCTGTGACCTTAGCCACCCTAGATCTCTCAAGCGTGCTTGCAACAAAACAAAGGGCTTCTTCTTTTCTTCATATTTTTTTTCTTTTTTCTTTTTGGTGGCACCAGGGATCAATGCTTGCTTGCAAAAAGGGCGGCTGATGCCGGAAGAGCCTTACGAAGTGAATCATGATTTACATGGATCTTTTGATGGCCCTAAGAAAGGAAGAATCAGAGTGAATAATAAGGTTTCTCTCTCTCTTTATAAGTTTTTAGTATCTGTTTTAGAGTAATATGAACTATTGTTGTTTTGTTGTTGGATGTATGGATTGATATGTTTTTAGGATTCTTTTAGTTTCTAGCAAGGGACATATGAATATTAGTAGTATATGATGGATGTAATATTGAGATTCTGATACCAGAGATTTGGTATCTGTTCTCCAACTCTTGGTTTCAAAATATGAAATCGGTGGGGGATACCACTTTTGTCAAAAAAAAAAAAAGGTTCCTCTCTCTCTGTCCGATGGCATAATATATGTGCTAACTTGATTTTAGTTCTTGAGATATGCCCTGATGAGTAATATACTAATCTTGTTTCCATATATATATCCCTAATTAACGGCAGGCCCCAAAACTGTTTGCTGGATTAGGGTTCTTTCTCAGCTCTTACTTGGAACCTCTCATCAGAGCACGCCTCGAAGAAGTGCTTGTAGCTGCTGGTGGCACAATAATAAAAAAAGAGGATCTCCACCTGCCACCTGCTGCTTTAGGGGATGAGTCACTTGAGAAATACATAGTGATAAATGAGGAAGAGCCACTGAGCTCGGGGGACATGGACAAGACCAAACTTGAGCGCTCTGAAGAGATGTTTGAATTTTGTAAGAGGACTGAGTCTCCTCGTTTCGTTGGTTACACAAACATAGCAGATGCAATTGCCGCTTTAGATAGCGGAATACTCAACAAGGAATATGTCAGGGTTTGGGAGTTGATCTGTAACGAGGTATGTATAACTAATTGATTTGGTTAGGTGTTAGGTGCTTGTGGTCTCTCTTGCTTAGTCATATTTTGGTAATTGTTGCGAACTTGCGATGCTACAAAGAGGGCTCTTTTATGGTTATAGTTTATTTTGTTGTGAACAGTATAGACTCAAAAATATTCTCAGAGTTTTTTGTTATAATTATCTTGCTCAAAAAACATTTTGACTCTCTACTACAGTGGACCCAACTGCAATTTGTGGAAAAGGTTTTGAAATTAGAAACAGATATAAGCCAAAATTTAAGATATGTAGGAGAACAAGGATGAAATTAACATATGTTTACTTCATATAAAAGACAAACTGCGGATTGCTGATTTTGCTCCCTGACTCACTGCAAACAAAATATTTGAGTATTGTAGATTTCAGGGGATCAATTTAGGTCATTAGACCTAAATTGGTTTACTTGGCATGTTGCAGTTGCATATGAGGAGGAAGCACATTTTGTCGGAGTAGTCATATTTTGCCAGGTTCATTGCTTTTACACAATGTTCCTGACATTACTTGACATAAGTTAACATTATGCGCTTTTTGCTTCATATCCTTAATTTCAACTTTCAAGCTGTCACATTAGTTTATAAACAATGCAGCAATACAAAACTCACTCTTGTACTGGTGAAAGATTATGGCATGGTGAAAGCTGGATTGTCAAGTGCATTGGACAAGTATCCTCTCCAATACTGTAAAAGATTCCCTTCACTTTACGGTTTGAGATTAACTCTCAGCCGCTTTGAGATTCAGGCTAGTGCAGGGGGTAGTATTATTAGGCTTTGAAATTTGTGCCAAGTTAAAAAGAATGGTCCAGATCTAGTAATTGTAAAAGATTCCCTATTACGGTACCGGAGAGGATGCGAATTGCAAGTGCATTAGCAAAATAGTTGAGAAACACAGTAATTAATGGGGCTTTAGTACTAAAAGAGTTACCGCCGTTAAATAGTAAAAGAGGTACCGAAAGGCAAATTACTTAAAAGACATAGGTCTGAGTTTCATGAATTTGAATCAATCTGATATATATTTTAGATTGAAATTCATAAAAAGAAGTGCATTTGAAACATAAAAATAAAAAATGCATTTTCAAAACTGACACTGTCTAAAAGCCTTGTTTTGCTATAAGTTTGTCTTGAAAAGTCTCAAAACATGTTATGATTAGTGTGAAATTCAGAAGAAGAAGAATACATTTATACGGTTACCTTACTATAACTAGTGATCTAGACATGATCTGTTCAGGATCCATTAAATTCTCTCATGATTAACCCTCTTTGTGCTCCATGTGTTGCCCTCATAATTTAGGAAAAGTTATTTCTAACGGGGAGTAGGGTTAAAATGCAACATTGATTTTGTGCTGCAATCATGTTCCGCATTCTTATCTCTGTTTTTAAAGTCGGAAACAGTTAATCCGAACTGCTCAACATGATCTTTTCTTTTTTATATTTATTTATTTACTTTTTAGATAGGTAAAAAATCACTATTTTCAGATGATTCTGGACAATCCAAAACAGTGTTTTACTAAAAAAATAATAAACAAATTTAAAAATATATATAATTTGGTCTCCAAATACATTTTAATATGAAGGTTATTTTGAATGGTTCGGATTGATTTTTCAAAATTTGATAACAGAGATAAAGATGTAGAACATAATTTGAGCACAAAACCAACGATAAAGTAGGATAATAGTTGTAGGTAAACTTTATCCTTAAATTATTCCTCTTCGAAAACATAGTATAAGATCATAATACAGTAGTCAATATTAAATCTGCTAATAGGACAATAGTTGTAGCGAGATCAAGTTGATCATTGAGTGATGGAAACCTTTCGCATTTTGAATTTATTGATTTTTGATGTATTAAATGATAACTGAATTGTGAAAGATCTGATTTGTATTTTATTTATGTCTTACAACACATTTACACAAAAAATACAAAAAGTTAGGAATGTTAAGCTTGACTCATCAAATAAGATCATAATCGGTTCAAATTCATAATTTAAAACGTTGCTCCGATGATTTTTAAAGCTAAATTTGCGAACTGCCTTAGTAAATTTAAGCTCATACTTATTTTATGGCACGCACAAAAATACAAACAAATTAATGCAAGAACACAAAGGGTGGTGCTTTGGATATATATAATTGAAGCAATTTATTTAATTTGTATCCTTACAAGCAACAAAAAGCAAATTTAAGACATAAAAAAGTCGGAAAAACAATAAATTAAACCGTTGAAACATCTGATTTATTTTACAAGTGATGCGTTTATCAATCAAATTTAAAATTTTCACTTAATTTAGTATAACGCCAAACGATAAAAAAAGTTTATAAGTTATTATTTATTGCATTTATTTTTTTTATCATTTTAATCGCTTGACTTTATACTAAATTAATTTGTAAATTTGACATGTAAATACATCACCTGTGAAATAGATTAGTTTTAACGGTTTGTATTCATCGTTTGAAGCCGATTAAGCTTAAGAACACCAATAAGCTGACAAACACTTACAAAGATATGCATTCATTTCGAGCATGGCATCACCATTGAAGTTGCAAGTGCTTTGTGTTTTCCGTGCTTGATAGTACACATTGAACATATAGGAAGCATGGAAGTTGTCATTGTTAGACTGATAACAATTCCCTCCTGGTTGGATGGGCCGACAGTCAACATCACCGTTCCGGCATAGATTGTCTATGTCGCTCTTAGAGCTTGTTCGGCATGGTACTGTGTGCGTGGGAAAAAAAATTCACTCAGACTGAATTTTTTTTTTCCACGAGCACTACTTTCCGGGTAGAGCTTACTTACCTCTTTTACTATCTCGGCGATCCATATTCCCTTCCTCCAAAATATACTGACTTATGACTATTCCCGTAAGAAGTTTCAAATTTAGTTCAAAAATCTCCTGTTCCCAATCCAATTCCCGTTCCCTCTTGCCGCCGAACAGGCCCATAAGATTTGGTAGGCCGTCGATCGCAACACACCAAAAATTTGCCTGTACATTTTATTTTAATAAGACGGATTTTATAAATTGTATGCTTTATTATGTTAGTAAATCAATGTATCCTATTAAAAAAAAAATTCAATGTAGAGAGGTTCATAGGCAGATCTAAAGTCAATTCAGAGAATGCTTGGTCATTTTTATGAATCATGCACATTAAAATTTAATTGATTTTTATAAAGTATTTATATAGTTTAAACCCTGTCATATAATGCCGAAATTTTTATTAATACCATTCCAAAAAAAACACAAATTCTGGAGAATTCGAAAAATACCAGGATCGCAATGACAATTGGCGGTTCTATTCTTGGAGGCGCCATTTGTCGTTGTGGCCCGCAAAAACTAAAAGAATCCAAAGAAATTCATCTTACTCCGTGGAGTTTTAAAATATTTGCTTTAATATTTTTCAAAAATAGAAAAAACAAATAATAATTTGAATATGTTAAAAAGAACATCAAATAAAATAGATAAAACATCTTATAATTTAGATATACTAAAAGGACTCCGAAATATTTTTCAGGTAGGATTTTTCCCGGTTGTAAAAAAAATTAAACTATTTCTTGGTGTGTTATTGAAAAAAAATAAAAATGCTTTGGATCTGAATTATTGATCCCGGTTCAAAAGTCACTCCATCTATTACATTCAAATTGTAAGATACTCCATCTATTTTTGAAATTTTTTTTTTGACTTTTGTAATGATGGCAAGGAATTTTTTTTCAAAATAGAATGACCATAATAATTTCTTTATTTACTAGAAGTGACTTTTGAACCGGGATTAACAATTCAGATACAAATCATTTTTATTTTTTTTTCTAGTAACACACCAAGAAATAGTTTAATATTTTTTACGGCCGGGAAAAATTATGCCTGAAAAATATTTCGGAGTCCTTCTAGTACATCTAAATTATAAGATGTTTCATCTATTTTATTGATATTCTTTCTAACATATTCAAATTCTTAATTGTTCTTTCTATTTTGAAAATTATTAAAAAAATATATTAAAAATCAACGGTTATGTTTAATTTGTTGGGTTTTTTTGAGTTTTTGCAAAGCCGCAAAGCCGCAACGACAAATGGCGGCCCCCATTTTTGAGGACTGCCATTTGTCGTTGCGACCCTGATAGATTTGAAATTTTGTTAAATTTGTGTTTTTTTTTAAGAATGATATTAATGAACATTTTGGCATAAAATGTCAAATTTGTGCTTGTAACTTAGTAGCTAGAATTTCAATTTGTGGTTGTGGACTTGTGGAGATGGGTTCATATTCCAATTGGCACACATTATGTATTTTAGTTTCAACCTCCTAATTTAAATTTTCTAATTTCACCCCTTTAGAGGTTTTTAAATAAGAATTTCTGTAAACATGTAAAATAACTTACCAGATTCCTGAATGGTGTGACTCGTCCCTCTGCAATTTTGCCAGAAAAAAAATAACAAAGGTTATTTTAGCTAGATAATGAATAATTCGATTAGAAAGGTGACTTAAATTAAGGAGAGTATGTAAGAAATATGGAATACCTGAGAGGGTAAATATGCTTAAAGTCAATAGCAATGTTATAAATATTGAAATCTTGACAATTTCTATTTTATTTTTTGTTTATTTTCTCTATCTCCTCTTCAACTTTCAAGATGATATACAAAACCTCATGGTTTATTCTGCTAATGAAAAAAAAATATATATACCGCTCTAACAAACCCAATGTCCCCAATTTTAATTGATCAGATTTCTTTCAAATAAAAAAAAAGATATACTTAATTGATTGCAAAAAGGAGAGTGTATCTTCTGTGCTTATCCATATTTTGATTCCAAAATGGAAGAAAAAATACACAAAAGAAACAAAGTAACAGAACTCTCAATGATATGCTTATTAATTTTTGCCGTATCAATTTTTTTATAACAAGTTCTATAAATAATAAATACAAATCCCTTGTTTGGGATGTATTTTTGTTGGATCCGAATCTGCTGAAATCCGAGGTCGGTATTGTTCACCCTGAAATCCCTGCAATCCGAATCCAGCCATCGAATTGTTCCGAGATGCGTACAAGGAAAAACTAACTGTTTTGAGATGCCTTCTCGAAAAAAATTCGATAGCTGGATTTCGGATTGCAGGAATTTCAGGGTGAACAGTAACCGATCTCAGAATTTCAGCTGATTTATTTCCATTTTTGTTTCATGGACAAGGTTGTATAGCGATTTTAAGTCTGCCAAATTTATGGGTTAAACTTTAAAAGAAAGGGGAAATTTCATATATATCCCTTAAGAAAAATTAAATTACCCTTCTTAATTTAAAAAGCTCACAAATTTATCTATTTTATTAGCTTTTCTATTAAAACTCATTTTAAATTTATAAATACCCATTTTACTCTTTATTAAGAAAAATAAAAATATGTAGCATGTTTTAAAAAAATGCCAGTATTCTAATTTGAAGGTTTTCGAATGCAAATGGGTCATTTATCTACTTCTTACGCTTATACAAGCGTAAACCTAAGATGACATTGTGCAGATATTAGAAGTAGAGAAATTACATATTTGCTCTAAAAAACTTATTAATTAGAAGACTTGCATTTTTCTTAAACATGTTACATATTTTTTGTTTTTCTTAATAAATAATAAAATGGATATTTTATAAATTTAAAATGAGTTTTAATAAAATAGATAATTTTTTTTGAATTTTTAAATTTTAAAAGAATAAATACGATATTATGGATTTACACAATCATACACTGCAATTATGTCATATATTGGATCCATTGAATCCGATTCCGATACGATTCAAACAAAAATTTTCTGAGAATGATTTCAAAATCACCATATGATGACAACTAGTAATTATATATGCACCAGTGACTAAAAGGTGCAAGGAATCCAGATCTCTGCCAATCTACAAAATATTCATAACATCATGTAACCAAAAAAATTGAATTACATAGTCTACAACCTTACTGTTTTTGTCGAGCATTATTATATAATATATTATGAGTATAACTAGGGTGTTCTTAAGCTCACTAATTTTCTGGTGAACTTAATTTCAAAATCTATTAAGTGATCTTAAATAATGAATTTAAACTGTTGAAACCGATCTACTTTACGAGTGATGTGTTTACATATTAAATTTATAAATTTTCGAACTTATTTAGTATAAATTCAAGTGGTAAAAAAAAGTTCATAAATTAATTTTTAGACGTTCATTTTTCATCATTGACCACTTGACTTTATACTAAATTAATTCCAAAATTTATTAATTTAACATGTAAATGCATCACTTGTGAAGTTAATCAGTTTGTATTTGTTATTTGAAATTAATCTGATAGGTTTTTGAGTTAAACTCATCAAAATACTTAGTGAGCTTAAAAATAACCTAGTTCTACTCAATATATTACTATAGACGCAATAAAAAAGTTGTCATGATATGTCACCACAAAATGTTATAAGTTGATTCCTCTTATACGAAGTGGGCATACTTTAAAAAAGAATATGATGAAACAACCTTACGCAATTACATAATTTAATAAACATTGACACAATTACTTTAATGGCCATACCATACGCACAAAAGGTCACATGATGGAACAACCTTAAAACAACATTTGGTTACTTAATTTTAAAGATATCTGGTTATGACAATTATTGGAGCGATCGATATGCATTTTAAATATAATCTTTCACACAAAGAAAGAATAATGTGTTAGTTACTTAATTAAATATATTTTTCAGCTTTTCTCAATTTGATTTTTTTTTAAATTAGTTTCAATTGAAAATTACTTTTGCATTCAGTGCACATTTATTTACTATATTATGTAGCATATGTCCATTTGGTGTTCTTAAAATATTGAATAATTATTTTAGTACCCGCGCTACAGTACCCGCACTTCCATAACTGTAAGGTTGCGGTCCCCACAACTACCGATCTAACTAACAATATTATCGGACTTTCCATTTTGAATTTCAAATGTTCCTTTCTCTCTGTTTTTTCCTTTTTCGAAGGCTTCGGCGATTTTGAGGCGATTTTAGGTCGATTTGGAGGTGATTTTTGAGGCGATTTCGAAACTGGAAGTGATTTCGTGTGGTTCTCACAAATTTAATCGGTGATTTTGAAATATGATCAGCTAGATTAATATTGTTTCTTTTCGATTTTGTTTTTGTTATGGTGAATTAATAATGATATATCGTTTCGTTTCTATTTCATATACACAATCGTGTTTCAGTGTTGCTGGATTTTGAGATGTTTGTGACAATTTAATTTGCGAAGATGATGTAATTGTCTATTATGTGTTCAGATATAAATACTTGGTAGTTCAGATATAAATACTTGATGTGTTCAGATATAAATACTTGATCTGTTCAGATACAAAATTCATTTTAATAAAGTGGCAGTTACAATTTAAAGTTAAAAAAATTAATAACAACCAATTATTAAAAATAACGTTATATGGTTTAAATTATTTATTTGAAAAATATATAATAAACTTCCGTTGGGCCGATTATTATATATGAATTCATATAAAATCATAGAGAATACTAATAGATTACAATTAGTGCAACATATATACATATTGCTTTTTGTACACATGCAATCTCATGTGATCCATATAACATATACTTCTCAAGATCCAATACAATGTTTGCATAAAAGTTATGTCCTTACCACTTAGTAACCATGCGATCAAGGTTTGGCCCAAGTTTCGCAAAGTTGGGCTCATGTTGCCAAAACTCTTGGTTATGATATAGTTTGGACCAAAATTTTATACAAACTAGTTGTATTAGATCCAACATATAAAAAAAAAAGTGCCCATGTGATCCATGACATGTTGTCTCTTGGTTAAATGTCTCCAACATTTCAACTCAAATACTTTTTTAAGATTCTTATTCATCCAACGTAATATAGATATAAATACTTTAGTTCGTAAGTATAAATACCACACTCTTATAGTTATAAATACTTTGTTTCGTAAGTATAAATACTGCAAGAATAGAGATATAAATATTACCCGCACATAAGCTAAGTCAACCATTTTTGTTAACAATTTTAGTGGTCCCCACATGCCGTTTGAGTGGTCCCAAATGTGGGTACGAAGCAAGGATTTTTCAAAAAAAGATGCGGGTACGGTTATTTTAGGAAAATTCATATATCATATATGTAGCTCATTGTATAGATATAAATACTTGTCTTGTATAGATATAAATACTTCACAATGTTACTATTAATATTTGTAAAACAAAATTACAGTTTTGGAACGGTTGTGTGGTCCCCTAATGCGGGTACGACGTGAGGATTTTTCAAAAAAGGTGCGGGTACGGTTATTTAAGGAAAATTCATATATCATATATGTAGTTTATTGTATAGATATAAATACCTGTCTTGTATAGATATAAATACTTCACAATGTTACTATTAATATTTGTAAAATAAAATTACAGTTTTAGAACGGTTGCGGTCCCCACAAGCAGTTATGGCAGTTTCAGTGCGGGTACTCAACTGCGGGTACTCATATCAGCTTCCTAAAATATTAGTCAAAAGAGATTGAGGATATATTAGGGTAAGAATTAAGAAGTGAAATATAATATTCTTTAAATTTTTTAATAATATTTCAACGGAGATATTTCTAAATACAAAAAATGATGGGTGTGTTTTCAATTTCGCTTTTCTTTTATAAAATTTCTCAGTTTTAAGAAGTTTCCGATCACTGGTCACTGCGTCCTCGCCGCCTCGACGCCTCGACTTCTCCGTCTCTCTCCGCCCCTTTTCTCATTTCACAGTTCCTCGTACCCACACCTCTTAACGAAACAAAACAATGCCGCCGACTTCCCCTCAAAAGCTCATCCGATCCAAACCGTTATCGGATCCCTCCTTCGCCACCTCCCCACCCATCACCTCTCGCAAGAGCGATCGCAAACGAAAATCCCGCGAGTTCCCCGATTCCGCCCCTACTTTCAAAATCTCATCCGCCTCTGCTGGCGTGTCCCACAAGTCATGGACCGAGACCGAGGAGGTGGCCTTGCTTAAGGCTGCGGCACGCTTTCGTGCCCGAACCGGGTCGCCTCCCAGGACGCCCGACATGGAAGAATTTTTCGAGTCAGTTAACAGGTCTCTTGGATCGGGTATGGATCAGGTTCGGGTTTTCTACAAACTCAAGAGGCTAAAGAGCAAGTTTCTTCAGGCAAATGGGCCCCTCAGCGGGCCCCACGAGCGGCTTATTTACAAGCTCTCTGAAGAGGTATGGGGATCTGATGCATCTGCTAAGCATGAAAAAGTGCTTGAGGAAATGCCAAATTGTGAGGAGAGAGTAGAGATGGAGAATGGAAGGGTGAATTGTGCATTTGTCACTGAGGCATTGAGAGAATATTGGAGGGAGAATGAAAGGATGAATTCTGGGGCATTGCTCGAGGAAGGTTTGCAGTCTATGGACCCGGCTCGGGCAATGAAGCTTGAGATGAAATGGAGAGAGCAGGTGGAGTCTGATATGAGGTTGAAAATGAAGCGGCATGAGGTGTTCAAGGAGGTGTATAATCTGTTGGCTTATGCAGTTAAGAATAGTTGACTGAGGTAATAGTAACTTTTCCTGACTTAAGTGGCATGTATCCTTGATAGTTTACTGTTTGATTTGGTAGATTGATCTCTGAAACTTTAATTGGTTAATGAAGCTAGATTATGGGGTTAATTTAGTATGATTGAACGAATTTGGGCTTCACCCAACATTTTGGAAATATCTATTAGGAGATGATTTGTTTTGTTGCTTTGAAAGGGTATGTATTAACAAGCTGGGATACTATGTGTACCAGCTGGTACCTAGTTTTATTTGGTGTTAGGGGCGGTGGATACGTAGGATGTAAAATATTAATGCGAGGTGTTTCTCTTTGGCCATTATCCTACAATCTGACTGGTACCTTTGGGAGATGAGGCTAAATTGACAAAAAAAAAACTTGGTGAAGTATTGAGTTAAACAATTCTGGGCTAAATTGAAAAAACCCCCGGTGAAGTATTGAGTTAAACAATTCTGGACTAAGTCATCCACCACTTAGTTTTGTGTCGGTGATTACTTTGCTTGATTTGTTTGATTGTGTATCTGTTTGTTTCATTAATGAAACTGGTAGGCCTTGCTACTTTTGCGAAAAACTATAAATAAAATATGTCAGTTCTAAGTTCTACTAACTTGATGTTTGTAAAACCATTCTGAAAAGTTTACAGCAAATACTGAAGTGAAGAGTTCCTATGTTTTCCTTAGGATGTCAGAGTTGTAGTTATTGTTAACAACAAGTGAATTTTTTTTTAGAAAACTGAAAATATACAAGAGAACAAAAGAAATACAAAAGAAAAGATTATTACTGAGTATTAATAATGAGCTCTTACTACTGGTTGTTAGTTTGGTAGAAAAACAACACAGGTTGGCTGGCTGTACTTGTAAAGTGATGGTGGTGGGGGGGGGGTCGGGAATTCACATCCTCCCCGGTACTGTAAAAGGGAATCTTTTAGAATTAGTGGATCCGGACTGTTCTTTTTAACTTTGCATGAATCTCAAAGCCCAATAATACTGCCCCCCTGTGCTAGCCCAAAACTACAATCTTAGGAGTTTTAATTCAAGAATATATGTAGACTTGATGAGTTTTAACTAGAAAAAACTACAATCTTAGGAGTTGGCACTTGCACCTTCTGGTCTGAGTAAAATTAAAAATATATGCTTATCTTATATTTTTTTCAGAAAAATTGCAAAATATACTTGTTCAAAATTATGTCACACAAAAAATTTGTCCCAACCTATCACATTTCCTAGGTCCGTCTCCAAAGGGTTTATATGTTGCATATTTTGAGGTATTGTATTGGATAAGAGTGGTTGTGGTGATACTGGATATGTAAGAGGGTTGTAAAATACAGTTTTTGGGAACTGGAAACTGGTTGAACATGTGGAGTTTTTAGAATTTAGAAGGCAAAAGAACACTTGAAATTTTTGCTAAACAAAAATATTGTAAGAGATTGATCTGAGGAAAAGAACAATTCGGTTACATACATTGGATATTTAATCATGGGATACAATCTTTCATAATAACTTTCCGTACATACATTGGATAATTAATCATAATTTGTTAGGTTATGATTGAAGAGGAAAAGAACAATTCGGTTTTCTTTATATCACTTTTGCATTCTCCACTGATTTTGTTTTTGTTGAGTTGATTTTTTACTCTTACGAAATTGTGGCGCGCCCTGAAAATATAAATTTAAGATAACATATGCTTTAATTTTTATTGGGCCTCATCCAGAACTAAACTTTTGAAATACATGCTATTATCCATTGTTAGGCTCCAACAAGATAAATAGGTCAAGGTTGGTCAAGAATTAACCCATTGTTTTTGCATTTAACAATTAAATTTATCGGATCGTGGAAGAACAGTCCTGCGTCATTTAGTAAAGTTGCAACCCCACTGTATTGAGTATTGACTATGGAAGCTAGTTTTTTTTTTAAACTTGTATTTGCAAAGATAGACTTGGACATTTGTCGATTCTTTGCTTTGTTTTGTGGAATACCTTTGAATTATTATTGAAACTTTTTTTGCTTGACTACTCAAGTCTTTGGAGAAGCAGTGATGATAGAATCTTTAAATTTTGCTAATTCTTTGATGTTGACTAGTGGTCAATTTACTTGCATTTTTAAAGAAAAGCTCCTGTAAGTGCAATTTTCCATGTGAAGATACTCAATCAAAAGAAGAGAGATTGATAGGTAGGATAGGTACTTAATTGGCTACCAGGCCATATTCCTTTTGTGAGAAAATTACATAAACAGACTTTTTTAACTATTTATTAACTTTATCTTGGTCATCCAAAATTTATAAATTAATTAGTCATTTTCAGAAAACAGAAAAAACTGTACATGCGTGTGTATTACAGAAGTTTGTTCTAAAATATCCATCATGTGCAATCTTTATATTATGTTGCCTAATTTGGTTGACAAAAATTAGTTCAAAACAACACAAAATTTGAAATTATAGTGCCCCTTGCCTTGTGTAATGTTGTACTCAAATGTAACAAACAAAACATGAAAAATAAAAAGCAGATCATAAAATACTTCTTAGTCAAGATTACTTTTACAATGGCCAACAAAGGTTAGATACATCCTTTGTGGAAAGAGAGGTTAGAGATTGTGCTTTAAGGTGTTTGGATTCAACGTGGTTGTCTTTTTTTTTCTTTTTTTGAAAATTCCTGGCAGATGCCCAGATGTGTATTTATTAGGGGTGATTAATGAGCGAGTTCGAGCGAGTTAGGGTATGTTCGTGCTCGGTTCATTAGCTTAATGAGCAAGTTAACTTGAGTTGAGAAGACAATACTGAGTTGACAGCTGTGTTGTGCTTGGTTCGTTAAATGCTCGAGTTGACTTGTGCTAATTAAGCAACTCGTTAAGAAATCAAACTTGTACGCAAATTGAATTTTGTTTTGAGTTTTTTTGTTTGAGATACATCATTCAAAAACTAATTAACATTGATAGAATTTAACAAATTGTCATAATCCAACATGCTTAAACAGTACACAATTTAACAACAAATTGTCCATAAGCAACTTTAACAAAATCAAACAGTTATCTTCTTGGCGGGATTGTGAGTATGAGAGAGTAATAGAGTATAGACGGAGAAGGAACTTTTGATCCGCTGGGTTAGAGTCGCTGGGTGTCTGGGTCTGAGTGTAACTAAGTTGGATTTGGGTTTGATCCGGTTAAAATTGAATGTGGCATGATTTTATATAACTTAGTTCTTAATGAGCGAGTTGGGGTATGCTCATGTTCAGTTCATTAAGTTAACGGGCGAGTTGTTAGCGAACTTTTAATGAACGAGTTATGAGCGAGTCACAAGTTATGAACAGTATTTATATTGAATATCGGAAGAAATACAATAGTTGAGGAGCTGTTAGCCTCCTACATGATCACCGCACATTGAACCCAATAACAAAAAATAGAACAGAATAAAGAAAAGAAAGGAAAAAAATCAAAGTAGCAAATTGAGACACTTCAGATCAGCAAAACATCGACCATAGACGCCCTTCCATCAGTATCCTTTCAACCAGTATTGGTGGCTGCCTCATTCCTCCCCTGAATACACGTTCGTTTCTCTCCTTCCACAGGGTCCATGTGACACAAACAAACCACATAATCCATGCTATCTCGTCTCCATAGGAACTGTTTTTATAAGCTGCTAATGAATTATACCGTATCAATTCAACCGTCCCCCCTGGTCTGAATAGTTGAAAGCCAAGTTTAGAACACAGAAAGAACAAGTGTAAAGAAGATTCAATCGGGCAGTTCCGACACATAACACACCCGAGAGTACAGTGAATCCTTCTTTTTCTTAAAACATCTTGCGTCAGCGTTCTTCCTCTTAACAACAGGATTCAACGTGTGGTTGTCAGACAAGCTGGATTATTGCTTTATCTTTGATTAAACAACAGTGAATGGACAAAGATTGCCTATTTCGAACGGAACCACTCCTTATCTTAGGCTATTCAGTCACATCTCCCAAGTAATGGGACCATAAAAGCACAGAGAGGAAATGACATTATTGGTTTGCACCACTTGATTTCCATTTCCATCAATTATTACCTTACTTTGATGTCCTTTTTTATTGTTATCTATGAAGGCTTAATTATAAATGCATAACATAACATCTAATTTTGAAACTCCTAAGTGATTTCATATCATTTATATTTTTATCCGTCTGATTTTATTTCTCTTTTTATTTATTTTAATCGGACGGCTCTTTATTTTCATACTTCTCTTCTTATTTTAAGATCCGGCTTATTGTGTTATGTTTCATTGTACAAGTCTTTAACGTTTCAAAAACATGTATATATTTATAAGGAGGTCTATGATGAAATATTTTAAAGCCTATCACATAAGAAAGTTTTTAATGCTAGACCGTATAGGTAGGGTTGCGCATATTAAGCTCGATTAAAATCAATCGAGCCATCAAATTCGGATTAATTCGAACTCAAATCAAGCTCTGATTTTACTAGACATTAATCATTAAGCCTTTTGTATTTATTTTTATATTGTTTCAATAGCTAAAGCATGAAATAATTAATATTTGTTTTTTTCTAGATAAAACTCACTAAATTACTAATATTTTGTTGATTCTACAATAAAATATGAAAAAACTTTATTTAATAGAAGTAAGAAATTATGTAATATTAAAATTAGATATTCCAGATTGTACAAACTAAGTTAGTCAAATAGAAATAATTTCTAATTTAAATTTGAGTTAGACACAAAGTATGATCGTCTTACTTGGGCTTAAATAGGTTTGGAATAATAAATTGTCAATTCATTTTTTTTTTTTGAGTAAAGGATGGAGGTCAAGGTCTTTTTGTTTAAAAAAAAAAAAAAAAACATATATATATGAATTGACAATTTTATTATTCCAAACCTGTTCCAGAAAGGATAGAGGTCAAGGTCAATTCATATGTTTTAGCTTTTGTATTTCTGTTCCATATGCTGGTTAGTACATATACCACGTTTTATCAATCTCGGTTCATAGCATGATAAAATCAAGGCTACGAATACGATTGATGATATTTATTAAGATTCCTATTGAATCTATAAGAATATACAGCTTTGTCTTCACATGTCAAAAAACTTGATTCCACGGATGCTTTATTGCATTCATCTGTTCTGATTAGTATTTTCTCCCTTTGGAGATATCTATCAATCTGCTAATCTTTACACGTGTCAGGCTATTATTCGCAACACTAAACTTATCAACATCAATTAAATATTTCTAGTTGCTAAAGAGAGGTTCCTGTTATCATGGAGCATATATATCACTATTAATTTGCAACAAATTTTTTGCTTCTTTTAGAAAAGCACAAGTGGTGGTGTTCAATCCATGCACCTACTCTTAGGTAATTGCGTGTGGTGACTGTGAAACAAGAATCCAATTTCTCTAATTAATACTTCTAAGTAATTAATTTTAGAACAATTCTCCAAAACTAAGTCATAGAAAATTTAATAATTAATATTGACCATTCGACTAAACAAGAATAATTAAGGAAAGTTTGCTTTCCATTTAAACTAGTTAGTTCTCAACTTTTAGTATAAAAAAATATTCAACAATAAATACGCATTATAAAAATATTTTTAATACTATTTGAGTAGAAAAAATTTCAATGGCATAGTATAATCATCCGAGCAAATGAATATAAATCATATAATAAAAACTTAGTGTACTAAAGTGATTTCATTAGTTTTAACTAACAAGAACCCGTCACATTGAAAGAAAGATGTGGGTTCAAATGCCTCATTAAAATCTATATGTCAAAATGAAACAGTTACATGCGATCTATATTATTTTATCTGTATGTACATATTTTTTTTTTTGTTTTATATGAATCAATAAGTTGAAAAATCAACGTCCTGAATTTATTCAATTGGTGTATTATTGCAAGCTCTTGATACAAATTAAAACAAATCAAAATCTCTTAATTTTTTTTTGTGTACATAGAGAAAATACTATAGATCATATCTAACGGTTTTATTTTGATATTTAAGTTTTAAATTTTAAGTTATTGTAGTTTTAAAAATAGAAGCACAATAAAAGCACGAAGAAGAGACTTTTAAACCCTCCTCTTAAGGAAAGTCATAAAATAAATGTTAACAGTGTATCTAACGCTTGTAAGGGAAATTTTTTATTGGTAGTAATTAATAGAAAATAAGAGAGACAAATGGTAAGATTACAGTAATATTTATATTGGTAGTAAGATCGGTAGAATTTCTACCGATCTTAACTTTTTTTTTTAATCTGATGTATAGATGGAGAGAATTCTTATATTTGATTTCTAGTAAAATATGAAAAGTTTTTCAAAAAATAGATGAAATGTTTTTGATATATCTAAATTTTAAGATACTTTATCTATTTTTGTAAAAAAAAAATATTTTACTAGAAAAAATTAAAAAGAAAAAAAAAACTGGTTTAGATCGGTAGAATATAAATATTACTGTAATCTTACCATTTGTCTCTCTTCTTTTTTATTAATTACTACCAATAAAAATTTCCGCTTGTAAGTGATCAGTTCACTTGATTTAGACCGTCTGATTGGGAAAAACTTAATACATATATCAAACAATTTTGAGATTCATAACGAACGGTTTAGATGCCGTGCACCTCCATGTGCTATTTAGAGGATGTGAAGTCCCAAACAAGTACCACACCTGCTAATTTATATTTTTGATTCATTTTTCTAGAACAAAATTCTTTTAAGATTTTGTTAGTGTTACGGTGTGATAACACTATATTTAGGTTAATATTGATCGTTTAGTGATAATCACACTTAGTCTAGATATAGATGTCGCATGCTAGAATCAGAACCGAAGATGGGTTTGAAGACCTTTAATCTATTCTCATGCTTAAAAAGTTAGATCGGTCTTCTAGAGAAAACACTATTTTATTTTATCTTTTATTTTTTTCCTCTGGGTTTCGAGCTCAGTATATAATAGTTGTGTATTAGAAACGAGTCCGGTTATATGTCATATAACACTAATTTTGAAATTTATTGGATAGACTTTAAACGACGAATACAACTGTTTAAACTGATTTACTGTACGAGTGATGCGTTTACATGCAAAAAAATGAATGCATTAAAATTAACTTAAAAACTCTCACATTTGATCGCTTGACTTGATACTAAATAAATTCGAAAAATTATAAATTTTGCATGCAAACACACAACTAATGAAGTAGATCGGTTTGAACGGTTTGAATTCATCATTTGAAGTCGATTCGATAGTTTTTTGAGTTTGTGTTATATAGGCTAAAATGATACTGATGTCATACTAGCCGGATTCTAGAGAACAAGGTATTTGGAATCATGATATCTTGTTTTGTTTGTGTAAAGATTGGAGGTTAATCCATTCCACTTTTATTATTCACAAAAGATTTTTCATCATGATTTCGAACCTGTAACGTTTCATACAAGGAGAGACCTTAATGCAATCTAAAGGGTGCTTAACCACCCTATGATTTAAATTTTTTTAATTATACATTTTGAAATTTATTTGAATTTTGAATTTTTTTATATTTTTCAACCCCCTCATGAAATATCATGTGTACGGTATAGTCTAGTTGTTAAAACTTCATATGTGGTTGTGGAAACTTTGGTTCAAATTTCACCCACCACACATTAAACATTTTTGCATTGCATGTTTCAACGCCTTCAATCTAAATTTTCTAGATCCATCCCTGCTCCCATATGAAAAACATCGTCATTGCCATCAGATAAGGGACGAAACTACACTTTCAAACTATGAAAGTCAAACAAGAATGAGGGTTACTTGACCCTCATTTTTTTTTTCAAAACTTTTGTATTTGTGCCTTATTTTATATATAGTTTAGAGTAATATGCTATGGGTTGGGTAAAATTGATCCTCATTCTCAACAAGAAGATTTTATATGATTGACGGTCATTCATGTCTGCCTCCATATCTTTAAAAACTGGCTCCACCCCAAATCGATAATATAAAATTTTCATGTGTTGCGAATAGGGATCAATTTCTTAGTTCATAGTATCTATAGCATTTTATTCTAAAGTCTAAATTATATATAAAATCTTGTATAAATACATAATTTTGAAACAAGAAAAAAATAAGGGTCAATTGACCCCATTCAATACTAGTAATTCGCCTCGGCATCAGATCATAAATTGGTTCTCAAAATTATGCAATTTTTACTTAAAATGTTCATATCAGTTCTAGATAAAATGACCCGTATCAAAACCCAAGCAATCTGGTATCAGTTGAGGCAGTCTTAATTTTTTTTCTTGAGATCTTGACAGATGTTGTCAAGGTGAGACAGTCTTAATTTGGATAGCAAGGTCTTGTCAACCTATTTCATTCTAACAATATGTCCGAGAGCCTGTTATTTAGCATGTGCTCATACTTACATAAACCTGCAACAACACATGTTTCTAAGACGAATTCAAAATCTATCGAAGAAAATTCAACTTCAAACAACGAATTTAAACTGATCTACTTTATTAGTTGTGCGTTTACATACAAAATTTATAATTTTTTGAATTTATTTAGTATCAAATCAAGTTGTCAAATGTGAAAGTTTTTAAGTTAATTTTAATACATTCATTTTTCAACATTTTTGACTGCTTAAATTGGTACTAATATCTTTATTGATAATTGATAAATATGTTAAATTGGGGCAAAGATCTGTTGACAGTTGGGCGGGGGCGGAACTAGAAAATTTGAATAGGGGTCTAATCTATAAAATATAATTAGTGAAAAAGGTAACAAAATTGTTGTTAGTGGGAATTGAACCCATGACCTTACAAACACAAAACAGAACTCTCACTACTAGACTACAAACACACATTTATTATTTTATGAGGGAGGCTAGACTATATAAAAGCTTAAAAAAACTTAAAAAATTAAATTAAATTTTAATGTACATAATTAAAAAAAATTAAATCATTGGGGTGGCTTAGCACCCCTGACATACATGTAGATCCGCCCTGCAGTTGGGGGTACGGGGATGCAAAGAATAAGAAGCCGTAATAAACTGTTCTTTGTTTAACATAATAAAACGATCTTAATTGGTGGATTGCGTTCATGTAAATTTTAGAAAGTTATTTAGTGGTTAGAGGTTTGGAAATTCCAGCTTCTCTGTTAAATTTGTCTTTGTCATTGCAAAGTGTCTATCACAGTGATTGGTGTCCATATCAGCGGTAATTATTTTTGGCAGGATGCCAGGATAATAGGATATTTTCGTTATTTAATCCGAAATGTAATATTAATTTTAAATTCTTGAAACAACATCTTAATTTTTTAGAACAAATTGTCGATCCGATTCGAATAGTAATCCAACGGTTGGTTGCCGTCACCTCACGTTCCCCTTGCAAGAACTCTTATGTAACGGAATTGAGATATGTAACGGAAAATATGAATATTTGGTTAGAATTTCTCATAGGCGTACACTCAACTTTTAGCCATTGCACTTTAAGAAAAAAAGAATGGATAATTTTCCTTTGTTTCCTCCTGTCTTGGTTTGCTATTGGAGGAAAAATTGACTTGTACCTTTAAGTTTAAACATGTTAAATCATGACAAAGGCTTAATTATTCGCATACAATGTGTATCATGCATGATCTCTTGTCTCATATATATGATGCGCATCTAAATATGGTACTGACATGGTTTCCATGAAACATATATTAAATTAGATTGCATTTGCTCAAGTTAGGAGGCAGAAACAATGTGCCATCGAAATGCATGCACCTTTAATTTTCATCATGGTTTTCTGAGCAGAACTAAGGTGTGATGCGCTCACACCGTGAGCGCACCTCCTATAGAGCGCATTTTCAAAGTTCAAATAGTCGATTCGAACCTTCCAACGTGTTCTTCATATTAAAATATGCTTGGAAACCAAATTTTACATTTTTTGGAAATTTTTTACTATTTTTTCAGAATTTTTTGTTTTTCAAATTTCAAATTATTGTTTAGTTTAATCAAAAATTCTGAAAAAATAGTAAAAAATTTCCAAAAAATGTAAAATTTGGTTTCCAAGCATATTTTAATATGAAGAACACGTCGGAAGGTTCGAATCGACTATTTGAACTTTGAAAATGTACTCTATAGGAGGTGCGCTCACGGTGTGAGCGCATCACACCTTAGTTCTGCTCTGGTTTTCTCAAGAACTCCAGATATATATGTACAAGTATATATGAAAGGGGACATGACAAGCCCCTAGATTCGAATTCGATTTGAGAATGTACCACACTAAATGTACCATAATTACTAGGCCTTGACTCATATCCAATTCAGAGATCAGTGGCCATGGCGTAGTGGCATGCATGTTGTACTCCATTTAGGTGTTTATAATACTTGGCCTTTATTTATTTATTGATTCTTCCCTCTCTTTTCCATGGTCCAACGGAGAGATGGCGCGAAAATCCGACGCAAAGTTCCTTTCATCCTTTGCTTAATTATTCACGCTTATCCGTTGAGTACACCACTCAAAACATATATAGATGTGTATATATTATTTTATGAAGATGAATTCATTCAAGACAAGTTACATACGTACAGAGACCCGAAACCGCATGTAGAAATAAAAGAACATATATAATCTACATGCTGACGTGGAAAAAGAGAATGTGTTATTATATTAGAATAAGAATCTTCTTATATGTATGTTTATGGGGGAATCCACTTGTGAGAATAATTTATTTTACTGCCTAGATTAAATTTTTACCAAATCTAAGTTGGTGAATTAAAGAGAAGTGTGTGGTCTCATCTCCAAGAGGGGATTTGCAATCCGAAGAGGAGCGCACCCATTAGGAGACATTGCACTAAAACCGCATGCATCAGCATGCACTTAGGGTATTCTTCATTAGCTGGATGTCTCTCTGCATTTTAATTTCTCAAAAAAAAAATATCAATAATGTTAGCATGCTGCTTTTGATTGGCAAATTATTAGTTGAACAAAGAATATTGTAGCTTTGCATATGTTAGATAAGAGATTAATTGTCCCTTTTCTTTATATTTCCCTAAGAGGTTGCTTAAATCTGCAAAACAGGCAACAGGAAATTAATATGTTGTAGTGATTAGGGGCAAAGTCAGATTTCAAGTTATGAATGTCAAAATACATATTGGGAGTTGATCATATAATTTTTTTCATGCTGATTAGTATGGGAGCCAATTTTATATATAAAAATTATAAGCACAAATTTTTTGAAATAAAATTAGAGTCAATTGATCCTTGTTCACTACATGTAGATCCGATCCTCATAGTACTGATATCACTATAATATAGGACAGGTAAATTTGTTTGAAAATCTTGAATAAAGGGACAAAATGATTTGAACCCTTCAAATAAAATTCTTTGATGGGTTCTTAATGAAAATAATCAGGTTGCAAATAGCAAAATTTCTTCATGTTATCAAATAAAAATTCAAAATTACAGTAGTGATCCAAACGTCCAAACGTCGTTACTAGTGTATTTTTTTTTTTTTTGGAAGAAAGATAGATCTAGTCTTCCAAATTTCAATATCCATAAATGATTTTTCATCCGAATTTTAAACCAACAACCTCACACACTGAAAGTGTTATATTTTACCACTAGACCAAATGCTAGTTCTCAGTCGCTGCTAGCTTTGCTAATAAGCAAAATTAGCTATAACAACAAAACTGGAAAAGATGAACTTTCTTTTTCTGAGATATGTACAAGTTCTCCATCTTTCAGTGTGATTTGTTGTCATCTGTTATCAAATCCATCAACCTGTTGCATGTGCCTGCTTAAGTTGTTAAGAATACGTACATAACTTGTTGGGTCTCAAAAAAGATTCAATTGCCAAACTTAGGCCCATATATGCATCATCATTCCTCTACTTACTGCCAATAATTAAGACGTGTACATATCTTTAAAGCATTTCTCTAAAGAGATTTAATTTACCTGCGAACGTCACTTCATTTTTCCATGAAAAAATAATTAAAGGAAGTAGTGGTGGGTCCGTTTGATACAGTTCATATTAGAATAGTCAAAATAATGGATGAGATCAGCTTTGTCTCAAGGCTATATAAGCTTGCCAACCTCATACATTCCTCTTCACATCCAGTGCAAAACAAAGCATCATATCACTCAACAAATTAAGAAGACATATATATACTTAGATATTGAGTTTGGATAAAGTGGTGGTCACAATGGCGGTCGGAAAGGTGTTCAACGAGATTAAGCCGTTCATCTCTATGATTTTGCTTCAGGTAGGGTTTGCCGGGATGTATGTTGTTGCGGTGGCATCAATGAAGAAGGGAATGAACCACTTTATCCTGGTTGTTTACAGAAACATTTTTGCAACATTGTTTATGGCTCCCTTTGCACTTTATTTCGAGAGGTAAATATTATTTTCTTTGTTGTTGTTTTTACTTTGCAGAGTATATATAGAAATAGATAGTTCAATGAAGAGAAATTAAGTTTCATGGCGGTGTTCTTCAAAGATGTTAGATGTAGTCAAAGACAACCATGCACTAATCCTTTTTATGAATCATATATATATATATATTAAGACAGCAGCAAATTGCAGGAAACTATGTTAATTTCCATATTTATAGTTCAAAACACCTTTTTCAAATAAAGCATGAGAAAGAAACTTGTGAACCAGAACTTAATCTGTTTGTGAATTAAGAGGTGCAGAGTGTAATTTATAATAGGAAGTATATTAATTTTGTTTTATGGATCCTCTAACATAAGCGGATAAACATCATATAATTTGAATATATGCGAAGTACATAGCCATAATTAGTACGTACTGGCAACTTTTTTATTCATAATGCCACAATAGCCACTTTATTATTTATTTTTTGATAAATTTATATACATTATTCAGTGATAAGTGGTGCTGACAATGAATGCATTAATTATATTCTTTTTTTTTTTGCTCATGCATTAATTATACGCACAGAGAGACCCCAATTACTTTTTTTTATTAGTGCTAATTTAACCAAAAGTAAGCCCTTGTCACTAATCAGTTTGAGATTCGATAATATCACATACCAAACATGGGATATCACATCAAGAATCTTCTCCTTTAAAGTTAGATCTTTTTAAACAAGAATATTCTTCAAATACTTACCGAACAATATGAAACTTATTTCACAATAATTAATTGAATAAATCAACCGATTGATTCCAAGTTCTTTTTTATTTTTTTCTTGATTGTTTGTAAATAATTAAGACTATTTTATCTTAATCCATGGAATTTTCTCCGGTGTAATTAATTATTAATCTCCTCTTTACAGGAATACAAGGCCAAAGCTGACACTAAAAATCTTTCTTAAAATTACGGCGCTTGCTGTGCTCGAGTAATTATTTAGCTAGCTAGCTAGTTCTCTCTCATAATTTCACCTTAATTTCTTTTTTTCCTGTGTACTTAAAAGAATTTCTGCTAATTTCTTTCAGACCCGTTCTCGATCAAAACTTCTACTTCGTGGGAGCAAACTATACCTCGGCTGGATTTGCATCGGCTTTAGTAAATATGCTTCCTGCAATCACCTTTGTCATGGCAACTATACTAAGGTAAAAACATAGTAGCACTCTTATCAAATTTATTCTTAACATGAAAATATGTAATATTCAGCCTTGTAACTGTCCAATATTTCATATACAAAAATTAACCAGGATTGAGAGAGTAGTAATAAAGGAACGCCGAAGCCAGGCAAAGATTATTGGAACAATGATCACAGTTGCTGGTGCATTGCTGATGATTATGTACAATGGCCCGGTGGTACCGTTTCCATGGTCCAAAGGAACACACCACAACAGTGCCGAATCGGTTCATAACGGAAGCAACTGGCTCAAAGGAACCTTCATGGTCATATCCAGTGCCTTCTGTTGGGCTGGGTTCTTCATCCTCCAGGTATATATATATATATATATACAACTTTTATGTATGTCATTTAGTAATGTTTAAGATGAAAAATATAATCCGTGTTTGATCTCGTTATTTAATTTTTTTTTTGTATAGTCAAATGTATTGAAGAGCTATCCATCGGAGATGACGCTGACAACCTTAATTTGCTTGATGGGTGCACTGTTGAACGGAGCAATTACACTTGTGGTGGAAAAGGGGAATATGAAGCTTTGGGCTATCGGCTTTGACATGCGACTCTTCACTTGTGTCTATGCTGTATGTTGCATTTAATTGCTATTCTATACTTAAAATATCTTCTAGTATAATAAACAGAAACAAACCGGTGCCTCCAAAACAGTTAGTTAAGAGTGTTGGATTCTATCCGAGAATGAAACGTTCAGTTTTCATCAAAAACAAAAAGAATTAACTCAAATAAAGAAATAAATTATAAATTTCTGGTAATGTGGCAAACAAGCTTATCTGAAACAATTTAATATTTGCAGGGTATAGTGTGTTCTGGTGTGGCATATTACGTCCAGGGGCTTGTTATAAAACAGAGGGGCCCAGTCTTTGTGACAGCATTCAATCCTCTTTGCATGATCATAACTGCTCTGCTTGGTACCTTCATTCTAGGGGAACAGATCACCTTAGGAAGGTTTGTCAAATAAAAAATTCCTGTTGGTTTATCTATCAAGATATGATAAAATGCAGTGTTAATTTTAGTGATGCTAACCCTGTTTTTCCTTTTTTTTGTTCCCTTTCTTTTGCATGTGCAGTGTGCTTGGTGCTATAATCATTGTCACAGGACTGTATGCTTTGATATGGGGCAAAGGCAAGGATCAATTAGACAAATTCTCAGATTCTGGTGCAACTGAGCTACCATTGTCCACAGTTCACGATTGCAAGCACGACTCGAGCCACCACCACACCAGAAATGGCCATGGTGCTTCAATAAAAACCAATCCATGAAGGAGCAAACCAAATTGCGTTGTGTGTTCCTCATGTAGATTAAATTTTGTCTATTCTAATTTATCACAAATGCAACTTGTGCTTTTAATTAATTAGTGCAATAAGCATTTTTGTAATTGCATTTGATGTTGATGGATGTTTTTTACTTTGGATTTGGATAATGACATGCATGCTTGTGCATGATTAATTAGGATGTATTAAAGAAATTAATCAACCTCTTCTTTTCTAAATGATGTTTCTTTTCCTTATTCTGTGCATTTCCTTTTGCCCTCAATGGGTTTTCCTCAAGGGGCGCCACTTTTTTCTCTACTTGTCGCCTTGAAATTTGTAGATGGATATGGTACATAGAATTGTAACCTTTTTCTTTCCATTGTTTCTTCCTAATGGAATTCGCGTGTACTCTGTCCTGCACTCCTGCTCAATTGTGCTCTGTCCTTTTCAATTGTGTCGCATTCGTCGGAAGAATTGCAAGATAATTACAAAACAAAAGAGATACAGAGGCAAAAAGAATAATATATTTGACTTGAATATACAATTTTGCCATAAGAGTTTGAATATACAATTTTGGAAGTCCAATTCAGTAAACTTGTAAGCAAAGTAAACCACCTCTCTATTAATTTGATTGCCTACTCTAAATTTCGTTTGATTTTTTGATAAAATTTTTATACGTCTCTTTGCAGTTAATCGTGTAGTAGACATGAAATAGAATATTGTCAGATTAAAGGTAGTTCGATTCTATTTCTAGCTCTTCTTCCTCCAAAAAAAAAAATTCTAGCTCTTCACAATCACACGTGACAGAAATACACATAAACCCGGAGCAGGGACATGGTGGGGCCCGGCTATCCAACTCGGCCCATTGAAAGACACCGCGGCGCTGGACATATCAATTTAATATAAGAATCACATCTTCCGTATTAAAGGGTAGGCATAGGCGCATAGCAATACTACTAATCTTTTTATTAATATAATATTTAAAAAAATTATTGTTGTTATAATTAGTTATTAATTATTTGATTTTCATAATTACTAGATATTCTTTCTCACTTTTTATTTTGTATTGAATTATGAAAATTATTAGACCAACTTCGCATAACAAGAAACATATTAAGAATAAAGTTGATTTTACTTAATTTTAGCATGATCGATGTAATTTTTTTTATTGTAGCGTTAGGTTTTACTGCTATGTTATTTTTATTTTTTAATAACTTGATTGTTAAAATTATTTATGATAATTTACATTCAATATGTTTTTTATGATCAATTCACGTATAATTTATCAAGGACTCAAGTCATTTTTGGCAAAAAATAAGTATAAAATGTTAATTACACATAATTGTTTAAAGGTATATTGTTAATAAAATTTGTGGAGCTGGATAACATAAATCGATATATACAATATTAATTGTTGTTAGATTTTTTGTAATATAATAAAATATTTCACCCTGGTGTTCTCTTGTTTAAAAAAAAGTCATCAAGATGTAACGAAATACAAATAATATATTACGACATAATATTTACTTATTTTAGAAATCAAATTTTTGAGGTAAGAAAATTATAGAAAATTATTTTAAGGAAAGACAATCCTATGATAATATATGAGAGAAAAGCAGTTTTAAAGGAAATTATTAATGAAGAATACAATTTGTTTATATATTAAAATATTAAAATAATGTTGTGTTAACAAAAAGATAAATAGTGTTAATATCATCACACTGCTATTCATAACCTTGTTGAGTCAAATATGTTAATAATCATTGACATTCCAGTGAGCCCCCCTACATCATAGAACAACTTTTATTAGTATGTCAAAGTGATATATATCAAGATTTAAGAACTAGCCCTTAAATGGTACAGGTCCTGAGACTTGAGTGGCACAGGAAGCCAAGATCATTAGAAAAGTTCATTAAGAAGTTAATACCATAAAAAAAAAATAAGCACAATTTTATTAGTATCACCGATACAATGGTACCTAGTGTACTGGTACAAACGGCTGGTACCATTGAAAAAGTAGTCAATCCACCCATTTTATTGAAACGAAAACTATTTGTACAGCTTGTGGTCACAAAAAAAATTTACTCCAATTACATTCAAAATTACTGGTCAATACACAAAAACATTTACACAAGAACTGCCAAAACAAATACAGAAGTAAATAAAATTTATCAAAATAGAAAACATAAATTATAAAATATCACATAAGACCACAATTTTAAACGTGAAAAAACATAAGGCAAAAATCACAATGGTTTTGTAGTAAAGAAAAATAAAATAAAACAATTCCAATACATAAAAATATTGAATAAAGTTAAAAAAAAAAAAACACTTCACGTGCATAATGCCACAAAAAAAAAATTTATATGTCGAATGGTTTTCCTCCAATAGCAGGAGTCTCTTCCGATCAGCCAGCGCTTCTAAGCGTGTCTAGTTTCCGTCAATTGTAATTACTCTCTCAAAACAACTTTTAGTAATAAAAATGAAAGAGATATACGCCGCAAATATTCTCCCTTACGACTTCGCAGCTTCTGCAAAGATTTTCAAAAAAAATAACCTAATATAAGATTTATTGTCGGGTCATGACTTAGAACCATGTACGCAAGACCTGCACGAAATTGTAGTAAAAAACAATTATTTACGAGTCAACTTACATAATTAATGACATTCTATTCAAAACAAATTATTTACACTCAACTTACATGCTTCTAAATTGAACAATTCAATTTGAGTCAAAATATCGATGTTGGGGAGTTGTTATTAAAATTTATTTCAAAAAAATGAGATTAATATATGATTTACTTTGATATATAAGATGAAAAATTGTAGAAGTTATATTAAAAATACTATATCGAGCAAATAATCTATATATCAATGATGACTTACAATTTAACATGACCAACAAATTAAATTGAAAATTACAACTAAAATATATAAATAGTAATTGTTCACACATAATTCATTTTTATTCATGACTTGAAGTATGTATTCAATTTTAAATTCACACAAAAATTATGAGAAAAAATCTATTAATTGAAGAATAGTGTTAAAAAGATAATAGACTAGCCACTTAAGTTCAATAGTCATAATTTTTTAACAAGTGAATTCACATCTTTATTTCTTATATTGTTGTTCCTCAAGCGGTCATTCTTTTCATGAAATAGAAATGAACAAACGTATAAAACTATATAATGAGAAAATTTGGAGATGAGATAAACTTAATGTTGTTGTAAGTAATACTCTAATTAGGTTATTTGATTAATTTGCAAAACATATAATTATTGAATTTTACGATTTTTTTGCTTTAGATATTTTGCAGGTTCATGATAATCAAAACTGCTATATGAATTGGAAGAACCAAAAAAATCATTGAGAAGTTTATCAAAATATCAAATTGTAAAATATAAATTTGATAAAGTAAATCATTGAGAAGTTATCAATATATCAAATTGTAAAATATAAATTTGATAAAGTAAATTTGAGGTTGAAATTTAGGACAACCGTTCACAAGGTTAGTAAATGTTCGAATGACTGAATTAATTATTCAATTACAAAACCTAGCTTCTTTTGTTCAATTTCGCCAGTGTGCAATTGTTCGAAACGATTACCAAACTTTGGTAACGATTACAGTGTTTCACAGGGAACTTAGATTATCTTGAACTAACCGTTCAACGTTTATGATAATCGTTTGAGTGGTTAATTCAAATGATGAAACGGCTAAACCCTTATTTCACAGGATTTTGCCTAACCGTGGAACGGTTATATCAACCGTTGAACGATTAGAGGTAAAATTCTTATTTTGTTTCCTTTTGTATACATAGAAAGATTTGTTAATTTTCTATTATCTCTTACAGCCGCAATCAGCAGCAGATTTTTGAATTTTTTTCTGTGAGAACTACCTCGAATGTTGAGTGAATCTTAAACTTCAAAATCCATTGATCAACCTCAAATTCATCTTACTAATCTTAAATTAGATTAGATTAAAGTGAGCTATTGAGCCAATCTCGTGTGATATTGAACTTAGAGCCTTCGTGCTCAATATCCTAGGTTGTGTGACTTTCCGATGATTTGTAAGGGCTCACTGGTTCTAACTTGTAATATTTCTCATTGGATAATAGAAAGACGCACCGAGAAAATCGATTGTGATGCTCCGGAGACGTAGACTTTTTTGCCGAACTCCATTAATATCTCTTGTGTCAAATTTCTCTAACTCTTCTATTTACTTTTATTAGTACTTGAGATTTTTAAACAATCGATCAAAATAGTATAGAATTTTTAAAAGCATCATATTCACTTCTCTCTGGATACTGCCAAAGACATTTAATTGATAAGCAAAATCAAGATTTATTATGCCTATCGGCCTATGAGTATAACCCATTATAACCATGGTTTATTGTCTTTTTAAATCTAACTTTTGAGAAAAAAAAATTCATATACTAATGTATGAGCGAAATAGATTTGAAATAAAATAATATATTCTATAAACATAACTTGTATGCTATGTTACTCGGATATTCCGAATTGGACTTACGTGGTGTATTCTTACTTAATTCTATAAACATAACTCCTAACTTGATAGACTTACGTGGTGTATTCTTACTTAATTCTATAAACACAACTCCTGACCTTATATATCAGGCATTTCAAAGGGAAAATTCTACTGTGGGACTAACCCATCAATACGGACCGGACTAACCCATTAATTAATTCTTCTCTTATTTAATGCTACACTCACTCTTCTCTTATATATCTCAGTGTTCTCTTCTCTGTTATTTAATGGATGGCAGAGATATGAAATTGGTCGAAGTTTGGAGTCCGGTAATTTTCATTTAAATTAGAATGTTTGCATATCATGATATATATTCAATAAGTTGGGCTAAAATAATTACAAATTATATTTCATATTTCTGTGCATGAGTTGAATTAAATTTTAAACAACCATATATTACATATGAATTAATATTATTTAAAATAATAATAATAATATATATAATAGGCGTCTCATATCTTAGATTTTTGAAAATTACCGTATCGGCGTATTTGTATCGTATCCGATACGATACCCGTACCCGTATTCATGCAACATAGCTTGTAAGGATAAGAGATCCTATGATAATAAATGAGAGAGATTAGATAATATGGTGTTAACAAAAAGATGGATAGTGTTAATATTATCATCATATTAATGTTATTTGTGAATTAAACATTACAAAGATAACACAAGTATTAAGTGAGTACGATTTTCATTTACTATGATATTTTTTTAATATTTTTTATAGAGATTGAGCATGTATATTCCCATAATTTTTTTTTACCATTTATACTGATCTTGCAATTGACGTAGTCAATCATATTCATATGTATAAAAACTTCTATTTATATCATCCATCATAGAGATGCAAAAATTAAAATTTAATTAAGATCAGATTGATTATAGTTTAGGTTGAAAGATACGTACGAGGACCTTAAACTTGTTGTTAAAAAAAAATCGTTAAATTTGCGTGAGTTGACTTCTTTAATAATGAGAATGAATAATTTCCTAATAGATTTTCATGTAGATCATCAAACTTAATACTAAGTCACATATATAAGTATACCTTGGTTTATTCTTCTTAATTTAATTTGCTTTCCTTAATTCACCAAAGTTATCTATAACTTATCCTTGTTAAGTTATTGATATCTATGTTGGGATTTTGGGTAGGTTATTAGTGCAACAATTCGATTCAATTCATGATTTGTTCACTACCCGAAAATCAGAATCCATGTATAAAACTAATTCCAAGATTAATAAAGAATTTACCACTAGACGCGCAGCGGATATTTTCGTCTAGTCGTAGAAGCAGTCACCCTTCTCTGTTCCTTCTTCCTGTCAGATGTACGCACCAACGATAGCACCAGCGATAGCATATGCGTCTCTATCAGTATCCACACGAACAGATTGATAAACTTCCGTCAGTTGATGTACTAGCACCACACAGACAGCCCCTTCGAACTTCTCTTTTCTTCTCTCTTTCGATCTGGTGGATATATGTGTAACAGAACAACCACGAACTTGATCTGATGTACTCATATATATAAGCAGAGATGTCAGTTCGCACTTATTCATTGCACCACTTGGTTGCACCTATCCAAACATACACCAGATGGGCTGCATCTATCTAGATCTTTAGAGATAATGTTAGCAGAATTTCGGCCCATATTGTATTAAGCCCAATATGGTTTAATCCATATTCAATTTCAGTAATTAACTATTAATTATGGCCCAAAATATTATGGCCTGTAGGACACTTCTAACAATATAAACCTTTAATTTCTTATGTTACTTCATAATTCGCTCTCCCTTAACTTTTTTTTTTAAAGTTGCTTTTAAGATTTCACAGAAAAGATAAATATTATTTAAAAATAATTAACTTTAGAAAAAAAAATTCTAAAAAAAGTTGTATTAATTTTAAGCACATATATGTTGGACTAAGCAATCATCTACTTAGTTTATTTGACTAGATTTGCAAAACATATATTTATTGAATTTAACAATTTTCTTGAGTTGAGATATTTGTAGGTTCATAACATTTAGAATTGTAACATGACTGTTGAGGCTCTTTCTTTTGTCTTTGAGATAATTGACTGCATCATTATTCCGATGAAGGCTAAGACTACAAAATCAATATCTACTCTTCATAAGCTTTCCGAAAAGTGATCATATGCTGAAATCGGATACTCGAGCGTTGAGATACGCCAGTTTGAAGATTGTTGAAGATTGTTGAAATTCCACAACGCTTGATAAGCGTTGTAACGGTTGTTTGGCGTTGTAACAGCTGTCATAACGGTTGGCTCTGGAAGTTTTTGCAGAAATTTGGATCTCGGAAATGAATTGTTCCGCTGCAACGGTTGATTAAACGTTATAACAGAATAAATCAATTACCTTACACACCGTTCGTATTTTGACCGCAATTTGGTCATACAAACTCTGATTTGTGTGAATCAAAGCTTGAAAAAACCAGGAAACCGAGATCTACACTTTCATGTTATAACTTTATTCAAATTATAAAGTGGTGAGTCTCTATAGGCCGTAGAAGGCCGGCGTCAGTTATGGTAATGTTTATAAACCTATATTTGTTTATCTCTCTATAAATAGAAACAAATATTAGATTTTTCTAGATAACTCCAGCGGCCAAAACACTTATTCCTTTGCTGACAAAGAGCCACCATGGTTGTTTGTTATTGAAACTTCAATACTCATTCAAACAACCTCGAATCTATTCCACTAAACCTCAATCTTGATTAGAATTAGAGTGATTTGTGAGATATTTTTTTGTTTATTCAAATACTTGAGCCTTGAGTGCTGGCTTCTTGTATTAAGAGCCTTTAGTGCTCTTGGGCCGTGTGACTTTTCGAAATTTGTAAGGGCTCACCAGTTCCTCCTTGTACTCCTTTCTCATTGGGTAAAGAAAGGTGCGCTATCTCGAAGGTCGCAATGCCCCGGAGACGTAGGCATTTGTGCCGAACTCCGTAAACATCTCTCATGTCAAGTATCTCTTAACTCTTCTATTTACTTTACGTACACTTGTTTATTTTTAAATTTCTTGTTTCCGCCAAGAACAACTTACGTACACACGGGATTTATTTATTTAGTTGAATATCAATCTATTTAGGATTAAAATTTAAAAAAGATTCATATTCACTCCCCTCTAAGTACTGTTAGGGACAACAATATAAGTTTCCTTTTCAAAATTCTAAAAACGGACATAATGGTAACATATGAACCGCTATTAGGTAATTCATGTGTAGAGTAACACAAAAAACTTGTATTTTTTTAAAAGAAATTACATTGAATCTTAGGTATATATCATATACATCCTGCACTGGGGCGGAACTAGAAAATTTTGTTAGAGGCTGAAAATTAAATACATAATTATTAATTTGTAGTTGGTATGATTTAAACTCAAAACCTTCCAAGCACAAAATAGAGACTTAACTATTCATCTCGTAATTAATGAGATGCAGGAATGTCCTCATGTTGTCTATATTTAAAATTTTATCAGATACTTCCTAAATATTTAACTTTGCTAATTTAATTATCTATTAAAAATTGGCACTTTTCAACGTAGGCCTCGTATAAATTTGGAAAGATAATACAGTCATTAATTTGCAAGTTGATTTCTCGGGTGCTTGAATTATTTAAGTTGCCACTGATGTTATAAACTTATAACCTAAATGTTACTAAAAGAACCACATCGAGCTCATTAATGTGAGGTAATTTGTACAAGCGGAGGCAAGATGATTTAGACAGTCTGATCCAAAGTAGGCAGTATTAAATGACTCTGATGAAAGCCTAAATTAATTGGATACAGAGGTAATGCGTGAGTTATAGAAAATAAATCTGCTGTAATTCTCGGGAAATTACAGGACCCTGTAATTATGATTCCAACTGTTAGTCTTTCTCGAGATGCGTGCATGAAAACTTACTGTTCTGAGAACGTTTTCGAGATCCGCACACAGAAAAGTTTGAACGGTTGATCTCGGAATTTCAGGATCCTGTAACTCCGATTCGAATTCGGTTTTATAAAGCAGCAAACTGTGAACGCGTATCATCTGCATTAACTCAAAAGGAAATCTTTTGAGTTAATGAATCTCAACGTCTGATTTTAAACAAAGCCAATTCAGCTCCTGCCTATAACATAGGGGGCTTCTAATATTTGTGTGGATCTAATTTGTACGAATCTTAAGGCAAATTGGATGGTCGAGATGTATTAACTCAAAAGATTCCTTTTTAAGTTAATGCAGAAATATGAATTCGCAAACTGTTAGAAATTGGATAGATTCCAATGGTGTTAAATTAAAAGGCCCCTATCACGTAGACCCTAAATTCTAAACCCTAAAAAATAAATTATCGGAATTAAGATTGACAACTAAAACCAAAAAGAACAACCATCACCCTGTGGGGCCCACTTGTCAGGGTCGGAATCACAACAAACGATCCCCTTCAGAATTCGTATTCTCTGCATTAACTCAACATTTGAGTTAATGAAGAATAAATCAGGATCGTCCGATCAGTGTTGACACGAATATTAAAGATGTGCGTTTCACCTTGGGCCGGATTGGCCCGGATCCCGATCAGACGGTCAAGATGCATTAACTCCAATTTTGAGTTAATGCAGAGAATACGGATTCTCAGTTCAGAACCGGACTTGAACGAACTGTTTTGACTTTTTGACTATTGTTTGAATCTTACTAACCCCTCAGCTCTGAGCCTCTGACTCCTGGGACCCTCCCTTCATTAATAGACGTTCCCTACAGAATTAAATAAAGACAACCTTCGAAATTAAAGTACCCAACCCGTGACCCGTGAGTCGATTCGATCGGGAAAAGAAAAGAGGTAAAATAAACCCCAAAGACAAAGTTAATCCCAATCGAAATTCTGAGTAGAGTTTGTTTCTCGTTAGCCCAGATCTATTGAGATTTGGGTTGATCCTCGCTTTACTTGGAGTAGAGAGATCGATCGTCGGAAACGAAACTCCTACTATGGGAGGTTTCTCTAGAACGGTTACGGCGGTGACGGTGGCGGTGGTGATAGCGGTGTGGCTGGCGGAGAGCGCAGCCGCGGTGTGGCTCGATTTACCACAGAAAGGTACTAAGTGCGTGTCAGAGGAAATCCAGCCTAACGTCGTGGTTTTGGCTGATTATTCGCTTATGTTTGAAGGAAACGCCTATAACCACCCAACAATGGCTGTCAAGGTAATAATTTCTGGTTCTTGTGCTTCAATTTGGATACTTGAGTTGGAATAACTGAAAATTTGGGATGGATTTTATGGGGATCTGGTGTTGGAAAGTTTAAAAGGGAAAATTGGCGTGATATTGAGATCAATTCTCTTAGCTTTTTAATTATATAATTAGTGGTGTTCATCAAATGTTTTAAGTTAGAATTCTCAAATTTGTGATTTCAGCTGGACGTTATTCTTAAGCCAGAAAAGGTAAAACTAAAAAAGAGATAAATCAGGAAAATCAGGAACTGAAAGTATATTCATTTTAAAGTACCGCAACCCACCTCATTATATGAAATTCACTTTAAAGTTGTTATTTTTTAATCCGTGAGAAATCGAATCTGCAATATAGACTTACAGGTAATGGTTTTATCAGTTGCATCACGAGGGAAAACAGTTCAATCTTGCATTTAAACTAAGTGATATCTTGGTGTGAATAGAACCATTGAGATTACTTTTGTTACGGTATATATGTAGGTTACATCACCATATGGAAACACATTGCACCACAACGAAAATGCCACTGTAGGTCAATTTGCTTTCACAACATCAGAAGCTGGGAATTACCTTGCGTGCTTCTGGATCGACAATGATATTAAAGAAGCTGGAGCGAGTGTAAATATTGATTGGAAGATTGGAATTGCAGCCAAGGATTGGGACTCTGTTGCTCGAAAAGAAAAGCTTGAGGTAGATAAACATTTGAATTTCATAGGACAAAGTAAACTTTAGTGCTTGGAAGTCTGATTTAAATATTTTTAAAATGCCCAAATTGACCGCACTTTCTGCACAAACTCAATTATTACTGGTTGCACAACCAAAACAAAAGAAAACAGGAAATGTTAGTTTATTTTCTCTTAGTCATTGGCTAGTTGAATGATTAAACTTTACAAACCAGTTAATTTGATTTGTTATGGATAGGGCGTGGAGCTTGAGCTGAGGAAGCTCGAGGCAGCAGTGGAGGCAATTCATCATAATTTATTATATCTTAAAGCAAGGTAAGTAATACTTAATGATTTCTTTTCCTGTTACACACTTGATTATTTAAATATCTATTAGAAAATTCATTTGTCCAGTGCATAAGCATAGATTAGAGTTCTACTAATTTGCATGCAGCACTTTTTGAAATTTCAATATTTTATGATGTCATTGCGCTAGGGACTCATTTGTACACTTATTTTCAGTTATACTTTTCTTGCTTTAAAAAATAATGGTTCATTTGGTTGCAGAGAGGCAGAGATGAGGATAGTGAGTGAGAAAACAAATACGAGGGTTGCATGGTTCAGCATCATGTCCCTTGGTGTCTGTATTGGGGTATCAGTCCTGCAATCGTGGCATCTCCAAGGCTATTTCCGGAAGAAGAAGCTTATTTAAAATCATCACTCGACTATGTAATACCAATGTTCCATTTGTTTTTGAATTGAGGCATACAGAATTTTGGGTTCCCTTAGTTCAATGCTTATGCTAAACTGAAATTATTTATGATATTGAGCTAATACAAAAGATTTTACAACTTGTAGGTGTAGTTTCATAATTCATAATACATTCTTGTATCATATTCTTTTCTGTTATCATTTGGTTCCAGTAAAACCCATTTTTGGAGGTTAGGATACTGCTGTCAAGCTCTGAATAACAGTTACCCATATAACTGGAATACAAGTTAAATATACAATGCACGCTTTAAATAATACATACATATCTTGGTTACTACAAACTACATCGATTATAATTACACATTATCTATATTTTATGCTGGGCTCTGCAAGTACAGTTCAGCTTTAGTTCACCTTCCTGCCTGTAGGGAGCCCATTGACACACTAGCATGTGAAGGGAATGATTTTTGGTGCGCATTGGCCGACCCATATGACCAAGGAAATGATTTCTGGTTCGCGAAGCTTGTTGAATCAGGATTAAGATACACAAGCTTCAAATCAACCGGGAGCTGCTCGGTGCCATTGAGATACTGTATCACTTGTCTCATGCTGGGTCTAACCTCTGCAATAGATTGGCAGCAAACTAACCCCAACTTCAGCACCGTCTCTATCTCCCGAATATCACACTCTTTTGCAATACACGCATCAGCTACCTTCATGAGATGACCTTGTACTTCGCAATCCCTAGCCCACTCAATTAAATTCAACTCGTCGGTTGGTGCGTGGTTCTCAATCGGTCTCCTGCCACATGTCACCTCCAACAGCAAAACTCCAAAAGCAAACACATCGGAGCTGGCTGTGGCTTTCCCTGTGTATGACAACTCTGGAGCCATGTAACCAAGAGTACCTACAACGTGTGTTGTATGGGGGTTTGTACCGTGCTCATACAACCTGGCCAACCCAAAGTCTCCCAACTTTGGGTTTAAGTCTGACCCGAGCAATACATTGCTGGATTTGACATCTCGATGCACAACCAGCTGCTCCCATTCTTCATGTAAGTAGAGAAGACCCGATGCAACACCCTTAAGTATGTTGAGACGCTGCTCCCAAGCAAGTATGGTCCTTGTTTTGTTGCTACGGTTGAAAAGAAGTGCATCAAGACTCCCATTGGGCATGAACTCGTATACTAGGAGAAGATCCTGGTTTCTTTTGCACCATCCACGCAACTCCACCAAGTTCCGATGCGTCATTCTCCCTAGGCTTGATATCTCAGCGACAAACTCTCTCATCCCTTGCAATGCATTATTAGAGATCTTCTTTATGGCGACTATTTCTTTAGTTTTTGGAAATACCCCCTTGTAAACATGGCCAAATCCCCCAGTGCCAAGTATCTCAGTCTCTTTGAACCCTTTGGTTGCCTTGTAAAGGTCCTTGTACCGGAGCCTATGGGGGTGTTCCCTTTCCCAATCCTCAATTGTCTCGGCCAACTTGGCTCTTTGCCATAGGTAAAAGGAAACGCCGATCAAAAGGGCTATCAAGGCTAAAGTCCCCAAGGAGGACAAAATGCTGATCTTGATCACTTTAGATCGAGAAGCTGTTATTGTGCTGGGTGCACGTGGAAATTTTGGTAGATGAGAGAGATCAATGGTTTGGGCTGGTCCCTCGGTGCTAAAACTCCATGCTATTATATAGTGGGAACTTGCTAGTTTCCCCGTTGAGGAAGTGAACCCTACAAACATTTCTTCCTCAAAAATATCTATGAGGTCTACATGATATGAAATTAGGGCCCGGGAAGGTTTAGGAATTTTAAGAGGTGCAACAGTTATATCAAGGATCTTATTGGTGCCATTGTAGTCGATCCATGCTTGAATCGGTTGCCCACTCCCAAGTTGGAACTCAACCTTGGAAGTTTGATTGGTATAATAGGCAGCTTTTTGTGAGATGTTTGATATCATGCTGTTCAAATCAACACCGACATGATTCTCATCAATCTCATTAAATCCCCCAGCGGTCCTAACTGTATCAAACTCCACCGCAAAAACATGATTTGAGAAATTTCCATTGTTGCTAGGCCCGAGCAGGCCGAGGTACTCACTGTTAAAAGCCCCGGGGAGTTGTTTAGAACGTACAATCGCAAAGGTTAGACCATGGCCTCCACCAGGACCCACCGTAATAATGTCTAAAATGAAAGACGTGCTGAAAGAGATTACTACTGGCATGTTGTTATTAGTTTTGATCATTGGAATTGGGGACGAGAAGAAAGCATGGCCAAGCATTGGAATTGTGTCATTGGTTAGTTGCAGCAGGCCACCCTTTGTTATCTTTGCGGCATCATCCAAGCTCAGCAGGTTGGAAGCTTGTTTGAATCCATTGAAGATGAAGTTTTCACCGCAGCAATGAAGCGAGAAATAACTCGTGAAGAGTACGAATTGAAATACAGTGGCCTGTGAAACCATTGTTTGATTGAACAGCTGCAACCAACAGTTAAGTGACTAATTTATTAGACACCAATTAATTGTTATTAGAGTATGTCACATAGAGAAGTGAGAAAAAATAAGTTAGAATTTTCCGAACTTAAAATACTAGCTATAAGTTGCTGCGAGTTTAATTGCAACTTAGGCAAATAGTATAATCAAATTCCTTTTTCCTAAATTGAAAAAGGTTGAAAGTCCCATTATAGTATGAGCTTTTCAGCCGCACAGGTACGTTCTTTTTCCTTTATATTTATGGGCGTCATGGAGGTGTAAACCATTTTAACTCAAAATACATGCACAAGCGCCCGTCTTCCCTTTACTTGTCGGGGAAAAACGAGCTGAAAAAGACCAGTACATGTGGTTGTACATATATACTTTGACAAAATGATTGAAGGAGGTACTAATACTGATCAAAGAGTGTTAATCAAATAACTCTGAAAGAGAAGCTTTAGTATGATTACCTTGCTTTAGCAGGATTCTCAATCTGGGAATAGATTGTAAGAGAGGAGGAAGTGAAAAATAAGTAGTGAATGCTTTGGTAAAATAGAATAGGAGGGTAGCTGGAATTTTACTTGCAAGTCTTGTGCATATATCATCAGTTGAAGGGTTCAGATATTTATAGTACAAATGGAAAAAAAATTAAAAACAAATTGAATTATTGCGATTATTTACACATTATGATCGTATGATCATGTCGATGGAGGAATAAATGGATGACGGGGTTACAGTAAGAGATAACTAGGGTCAAATGATTTTCATTTTTTGAAAAAGAATTTTACGTTGATATGATGTATTTTAGTTAAAATGTTACAGAGTACACTTATTTAATCTCCAGAATATTTTTTAATAAATTGTAAAGGCTACCTTTCTGAAAAAATTAGTACTTTTTTTTGTATATATTAGCCTTCATAATTCAAATTCCTACCTTTGTCTTTGGTGAAGAAATAAGAAGATAGCTTACCACCACTCTAATATGAAATAAGATTTATGAAATTAATAAAAAAATTATGCTAACCTCTAAATCACTCTAAAGCTTTTATTTTTAGAAGTTATATTTTAAATTGACTTGTAATAGAGAAAAAAAAAACTAATCAAACAAGACAATAAAAATTATGATGAGATTTGAATTCGGTGATTGGCATATATATTCACTTTATTTTAAAGGGATAATTGTTAAAATGCCACTACAAAACCTTCAAATCTTCAAAATGCCACTCCAAAATCAGAAATTATCATAATGCCACTACAAACTTCTTCAAATTGTAAAAATGCCACTCCAAATAATTAATGACTAAAATACCCTCCCTTCTTCTCCTCCTCTTCTTCTCCCGAAATTTTTGTGCTTTGAGATTCGTGCAGAAAGGATTTGACCAGTCCGAGAATGCAGGGGTCAGTATTTTGTGCTTTGAGATTCGTGCAGATGTTGGGGGTCCGAGAATGCAGGGGTCAGTATTTTGTGCTTTGAGATTCGTGCAGATATTGTGCTTTGAGATTCGTGCAGATATTGTGCTTTGAGATTTGACCAGTCCGAGAATGCAGGGGTCAGTATTTTGCCCAAAAACAAGTTTAACCACGAATTCTTTCTGCACGAATCTCAAAGCACAAAAATTTCGGGAGAAGAAGGGGAGGAGAAGAAGGGAGGGTATTTTAGTCATTAATTATTTGGAGTGGCATTTTTACAATTTGAAGAAGTTTGTAGTGGCATTATGATAATTTCTGATTTTGGAGTGGCATTTTGAAGATTTGAAGGTTTTGTAGTGGCATTTTAACAATTATCCCTATTTTAAAAGGTCAATAGACCTGTTTACTTTTTTTTTTTTTTATATTTACTTTTGTTTTCAAGTTCAGTAGACCTCTTTACTTCAAATTCGCATCTCCTGAGATATCTCAAATTTTGAGTTAGATCTGTGGAAAATCCGGATTGTTCAAATTTTTTATGCACAAATTTCAAAGATTATTGACTTCTGCATTTCAAAAAAAAATTAGCTCTATTTTAGATAAACTGAAAATAAAATATCTAAGAAGATATGGAATCCTTTGCTTTGTCATGTAGTTAGCACACCTCTAAAGTCTAGATTAGTCAAATGAAGTCTCTCATGGAGTCATTGGTCGTCATTGAATTCCCATCCTCTGAGATATCTCAAACTTTGAGTGTTTTTTTTTGGAAAATCTCAACTGTTCAAATACCTTATGCATGAATCTCAAAGCACAAATAATACTGGCTCCTGCGCTATCCCCGAATAGGCACCGTACACGTCGGTCACGCAAAAGTTGAGATAACTCAGAGGATACGCACTCGTCGTCATTGGTCCCATGAGTCGCTGTGTACAATTTAGAAGGACAACAGATGATTCAAAAGGACAGATATTAGTATTACCTTGTTATGAGGTAAACTCCATAGTCCATTATTTAGATATTGAGAGTTAAGTTTCTTTCTCTGTCTGTGTTGATGGGTAGATGTAAACTGCAATTTTTTTTTAAGAAATTTAAAATTTAATTTTTCAGAAAAGGGAATAATCGTTTTTTTCTTCGAAAAATTGATGGAATCGCACCACAGGTTTCTGAGACAGCACTAATAGTGCGGTTTCAATGTTTTTCAAATCTTGACCACAGATTTACTCAAACGCTGCTAATTTCCTCAACCTGTTCTTGGTATTAAAAAAAAAAACAATCAATACCTTTTCTGAAAATTTAATTTTTAATTTCTAAGAGAATCCAGATATTACCTTCTTCTTAGGTAAACTAGTCCATAATATAGATATTTGAGGGTTAAGTTTCTTAATTTGTCTGTGTTGAGATGGCTAGCTGTAAACTGCACGACAAGGACAGATTTCTAAGAAATGTCTTTTTGATGGTACTACTGTCTACGAAATATCGACAACAATCTAAATGTGAGGCGTTAATGCATTGACCTAAGTCTTCTCTTTGGTCTTGTAGAGATTTAGATTAATATCTCTATTCGGCTTTTTGAATGAGGATACGCAGAAATATCCAAGGATGAGTGTTGTTGAATATGCGATCAAGTCAGGTAAATGATATCTCAACTGTTTATTTCAATTTGGTACGAATCTTAAAGACTCTCATACATTTAAGACGGGATACTCACTCATCAAGACATTTAGTAATTAAGAGTTAGAGAGCTTGATGTAGCATGGAAGATTAAATTTTTTTAGCCCTCAAAGCACCTTCACAACTCTCATACAAAGAATAATATTTTATCATTGATTTTACATACTAAAAAAATAGTTCCTGTGTACAGTCAATTTTTATATATTTATTCATTGGATATTTTAAAAATATTGTTTATTAAAAACATAAATGGTAAATGCATTCATATTGTCATTACTAGCAGGTCTATTAAACTTTGTCGATTTAAACAACATTAAGTCTTCTATGAAATAATTTAAGAATTTTAATGAAGAATTTTAAATTACATCAATTATATGTGTAAATGCATTCTAGAAGATATATATGCATAATTATCAATGTATTTGTTTGAGTTTTGAAATATTAACTTTACAAGCATGTAGAGTACATATATTGGATGTTATTTGAAAATCTTGGTGATCTTTTGAGTCTTAAATGTAGTCGTAATTCATTAAAAATTAATATCAACAAACACACATAATACGCTGTAAATGCATTCTCGAAGAATATATGCATAATTCTCGATGAATATTTTGATTTTTTGGGGGAAAAAAAGGAACTTTACGAGCATGTAGAGTATAGATATTGAATATTATTTGACAATTTGGTGATTTTGAGTCATAATTCATTTAAAACATCAACAAACACACAGTACGCTGTAAATACACTTTAGAAGAATTATAGGTGTTATTTTTTATATCTCTTTGATTTTTGAACAAATAAACTAACGAGACTGTAGAGGATATATATTGAATGATATTTGACAATTTTGCCCCAAAAGAGGGGACACTTGAATTGTGCAATGAAAGAGAGAAGGCATTTCGCTTTCGAGGGAATAAGGTGCTTAAAAATGTACCGAGGAGAAGGGAAATAAAATTAAAAGCTCAACTGTTTTGTTGACTGGAGAGAAGCAATAAATACCTTTTTCCACCTCATTTCCATCAAAATACCCTTGTTAATGTGAAAAAGATGGCTGAAAAAAAGACAATTTCTAGGATGCAAAGTAGCAATTTTTTTGTGGCAATTAAGAGTAAGGCAAAGCAAATTGAGTGAGTGATGAAAAGTGACCATGTGCTAATTAAGGAATACCAAGAGAAAAAATAGTCGTGTCAAGTACTAAGAGCAAAATGTAAATCCATAAAAAGTCAGCTTTGAGCCCAAGGGATTTTTTTTTATTGTGATCAGTTAAGTAAATTTAACCTTTATATTAGTTATTAGAAAGCAAAGAGTATAATTAGAGAATGCATCTGAGGATTCTAATAAAATGTACGAGGATGAAAATAACATACTGATGTTTTGAAGAAAAACGAAACCTTAAAAACCAAGAACTCACATTTATAGATAATATCAATATCAAGAAGACATTCTGATGTTTTGCAAATTGAACCATTTATATGACATCACTTACCCAAAAAAATTTCCTCTAAAACCTGAGCTAATAAGATTATCTTACTGATCAAATGCAGTAGATATTTTCTTTTGTATAAGCTCCACTCCTAAGCGTGGAGATAATCTCGGAAGCACTTCCTGTAAGAATAATAATTATTTATAAACCCAAATGTATCACATTCAGGCATTCAGCTAAAAAAGTAATAAACTTATTTCTTTCTTCTTTTTCTTTATATATCTGTCATAAGTTTCATTCAGCACTAATTGCCACTTCATTGAGCAACAATTATTGTTACTTTTTCACTCAATTAGTCAGCAAGGCTCATTACATTGTATTTAGTACTTACAAGCTTGGTGTGTGCTGTCCGATCCAGTGGCATTATACCAATATGTACATCTAACACGTCAGATAATCATCGAACACAACCAAACTATTTGTACCTCATCTATTTTTTTACTGGGCAGTAAAGGAACCATATAAAAAAAGGGAAAATTTCTAGTGTGCCCATGTAAATTTCTAAAATAGCCAATTTCCCCATGAAAACTTTAACATTTTATTCAATATCCCCTTTTATTTAGTTATTCTAAAAAAAGTAGACAATTATACCCTTCATTTCAAGCTCTCCTTTCTCTCCTTTGTTGTATTTAGCACAAGCACAAGCAAGCCACAAAATATAAACAAAACTTGAACAAAATTAAATGAATTGTTGCCATTGTTTCCTTTTTTGTTTGCATTTTCTTTGTTTTTGGTGCTCAGGTACAACCCTGGATTTTGGGAGCAAGGCTCTTGAATTTTTTACATTATTAGTCTCATTGGGTTAATCCTCCATCTCAAAAAAAAAAAAAAAAAATTAAGTTGGGCAATCGCTTATGAATTGTTTTCGTTAATCGAATTAGGATTCATCGATCAGACATTCCTGTTGTGATTTTGTCATCCAAAAATGTGGTTCAAGAGTCACCAGATCTTGGTGTCAGTAAAGTTTTCTATATCAGTTTTCGTCAATCATAAATGGTGTAAAACAAATTTTAACAAGCTAGTATTTTTTAATCTGCCTTTGAACTGTGCTTTCTCCATTTTTTATCTCTAAGGCATTAAAATTGTGTTCTAATCAGGTGCTTAGAAGAAGGGGAAAAGGCTTTCTTACATAAGCCACGAAAGCCCCCAGACCTGGCGATGTTCCAAAAGCATGCCGGTGGTTGTGCTAAATACAACAAAGGAGAGGGAGGAGGGCTTGAATTGAAGGGTATCATTATCAACTTCATTTTTAAAATAACTAAATAAACGGCTAAATAAATAAAAGGGGATATTGGATAAAATGTTAAGTTTTAGTGGGGATATTGGATATTACGGTGTTTCTATGGGTAAATTGGCTATTTTTAAAGTTTACATGGACACACTAGAAATTCTTCCTATAAAAAAGGCAAGTGAGGCTATGGTACTTTGCAAAACGCGGATCGGTCCGTGCTATGGATCCATATCTTCGTTTTCAAAGGTTAAACAATAGATCCTAACTGTTCAACATGATCTCAAAATATAATTGGAGACCGAATTTTATACTTTTTAGATTTAATTTTTCTATTTGTTTAGATAAGTATAAAATCACCTGATCTAAAGATTATGGACCATCCGAAATTAGTGATTTTCTAGCTATTTAAAAAAATAGTAAAAATATTCTAAAAAATTTAAAATTTGGTCTCCAAGTATGTTTTGATATGAAGATCGCGTTGAGCATTTCGGATCAACTATTTGGAAATAAAAAATGGAGATATGGATTTTAGCACGGACCGATCTGCGCTTTGCAATGTACCATACCATCACTCAAAACAAATTCAGAATATAATTAAGAGTCATTAAGCTGACCTCAGTTCCGTCAGGAAGAACTTTAGCGAGCACAGGAATCTCATACTGGTACTTCTGCTCCCATTCTGGATTCACCGTTATGTCTCGTACCTGTTTCAGGTATCAATAAATTAATTCTAAACAAGAGAAACTTATCCGTAGCATTGCTAACCTAAACTATCACAAAGAGGAAAAGAAAGTCTCGTGCCTGGAGATCGACCGAATGGAGAGAGTGTGGCCCGCCGAGTGAGAAAGCAACGCTGAGCTTCTCCTTGAGGCCATCGCAGAGGCAGCAACCAGGTTTCGAGTAAAGAACCAACTGCCTCCGGGTCTCTCCTCCGCCACCGGACATGGACGAGAAAATGCGCAAATGACGCGGTCTGAGGCGCGCCGCGAGCGTGGCGCGTTGGAATGTGGGCGCTGCCATGGCTGTAACCATCCCAATCTCAAATTCTCAATCCCAGTTCTTGCTCGGAGGAAGGATTTGGAGTTCAGGCCATAGAGTTTAGGTTGTAGCGGATCTAAAGACTTTGTCCAATAAAATTAGGCTGATCCCATTTTGAGGCCTCTTATCGCTGGCCCACTTTAGTGTATTGATTATACCCGCCCGGTCCAACCCGACCCGCGCAAACCCGGGACCCGAACCCGAACCGACCCCGACCCGACCCGTTCTAAAGTGATGGGTCGGGTTTGAAACGGGTCGGATCCGGTTTCCTGGGCGAAACCCGACCTTCCCCCCGCCGAGTCAACCCGTCTACCCGAACCCGACCCGGACCGGCCTAAACCCGACCCGAACCGACCTAACCCGACCCAAAACCCGGCTGAACCGGCCGAACCCGGGTGAACCCGACCTACCCCGACCCAAACCCGGGTCAGAACCGACCTAACCCGACCTACCCCGACCCTAACCCGGGTCAGAACCGACCTAACCCCCCCGAAACCCGGGTCTAACCCGGCGGGACCCGAGTCAACCCGACCCAACCCGCCCCCAGCCGAAATTCAAATTTTTTTAGAATTCCAACGGCAAATTCCCCCCCCCCCCCCCCCCCAAACACACCCTTAAATATACCCCCATTCTTCATAAATTTTCACATCTCAATCTCATACTCATTATTCTCAAATCTCAATCTCTCATTCTCTCAATCTCATATTCTCATACTCTCAATATTTTTATTATTCTCAAATTTTATTTTTATTGTTTAAAAAAAAAGAGTTGCAATTTATTTCCTTCTACAAAATACAAATACGCAAAGGAATACGAAAGACGAAAGTAGAGGAATTACGAAGGATTTTTTTCATTCTACCTCCCGCAAGATTTTTCCGCGAGATTAAAAGGTTAGATTTATTTTTAGTAATTGTTAAATAATTAGAATTAGTTTAAATAGGTTAATTTAGTAATTGTTAGGAATTGTTAGATAATTTTTAGTAATTGTTAGTAATGTTTAGAAATTTGTAGTAATTTTGAGTAATTGTTATTTGTTAGTAATTGTTAGTATTTTTTAGTAGTTGTTAGTAATTTTTAGTAATTGTTAGTAATTTTTAGTAATTGTTAGATATTGTTAGTAATTTTTAATATTGTTAGTTTTTATTTGTTAAATTCGGATTTATTTTTAAATTTGTTAGATAAATAAGCTACATTTATTTGTTTGTTCAAATAAATGTTATATTGGATTATTGGATTTGTTAGATTATTGGATTTGTTAGATTATTATATTTTATTATTATTTTCGGATTTATTTTGAAATAGGTTAGATTTTATTTTTTAAAATTCGAATTTATCTTAAATAGGTTAGATTTTTTTGTTATTTCTTATTTTTGAATTGGTTGGATAGTTAGATTTATTTCTAAATACGTTATCTTTATTTTTAATAGGTTACATTTGAATAATTTCAAATATGTTAGATTTTAGATTTATTTCTAAATATGTTAGATTATTGTATTTAATTTTGAAATATGTTAGATTATTGTATTTGTTAGATTATTGTATTTTATTTTGAAATAGGTTAGATAAATAGATTTGTTTGATAAATATGTTATATTTTATTTTTTAAATTTTGAATATGTTAGATTATTGGATTTTATTTTGAAATTCGGATTTATTTTGAAATAGGTTAGATTTTATTTTTTAAAATTCGAATTTATCTTAAATAGGTTAGATTTTTTAGTTATTTCTTATTTTTGAAGTTGTTGGATAGTTAGATTTATTTCTAAATATGTTATCTTTATTTTTAATAGGTTACATTTGAATAATTTCAAATATGTTAGATTTTAGATTTATTTCTAAATATGTTAGATTATTGTATTTAATTTTGAAATATGTTAGATTATTGTATTTGTTAGATTATTGTATTTTATTTTGAAATAGGTTAGATAAATAGATTTGTTTGATAAATATGTTATATTTTATTTTTTAAATTTTGAATATGTTAGATTATTGGATTTTATTTTGAAATTCGGATTTATTTTGAAATAGGTTAGATTTTATTTTTTAAAATTCGAATTTATCTTAAATAGGTTAGATTTTTTAGTTATTTCTTATTTTTGAAGTTGTTGGATAGTTAGATTTATTTCTAAATATGTTATCTTTATTTTTAATAGGTTACATTTGAATAATTTCAAATATGTTAGATTTTAGATTTATTTCTAAATATGTTAGATTATTGTATTTAATTTTGAAATATGTTAGATTATTGTATTTGTTAGATTATTGTATTTTATTTTGAAATAGGTTAGATAAATAGATTTGTTTGATAAATATGTTATATTTTATTTTTTAAATTTTGAATATGTTAGATTATTGGATTTTATTTTGAAATTCGGATTTATTTTGAAATAGGTTAGATTTTATTTTTTAAAATTCGAATTTATCTTAAATAAGTTAGATTTTTTAGTTATTTCTTATTTTTGAAGTTGTTGGATAGTTAGATTTATTTCTAAATATGTTATCTTTATTTTTAATAGGTTACATTTGAATAATTTCAAATATGTTAGATTTTAGATTTATTTCTAAATATGTTAGATTATTGTATTTAATTTTGAAATATGTTAGATTATTGTATTTGTTAGATTATTGTATTTTATTTTGAAATAGGTTAGATAAATAGATTTGTTTGATAAATATGTTATATTTTATTTTTTAAATTTTGAATATGTTAGATTATTGGATTTTATTTTGAAATTCGGATTTATTTTGAAATAGGTTAGATTTTATTTTTTAAAATTCGAATTTATCTTAAATAGGTTAGATTTTTTAGTTATTTCTTATTTTTGAAGTTGTTGGATAGTTAGATTTATTTCTAAATATGTTATCTTTATTTTTAATAGGTTACATTTGAATAATTTCAAATATGTTAGATTTTAGATTTATTTCTAAATATGTTAGATTATTGTATTTAATTTTGAAATATGTTAGATTATTGTATTTGTTAGATTATTGTATTTTATTTTGAAATAGGTTAGATAAATAGATTTGTTTGATAAATATGTTATATTTTATTTTTTAAATTTTGAATATGTTAGATTATTGGATTTTATTTTGAAATTCGGATTTATTTTGAAATAGGTTAGATTTTATTTTTTAAAATTCGAATTTATCTTAAATAGGTTAGATTTTTTATTTATTTCTTATTTTTGAAGTTGTTGGATAGTTAGATTTATTTCTAAATATGTTATCTTTATTTTTAATAGGTTACATTTGAATAATTTATATTTTATTTTGTTAGAGTTATAAGTTGAATTAGACTTATTTTTTCTTAAATATATTTTTTAAATTTGAATTAGAGTTATTTTTTTTAAATTTATAAAATTTGAATTAGACATTTTTTTAAAATTTGAATTAGACTTTATTTTTTAAATTTTAATTAAACTTTATTTTTTTTAAATTTTTTATTTTTTTCTTTTTCTTTTTCTTTTTCTTTTTAAATTTGAATTTCAATTAAACTTTATTTCTTTTAAATTTGAATTAGAGTTATTTTTTTAAATTTTAAAATTTAAATTAGACATTTTTTTAAAATTTGAATTAGACTTTATTTTTTAAATTTTAATTAAACTTTATTTTTTTTTAATTTTTAATTTTTTTCTTTTTCTTTTTCTTTTTCTTTTTCTTTTTAAATTTGAATTTCAATTAAACTTTATTTCTTTTAAATTTGAATTAGAGTTATTTTTTTAAATTTTTAAAATTTGAATTAGACATTTTTTTTTAAATTTGAATTAGAGTTATTTTTTTAAATTTTTAAAATTTGAATTAGACATTTTTTTTTAAATTTGAATTAGACTTTATTTTTTAAATTTTAATTAAACTTTATTTTTTTTAAATTTTTTATTTTTTTCTTTTTCTTTTTCTTTTTCTTTTTCCTTTTCTTTTTCTTTTTCTTTTTCTGTTTCTTTTTCTTTTGAATTTCGGACCTTCGGTGTTCGGTCAATGACATAGGCAGAGCGCCAGAGCCAGAGGCAGAGGCCAATTTCATTCGGCCAAATTTTTTTTTTTTTTTTTTTCTTGTGAAGTTCGGCCAATTTGAATTTAGATACTTAGAGTCCAATTTGAATTTAGATTTATTTTTGTTAGATTTAATTTATATTTAATTTAGATTTAATTTAGATTTAATTTGAATTTAGAGGCCAATGAGAACTTTAATTTATATTTAATTTAGATTTATGTTAGATTTAATTTAGATTTATTTTAGACGTAATTTAGAATTAATTTACATTTAATCTAATTTATATTGAATTTATATTTACATTTAAATAGGTTAGATAATTTCGGATTTATTTTGAATGGATTTAATTTTAATATGTAGAACAAATGGCGGACGAATCTTGGATGCATAGAGCTTCCGCCGATCTTTTCGACCCTACGCCCGATGGTCAACATCAAAATATGGACGCAATAGAAAGTAGGATTCAACAACAAGAACCACAATATATTCAACAACAAGAACCACAATATATTCCACAAAATCCCTCGCAAGTGCAACCGCCGTATCCACAAAATCCCTCCCAAGTGCCACCACCTATTTATCCACAACAATATCCTAACTATTATCCACAAAATCCATCCCAAATGGCACCACCTAATTACTATTATTCTAACCCTTCATATGGAGCAGGTACGGCTTCTACAGGATCAACTCAATACACCGCCCCTATAGGTAGCGGTCCCTCGACAAGTGTCCCGGAAATTGAAGTTGTCCCCGCAACCCAAGCCGAAGTTGTTGCTCCCATTCCCATCGAACCACCGAAGAAGAGGAAAACCAAGACACCCGAATACAAGGCGGATTGGTGGCGGTATTACGAGAGGACATTGAATGCGAGTGGAGTTGTCCGTTCTCTAAAATGTAAGGTACGCGGTTGCAAGACTATTTACGAGTATAAACTTGCAAATGGTATGTCCACTTTTAAGAAACATGCCGATGGTCATGCGAAAAAGGGTGAGCAACCGCAAGAAAATGCGGACCCGCGGTTAGTCCAAACCCTTATGAACCCGGATGGTAGTAGAACCCACCAACGATATGATGAAAAATTAATGCTTGAAGAATTTGCCCGATATATTGCCCACAAGGAACAACCAATTAGTATGGGTAATTGTAGTAGTTTTGCCCGGCTATGCATTCGGGGGTTAGCTCAACCATTGTATAAGAAAATCCATCATAGAAAAATGGTACGTGAAATGAAAAACCAGTTTATCCAAAAGAAAAATGACCTACGGGCTATATTTGGATATGCCAATTATAGTGTCTCCATTAACTCCGATATATGGACTGCCGGTAAACACGGCCTAGGGTACTCTTGTATTACCGGTCATTGGATCGATGAGAATTGGGTTTTACAAAAACGGGTTTTAAGTTTTCGGGTGTTAGATTCCCCGCACACTGCACAAGTTATTTACCATTCAATTATTGAGGTTTTACAAGAATACAATCTCAAAAGGGATTTACGGAACAAGGTTTTTTCTATCTCGTTCGATAATGCTAGCAACAATGTAGCGTCCATCAATCATTTCATCCGGTCCCTAAACCCAATCATGAATGGTGCACTGTTTCACCAAAAGTGTGCTTGCCATATACTAAACCTTACCGTAAAAGATGGTCTTAAGGTAGAAGCCGTAAATGACTTGATAATTAAATTCAAGGGAGGTCTTGCCCATATTTATTCAAACCAAGAAAGAAAACAAAATTTCGCAGCTTTGTGCGAAAGAATAGGTTTGGGCAAAATGAGGGTACCTTGGGATATAGACACCCGTTGGAATTCCACCTACAGGATGCTGCACCGATGCATTCCTTACAAGGCGGCTATAGGGGAGATGTTGAGATCGACGAACGAAGGACAAGCTTTGGATCTCACCGACCTCGAATGGCAGCTAATAATAATGCTTGCACAATTCCTTGGAACCTTTTTCACCGCAACCGTGAAATTATCTTGCTCGTACACACCGACGGCACATGAGTTGCTGCACCATCTCTACTATATTTCCAAGGTGTATCGTGATATGGAAGATAGGGATAGTGAGGATTCCCTTCTCCATCCGATCGTAGCAGCCATGAAGGTAAAATTTCTTAAATATTGGGAAGAGGTACCCCTCTTGACCGTTCTCGCAAACTGCCTCCATCCGGCATACAAGAAGAAGTTCACGGTAAAAATACTCGTAGCCTACAAGAAAAATCTAAAATTAAATTGGAGGGACGAGGATCCCCGCGTACAAAAGGCATTGGACGACATGTTTGCCATATATTACGAAAGAAGAAATGCCGACCAACCGCCTTCGACCGGTGGCGTGAGGTACGAATATAAATATACATATGTTTTTAATATTTATTATTTATAATATCTACATTATTTGTCCACTAATTTTTTCTATTGTTTTAATAGTCTATCCACACACAGCAGTACTGGATTGTTAGGCGATTTTCAGGATGATGACGACCCGACGGGATCCCAAGGTAACACGAACGAGTTAATGAGCTACTTATTGGGGACCACCGAAATTGAAGGAGTTGACGTCATGGATTGGTGGAGGAGGAATGCAACTGCCTATCCAACACTGGCGATGATGGCCCGCGACATATTTGCCGTGCCCGTGTCAACCGTCCCTTCTGAATCCTGTTTTAGCTCGGCGAACAGGATCCTTACCGATAAACGAAGTAAGCTGGGTGCACATGTTTTCGAGAGACTTGTGTGCTTGAAAGACTGGATTGATGCTGAAAATCGCACGCAACATGCCATGAGATTGGAAGCGTCATCATCCGGTGTCGACACTCAAGAAAGCGGTACCGAGGGACCTGAGCCTAACGAGGATTCGGACGGTGAGCAAGAGAGCGACCTATGGTATATGCACAATAACTACTAGATATGTAGTGTCGGTATAAAATTCTATCCTCTTTTAATTTTTATTTACATTTTTTTAAATTATAATTTCTAAATATTTCAATTGTTTTATTTTAAAGAATAATTACTAACAAAAAAAAAGTTAGAACTCCGCCTATGTTATTTTACATAGCCGGTCCCAAGCCCGGAATAAAGGAGGAGGGTAACTTTTGTTTTTAAATCTATTGTTTTAAAATAATTCGATTTTAAAGATAAAAAATAATTCGGTTTTAAACTAATTCGGTTTTAAACTAATTCGGTATATCTCGGTTTAGAATAATTTGGTTTTAACAAAATTCGGTTTTAACTTAATTTGATTTTGTTAAAAGTTATAACAAAAATATATTGAGTTAAAATAAAATAAAAAGAAAAAAAAAATGCAAAAAAAAAAAAAAACCTCTCTGCCGCTGCCCTCTGCCCCTCTCTGCCTCTCTGGAAACAGAAAACAAAAAAAACAGAAACCGAAAAAAAAAAAAAAAAAAACCAAACCGGACCGGCCCTACCCGGACCGGACCGACCCCTGACCCGACCTAACCCGCCCCGTCCTAACCCGCCGGGTTTAGACCGGGTTAGGTTCGGCCGAGTCAGACCCCAACCCGCCCCCCCCCTACCCGACTCAACCCGTTGACCCGGGCTAACCCGTGCCCGAGTCAACCCGGGGACCGGGCGGGTTTGGACCGGACCGACCCGACCCGGCCCCTTTTCAAACCACTAGCCCACTTCCATTCCTGGTAAAGTGTCTCATGTATATATAGCATGCTTCTAAATAGCTAGCTATAGCTTTTTTGGACCCTAAAAGCTATGGCGCTATGGGCGATATATAGCTAGCTATCGGCGCTATAGCTAGCTATCGGCGCTATAGCTAGCTATAGCTAGCTACTTAGTGCAATGGCTTATTTTTTTTAACCGTCCCGCTATACCGCTATAATCACTATTTAAACCATTGATATATAGTACCGGCTTATTGGGGAATTCATATCATAACTAAAATTTTGACTTTAGATCGAGACCGTCAATCTCCAACAGCACGAATATTAAAAGACCCAGTGCATTCCACCTCGGACCGGATTGGTCCGGATTCCGATCAGACGGTCAGAATCCAAACTCAAAATTTGAGTTACCTTACAGGATCTGTTTTTACAACTGTTAACAACATATGCATTTATCCCATAAAATTAGGTTGATCTCATTTTGAGGCCTCTTATTTCTTATCGCTGGGCGCTGGCTCACTTCCTTTCCTGGTAATGGAGCCCGTTTGCCAAGCAGGGAAAGTGTCTGATGTATAGTACCTGTGGTTATTGGGGAATTCATATTACCTAAGGTAACTCAAAGTTTACGTTTATACACAGACCGTCCGATCTGCTTCGGCACGAATTTAAAGGGACACAGTGCATTCCATCTCGGGCCGGATTGGCCCGGATTCTGATGGGACAGTCGGAATCCAAACTCAAAATTTGAGTTATCTCAGAGATATGTTTCTCACATAATAACATCCTAGGCATTTCCGTAACGAGTTTTATTGTGGCCACTAGACGGAGCCCACACACACAGAGAGCCATGTCACTGCCCTGCCACGTCACTCGCTCCTTCCTCCTCTCTCTACTCTTCGTTTCCATCGCCACCTCGGCCTCGGCCTCGGCCTCTGTCTTCTCCGAAGATGAAGAAACCCAAATCAGCCACTTCCAACAGTACCTCCGTATCCGCACAGCGCATCCCGATCCCGAGTACACCTCCGCCGCCTCCTTCCTCCTCTCCTTGGCCGATTCCATCGGCCTTCAAACCCTGACCCTTGAATTCGTACCTAACAAGCCCCTTCTTCTCCTAACCTGGCTGGGCTCTGACCCCTCCCTCCCCTCTATCCTCCTCAACTCCCATATCGACTCCGTTCCTGCCGAGCCTGACAAGTGGGTCCACCCTCCCTTCTCTGCCACGCGGGACCCCGCCACCGGTCATATATATGCCCGTGGTGCACAGGATGACAAGTGCATCGCCATCCAGTACCTTGAGGCGATCAGAAGTCTCAAAAAATCCGGCTTTACACCTCTGAGGTCAATCCATATTTCTCTTGTACCTGACGAGGAGATCGGTGGAGCTGATGGGTCAATGAAATTCGTACAATCAGAGGAGTTTAGAAAACTGAATGTTGGATTAGTACTCGATGAAGGTCAGGCTTCGCTTAGTGATGAATTCAGGGTATTTTATGCAGATCGATTGCCTTGGAGAATGATTGTGAAGGCAACCGGGTCCCCGGGTCATGGGTCCCGCATGTATGACGGCACAGCAATGGAGAGACTTATGGATTGTGCTGAGGCCATTGCCAGGTTTAGAGATTGCCAGTTTGATATGGTAAAGGCTGGGATTAGACCTGCTTCAGAGGTTATTTCAGTGAACCCAGTGTATATGAAGGCCGGTACTCCTAGTCCCAGTGTGAGTAACGTTGCCGGTTTTGCTCAATTGTTTGGTTTAGTAATATGGTCATATGCATATTACGGATAGACCCATGATATGGATCCATATCTCTATTTTCAAAGTTCAAACAGTCGATTGACCCGTTAAAGATGATCTGCATATAAAAATGTACTTGCAGACCAAATTTTACATTTTTTAGAATTTTTTTACTATTTTTTTAAATAGGTAGAAAATTACTGCTTTTGGATGGTCCAGAATTTTCAAATCAAGTGATTTTCTACCAATCTAGAAAAATAGTAAAAAGATTCTAAAAAATGTAAAATTTTGTCAGAAGTACATTGCAAAATGAAGGTTATGTTGAACGGTTGAGATTGACTGTTTGGACTTTAAAAACGGAGATAAGAGTTCATAGAGCGGGTAGCTGTGTAATATGCATATTACCTTAGCCTCACTCTTAGTAAAGTGTTCAGTTTTTTTCTAATACATTATTAAATGAGCTAATACAAGTCCAGTGGACTCTGAGACATGATTTGCCATATTCTCGCACTAGAGTAGTTATTTCACATTGACAGAAAGACAGAACATAGTTAAATACAGGTGTGACACACTTATTTAAATTGATTGTAAAATTAAATGGATGCAGGGTTTTGTGATGAACATGCAACCCTCAGAAGCCGAGATGGGATTTGATATACGGCTCCCACCAACTGTACATTTAGAGCAGTTGATGGAAAGGATAAACAAAGAATGGGTGCCCGCGTATAAAAACATGAGTTACACGGTAAAACATCTTTATAACTCTTTTCAATGTTAATTACATCAAGCTTTGTGCAGTTAGGTCATCTATAGTTTTTTCTTGTGCAGTTGATTAAGACCGGACCAGCAAGGGACTGCAATGGAAAGGTTTTGTTAACACCAGCAAATGAATCGAATCCGTGGTGGCCTGTTTTCAAACAGGCTGTTATCTCCTCGGGAAATAAGCTTGCTAAGCCTGAAATCTTGTCGTCGACTACGGATGCGCGTTTCATGCGGGCGTTGGGTATCCCCACCTTTGGATTCTCCCCCATGGCCAGCACTCCGATCTTACTTCATGACCATAATGAGGTTAGCTAAATTTTCATTTCTACACATTGTTTGCTTGTTAGGGATGTAAAAAAGTCACGCCTTGACCGGACCCGTCATGGCACAGCACTGACCATTCGTGTGATGTGACCATCCTACGGGAAATTGGCACGGTACGGCACGGTACGGTACGGCACGGTACGGTACGGCACGCGGACTGATCTGGTCACGGCCCGACACATGGTCACACGGTCAAGCTTATCAGAATCTTAGATCTTCTAATGGTGAATTTCGAATAACGAACTTAAATTACCAAAAAAATAGTTAAACATGACCAAACGTAACAAACATGTGTGGTCACGACGTGCCTTGGTCATGGTGTGACTAATGTGTTGTGACCAAAGCTGTATAATTTCCTATTAAATTAAATGAAGGTCCTTTTTATTCGATAAATGTCATGTTGTCCTAATATCCATACTGTGGCATTAGTCCAACTTCCAAGCCAAGTTTGTCTTACAGAATAAACATATAATTTTGTGAATATTTTTTTTCAAAGATTGATTATAGAAGCTTGCAAGTTGGATTATTGTAACAACTTTCAAAAATAAAGCAATCTTAGGTTGGAAATGGATTTGTAACATTCATTCTTGTTTGTGCACTCATGTTCAACTAATCCAAGATCTGGGCTCTTGTCTAAGTAATTTTTCCAATAATTTGATAATAAAAACATCTTGAGTTCTTGACCTTCTTGATTGAACTTCTAATAAATAACAGAGACATGGCAAACCCCCATACTAGAGTTATTTTGTTTATAGTAAGAATTTTGTGATTTGGTTATTATTCAGAAGAGTTAAAGATTCAACATTTGGAGAAGGTCGGTAAAATTGTTATAAAATTTCAGAGAAAAAAAAATCAGCTGAAGTATAATAATATTTGGAAAAATAGAAAAGTCAGTACATATTGTCATATTTGGTCTCTTCTTGTTCTTAGCTTAGTAGGCCTATCCGAGGGAACTTCAATATATAGTTTGAATTTTGTGACATAATTTCATTAAATAGTCATATTTGGTCACTTCTTCACATTTGGAGAAGGTCCGTGAATTTTGTTCAATGTTCAAACAAGAAAACACAAGGCCACATGAAATCAGCTTTAGATGTTTGAGCCCAATCCAGCTTGTTTGATAAAAACCTAAAAATAACAATTTAATGTGAATTTTTGAATAAGTCGTCAAATTTCATATAGTATAGCGAATTCCAAATAAAATGAATAAATTTATTTTTCTCTACCGCTATCCACAATTATAGATGAAAGTTCTCAATTAATTTACAAGTCATTATACTGGTTATATCAAGAACCAGATCAATAAATATGCATTATTGGTGGTTGAACATTTTTTTGAGGTACTTGTTACATTTATGAAATTGAGTATTGTTGTCAGTCATTATGTGCCAATTTTAAGAATCAAAATACAGAATAAAAATCTTATATCAGGTAGCAATTGGAGCAGCAGGTCCTTAAACTTGTTATTGAGATTTTTTTTACCTTCTTTTGTCTTTGATGGCCGAGTTTCTGTGTTTTGGAAGTGTATGTATCGTATTTGCAGTTATTGAAGTGTCACTATGGTGACATCAGATTATTTAAAATGGTATCAGAAATAATGTTACAAGAGTTTGGCCCATGCAGTCATCTGTACATTTTCATGTTACCTCTGATCTCATAATGTTATAGTTTTTAGATGGTTCAATTGAGGCTATTTGGAGCTTCTTGCTCCGGTATAATGATATGAACCACGTGTGAATTCACATCCCCTGAGATATCTCAAATTTTGAGTTGATCTGTTGAAAATCCGAACCATTCAAATTCTTTCTGCATGAATCTCAAAATCACAGTAATACTGGCCCCATGCATTCCGAATAGGCACCGAAAAAAATTGAGGGGTGGACCCAGTAAGAGTTTGCCTACCCGTGGGTCAAATTTATTTTCTTTCCAGCCCAACTCATGTTCTTCCCAACTTATTTTCTTGCCTGCCCCTGGCCCAATTCTTGGGTTCACCCCTAACCACATGGCCAGATAACCTGAAGTGCATGGAATAACACACACACACACTCAGAGAAAAGAAGAAATTAATTATCATTTTGGCATTTTGGAAGGTGCAAGTGCATTATCATGCTGTGTACCGGTCAGATCAAACCTGGATGGTTTTAGGTCATGTTGTACCACCAGTCAACATTTGCTTTCTCATAAAATGAGAACTAACCAAGGTGGTAACACTCTGTTGCAGTTTTTGAAGGATGAGGTGTTTGTGAAAGGCATCAAGGTCTATGAGAGCATAATCAGTGCTTTAAGCTCCTTCAAGTTAGCAAGCTCGATATAGGAGATCATCTAAGACTGTCAAGTTTCATGTAAAGGAGACGACATATTATAATAAATAAAATCAGATTGTGTGTGTGTCACATCTGGCTATTTATTCTCTGCCAGATTGTGTATGTGTATATATACGATGATAGATTATTGGTCGATCATTGGGGACTACTCAGAATTTGTGACTACTTTGTTCACGCTATCTATCAAAATAGCCCTCTGAATTCTGAATATCCTGATATAGTCAAGTCCATTGCTGTTTTACTAGTGAATCTTGAGGAATTCGTAGAAAATTATATAGAAATACAGACTGCTTTATTTGAATATTAGATCGCAAAAGTGGGAAGCGGTTCATCTTGAAATTATATTCTAAAAGTTACATAGAAACTAGATTTGGGCCTTCAAGTTTCCAAATTTAGCCGTTGTTCTTCATCTGATAATTGGCACAGGTAGAATCAAGTTCAGTTCACTTCCATCGTTGTGTTGGGCTTGAGCTAGTTGCTGTTTACTGTATTCAAGTATCCGTGAATCTGAATAGTATAAGTAGATATATATCATATAGCTTAGAGGAGGGATCCACTTACAACAAATTTGAGTTACAACAAAGTTACAACATTTATTTTTTTCATTTTCAAAGTTCAAATCGTCGATCCAAACCGTTCAACATGATTATCTAAATAAAATGTACTTGCAGATCAAATTTTATATTTTTTTGATTTTTTTTACTATTTATTAAGATGGGTACAAAATTTAATGGTCTAAGTATGGCTATTTTTTGTAAAATACTTAATAAATAGTAAAAAAATTCAAAAAAATGTAAAATTTGATCTGCAAGTACATTTTATTGTGGAGATCATGTTGAACGGTTTGGATCGACAATTTGGACTTTGAAAATGAAAAAAATGAATGTTGTAACTTTGTTGTAACTCAAATTTGTTGTAAGTGGATCCCTCCTCTATAGCTTAATATATATTATGAAAAAAAATTATGTAATTTATCATTATAATTAGATAAATATTATGAATTTTGGGATTTTAATAATATTTATATATTTTTTAATAAATATTTAATCCGATTCGGATATATATACCATATAGTTTAATATATATAATGAAAAAAAATTATGTAATTCATCATTATAATTAGATAAAATATGAACTTTGGGATTTTTAATAATATTTATATATTTTTTAATAAATATTTAATCTGATTCATATCTATCCGTATCTATCTAATATCCCATTTGTATCCGTATTCAGGGGTAGAGACAGTAAGGACCAATAGGGGTCAATTGACCTCTATTTTTTTCAAAAATTTTGTGCTTATATGTGATTTTCCATATAAATTAGAATAAAATGCTATGGATATGGTAAAATTGACTCTTATTCACAACATAAAAAATTTATATGATTGACCTCCATAGTTTAAAGGTCTGGCTTCGCTCTTGACCGTATCCTAAAAATAAAAACAGATACGGATATGATTTTACCACTATCTGCTTTGTATCTGATCCATTTTCACCCCTACATCTCGCAGTTTATCTGATCATCTCTATCGTGATACACTGCTTTCGAGCGGCCAGGATTCATGCATAGGAGTTATGTACCGATTTGAAAAGAATATTACACACGTCAGTGTAGTTGCAGCAGCAGAACCAGAAAATGTGCGGATGATATCAGAAAACAAATAAATTAAATAAACAACAGCAGGATAATAGCAATTATGAGAGGGAAAAAAATGAAAAAAATAATTCGTACATATAGGAAGCTTCATTGCTTCTTCCTTGGTTCCCTTGATCAGAAGCCTCAGAGCACACTGCACTTATGGATTCCAGCTGCTCAGCGAATACATCACATCCTATTTTTTTCAAGTTAAATATTTTATTCTTCTCTTAAAAAAGTTGTAATTTTCTTTTGACCCAGCTATTAAGGTGTCTGGTGAAACGAATCCATCATATCGATCCTTTTCTTTTTTTTATTTCTTTTACTGTTGGTTATGGATCTAAGCTGTTAAAACGCGTCTAGCTGAGCATCTGTGAGAAGCAACTCACACCTACCTTGGATAGAGTCCATATCCTCTGTTATTTATACTGAATTCCAATTATATGCAATTTGTACAATAGGTTCCATCTAAGAGGTAGAGATGGGAAATTCAATCCATCAAATTTGATCTTGTTATACACTAACTTGGTGAGTTGATATTCTAACTTGATCCAATATAATTTCAAGATGGAAATGGGATACACATCTTGTCATTATGTATGATTCAAATTAAACATGCAATAGATCAGAAAAGATGGAGAATACTTTTGATAACAATTGTATACACCTAAATTCCTGAATAGCATGTTTGTACAATTAAGGATTTCCTTTTAGGCCCCATCATTTATGAGCTCAACAAATCTGGCTGCTGGGGGTATCTTGATAAAGGTGACATGGATGTAATAGTAAATAGTTTTTTGTAAAAGCGACTGAAGTGGATGATACAGACTACATGCATGGAATAACTTTTGGTTTTTGGTTTTTACTCAAAAGAGTTTTGACCCAGTATTGCCCGACATTTTTATTAATATCCAAAGTTAATTACAAATTAATAAATTTACTCATGATTTCTGAGTTTTTCCAAAAATATACAAACCGGCCATAAAATGGCCGGTTTCCTCTTTTTTTTTTTTTATATAGAGACACTATGAAGAGCAAGATAATGAAATCTAACACTGAAAATTCGAATTTTTTGTTTAAATTATTTGTTATATTACTTCTTATGATTTATAATTAGCATATTTATACTAAAATACACTAGATTACTTAAAATTATGTTGAATTACACTATATTACATTAAATTACGCTAAATTATGTTAAATTACGCTAAATTCCGGTAAATTACTGTGTGTCTTCATAGTGATGTATAATTAGAAACTATTTTTTGTTTCTCTTTTATCTTCATAGTGATTTATAGTTAGAAACTATTTTTTTTAAGAGACACTATGAAGAGCAAGATAATGAAATCAAACACTGAAAATTTGAATTTTTTGTTTAAATTATTTGTTAGATTACTTCTTTTGATGTATAATTAGCATATTTATACTAAAATACGCTAAATTACTTGAAATTATGTTGAATTACACTATATTACGTTAAATTACGCTAAATTACATTACATTACACTAAAATACGGTAAATTACGCTTAATTACATATGAATAGGGACGATATCTTCACTGAAAAGGCGAAAAACGACGACGAAACTTCAAACGGCCATAAAACGGCGCTCGAGTGTCCGATTTCAGCAAATGACCACTTTTCGGAAAGCTTGCAAAAATACGCATGCATTAGTGCTAGCAATGCCGGATTTCAAAATTCAGAATTGCCAAAAAACTAAGGGAAGAGCCTCAAAACTTGAGTTGAAGTTTCTGATTAAGATTTTCATTTCTATTATTCAATCTAAGTAGCTCAGTAAATTAGTTACATAATGAACTTGTAGAATACCAATTTTTACTATTTTCAGAATTTTTTTACTATTTTTTATGATTCATGAAAGATGACACAAAATCGGTCTACTTTAGCGTAATTTTGTGTAGTTTAGCGTAATTTACCGTATTTCAACATAATTAGCGAAGTTATTGTAATTTAGAGTAATTTAATGTAATTTAGTGTAATTCAACATAATTTAGTGTAATTCAACATACTTTCAAGTGATCTAGTGTATTTTAGTATAAATATGCTAATTATAAATCAAAAGAAGTAATCTAACAAATAATTTAAACAAAAAATTCGAATTTTCAGTGTTAGATTTCATTATCTTGTTCTTCATAGTGTCTCTTTAAAAAAAAAACAAAAAAAAGAGGAAACCGGCCATTTTATGGCCGGTTTGGATATTTTTGGAAAAACTCGGAAATCATGGGTAAATTTATTAATTTATTAATTTGTAATTAACTTTGGATATTAATAAAAATGTCGGCAGTATTGCTGGGTGGATAATATACAAACAAACAAATCATCATGAATTTCCGAAAGATTCCTTGGTAAAAGATGTATTTATAAAAATAATATAGAAATAATGGATGAATTGCATAAAAATTTTGATTCTACAGAAGGAACCGGAAATCTTTTTCAATTTTTTTAGAATTGATAAAAGGAACTTGAACAAGATTTTGGATTCCTTTAAGATTCAGCATACCTCTCACCTCATGCTACATAAATCATATTTCTAAACTAAATGAACCGAAAAAATTTCAATTCCTTTAGAATTGCCTAAAGGAACCGAAAAAATTATCAGTTCCTTCTATGGGATCAAAATCAAAATCTCAAGCATGAGGTATATTCGACATTATATTTAAAAAAAATTCTATAAATAAAAAGTTCTGCTGAAACAGTATATTCGACATTAGTTCTGCCATAAATAAATGTCTACATTTTAGTAGTTGATACTTCGCATTTTTTTGCATTTATAAGTATATGATTATTTACACCTTACTATGGTGCGGTACCGTAGAAATTGGAAACTGCTGCTGAACTATAACCCATTTGTCATTCAATCAATCAACTGAACTAATACATCTACAATTGCAAAATTTAAGCAAAATGTAAAGAGAATGTTTGCTGTTCTTGTTTAGATCTGTTGAGCACACGAAACATTTACTGCAGTTATTAGCTCAAAATTTGGAAAATTAGCTAATAAATTTTTTTCATAAAATAAACCAACAAATCACAACATATCCAAATGTAGGACATGCTTGAAATATATTATAGGATGGTACTTCATTTCAATATGCATAAAAAATTTCACAATGGATAATTCTAGCACAAAATTAACTTTTATGGTACATCCACTTGATGTCTTACAAAACATCGTTCAAATTAAATTTAAAAAAAGAAAAGTAAAATTGTAGATGTGTTTTTATTTATTTAGATAAGATGTATATTAAATTTGAGTCAATTTCAAATTTGATTGGTCATCTAGCCATTATAACCTATCATTATAAATTTGAGTCAAATTCAAAATTATTGATGGAAAGATAATAATTAATTATTAAATTAGTCTGCATTTGATACATGTGCTATTTAAGAAATAAAAAATTTATAATGGCAAGTACTTTGGTTTACTGGTTTTTATGGTCCTTAATTAATGCACAATAAATTAACATGTCATTTTAATTTTCTAACATCAAATGGCGTCTAAAAGTTATGACATGTAGGTTAAAATACTCTTTTTAATAATTACATCAAGTACTTTGGTTTACTGGTTTTTATGGTCCTTAATTAATGCACAATAAAATAAAGTCAAAATTATTTTAGATGCACAGCGGGCATAACATCTAAGATATCCAAAAAAGAATCACTTGAGATATAATTGGACCAAACCTCTTCATTTTTAAGGATTGACATTTTTAAATGACAAGGAGTTAAAGTATATATATCAAATATGATTACAAGAAACTTAAATTTTGTCAAAATAATTATAGTGCCGGTAGATAATTAAGTATCAATTATAGGGGCAACATTCGCAAGCATTAGGAGTGATTAGTTGTTATTATTATCAAAATAATAACCTATACGTAAGTATCAATTGTTATAAAAAAAAAAACCTCTTATTTTTTTAGAAGGTATCAAAAACCTCTTATTAGCTGACTATATAAAATATTATCTTCTGTGGGGCAATATTCGCTTAGGATTAATTGTTAATATCAATTGTTACTTGCACGTTGCATGATCTATGTACAGCGCCTGGGCGGTGCATTCCATCTGCCTGAAAATTATATTACACCTCCCCTCACCCTTCAAATTCCAAAGAAGGTCAAAGTAAGAAGCTGTCCGCAAGTCTTTGTTAGTTGGTGATGCTTTAGTTCATTCATAAGGGTTATAAGTGGCACAGTGGTATATGTATACACAAATTTTAGGCGAATACAAACAATTTGTAGTGAATAAAATCATAGAAAAACAATTGTAGTGAATAAAACTATACTACAAAAATATGTTACTATCTGTCAGGATAAAAGTATTTTTTGCTGACGGTATCTTCGTAGAAACTCCTGTCGGTAATACCGATACGGTCGAATATAGCAATTTTTGTCAGTGTACCCTCAACAATAGTTGCTTTTACCTTTACTTTTCAATCTTTTTAATTTTAATCGTTTACATTTAACATAGTTTTACGGGTTTTTTTTTTGAGTAAAAATAAGGATCTAAGTCCTTATTTGATTTTATTGATAAAGAAAACCATTTATAGGTTACAAAATAAAACCTATTACATGCAAAGAGAAACTGTTAGCTCAAATTTTTTAGCTTGATTGTTTTATGAAAGGGTAAAAAGCAAAGAAATTAGAAAATCTAAAAAAATAAAATTTAAAAGAAAAAAATAATGCAAAAACATAAAACTCCTCTAAGGATCATTGGATAATATGCCATTGATCATGCACCTCTTCTACCAGCCTATTTGTTGCCTTAATCTCATCTCTGAATATTCTTGAACATATTTCCTTCCAAGAAATGAACATAGTTATCAATAAGATCTCTCTTGTTTTCAATTCTCCTTTTTTGCTAACAATCCACTTAGGTGCTGCCTTCTTCTTGAGGATCTCCTTCCAATTTGTAGTTGTTAACCCCATTGTCCTTGTGACTGCTTCATACAATTCTATGGTGAATGTGCATTCTGAAAATAAATGATTTATTATTTCTCCTTATTTCCTGCATAGGACACACATGCTTGGTAGATTCCATCCTCTCTTTATCAAGTTTTCTACTGTATCTTCTTATAGAATAGCAGCCATGCAAAGATCTTCATTCTTGGAGGCAATTTTATCTTCCATACTCTGTGGATATGTACTGTGAAAGTTGGCTGATCTTTTAGACCTTCATAAGAAGATTTGACAGTAAATGTGCCCCTACTTGTCAGATTCCAAACCACATCATCTGCAATTCTGGTTAGTTGATGATGATTTGAGAGAAGCCTTAATAACTTTGTGAATTGCTCCTGACAATCCTGAGAGCTAAGATTGTAAAACATAGAAGATGTACCATGCAACTGAAGCATCTGATTTACCAGAACATCCTGATCCTTTGCTTGTAAAAATAGAGCAGGAAATTCATGGCGCATTACTCCAAGGCCCCAATTGTGATACCAAAATTTGATTGTTTCCCCATTTTCCAAAACTCTTTTGCTGAATCCTTGGAGTACTTTTGATGCCCCTTTCAATGTTGCTGAAAAAACTTGCAATTTGGTACCTTTCCACTGTTACTGAGATCATGAGTTGTTATATAGAATAATTTCCACAATCGCATTTCTGGCTTTGTCCATTGCCAACACCATTTTGTCAGTAATGCATCATTGAAACCTTGCAGGTTAATTATACCCAAGCCACCAAATCTTTTTGGTTTACATATCATTTCCCAGTTAGCAAGAGAAATTCCTTTATGTTCCTCTGAATTCCTTTTCCATAGAAACTTCCTTCTCGTTTTGTCAATCTCTTGAATGGCCCAACTTGGTGTTTTAAACATTGTCATAAAATAGGTCGGGATGGATGATAGGACTGCATTCAATAGTATCATTCTTCCCGCTATGGATAGCTGTTTAGCTGCCCAACCCTGCAATCTATTGTTGACTTTCTGAATTAATGGCATATAGCTGATTTTGGAAGATTTTTGTCTGACAGTGGCAGTCCCAGATATGTAAAAGGATAAGACCCTCTTTTGCATCCTAGGATGTTGAGTAGACACTGTGGATTTGGGGTTTGGTCACTCAGTAACTAAATTATAATTGTCTTAGTCTTTGGATCGACACCCATAATTACTACAAGGATAGATTGTGCGCTTGCAATTCAATCTAACTTTGTGTATTTAGAGTTCTATAAATTTAAAGCAAAAAGTGTACGAAATAGACCATCAAATCCTATACTATCATTTGTTTGTTGAGTGAACTTATATTAAGTTGCTATAGGATTGGATAGTAACTTATAATGGGTTTACTTTTAATTGTTCCACTATAGATCATTTATGGTTATTAGATGCATGTATCCCTTTTAAGGATAGGTTATTAGTAGAAATGATTAGAGGTGTTGTTATTTGGACAGTCTGGCTTGAACGTAATAAAGTGTGTTTTAAAGGCAATGCCCCTGCAACTGCTAAAACTTTAGGGACCAAGATTATTGCTTTAACTAGTTTTTAGTATCAGTCTAGGAATGATGAATCATTTTTAAACTTAAACCTCATAATTCCCTTTGATGTTAAGGAATTACCAGATCAACTTCGAGCGAATAAGAAGGCAGTAAAGGTACTCACATCCGTAACCGAGAGGGAGGAAGCCAGGCACCAGGACCCTTTTTTGGACATTATCAGGGGGATTTTGGGCTGGCAGCCCACTCAGTCCAATGTTTGGAGGAGACATAGATAATGATGGTGATGTTGATTGGGATTTGTTAGATTACTGATGATTACTGTTCTTGGTTGCTTTTATGTGTTTGTGCAAGTCTTTTGTTTAGAACAATACTATGATGTTTGTATAGGTCTTTTGTTGTTGTTAGGTTTATGTTGTTTTGGTATATTTGTCGATATTTTGGTGGTGTGTGTTTGTGTTTGACATTATAGCTGAGTTTTTGGTACATATTTTAGTTACTTAATTATGCTTAGTCTTTCTGGTTTCTAATGAAATTGGTGGATCTTGAATCCACTACTTTTCACACACAAAAATAGTTGGGGAGATAATTAATTTTCAGTTTTAGATGGGGAAATATCTAATTGATAAGCATCAATTATATATACTTTTGGTTAGAATTTTACCTTTAAATCTGCACTAAATCCCTTGTATTTTAGTTTAGTTTAGTATATAATACACTAAAGAGTCAAGTTACTACATTTGCCTTGTTTAAATTGTAGAAATTGAGCAAAATGAGTAAAATTACATAAATTCTGCCGAAAAATAAATTTCAGAATTTTTCAAGTTTTCTCCAACCGAATCAGAGAATTCACAGGCCGCGCAACTGGCCGCACAGAATCACAGTTGGCGACACATAGTTCATATTTTGACCATATCTTAGTCATATAAACTCCGATTTGGGTGAATCAAAGCTTGACGAAACCAGGACAAAAATATCTACAACTTTCATGAAAGTAACAAATCCAAATTCGGAATGTAGAATTTTGTGCAGCCGCACCAATGGCCGCACCAGCCTAGAATTGGACAGATTTTATTGCCAACTTCGCCCAATTCACTTCCAGATCTTGTTTGCTTGCTTCCAAAGTCACAAAAACTGCTATATATTGGTAGGGGAGCAGCAGGAGAAGCGATCTTTTATTCATTTTTCATTTATTCTTTAACCTAGTTTTTATTCTACACATCTCGCTACATTTTTCTATCTTCTCCAAGTGAATCAAGGCGATTGAAGAAAATGATTGAAGGTTGCTCAAGCGGAACAAAGTGAAGATGAGGGTAGCAAGCAAGGAAATTAGTGTAGTCTATTCTCTTTCTTATTATTTCTTAGTTTTTATCATGTTTACTCTTGTATTTCTTTTGGATGTTAGCACACCCATGAGAGGCTATATTTCCTCTCTAAGGGCTTACGCTTTAAGCATGAACTTGTGTTAAAATCTACCTTACTTGGATAGTTTTCTTTATAATGATTGTTTGCTTGCATGTTTGTTCTTGTTGATTTTATAATTCATGTGATTGTGTGATTTGTGTTCTTGTTAGTTAGCGTCCATCTTAGGTTTAATCAACTTAAGGTGCTAGGATTAAAGAATTGATGGTACCAAATTATATACATGAATAACCCTAGGATTGAGATTAGAAATGACCAAATCTATTTCTTAGTCCGAAACCACAAGAAGCAAAGATTGAATTGAGGTGAAGGACTTAATCATGAAGCCTCATATTTAATTGGGACTCCTAGAATTGAACCGAATATTGGTGTGAAGGACTTAATCGTGAAGTATCGGTATTTGGAAATAAACTAGGCTAACTTATGCATATGGTCTAAATAGCTAGGGTGAAGAACTTAATCGTGAAATCCAAATTATTTAGGCACGTCATTAATTCACGAAAGTTACCCTTTTTGACACTTAAGGCTTAGAAACTTCATTATTGCAAACATGAATTTAGAAACCAATTAAGTGTGGATTTGAACCAAGTTATTGTATGCCGATAGCCCCTAGACTTCTATCTCATTAATTACAAAACTCCTTTTATTTGTTTGTTTTAAATTGCTTTATTTAAATTCAACCCTCAAATCGGGTATTGAACCCACAAAACCAATTTACAACAAACCCCCTTCATTTACTTTATTTGCACTATTTTAGAATTAATTAATTTAGTAGAAATTATAATTACCTTAGTCTTTGGATCGACACCCATAATTACTACAATGATAGATTGTGCACTTGCAATTCAATCTAACTTTGTGTATTTAGGGTTCTATAAATTTAAAGCAAAAGGTGTACGAAATAGACCATCAAATTCTATACCCAAAATACACATCACTAATTGAACAAGTTATGATAGGCATATATCCAAATTTCTCTTTTTTAAATTTATTTATTATAAGTAATGTTGTATAATTACCAAGTAGGCAATAATTTTGAATATATTATTTGACTTGCTCGTGTAGATAACATGTATATATACAAAATATTAGAGCCTTTGAATTGGACAAAAACTATTATTTATTTAGATATATGGATTCATAAAAAGAATCTAGAAATTCCGTATAAACACAATTTTTTTAGGCCACCAGCAGCCTTTAACCTCACCTGATGGTCTCATACGGACAATCTGTTTAGGTATAAATTATTTGTATTGTATCCGTATAAACACAATTCCTTTAGACCAACAGCAGCCTTTAGCCTCACCTCATGATCTCGTACGGTACAATATACCTTAAAGAATAAAGTACAGAGACCCATAATCAAAAGCACAAATAATGAAATTAAGCACAAAAACATACAAGCCGACACCACCAACCAAATGACCCAAAAAAAAAAAATCACCTCACATGAAATAGACTACCTTATAAAGGTTAAAAGAATCTACACATCAGTACAGGCAGATATAGAGACGTGGGACAAAATTAGTACCATGAAAACGACACTTGGCACTAAAGTCAATATCAAAACGCGCAAATTCGAACCAAGTGATGAGGCAAACTGTCACTGGCGACTTTTTAAATTTTAAGGGTTCATGATTTATACTTGACGCGGTTTTTGCTATGCAGCCAGTGCAGCTCCAGCTAGCAGCTGGGATATTTCGCTATCTAATTAAGAACAGTTCTTACTTCTTAGTACCAAGTACAAATTAAATGCCAGCTTTTGTTAATTTTAGTTTGATTTATTTGATTATTTAACATGGAATCTGCGCCATACGTCCCCATCTTTTCAAGGTGCCTAGCCTGCATGGTTTGCTTGTTTTGCCCCAATTGGGTATTTTCTCCATTGAAAGGAACAATGGAGAAGTCCATTTTCTCGAATTAGTGACATTATATATATACTACGATAAATGGACACTTGTGCTTTTTGGGAGATAAATAAAATGGAGAGGACAATATCTTATCGTTCCTTCATTTTATCCTACTTGCAAACATAACATTATTAGTCATAAAAAATATAATGCATATTATTAATTAGTTCTTATAATTGATTTGGTTTTCATCAAGTACTATATATGTTGTGATTTCATTATATATTTTTTTATTATTAAGCGTATACAAATGTATTTGTTACCTACGTACCTTGGTAATATATATTTTGGGCAAAGATTTGTGAATTATGATCATTGCTTTTCATATGCATAAGGTTGAAAAATATTTTATCTATATAGTACACATGCTTCTTAATTATACTTGTCATTTAGTAGATGCATGATTTCTACTTAGAACAGTGTAATAATTAATCCCCCTCTTTAACTCTGCTTCATTAATAGATCACTCTCAAAAGAAAGAAAATCAAAGGTATCCTGCCTTAATCAAGAACTAATGGACATCTCCATTTTGTTTAGATGTGGAGTAATATCAATTGTCTGGGACCCCACCCTCAAATCCACGAAGCTGCCTTAAGCCCAACAGAATACAATTATTTTATCCATTTAATTTAATATGAACAAAGAGAAGAACTTATACTACCATTATATATTGTTTTATTATCAAAGAAAATGTGCTGGAGCATGTGCCTCTTTTGTATAAAGGTACAAGTTACATCTGGTGAGTCAAATGAAAATTTATCTCTGTCAACTCTGTGGCTGCTATTTCCTTAATTAATTGTGTATGCATGTAACCTACACAGACTTTTGAGTGAGGAATTACTGCTGACAACGAATCAATTTGAATAATTTGAAAAGTTGTACTTCTAAAATTCAAAGGTTGAAATGTGATCTATGTACTTTATGTATATATTATGTACAAAAATTTTAATAATTGATGTAAAGTTCACCAGAAATCATCAAACAACTAGAAGTTTCTAATAGTTGATATTTAATAAAATTTTAATAAATATCACATGACGTTTAAATTGAATGAAATTTGATATCCAAGTCCAACCCATGCATAAAACTAATAACAATTTGCAAATCCTTTTTTTCTATTTTTAAATTTTATTTGACTTAATTTGAAAAATATTGTCAAGAAAATTCGTCAAAAATCTCAGCCCTTTTTTTTTTTGTCTTACCAGTACTTCTTTTTCATTTTGCATTGACTGTTACCAGATCTCAGCTGGACAATTCAGAATGCAGTGGAGCAGTTTTTCTTTATTTTATTTAGTTTCCTTTCAATTGTAGGAACCAGGAAATGGCGACTCTTGAAATGATTAGTGTTTAGATGACAAGCCATTTGAAAATTCGAATTTGTATGTAGAATATTTAAACAAGTTCACTTCCAACATGCATATAAAATAGTAATGAGCGCTATCTGAATAGAAAATACAGCTAGCAATGATCAATCAAGTAGGTATATATTGCAAATTAATATATTAGATAAAAAATCAACGTTGAGCTCTCATGCATGCGTCATGGGAAAGCATGGTTCCTCAAGTAACCTTTTCTTTAGATATGTAATGAATAATTGTGATAATTATATAATTTCAAGCTTATAATTGTATATGCAAGTAACATAACTGTTGCTTTTAACCTTCAAAAAAACATAACTATCGCTTTTATTATACGAGTGCAATGGAGATTTTATTTCATTTTGGTGAACAAACGTATAAAGCCCGGTGTGTATACTATATAATAATTAAATATATATATATATAGGAGATAGCATAGTGTGAAAACGCGAACGAGGTTTCAAATATTTGAAAGTGTGAAATTATTGCACCGTACAGCTACAGGTAATGCAGGAAATCAGGATTTCTTATAAATTATTCTTAAACCATGTGCCATCCTTGACATGCATATTTATGACAAACCTGTTTTCGGATTCTTTATTTCATTATATATTTTTTCTTTATTTTATCTTTCTCAGAAACCTCGCTTGCTTTAATTAGACAACCTTCTTGTGTACAACATTAATTTATATGTCATGTCATGATCCTTTCTCCTGTGTATTGTATATATCTTTTTACTAGATTACATCATTTGTCAAACTTCTACCTCCCTCTATAAATACATCAACTCTAAGTCCCTTTTGACACACAATCAATCAAGCGCCATCTCAACTCAACAATTACTGTACTACTACAAGCAATAAAACAAAGCACAAGGGATCATATACAAAGCAAAAATCAATGGTGATGAAGAGTGCACAAAACACATCAGTGGATTTGCTGACAAACCACACAGCACCTAGGATTGTCGGTAACAATGGCAAGAAATCGTCGTCGCAATACAAGGGTGTAAGGATGAGGAGTTGGGGCTCTTGGGTCTCTGAAATCAGAGCACCAAACCAAAAGACAAGAATATGGCTCGGCTCCTACTCTACGCCTGAGGCGGCCGCAAGAGCATATGATGCTGCATTGCTTTGCTTGAAAGGTTCTTCTGCTAATCTAAATTTTCCTGCTGCCATCCCTTTTCACTTGATGCCTCAAAACACCGTCATGTCACCTAAATCAATCCAGCGGGTAGCGGCAGCTGCTGCCAATGCTACAACAGGTCTCAGTAACCAGAATGCTTCGAATGCGCCACCGTCTTCATTATCTAGTAATGCTTCTCAGTCGCCTGATTCATGCAGTGATGGTGGTTATAATGATGTTGATCAATTGGAGGATACAATATCCGAGCAGGACATCAACGGGTCTTTAATGGATTTCGAGGCATTCTTTCAGTCGCCGAAATGCATGGATTACATGTTGAACCAATGCAGTTTTTTTGCGCCTGATCCAATGGAGGATTGCGATGAGGAAGGAGAGATTAGGCTTTGGAGCTTTTGTTGATTCGGTCGGAGCTAGTTACTGTGTTATATTTTTACTATTATTATTATTATATTTTTTTTCTCACTATCTTGTTTCCTTCTCTATCAATTCAGTGAGGTGAAGGTAGAGAAGGAATGAGAAAGGAGGTCTAAGTACTAACGATAAGTAATTGATGTGTTTGTAGTAAAAAAAATCGATCCTTGTATTTTGGATGAGTTCTGATAAAAATGTTATGGAGCTACATGTTTTAAAGCAGTTCCATGGGTTTTGTTATCAGAAGTATCTTATCTATATGTAAAATTTTATTTGGGTATAATATCATTGTGGAGTTGTGTTTTTTATAGAAATGCCAATAATTATTCTATTTCAAGCCAAATTTAGAAGAGTCTCACTTCCTGTATGTCCTTTCTTTATTTTAGTGCTGTAATCAACTTTTTATTTTAGATGGTCCCAGCAAATTCTCATAAAATTTAAGTCAAAGATTGAAAACCTTGCACGAAATTATTTTTAAAACAGAGATGAAATTCGTACTCACCATCTCTAGCTCTGACATTATAAGCTGTTAATCAGCCAATTAATTATGTGCTAAAGTTTAGGATACTAAAGAGACCATCACTTTTCACTTGCTATTTTTTTTAATAAAGATAATTAACAGTACTGATATTGCTGCGGGATTCTGCTGCTCCATAATTAAACCCAAATAATTTTCAAAAATCAAACAATTACATTAACAATTGTGCATATAATTCTTCTAAAATGTATTTACGGCGTGTGTGTTTGTTGATGTTTTTAATGGATTATCACTAAATTTACGATTCAAAGATATCACCGAGATTGTCAAACAATATCCAATATATATCCTCTGCATGCTCATAAAGTTTTTTTTTTCAAAAATCAAACATATATATCAAGAATTACGTATATAATTCTTTTAAAATAAATTTACATAATATTGTGTGCGTTTAATTAAATTGTTGATGTTTTTAATAAATTATGGCTACATTTACAATTAAAAAATCATCGAAATTGCAAACAATATCTAACATATATGTTCTCTGTGTACCGGATCATATGTCTTTCAGTCCTTATAACAAAATGGAGACGTTTCAATTAGTAGACGGAGGCAGTTCACCTAAAAATGGGATGGAACAAACTACAAGAGCGTTGCCTTTTAGTAAGACTATACAAACTATTAGGTTAAAAAACCCACAAGTTCCACCAATAGATTAAGAAGGCCCACTGGCCCAGAGATATTGTTTGTACGCCGTTTTCCTTTATCAGAACTAAGCCCAGTTAAATCCATAAAGGCCCCAAACAAGGTCCCCCAAACAACTTTCGCGTTTGCTTTAAAATTCATGCGCACGATCTTAAAGTGGATCGGACGGTCTCTAAACCCATTTGACCCAAATTTGAGTCCAATAGGCATCGGACCCAAGCTGTTCTCCTTCCCGACGGAACCAATTTGGTCCGATGCCCATCGGACTCAAAGTGAGTTCGATGGGTTCAATAACCGTCCGATCTGCTTTAAGATTCGCGCCCGCAACTTTCGCGTCTGCTATAAAATTCATGCGCACGAATCTAAATGTGAATCGGACGGTCCCTAAACCCATCGGACCCAAATTTGAGTCCGATGGGCATTGGACCTAAGCTGTTCTCCTTCCCGACGGAACCAATTTGGGTCCGATGCCCATCAGACTCAAAGTGAGTTCGATGGGTTCATGACCCGCCGATCTGCTTTAAGATTCGCGCCAGCAACTTTCGGGTCTGCTTTAAAATTCGTGCACACGAATCTTTAAGTGGATCGGACGGTCCCTATACCCATCGGACCCAAGCTGTTCTCCTTCCCGACCCATTCTCTCGCTCCGCATCCATCCCCTTTCTAAATCTCAATCTAAAGACTAAAACCCATCACCTCTTCTCCGCCGCTGTTACCTCTGCTGAGACCAAGAAGAGAAATGGCTTACACCAAGGATCAGCTGCTCGCTCGTCTCCAGGTTTCCTTTCTTACCTTATAGTAATTTTTGAGGAAATAGGCTACCCAATGCGCCACAATTTTTACTTCGTGACTGATTTTCAGTTGTTTTGGGGACGACACGGTTCCAGATGTCAATTGAGGAACTTTTGTTATAATTGGTAGTGCTTTTAGTATTGGATTGAGTTGGACATAGATTAGTCTTAACAATTATTGATGCTTTTTTTTCTGGCATTGAACTCAGCTGCTGTATCCAGTTTAGTTGATAAATTTTCTCTTTTGGGTATTTGTAGGAACTTAAAATAGAGTTCTCGTCATGTGACCATCCTGCGGTAATGACAGTTGAAGAACAGGTAAGAAATCTATTACTTATATGTTTTGTGCAGGTAATTAAATTATTGATTTTGTTAATGGTTTGTTTGTCTATAGGCAAAGTATGTCGGGCATTTGGGCGGTGCATGTAGCAAAAACCTATTTTTGAAGGTAAAATTGCTCTAGTTCTAACATTGATAGTTTGAGATTCTAGTAATCCTAGCTAATTTTCATTATTTTTTTTATCAGGACAAGAAGCACAGATTGTATATAGTTTCTGCCCTTGTGGATACCAAAGTTGACTTGAAGAGTACTTATTCCTTTTCTTATTTATTTCTCTTCTGATCAATTTATGCATTACATTTTCTAGATTAATGCAATTTTTTTTTTTTTTTGCAGTTCTGTCCCAGCGGCTCGGCTTGGGAAAAGGAGGTCTTCGCATGGCCCCAGAGGAAGCTTTGCCAGAAATACTCCATGTTAGTTTTTATACAATATAACTTTATTTATTAAAATAATTATTCTGATTTATTATCACATTTTATTTCTCTTAAAAAGCAAAAAAAAAACTCGTGAGATTTTTTTCTTTTTATTTCCAGGTGGCATTAGGTTCTGTGACTCCATTTGCCTTGATAAACGAATCAGCAAGGTAATTCAAATCTCTGTACTTCATCATGTAGAATGCAAACTATTATATAATTTAATTTGAATAATTGCTGAGTACTATATTAGTTCATTGCAGACCTGTATCTCTCTTGTTAGATAAGGGGTTTAAATCGCAGCAGTATTGGTTATTCCATCCCCTCACAAATGAAGTCACAATTGGTAAAGATTTTGCATAGCAATGTTTAATTCTCTAAACTTTAGGCAAAAATAGATGACAGTATATTACTCTGAAATATGAATTTGAAAATCTGACATAGTCTAATTTCCCAGCTCTAACCCCAAGCGACTTTGATAAATTTCTACTTTCAATCGGGCGTGAACCAGCTTATGTAGACCTAGAGGTGATCTATTTCTTGATAAACTAAAAAATTTTACATCACATCTTACTAGATTTGTTTACTTATTGATATATTATTTGTTTTCGTCCTAGGCTTGCCCAGTCGTAGGGAAGGAAAATCCACCTGACCTCGCGCACTTGGTACCAGATGAAGCTCCAAATGTGCCTGGAGGAGCAGATAAAGTACCCCCAACAAGTGTACCTGCTCAGACCAATGTTGCTAAGGATGAGAAAACAAAACAACCTACTGGTAACGACTGCTTTTCTTATTTTTGTAATTATTATTTTCTCCCCTTAACACTACATTGAGGTGAATTATTATGTCTGCTCCTAAAGAATATGGCGTTGTAAGTATACCTTTGAAAAAATTGGAATACCTGATATGCCCTGTAGAATATTGGAAGCATCATGGCATCGGGTCTGGATCCTTTAAAGTAACTCAAAATTTGAGTTTGGATCTGGACCGTCTGATTAGAATCCGGACCAATCCGGCCCGAGGTAGAATTCATGGGGACCTGTTAATGTTGGTGCAAATTCCGATCAGGCGGTTAGGATCCAAAACACAAACTTTGAATTACTTTAGGGGATCCGAATTCCATGGCATCACCTACCTGTCTCTTCTCTCTCTGTTTCTTAAAAGAAATACTCCCAAATAACCCCTCCACTCTTTAATGTAATTTTAGACTTGTTGACAAAGGAGGGCCATTTTATTGTCCTAATTTCATTTTATTATCCTAAAAATTAGGAATTAAAAGCTTTAGTTGATTTGTTCTGTTTAGTGGGACACCCTCGATGGTTTCTATTGTTGCAGGAGTACGCATCATTACCTTTTTATGGTGCTTTTGTGATAGTTATATTTATTTATACAATTATTATTTCTTTGTGCGTGTGATTTACTTTTTGTAGACACAAAATCACTCTGTACCGAACCTTCAAAAAAAAAATCACTCCGTACCGATTATGCGAACCATTTTTTGTAATTTTCAGAAAAATTCAAGGAGACATCAAAAGTGCCGAAACAAAAATCTGAGAAAGATAAACCACAGATTAAAGTAGATGTGGCAGCCGACACGACTAATGTGGAGAAATTTGTAGAGAAAGTCTTTGAAAAGGTTTCCTCAGAATTTATATCGGAGGCAAGTTAAATTTATCTCAATATGCTTCATTTTTGTGTTTGTGATAAACTATGTTATTTATTTGACTACGTCTAATTTGACAGCTGACGAAGCAATCTAATGCTGATAAAGACAACCTTAATGATCATGCGTTTGAAGGGCTAAAACAGCGCGTTTGTTCTGATCTATTGAGTATGACTGTAAGTAAATACTTCTTAATATTTTGATTCAGTGTGTGAACTTTATTCCATTTAAGTTTGGTCTCTGATATAAAATGTAATTTGGTGCAGATGACTTTGAAGAATTCAGTATATACTCAAGGATTTCATGCTGGAATTGAGAGCACACTCTATCCACTTCTTAACAAGAGGAAATAAGCTGATTTTGATTTTCCTTGTGATTTTATTTCATTCGTAAAATCATTAATGGTTAAATTTGATATCATGCTTCAATGACACATTGTTTCGATTTTGTAAGTACTATGTTTAAATGATCAATTGAATTTGCTTGTTTGTACAACTTCTCAAAGGATTCAGAGTTCTAAATGTAAGAGAGCATATTATAAATATATGAACTCGTTGTGGCTTCATTTTGCAACTGCTGTATGCTTCTTCACCTCAGCAATTTTCTTAGTAATTTTGGCCCCCTTTAATTATCCTGTTATACAAGAAGTTTATACCAATTAGAACAATGATATGGTCAGAAAACTGGTTTAGAGATTTAATATATAGTTGTGACTAAAGCATGGTAGAGTTCTTAAAGTAGAGGTTTATGCATATGCAGTATATAGAATTCAGTAGAGAGAAGGTTTTTGAATCCAAATGCAACTTACCTTTGTAACATTCAGATAAGAAAAAGTGAGCGCCACCAAGAATAAAATCCTGAAAAATGGTTAAACATAAAAATTTAAGAAGAGAGAGTAAGTTTCAATTAAATAAAATAAATGCATCATCCTGGACTAATGCAGTTCGATTTCTTTCTCTATCTTTTCATTTTTTTTGCTCAATGCATCAACAAAAAGAAAAATAATGCCATGCAATTATCACTTTGTATCTAAATGATAGAATCAATTGATGAAGACTCAGATACAAGGAAAGACACTCGAACAAAGCAATTTCTGTACAAATAGACATTTTATCATTTATCAACCAAACACATCAAAGAGAAGAACCGAAGAAGAGGCTAATTAAGCAAGTAAGACAACCAGAGAAAGCAAATCGAGACAAAGAAAATGGCCAGGAGAAGCCTCAAGTCATTACCACTAAGCCCGCCGCCGTGCATCTCAGCATCTACTCTCCTGTACTCTTCATCCCATTCGTTCCGTGGGCCCCATGTAGGCCACATGCCAGAGAGAGGATTCGGCCATCTCATCGTCGGTCCTTCTCTGCTAAACCCTTCGTTGTTTCCTGCTCTTTCACCGCTGTTGCCATTATTGCCATTGCCTCCAGGTAGCTGGTACCGACAAACGGGACACGAATTATGTAACCTGAGCCATGGTACGATGCAGTCAGAGTGGTACACATGCTTACATGGCATCTCCTTTGCCTCCTCCCCCTGCTCAAAATCCTCCTTACAGACTGGACACTGGGATTCATCTGATAGGTGGGCCTCGGTTATTAGTACAGTCGGCATTGAGTCAATTTCTGAGGCCGGTGCTGGTGGTGGGCCGGGTCTGTCATTTTGAGTTAAATTGTCGATTAGGTTGTTCAGGTTCGGCCCCACGAAATAGTCACCTGAATTTATTATCTGTAGTGGCAAGCAAGACTCGAGTCAGATAATCAAATGACGCAAGTAACATTGCAATTTGATTTCAGCAAGATTCATGTCATTTGATTTGACTAAGGTGGCATTTTCGTTAAAGTTTAAAAATGGTAAACGAAGGCGTAAGAAGTAAGAACAATTATCTTTTGCAACTTGCAAGTAACATAATATTTCTTTGGGTAGAAGGCTAAATTATATTAGAATTATAATTCAAAACAAAATTAATGCTCATTAAACCTACTTTCTCTAAAACAATTAGGGTGTATGCATTACCGGAGGAGTGTCAAACTGTTCAGCTGGTGGAGTCGGAACGGTCGGCCGTGGAGGAGGTATAAATCTCCTGCGAGGCGGGACAGGTTCCAGAGGATGGGGGTGGTGGTGGTGGTCACCGGGTCTACCGAAAAGAACCCACCGTCCACCCGGTCGCGCATTGTGATTTTCTCCTAGGCTTGGAAAGTTGTATGGAAAAGGCCGAAACGATGCGAAATTAGGCGGCGCAACAGGTTGTGGGTAGTCAACCTCATGCAGAAACTGGCCGTAACATCTTGGGCAGAAAACATCAGAGGAAGGGAAGGAGATGATGCGAATGGCACGGCGACATTCGTAGCAGTAGTATACGCGGCAGGTTCTTCGTGCACCAGTGGCTTGAGACATTGTTGTGAAATAGTATTGTTCTGTTATTGTTTTCAAAGATGCAACAGAAGTGGTGAAATATGAATGGTGGATTTGGAAAGAAGGGAGGGGATGGAAAGTATATCTTTGATGAAGAAAAGAAAGCGATCCTATGAGTTGGTTTTTCTAATGCAAAACTACTATGGAGTGCCTTCGGCTGTAGAACAAACGGTTGCTTGCCGCCAAAAGAAGGTGAAACAGAGGAAGGGTGCAATGTAGATTGAACCGTAGAAGGGTTCAAGAATTGAAGAACAAGTTTCAATTTCAGGCCCGTTGTGATGAATTTGGCAGTTAATGGACCTAAATTGGGCCGTGATTGTGGTTGGTAAGACAAAAAATGATTTTACGTTTCCATCATTTATTATTCGTGAGACTGACATGTGGCATGTGCATGTTACGGTTCGATTCACGTATGAATTTATATTTGAGTGAGGCTATGGTGCTATGCATAGCACCAATGGCTAGTGTATTACGGCTCAATATGGTACTTTTTAAAATTCTAACGGTCGATCCGAACAGTTCAATGTGATATTCATATGAATATGTACTTGCAAACTAAATTTTATATTTTTTTGAATTTTTTTACTATTTTTTTAGATAGGTAGAAAAATCAGTGTTTTCTGAAAATTATGGACCATCAAAATTCTACCTATCTAAAAAAATAGTAAAAAGTTTCGAAAAAATATAAAATTTAGTTTGCAAGTACATATTCATATGGTTATCACATTGAACGGTTCGGATCGACCGTTAGGATTTTAAAAAGTACCATATTGAGCCGTAGTACACTAGCCATCCGTGCTATGCATAGCACCATAGCCTCACTCTTTATATTTTGTTCAAACAGTTGATTCACCAAACAGTTAATTATAATATTTATATAAAAATATATTTACATATCAAAATTTTATATTATTTAAAGAAATACTATTTTTAAGATATAAAAAATCAGTACTTTCATATGGTCTTAAATCACATGATTTTCTATCTATGTAAAATAATATTAAAAAAATCTAGAAAATCTCAAATTTGGTTTTCAATCCGTAACATGCATATTATCACGCTGACATTATTATCTATAACATCCGACTCATTGGAAATTCAAATCAGACTCGCTAGATAATTTAGCAAGCCAGTTTGTGAAAGAATAAGTATGTAAATGACCCACTAAATTTAGGACAAGTATCCTCTCCATTACTGTAAAAGATTCCCTTCACTTTACGGTTTGAGATTAACTCTAAGCTGCTTTGAGATTCGGGCTGATGGAGGGGACAGTATTATTGGGCTTTGAGATTCGTGCAGTTAAAAAGAACGGTCCAGATCAAGTAATTGTAATAGATTTTCTATTACGGTACGAGAAGGATCTGAATTCCTTAATTTATATCCAACGGACCAAGTCGAATCTGATCCACTGGATTATTCAGCAAGCTGTGTATTTTCGAAATTCTTCAAAAAATAAGTGTATGATTTAAATCCAACGGACCGTTTCGGTTACCATAGTCCCACCCATTTATTATTTCGTCATTGTCTTTAACTTTAATTTTGCCTTCTAATTAGTATTTAATGACCACTGACTGGCTGACCTTAAGTGGCACGTCATACTACGATTTTTTTTAGTCGAAGCCCGTAGGCAGTCATACTACGTAATTTCAAACATGGAAGTAGATAGTCGTAGAGTTCATCACGACCTTCAGAATTGGACAGCTAACGGTATCTCGTCATGGGGACACTCTGGCCGGCTTTCAAACGGCTTTTCAGTCTTCTCTCTGGATGAATTCACATCACCCCGATACCGTAACAGGGAATCTTTTACAATTACTTGATCTGGACTGTTCTTTTCAACTTGGCACGAATCTCAAAGCCCAATAATACTGCCCCCTCCGTCAGCCCGAATCTAAACCGGCTGGGAGTTAATCTCAAACCGTAAAGTGAAGGGAATCTTTTACAGTACCGGAGAGGATATTTGCCCCTCTCTGGATCCGGATCACCTATCCATGCCTGGCTTTCTAACGGCTCTTTGAGTTCGGATCGCTTACCCAAGGCTGGCTTTCAAACGGCTCTTCTATTTGGGTTCGGATCACCTGCCCCCAGACGACACTTGGCGTCTTTTCTAAAATCAAAAGGTGTTAATCAAATTAAAACTCTATTATTACAATTTTTTTATTATAAAGCATATCTGTTTTCTTTACAATCTTTTATTACAAATTTCAATCTAGCTCCCCGAAAAGAATATTATCTCCTCGAATGTGCTTTTGTGTATTAATTAGGGGCAACAAACAAATATGCTTTATTTTGCTGATCACCCAAAAAAAAATTATTAAGTCATCAATCGACATATTGGTAGAATAAAAATATAACTTCGAAAATTCATTTTTAACGAAACTCATATAATGTCCAGCTTGCATTGTGAACAAGTGAAAAATAATATTCTTACTATATATTTTATTAATCCTAAATAAATAAGCCTTTTACTGTTTCTTTTGTTTTTATTATTTAATCTTAAACAATGTTAATTACTTTCAAGTTACAAATAATAATATAATTTTAATATTTTAGAAATCTTAAATAATATTAGGGGTGTCAATGGGTCGTCTCAGGTTGGATTAGGATCGGATCGGTATTTTTATTACTTCTCTTTGACAATTCGACTCGATTAGACACTGGTTGTAATTGTTTGATGTTTATTTTATTTGTTTATACAACTTAATCTCAAGTAACATACAATTAAACTTAATTAGTGTGTAATAAATTTTAATTAGTGCTAAACATCAAACTAAATCAAATAAAATACCATGAAGGAGATGATTCCTCCTTGGGAAGTTCGATTGATTTTTATATATGCGTAGAGCCGTAGACTACAGAAAACAAAGATTACTAATGTAGTTGTTCCATTAATATTCCTTTTTATAAATTCAGAACAAGTACCACCTCCCCATAGGTGGCTCCTTTAACATGTAGATGATTCTTTACATGGGTTGTAGGAAATTCCTGCCCACCGGTGAGCAGGTGATCCGGACTCCTCTCTCGATTGTGTATTGACCTATTGGGTGAACCAAACGAGGTGGGTGTTCCGAATATTCTTCGGCATATTCCACTTTATTCCAACCCCAGAAATTAGGGGTGAAAACGGATCCGATATGGAGCGGATAGTGCTTAAAACTATATCCACAACCGTTTTTTATTTTTCACATACAGATACGGATACGGATACGAATCAGATCGGATATTTATTAAAAAATATATAAATATTATTTAGAAATGTCAAAATTCATAATATTTATTTAATTATAATGATGAAATATTATTTTATAATATATATATAAAACTATATGGTATTTATTTACTATTCGGATACGGATAATTGAAACGTAAAATCATATCAGTATCTGTATTCATACAAATATTCAAATATTTAATTTTTCAAATACAGATCGAATATGAATCGGATATTATCCACTTAGTTTTCACCTCTACCAGAAAAGCGTAATTACTGAAGCTGTTAATACAAAAAAAAGTTTTGTCAAAGTACTAAAGTAGGGAGGGTCCCACGTGGGCATGTGAAGCTACTGAATTTTCTAATGGAGGTACTTTTAATATTTGGATGATTAAATTAATCAAATCGTACATCAAATGAGTGGTCGACCAGTTTTGTTATTGAATTATTCTCAATTATTTTAACGCTCTTATAAATTAATATTATGGAACTAATTCAACTACCTTTGCTAATTAAATGAAGGGAAAAAGGGAGCAGAAGCTTCCATGTTGTTATAAATAAAATCTGTATAATGAATCTAACCGATTTTTTTATTAATCAAAAATAAAATAAAAAAATATCACAAAAGGATATCGTTTTGCTAAAAAATCGAAATATAGGAAAAACAGGATGGTTTATTCTGTCCGACACTGTAGCTGGATGGGATAAACCATCCCGTCCCGTTAGTCTGATTCTAATTAGCGATCTAACTTAAAAAAAAAAAACTGGACGGGATGGACCATCCCGTCCATCATTGTAGCATTTTTTTTTTATTTCTTTTCATTCTCTTATATATGAAACTAAACTCCAAAAAAATATATATATTGCTACAGTGCTGGACGGGATAATCTATTCCGTCCAGATTTTTTTTGTTTTTTTCCTGCATAGCGAGTTAAGGATTTGGATTAGCGTGCCATTAATCTGGACGGGAAATTTTGTACCGTGCGGAGGACGGAATAATCAATTCCGTTTTTCCTATATTTTGATTTTCCGGCAAAAAGATCCTCATTCGCAATATTTTTTTTATTTTAGTTTCGATTAATAAAATAATCGGTGAATCTAACGGTGCAGACTTCAGGGACAAAAATTTTAGTGGACCTGATTTATTGGGACTTTCTATAACTCAACGACATCAATATTAGCGTGACATGGTCACATGGAGCCATGGAGGAGGCTGAGCTGGAAGAGTTTCAAACCATGTGTATGATTAGTATTTCTCTTATGTGATTGATTTATATATTATGCAGCTTATAAAATTAGTTATGACTAATGTTTCATGAAAATGTGATCTATAAGAAAATTAACCTTCTTTTTTGATGAAAATAATATTGACCTTAATTCTAAGAGAAAATATGTAGCTAAATTAGCTCCATCAACATTTTATCGTTCTGGAGTGGAATTGAATATTGACTAAGCAAGAAAGGGAATTGAAAGGTGTCTGATGTCCGGTGAGAATCGTCCGATTCACGTTAAGATTTTTTATCGATAACTTTTAAGTTTTATGTAGGTGAAGTGTGTAATTTTTTTTATATAAATTGGATGGTTCTAACCGAACATCGGACGGACCGAATCGGAAGTCCAGTGTCCCCCAGGTACCTTAGACGCAATTTAAAAAGACGGACGGTCCAGATTAATCTCAGCTGGATCAAACTTAATCCGGTGCCTGTTGAAACTATAAAGGTATGCTTTAACATTCGTGCCAGGTTAAAGGAACGGTCCGGATATATTGCTTCCACCTCATGTACCTGGGGGTGATACGGATTCCCGAATCGGATTACCCCATTCTGAGAAAAAGTGCTACTGTTAAGTATTAACCTGGGCGAATAACCAAATAGCAACACTAACACATGGTATTAGCTGGAAACAGTAAATTCACAAGGGCATAAACCGGAAACTTCCTCCATAAATAAAAAGGCGATGCCCTAGATGCCAGTCAGGCGCCACTTTCCCTCTCCGCTCATCAGCTACACGCGAAGAGGCGAAAGCTCAAAATACTCCCAGTAACAAACCCTAAAATTCTAGATCTCAGATCAACCTAATGGCGTTCTCCGATAAATCGCGCGAATCTCTCATCCCTTCGTTCCTCTACTCCACATCCGCCACGAGAGCTATGGGTTTCAACAGGTTCTCCGCCCCGACCTCTACCCCCGCAGCTTCTCCGGCTGTTGGAGGCGGATCTTTCATGATCCAGGCGCCGAAGGAGAAGATCGAGATGTACTCACCGGCGTTCTATGCCGCCTGTACAGCCGGAGGTATTGCCAGTTGTGGTCTTACTCACATGGCTGTCACTCCACTCGATCTCGTCAAGTGTAACATGCAGGTACGAGGGAAATCACTTGTAGATCGAGTTATTCTTAGCATTATGCAACATTTTTCTTGTTTGTTGTGTTTTAGATATAACAGTAGTTGTTCTTCGTCTGTAGAGTAATTTGTTATTTCAGTTGATTTACGTGCTTATACTGCAAATTTCTAATTTCATTTTTGTTAGATCCGAGTTAGATTTTTGGATCTGATAGGTGCCGTTTGATTTGCATCTTGTGTTGAAGAGTACATTATTTTAAAACTAAAACACTGATTGGACCCTCATGTCATTGACTTGAATCAGTGATTCCTTGCCTGATTGATATTCCGTAATAATATCTATGCTACTCAACATTAAATTTAATTCTACTCGTTCCAGATTGATCCAGTAAAGTACAAGAGCATAACATCAGGATTTGGGATCTTGTTGAAAGAGCAAGGGCCCAAGGGTTTCTTCAGGGGGTGGGTCCCAACCCTTCTTGGTTACAGCGCACAAGGTGCATGCAAATTTGGTTTCTATGAGTTCTTCAAGAAGTACTATTCTGACCTTGCTGGGCCTGAGAATGCTGTCAAGTATAAGACTTTCATTTATCTTGCGGGTTCTGCATCTGCTGAGGTCATTGCTGATGTGGCACTGTGCCCAATGGAGGCTGTGAAGGTTCGTGTGCAAACCCAGCCAGGATTTGCAAGGGGTTTGAGCGATGGATTTCCTAAGTTTGTCAAGTCTGAAGGTTATGCTGGGTAAGACATTTCGAACTGTTAATTATCTCAGTTATTATACGCATTCATGTACGGATGTAGTTTTAATTTATTTTATTTCAATGTTTTGTGTTGCAGACTGTACAAGGGAATTGTTCCGCTATGGGGCCGCCAAATTCCCTGTAATGATCTTTTTACAACTTTTTATTTCGGCAAATTAATTATTATCTATTGTTATTTCATTTTTAAGGAATAGCTCAGATTATGCATTTCTAGGAATGAGTTATCGCTATATCTCACCTCAATTCTAATTTGTAGTATAGCTATTGTTCTTAGTGAGAGGTTTATGTATTGGTTAATGGTTCTTTCTGTTGCACATAGACATAGTTCTTCTTGAAACCTCATTTTGGTTATTGGGATTTTATGTGTGCATAAAGTAATAATCCTCTATGCTTGGGTTTGCTCCACCTTATCATGGAGCTTTACTCCAATGAAGTGGCCTACAGTTTTCCCATATAATATGTCCCCATATTAGCATATCATTTCTAGGAATGAGTTATCTCTATTGCTCACCTCAATTCTAATTTGTAGTATAGCTATTGTTCTTAGTGAGAGATATATGTATTGGTTAATGGTTCTTTCCGTTGCACATAGACATAGTTCTTCTATGAAACCTCATTATGGTTATTGGGATTTTATGTGTGCATAAAGTAATGATCCTCTATGCTTGGGTTTGCTCCACCTTATCATGGAGCTTTACTCCAATGAAGTGGCCTACAGTTTTACCGTATAGTATGTCCCCATATTAGCATATCATTATTCTCTGACGCAATGGATATTGTCTGCTAGTTTGTAATGATTTCATTATACTTGGTTTTTTCAACATCAAATGGTGAACTGTCTATAACTGCCATCTCTTTTCCCCCCTATATATCTGACATATAGCAATAGTTTATTGTCATACTTGTTATTTTCTGAAACAACAACCTTTTTGCCAGGTTAATATACATTTATAATAATTAGACTCACAAAATAATTATTATGTGTGTGCTCGTGTTCTTGCAGTGCACATAGTTCTTCTTGAAAGCCTTCATTTTTGCTTATCAAGATTTTATGTGTGCACAGAATGATGCTCTACTCTGCTTGAGTTTTTCTCCTCTATGTGGAGTTTTACTCCAATGAAGTGGCCGACATTTATTTGGAAATTATCTATATGCTTTTATTTGATCTCAGTAGAACATTTAAATTTTCCGAGTTATCTAAAAAAATTGTCCCTATCTTTTCTGATTGATTATTTTGAGTATTCTGTAGCTTTTAGGTTAATCTTTTAAGATCTTTCATTTAACCTCTCTATTAAATTTTTTTGCTATTTGAGTAAATTTCTAAATGTTATTTTGTCCAGTCTCCCCTTAATTAACCTAAGATGTCACATAGTTTTCTTAAGATTTTATTCTTCTCATTTTAACTGGAATATGAAGTTGTACTGCCCTGAACTATTAATAGAAGATAGTTTATCCAGTTATGTCTGTTCGTGCCGTTATTTACACTTCACAGAAGTGATATCATCAAATTTTGCGTTAGAATTTTTAAATGAATTTTCTTAAATAAAAGGGTTATGTGGATTTAGTTTGATCATTTTAAGCCAAGAAAGTGGTATGCATATACTATTGCATCTGCACTGTAGTACACATCATGAAATGATAAATGTTTAACTTGTGATAGATACAATGATGAAGTTTGCATCATTTGAGATGGTTGTGGAGCTTCTCTACAAGCATGTTGTCCCGAAACCTAAGAGTGAGTGCAGCAAACCTCTTCAACTAGGAGTCAGCTTTGGTGCTGGTTACATTGCTGGTGTCTTCTGTGCCATTGTTTCCCACCCAGCTGACAACCTTGTCTCTTTCTTAAATAATGCCAAAGGTGCAACAGTCGGTGATGTAAGTCATGTCTTCCTTTATTTTGTTTTTGTTCAATGATTAAGTTTTCTTATATACAATGAGCAGTCTGGTCATTTAGGGGAAAGCAGAGAATTCTTGTGTTGTTTTAGCGGTAAAATGATAACAAACCTTGATAAGACTGGCTATTGTGGTCTCTTTTGTAAGTAAATAGTCAAGCTTGATTCAGATGTTATTTTGTTCAAGGATATTTCTTTTTGTTGTGCTTGGTTTTGAACCAATGGTTTTGCTGTTATTTTGGATGTATGTGCTTCCAGATAAAAAGAAAAAGAAAAAAGGGCACTAAATATTGAATGATCCGGCTATTTTCTATTCCCCTGTGAACGTTTGTCAAAATATGTGAAGATAAATGGCTTTTCTCTTACCTCCCTTTTTGATCCTCCAGATTAGCTTGTTTTTTCTCCTTTAATCCATCTTGATATTGTGGAAGTAATAATTTTCTGTTTTTCTATTGGTAGGCTGTCAAGAAGATTGGTCTTATGGGGCTCTTTACACGTGGACTTCCCCTCCGTATTGTTATGATTGGTACTCTTACTGGTGCCCAGTGGGGTATTTATGATGCTTTCAAAGTCATGGTTGGCCTGTAAGTGCCCTTCTTTAATCCTCCTTTCTTTTTCATTTAACTGTAATTGCAATTTATTAGTTAAATCTTGGGTTACTCTACTTGTTTATATATTAAATTGGTACAATAAAATATCTTACATTCAACTTTTTAACAATGTGTTACTTGATTTGTCCAATAATTCCTTGTATGCATTTGAAGTCCATCTTGTGCACAGATCTAATTGTTCCAGTTATTAAAAATGTGTGGAAATGGTGTTGTGACTAGTTGCAAAAACCCCAAGTTTGACGTAATAATGTAAAACATACACATGTACCCATATTTACTAAGAAACTGTTTGTATGTGGGGTCATATTTACTAAGAAAATGGAAGATGAGTTGAGGTTGAGTTAGGTGCAAGGTACATGCGGCATAAATGAAAAACCTCTGTAGTGACATGTATGCCTGATAAATCTATTTCCATTTTTCTCCTCCAGGCCAACCACCGGTGGAGTGACACCTGCTCCAGCAGCAGCTACAGAGGTTGCCCCTGGCAGTGCCTAATAGCGATATTTCTCTGATGATGATGAAGAAGATAGATTTCTAGCAATTTATTCTCCATCCTGGATTGGGATGGTTTTTACTTGGGTTAATTCTAATGCAAAGAGTAACTATTTGTTTTGTATTATCTCCGTGGGATGTTTTTGATTTGCATCATCCCAGGTTTAAGAGAGAAATGTACTCAGTTAAGCTGAAGTCGGCGGCCATTAGGTTACTTTTGAAGGATGGCAGGTTACTATACAATAAATTCCTGAACAGCTTTCACAATTTTGGTTTTTTACTTCGCATTCTGGAATATTTTATTCTTGAGATTTATACTGGTTTCATTTAGTCGGTTGAGAACAAAAAATAAAATAAAATTACCTGCGATCGTACCCATTGATTTCCCTTGTGCATACGAGCATATATCATTTATTAACAAAGAGTGAGGCTATGGTGCTATGCATAGCACGGATGGGGTCCGTGCTACGGCTCAAAATTTGACTTTTCAAAATCCTAACAGTTGATCCAACCGTTCAATGTGATAACCATATGAATATGTACTTGCAAACTAAATTTTATATTTTTTCGAATTTTTTTACTATTTTTTTAGATAGGTAGAATTTTGATGGTCCAGAATTTTCAGAAAACACTGATTTTTCTACCTATCTAAAAAAATAGTAAAAAAATTCAAAAAAATATAAAATTTAGTTTGCAAGTACATATTCATATAGTTATCACATTGAATGGTTGGATCGACCGTTAGAATTTTTGAAAAGTCAAATTTTGAGCCGTAGCATGGACCCCATCCGTGCTATGCATAGCACCATAGGCTCACTCATTAACAAATGACTCGTTCAATATTTTTCTGTCCTTGTTAGGGCTTATCTAGGCTAAATTAGTAATTTATCACATTGGTACTGGCTGGAAACTAAGGCGAATATAAAATTTTTGCCTGAAGTTTGTTGCGACTTGTGAGCAATATACGAGTTTTCTGGTTCTATGCTCCTACAATCCATTAAAATCGTTTTATGGGAGCTCGTTTGTGTTGCACTGGTTGACGGAAACCATAAAAGTCTCTTTAAACGGGCCCCCTCGGACCCTTCCTTTTATGGGCCTGCGTAGTCCCTAAATTGTGTGGGGGTCCGTCCCGCATTAATTGTGCGGGATGAGCTGGGAAGAGAGGCAACATTCATACATGGTGTCTAAGAGAAGGGAAGAGGCACGATTTATGCATGCATGAAGTCGCATCCAGTTTTATTATTTTTCTTTTCTTTTAAATTGGTTGACTTCTTTAGTTATTCAAGTTACAGTTTATATCCAACAAATTCTAATTTGGCTTCACAATTTTATTGTAATATTTGCTCTAGCAGTTAAGAAGAAAAAATCAAAATCCAAAAATTTCATGTATTCTAGCTTTTGTTCTGGAAAAGCGAGATGAACAGACAAAACAAAATTGAAGTCGAACAATATTATTATTATTATCAATAATTTTTATTTATCAAACGATAACAATACATATTTGTTCTTACTACATAATTAATTCGAACCGATTAAAAAGTACAATTAGTTTTATTTAAATTGTAGGTATAATTGAAATTAGAAATATTATTTTATTTATTTCGAAAAAGAATATCGTCAAAAGTATGTAATATAGTGCGGCTTCTAGACGCTAAAAGAAAATCCAAATAAAATAATCAATTAACAAGTTTTTTTTATACAGAATTTAATAGCACACAATTCATGCTTTTTGGCGCTTGAACAACGAAAATATATTTGAGTACGTAAAATACTCTTAAAACATTGCGACATTGATATTTTTGAGGAACCACAAATGAACAGGCATCGTGCAAAAAGACGAGCCAAACTAGCTTTTGTGTGAAATCCAATGAACTATCTAATGCTGAAGTTTGCAGGGATTGGATCATAAAATATACTCAAAAACGAGAATCAAGTATTGCTGCCTCAGTGTTGGGCACCAGTAAACAAGCACCGAGAAAATAAACAACGGTACTATAATTAGGGGTGGGGGACAAATGGGGTTCGTAAATACTGCTTTCCACGCACAAAGCAGGATTATGCTACTCATTTTTTTATTTTTTTGTGCTACTAAAATTAATACCATCTAATTTAGGGAGAATTTCATGTATACTCCTCAAGAATTCTCAAAATTACGTATTTTTCTTTTCAAAATTCATAATATCATATTTACTATTATATTTTTAAAAACTCACGAATTTATCCTTTATATTAACTCTCCTATTGAAACTCATTTTAAATTTATAAAGTACCCATTTATCTTTTATTAAAAAATAAAAATATATAGTACGTCTAAGAAAATATGTTTTGTCTTCTAATTGATCGGTCTTCGATGACAAATGGTTCATTTCTTTATTTGTGATGCATATACAGTGACATTTAGGCATATACTTGTGCGTACGTCACAAGAAAATGAACAATTTGCTCTCAAAACTGACCAATTAGAAGACTGAATATTTATCTTAAACATGTTAAATATATTTTTATTTTTAAATGAAGAATGAAATAGATACTTTATATACTTCAATGAAATTTAATAGAAAAGTCCATAAATTGAATAAATTTGTGAGTTTAAATTTAGAAGGATAAATATGATATTTATAAATATTAAATGGGGAAAATATGTATTTTCGAAATTTTTGGAGGAAATACATAAAATTTTCCCTTTAATTATGGCGTGATTCAGTTTATTTAAATAAATTATAATAAAATATTTTTGGAATTTAACTTAATTATATTGTGAATCAATTTATGTAAATAATTTACAATAAAAGCGAACTAATTCAATATTAACAACAACAACAATAGTAATAATAATAAAAGTTGCGTGTTTTGAATATATATATATACACACACACATCAGTATGACAAGTGATAAGGTGCACAGCTGGTGCCCACGAATCCACGTTAGCTTCATTAATTGTGATTGCATACTTCCTGAATAAATTTTTCTTCGATAATTGTACCTTTTCAAACTTAGTATGCATATTGAATATAAATAATATAATATTTCTCAAGGAATATGCCGTCTCCCTTTATAATATTTTTTCAATTTTTTTTTGACATTTGCTGTCTCCCTTTTTCCCATTAGAAACTTCAAGGAATTCTCCGATCCGCTAAAAACGGGCTTTCCATTGGTTAAATAGCCATGTGGGTCATCCCGTAATTTGGTCAAAGCATCTTACTTAATAGTTAATACTTTGGGAATTTCATGTATACCCCTTCAATTTTTTTTAAATTACGTAATTTTCTCTTCTTAATTTCAGAAACTCACACATTACCCAATTTATTGTTTTTGTTATTAAATCCCTTTTTAAATTTATGATCTATCAATTTTATCCTCTATTTAAAATGAAAACTTCAAAATTTTAAAATGAATTTTAATGAAAAAGATTAAATTGGGTAAATTTGTGAGTTTTTAAAATTTATAATAATATACGTAATATTATAAATTTTAGAAGGCAAAATACATAATTTCAAGATTTTTGGAGGGGTATACATAATATTTTTATTAAAAAAAAAACCAAAAGTTTTACAAACCTTAATGCAGCTGAAAACAGCTTGAGCTGAGATGTTAAAAAAAACTTTTGCTCCATTCACATATTGATAATTTATAAAGGTGTGAAGTTTTGTTGTCTTTTAAATAAGTCGAATGATCAAGCATTATAATTGTTGAATCAATAATTAATTATTAGCAAATTTAACAATATAAGTTAAAGTTATTTAATATTTTATTAATAAATGTTCAACAATGATACTTATTTATCTTAATATAAAAATTATTTTTTGTTCCAATTCATATATTTTTTTGAGACGAGTTCTGAAAAAAGTAGTTCTAGTCTTACGAGTATGGCTAAGTTGCTGCCGGCAGCACTTCGGCGAGGTGCTGCCGGGGGCATTTCGGTCATTCTGTTGTTCAAACAGAAAATCCGAACCGTTCAACGTGTTCTAAATATTAAAATCTACTTGGAGACCAAATTTTACATTTTTTGGAATTTTTTTACTATTTATTAAGCCACTTTGAAAATTGCTGATCCGGGTGAACAGTAAAAACAGTCTGGACCATATGATCTGGAATTTTCAAAGTGGCTTAATAAATAGTAAAAAAATTCCAAAAAATGTAAAATTTGGTCTCCAAGTAGATTTTAATATTTAGAACACGTTGAACGGTTCGGATTTTCTGTTTGAACAACAGAATGACCGAAATGCCCCCGGCAGCACCTCGCCGAAGTGCTGCCGGCAGCAACTTAGCCATACTCCTAGTCTTACATAATATTTGAAATCAAGCAAAGCATAAGAGCAATTCTTTCATTTATGTAAATGAATGAAGTCAAAAAGTACCATAAAGTGGAGTAAAAATCTAAAATAGAACGTAAACTTACAATTATTTGAATTAAAATATATCTTTATATTTTTGTCACAAAAGCACGTACATTTTGTAATTCTTTGGAAGTGACAAGTTAAGTGGGTATGTCATTGTTCATGTAAAACTTGAAAGGTCCACAACATAATTAAAAAAAAAAGTCTTAATGTTTTTTCTTTATTAATTAGAGTTTATTGATCTATTTTTTTTTTCACTTACAAGTCTAAGAAATAAATTTTGTTTCGTCAATAGAATGAAGCGAAAGATGCAGAAATCATGAAAAATAAAATAGTGAAAGATTGCATGAATTTGGTGCGCACAAACACATGCTATCAGAATGACAACATAGAGAAATATACTAGGTTTGATGAATATAAAATGTCCGTGCCGGCAGATTACGGTCATAGAAAGAGCTGTCAAAATGTTCGTCATGTGCAAAATAAATATATATTAGTAACTTAAATATATATATTGTTGGCATGTATATTTTTTACAAAAATAATTTACAACTTAGTTAAATGAGTTGGTTACAGACCTAGAATTTTTTATTCTGACTCGAATTGGATCGATAAGGTTCAGATCAGACTTGATCTGATCCAGTACTAATTAAGATTTTTTTAACAAACAATTAAGATTTGGTTGCATAAATAAAATTAAAAATAGTTAATAAACAATTAAGTGTGGTACGTAAATCGGGTCGGGTTGACCCGTAACCGTGCAGGTTGAGTCCGGTTAAATAATTTCAATCCGAGTTCAAATCGGATAAATTAGGTTGGAGAATTCCGATCTGATTGGAACCGATCCGACCTGACCTATTGACACTCCTAAGATCAACATTCCAAATTTTTTTAATGAGCCTTACTCAAGGTAAATTATGATATTGTTTTCCCAGTACAGATGCAGCGTTTCCTATTGTCATTGTTGAAATCTATATTATTGATGTAACACAAAGCGATGTCTAAGGGGTCTAATACAATAGGCAGGTCTATTAGCACATGGGATTTATTTAACTAAGTAAATGAGAGGGACGATATATATATATTTTTTTTTTCTGAAAGACTTGGTAGTAGCTACCAAGCATACAAGAAAATAAATGTGATTACCAAGTAAATGAGGGGGACGATATATATATATATTTTTTTTTCTGAAAGACTTGATAGTAGCTACCAAGCATACAAGAAAATAAATGTGATTACCTAGTAAATGAGGGGGACGATATATAGAGAACAGTTTGTCTGCCTGGTTTTTTTAATAATAACACTAATATTCTTGGACGATATTAAGAATAATGTAAATTTGAATAAGTAATTGAAATACTAAAAAAAATAATACTATTCAGTTAGCATGAAAATAATATTAATTTTGTACTATTCGGATTAGTACAAATGTTATTTGAATTACACGGATTAGAACATAATAGAGCGGATTTTTATGGTTGGTTAAGCAGAAGAAAGTTCCCACAAAGGTTAATCTTTCAAATAGGGGGTCTGGTGATACAACCTGTTCTTTTGTGACTAACCATAATCTGTTGATAATTTATTTGTTACTTGTACTTTTATTTCTTCTATTTGAATATGAATTGCTAATCACAATGATTTTCACTTTAACTGTACCTCAATTGATGACTTGTGGACCCTAGATAAAGATATACATATTAGAGATGGGAAGAGATGGGAACGGAGTAGGTCCGATGCCCATCGGATCTACTTTTAGGTTCAACGAGCATGATGACCGTCCGATCTAATTTAAAATTTGTGCGCCCGAAAATTGAAACAGATGCGCATGCATTTTAAAGCATTCCGCACGAATCTTAAAGCAAATCAACGGTGATTAAACCCATCAAACCAGAGTAGGTCCGATGCCCATCGGACCTACTCTCAAGTGATTAGAGATACCTTGTTATTAGAATTAATTAGAGCGGCTACCCCTTGGACATTGTGGTTGACCATAAATAACATATGTTTTAATGCTTCTCCTATACCAACTATAACATATGTGGCTTCTTCTATTATTTCTTTAGCCTCTCTTATTAATGTAAAGCTAGGTTTGCTAATTCTTTTTTTTAAATTAACTCTATTTTTGCCTTTTGATGTTGCTCCTTTGTATCAGACAAACACCATAATAGTACTTTCAGATTCCGATACCCTGGAACAGACACTCCCTGGAGTCAGATTCTGCTCTTGGGTAAGAAGGGTCTGACTTGGATGATTATTTAGCTGATCTGGTGGTCTACCAAGAGATTGATAGAGCTGCTGGGTTGCTTTCTCCAAATTCCATGTCTGCATCTGTCTCAAGTTCATCTTCATCTTCTAGTTCTAGTTCCTTTTTTGAAGATGACTTAGACAGTAGTTATATGGATAGTAACAATGTGTTGTAACAATTGTAGTTTTAAGATTATCTCCAAAATTCTTACATTTAGAATGGAACAAGTAATGCCTAGGCTGATAGATCCCAGCCAGTCAGCTTTTCTTAAGAACAGATATATTCTAGATAATATGATTCTTAGTCAAGAAATTATTCACTCCTGCCAGGTTACCAAGCAACCAGGAGTAGTTATTAAAGTAGATTTTGAAAAAGCCTATGATAAGATTCATTGGAAATATTTATTAGAAGTACTATCCAGTAGAAATTTTGGAAAAAGATGGATACAATGGATTACATTGTGGTTACATAGCTCACAATCATGCATTAATATTAATGGGGAACTTACAGATTACTTTTATTGTAAAAGGGGGGTTAGACAAGGAGATCATTTATCTCCTTTTTTGTATATACTGGTTGCAGATACTCTTAGTAAATTGTTTAATAAAGGTAGGCAAGCTAATGTGATAAAGGGCTTAGGACCTGAATGCATTGCTGGTAGAGCTATCACTAACTGCCACTATGCAGATGACACTATACTGTTCCTGGAAGCCCAGGACAGTAATGTGGAGGCTGCATGGTGGGCAATGATGGCTTTTGAGGCATTATCTGGGATTAGAATGAATTATGATAAAACATCATTGTACACCCTCAATTTAGATGCCAATATAGACCTCCATCATATTTTTAGATGTCAATTGGGAGAGTTCCCAATTACATACTAAGGGTTACCTTTACATAATCACAAATTGTTAGTTGCTGATTGGAATTTTCTAATAGACAAAATAGAGAGTAGGCTTCCTAGTTGGCAAAGCCAATTACTATCAATAGGAGGTAGGACCACCTTACTTAACTCTGTTCTTAGCTCTATCCCTTTATATGCCCTATCTGTATTTAGAATCCCAGTTACAGTCTTGAAGAAAATCGATAAAATTAGAAGACGTTTTCTCTGGCAGGGGTCAGATAAAAAATTTAAATATGCTCTCATGAATTGGGAAACTATCTGCATTGCCAAACAATTTGGGGGTTTAGGGGTTTTAGACCTCAATCAAATGAACATTGCCCTTATGCTTAAGTGGTGGTGGAAATTTAAAAATTCTGAATTCCAAGGAATGTGGAAAATACTTATCACATCCAAGTATTACAGTGATGCTCCCCTACAGTACTCTCCCTTCTGGTCTCATGTAGTACAATTAGACTCCCTGGGTACTCTTAGTGTAACATATGAACCTGGTATCTACTCCCAAGTTAGATTCTGGTATGACACCTGGTTTTTAGAATGCCATCTATCCATTAGATTCCCTGAACTTTTTCAGCTGTGCAGTACAAAAAGTGTCCTGTTAACAGATGTAATTCATTCTCAAGGGGCAAACTTGGTCTTTAGAAGAAGGTTAGATGGGGTTAACCTACATGATTGGGGGGAACTTCTGCACATTATCAGTCTTACATCTTTCACACACACACATGATAAACTCAACTGGAGGTGGGAAGCATCAAGGAAGTTTACTACTCAATCTCTATATAAATTTCTGAATTGTAGATGGGATTTCCCTATTATGCCCCTCATGTGGTGGACCTTACCTGTACCACCAAAGATTAGAATATTTATGTGGTTGACCCAACATAACAAAATTCTTACAAAAGACAACCTAGCAATCAAGGGTTGGACTGGGCCACCTAACTGTGTATTCTGCTCTGACACAGAAACAGTAACACACTTGTTCTTAACATGCCCTTTAGCACAACAGATTTGGTTTTGGCTTGGTCCAACTCAAGATATCCTCCCACAATGGCAATCCTTTTCAGATATTATTGCATTTGCTATACAGCTTCCTGGCAAACTTAGAACTGGACTACTGGTGGTTTTCAGTGCTGTATGTTGGGTGATTTGGAAACACATGAATGATATTTGTTTTAACAACAGTAACATACAATATGCCAGATCTTTGATTATACTAATTAAATCTTTGGCTATTTTTTGGACAGGTAATACCAAGAAAAAATGCAAGGCGTCTGTAGAAGAGTGGTTACCAGTGGTTGAAGATGTAATACCACTGGCACAATATATGCCTTTGGAGATGGTGGTTGATAAACCACCAAGGTCCCCCGATCAAGCATGAACTTACACCAGTATCAAATTTTGTATCTAGTTAACCTACCCAGCCCATTGTTATGCGGCTTAGTTAGTGCCAATTTAGAATATTTTTGGAGATTGGCCATCTCTCAAACATGGTGTTTGTTTTTACTTTCCAGTTGCTCAGTTAGTGTTTACATATCTGGTTGCTATACTTGTTTGCTTTTGAGGTGCTCTGTTCGCAGCAAAGTGCAACGCAAGTTTCGGTACGCTTGAAAGCGTACCTTTTAAACCTCGTTAACACTCCACGGGTAAAGAATGCAAGTGCACAACCTCTGCCGTGTAGTATAATCGGGTATCGATCCACAGAGACGGCTAATCACTCGGTTAGACTCTAAACAAACTCAATCAAAAACTAGAAGTTGAAAGGGTTTTGTTTGGTATTTAATTTCCTAAGGTATCAAATCAAACTGTTCAGACAATTGAAGAAGATGTAACAAAATGTTTAGAACAAATGTAAATTGTGTTTTGATTATGGATAAAAGGCGTTTCCAGGGTTTAAGACTTCATCTCTGATCTGCCTCTAGTGGTACGGCCCGTACTAAGTAGGTACGGCTAGGCCGCACCTCACTTGGTAAGGCTAGGCCGTACCACCCTGGTAAGACCCGTACCGGCTTCCCAGAACAGAACCTACCAGTTCGAGTAAATGCATTTCCTTGCTGGTACCTTGTGCTAAACTCTTTAGAAAGGTTCAATAGACCATACCTAAGGTTCCTAACCCTCAACCATCGTTTGTTGGATCAAGATCTAGGTTGGAATGCAATTGAGAGCCTTTTAGGGTTTCTACACCTCAACCATCGTATGTTGGTACAGATCTACCCTAGCTGATTGATTAGATGTCTAAGGCACCCTCTAATCTGTCGATTAGAGGAGAATTCAACCTTTCGGCTTCAATTCGAACTATTCTACCCTATGTACTTGAATTGGATGAGAGATTGAGATGATCACATGACCTTGATAGGTTCGATCTAAACCTAAAGGGACATCATACAACAATCACAGCAAGCAAAGCAAGATATAACAATGAAAATCACAATCAATCAAACTAAAGAGTTCATACAAAGTAAAAGTCAAAGAAAGTCAAAACAAATCAAGATTCGATCTCTAACCCTAGAAACTAAAATGATCTACTCACAGCACATAGCAATGTCTAAAAATACAATAAGAGGAAGAGAGATAGCCATGGATTGAAGGGAGATGGAGGAGGAAGCTAGATCCGTCGAGTTTCGCCTCTTCCTCTTCTTTCCTTCTTGCTTTCAGCTCCTTAGCCTTCTTTCTCTCTCCTACTGAGCTCTCAGATCTATCTGGAATGGAATCGGATCCGAAATCTGGAGAGTTCCCCGCCTTAAATAGCCTCTGCCCAAATTTGAATCTGTCAGGACGCCTTCATGTACGGCCCGTACCAATTTGGTACGGCCTGGCCGTACCAGGCGTGAAGAGCTGAAAACGGCTAAGTATGGTCCGACCCGTACCAAGCCTGGTAAGGGTCGTACCTCATCATGTGAATCGCCATTTCTTCGTGTGTTTTGCTCCAAACCTGCAGAAAACAAACAAACACTCAGCAGTACCAAATTCTAAAGATATAACAATGGAATGCACATAATTCTGGTGAATTATGGCACGAATCTGGTACTAAAACAGGCCTAAAATAGACTAAATATGCGAGGTATCAAATTCCCCCAAGCTGAACCTTTGCTTGTCCTCAAGCAAAAAGTTTCAAACTCGGGTAAAAGTGCTGGAAAACTAAATCTAAATGCAGATAAAAGTCTAAATGTGAAAACCTACGTGAATTTGCTATAGTCAAGAATTCCTAGAATCAATTCGGTTGTAATTCAAATATCCCTTTATAAACCTTGATTCACTCCACCAATTGGTCAATTGAACTTCTTATTTTGAGATGCTTCTAACAATGGAAAGACTAATTACCTAGGTTTGATCGAAACAATTTCATTCTTTTTCCGAATCAGTGCTTTTATTCAAGGTGATTCTTCTTTTCATTTGCCCTCCCCCAAGCTTGAATCAAGCTTAAGGGTAAGAAAGTTGCGAACGAAGTGTGTTGGTATGAGCAAAATTTTCTTTCTTTATTTCTAATTGGGAGACGAGCTCAAAGGCGCCCATTCGAGGCTTATTGCCAGTACTCTTATGTTCTCCATCTTTTTCATTTCTCTTTTCTTTTTCTTCTTTTTTTTTTTTTTTTTTTTATTCTTTTTCTTTTCTTTTTGGTTTGCTCATACCATGAATACACACATCTATTGGTATTCATTCATACCAATGGATATTCCAAACTTTCTTAATTTGAAAATCCCAATTCCTAAAGGCACAGTTCAGTTTTTTCGAATAATCTCGTTCGATTCAATTCTAAGTTTGTTTCATCGTTTCCATTATTAAAAACATCTCAACCTAAGTAGTTCAATAACCAATCATGGGTTAGTTCCAATTCACTCAGGTCTATCCTAATCACAACTAAATCGTTTCAAAGTTATTCTCAATTCTAGCAATTCACGCAAATCTTCACCTAACAATGCACGAAAATACGAAAAAATGCTAGAAAAATAACGATAAAGTAAATATGACCTAAATGCAAATGCAATCCCCCCAAGCTTAGCCTGAGCATTGTCCTCAATGCTTCAAGACTATAAGATAAAAGAGATAAAAGAAGCTCGGGGAAAAGAGAGCGAACCTGATCAGTCCTCAGGGTGGTCGTACCAGAGCCAGTCGCTAAACCGCTGCTCTATCCCAGTCACCCGTCGCGTGAGATCCTGGAGGATGGCGCCCTGCTCACGAATGGCAGCACCCTGCTCATAGAGTGCATCACCCTGCTCCTGACGCAAGCCGTACATCAGGTGGTAAACATCCTGGATGGTGGGCTCATCGACAGGAGGGGGATACTCGGGTCTACTGTAGGAGGTCGAGGGTCCGGCTGCGTAGGCAGAGGTGGATGGGCCAGCAGCGTAGGCGGAGGTGGATGGGCCAGTCTGGTACGTGGAAGGGCCAGCTCTATAGAATGAGGTACCTGCACCAAAGGGTGAGGGATGTACCTGCTCGAAGAAGGGGGGAGCCTGGCCGGGGAAAGGTGGCACATGAGGAGAGAGAGGATGCAGCGGCACAAACGGAGCCTGGACTGGAGAGGTGGGGGCATCGAGCATGTCCTCATCGCCATGCGGTGGTGGTGGAGGAGGTGGAGGTGGGGGTGGGACCTCAGGGGCAGGCAGCACGCGGGGCGGACGTCGGAAAAACCAAGTGCGCCGGTCAGTGAAGGAGAGAGTGACCGGGAAAGGCATGATATAAATGGAATGCTGGTCAGGCATGCGCCAAGCCCAAGCACGACGCCCATCGCGTCCTGCTGTCTGCTCAATGAATCGGTAGGAGATGAACTGAGTGAGAGAGAGAGAGCGGCCGCTCCGGCACTCCTCGTCGCCGATAATCGGAATGTGTAAGCGCTCAGCGATCAGAGTGACATAGGCCGAGATGTAGAGAGTGCCACCCGGCTTGGGCTGCCTCTGGATGTCGATCCAGTGGCGGATCATGGCGAGCATCAGATCGGGCCGCTCGAGAGTGCTGTCGGGGCGCAGCATATGATCCACCAGCTGCAGATCCTCAACATTAGCACGGGCGAATGTCTCGCCACGTGCAAAAACTGTGCAACCGAGGATACGCAGCAGGACCCGGATGACAGGATGTGGGACGTTGAGCTGCTTGTATTCCTTGTTGAAAGCTGACTCGGCTGGTGCGCCAGAGATCAGCTCCCAGAAGGTGTCGCGCGTCAACTCCCCAGAGAAAGAGAGGGAATCAGTAGTCGGGTTCGGCTCAAAGCCAAACCACTCCCTCAAGTCATGTAGCCAGACGCGGCGGGTCTCACTCAGCATGCGGAACCTGATGAACGGGTGGTGGTTCCGCGAAAACTTGAGCTCCAGAGAGGAAAGAAACTCCAAGGTGAGCTTCTTGTAACCCCTCTGGGCGATCTCCCAGAAAGCTGGAGTGATCCCGACCCGGGTGGTGATGCGGCGGAACTCGTCCTCTAGGCCCATCGCCTGAAGAGCAGAGAAATCGACAATCCTCGTGTTGTTGACCGTCTTCGTCAGAAGGATTTCAAAATTCTTGAGCTGCTGTCGGGTCGAAATGAGGAAGTACTCCGCGGTGTATGCGTCGGCACGCTGGGTGGCATCAGAGGTGGCCGAATCGGTGCCCATGGAGTCAGAGGCGTGGTCAGAGGCCTCGTCAGAGCCCTGGTCCTGGTCAGCAGATGGATGGTAAGGGGGGCTCTCCTGTGGGCTCTGGTGAACGGATGGAGACTCACTGGATGTGGTCTCACCCTCATAGTAGGTGGGGGTCCTGGCTGCACTCTCCTGGGAGTGGCGAGATGCGCGGGAGTCACCCCGAGACGCACTCCGGTGGGAGTGATGAGATGACGTAGGAGCGTCAGCAGGAGGGACGTTGGCCATCGGGCCAGTGGCGGAAGGGATGGAGGCGTCAGAGGGTGTGGAGGAGCGAGAGGACTGCCGACGCATCTCTCAGACGTTTGTGGCGTTGGGTGGTAAGAGTCTGACTGGGTAGGTACGGCCTGGTCTGACCTAGTTGGTACGGCCTGGTCGGACTTAGCTGGTACGGCCTAGCCTGACCTAGGTAGGTACGGCCTAGCCGCACAGGCTGGTACGGGCCGTACCTAACTTAGGGTTTTTTGGTGTTGGCTGGTAAGGGCCGCACCAACTGGTACCAGTGACAGAAAATGGGGTTTGGGCAACCAAGTTGGTGTCAGTTCAGAGGCTGGTACGGGCCGTACCTACCTGGTACGGGTGGGCCGTACCAGGCTAGGGTTTGACAGAATCGGTGCGGAACAGTGCAAGGAAGAGAAAAATGCAAGAAAAAGGAGAACAAGTACCAACCTAGAGATGTTGTGCGTGTCGGACCGGTGATGTGGTGCGGGTCGGACCGGAGAAGTGGTGCGGGTCGGACCGGTGAGGTGCGATGGTGCTCCGGCCGGTGTTAGGTTGGGGCTCCTTGTGCTCGGGTTTGGGTGGAATGAGAGGGAAAAGGAGTGGAGAGGGAGAGAAAATAGAGTGGAGAGGGAGAGAAGATAGAGTGGAGAGGGAGAGAAGAGAGAATAGAGAGAGAGAGAGAGAGAGACGCGGCTGGGAAGAAAGGGGAAGGGGTGCGGGGGCGGGTTGGTTTAAATGGAAAAGAAAACGGCAGTTAAGGCAACTGTTCGCGTCTCTGACCTAGGTACGGCCTGGCCGTACCAAATTGGTACGGGCCGTACCAAACCTTCAATTTTCAGGCCGTACCAATGTGGTATGGCCTAGCCGTACCAACCTCAAAATTCTTTTGTTTCTCTTTCTCGTGACCTCTCAAGCCGCTCGTGATGCAATGCAGAAGAATGAATGCATGTCTATCTGTTCCTAAGATGCAAAACAGGTAAAAATGGCTTGGGCTGCCTCCCAAGGAGCGCTCGTTTTAGGTCTCGAGCTCGACCTTCTCTCTTCAGGCTTTGGTTGGAGATGGATCGGAGAGATCCAAGTTCACTCGCATGTCTTGGGGATGATCAGCAATGTAGTGCTTGAGACGCTGACCATTGACTTTGAAAGTCCGCCCCTCCTTGTTTTCCAACTCCACTGCGCCAAATGGGAACACTGCCCTCACTCGGAATGGACCGGACCACCTGGACTTCAGCTTCCCTGGAAAGAGCCTAAGTCGAGAATTGAACAAGAGGACCAGGTCTCCCTCATGGAACTCACGAGGCATGATGCGCTTGTCGTGAACCTGTTTGGTCCTTTCCTTGTAAATTCTCGCGTTCTCGTAGGCATTGAGACGCATCTCCTCTAACTCATGCAAGTCAAGGATGCGTTTCTCTCCAGCTGAGAGCAAGTCCATGTTGATGGCCCGTGTGGCCCAGTATGCCTTGTGCTCAATTTCCACGGGCAAGTGGCAGGACTTTCCGTACACCAATTTGAAAGGGCTCATCCCAATCGGAGTTTTGAAGGCTGTACGGTAGGCCCAAAGTGCGTCACTCAGCTTGAGTGACCAATCCTTCCTCGTGCGAGCCACGGTCTTCTCCAGGATAGACTTGATCTCTCTGTTGGAAATCTCGGCTTGACCGTTGGCTTGAGGATGGTAGGATGTGGTCACCTTGTGAGTGACTCCATGGCGACTGAGGAGATTGTCAAATTGGCGATTGATGAAGTGCTTGCCACCGTCACTGATGACGGCTCTCGGGACTCCAAAGCGAGGGAAGATGGTGTCAGTGAACAGTCGTTTCACTGCCTTGGAGTCCGCATTCTTGCACGCCACTGCCTCCACCCACTTGGAGACGTAGTCAACTGCCACCAGGATGTACTCGTTCCCACACGAGGGTGGAAACGGTCCCATGAAATCAATGCCCCAGACATCAAAGATGTCTACCTCTAGAATAGAGGTGAGAGGCATTTCATTCCTCTTGGAGATGTTCCCGGTGCGCTGACACTTGTCACAAGCTGCGACGAAGGTCCTAGCATCTCTGAAGAGTGAAGGCCAGAAGAAGCCGGATTGCAGGACCTTTGAAGCAGTCTTGGAGAATGAAGCGTGTCCTCCGTAGGCCGAGGAGTGGCAGTGCTCAAGAATGGAGCGCGTCTCGTCGTATGGCACACATCGACGGTAGACGCCATCAACGCCAATCTTGAAGAGGTAGGGGTCGTCCCAGAAGTAGAACTTGGAATCCGATCGCAACTTCTTCTTCTGCTGGTATGACATGTCAGGAGGAAGTACTCCTGAGGCGAGAAAGTTCGCAATGTCTGCATACCAGGGCGCCGACTTGGTGTTCACTCGGTCAGTGGCATGGAACGTCCGATCTTGCAACGCATGAGTCGCGTGCATCGGTGTATCGACCGAGTGGATCTCCTCCATGGCAGAAATCGAATGGAATTGGTCATCAGGGAACGAGTCATCAATTGGCAGGCTACAAGAGCCCTCATCTTCCCAGCGAAGCCGGGACAGATGGTCAGCCACGGTGTTTTCGACTCCTTTCTTGTCCCTGATTTCGATATCGAACTCCTGCATGAGGAGAATCCACCTAATCAGGCGAGGTTTGGCATCCTGCTTGCTCAACAGATACTTGAGTGCGGCGTGGTCAGTGTAGATCACTATCTTGGAGCCAACCAGATAGGATCTAAACTTGTCGAGAGCGAACACGACAGCCAAAAGCTCCTTTTCGGTTGTCGTGTAGTTCATCTGGGCAGGGTCTAGCACCTTGCTAGCGTAGTAGATAGCACATGGCTTGTTCTCCTTCCGCTGCCCAAGAACGGCTCCCACAGCGTAATCACTCGCATCGCACATCAGCTCAAATGGCAAGGTCCAGTCTGGAGGCTGCAGGATGGGTGCTGAGACAAGGGCTTCCTTCAATCGGCAAAACGAATCGACACACTCCTGCGTGAAGATGAAATCAGAATCCTTGATGAGCAGGTTGGTCAATGGTTTTGCGATTTTCGAGAAGTCCTTGATGAAACGGCGGTAGAAGCCAGCGTGTCCCAGAAAGCTTCGCACAGCTTTGACGTTCGTTGGGATCTCCAGCTTCTCGATCACCTCCACCTTTGCTTTGTCAACCTCAATCCCTTTTGAGGTCACCACATGTCCAAGGACGACTCCCTCTTGGACCATGAAGTGACACTTCTCCCAGTTGAGGATTAGGTTGACTTCTTCGCACTTCTCCAGAATTTTGCAGAGGTTGGCTAGACATGAGTCAAAGCTGGTCCCATAGACAGAGAAGTCGTCCATGAAGACCTCAACCTCTTTCTCAATGAAATCTGAGAAGATAGCCATCATGGCTCTTTGGAAGGTGGCAGGTGCATTGCAGAGACCGAATGGCATCCTACGGTATGCGAATGTACCGTAGGGACATGTGAAGGTGGTCTTGTCTTGGTCGTTCGGGTGAATGGGGATCTGAAAGAATCCTGAGTACCCGTCAAGGTAGCAAAAATGAGAATGAGTCGCCAGCCTTTCAAGGAGTTGGTCGACAAACGGCAGTGGGAAGTGATCCTTGCGCGTGGCATTGTTGAGCTTCCTGTAGTCGATACACATGCGGTACCCAGACACCACACGAGTAGGGACTAGCTCATCCTTTTCATTGCGCACCACTGTCGTGCCTCCCTTCTTGGGCACCACGTGAACGGGACTCACCCACTTGCTGTCAGAGATGGGATAGATGATGCCTGCGTCCAGGAGTTTGAGAATCTCCTTTTTCACCACCTCTTTCAGGTTGGGGTTGAGTCGCCGCTGGTGCTCCACAGACGGCTTGTGATCATCCTCGAGAAGAATCCGGTGTGAGCAGATGGCTGGGTTGATCCCTTTCAAGTCCTTGATCGAGTACCCAATCGCGCCCTTGTGAAATCGCAGCTTCTCAAGCAGTTTGGCGGTTTGATCGGGGTTCAGACTCGCATTGACGATCACGGGACAAGACTTTTCTGGATCGAGGAACTCGTATCGGAGATTGGTTGGGAGAGGCTTGAGTTCGGGAGTCGGACGCTCAGGCTGATCATTGACACGAGTCGCATCTGGGTGATCAGACTCGTGTGCTGTCGAGGTGTCGGCCTTGGCAGTCTCCGCTTCACTCATCGTCTCAGAGTGTGATGTACGATCCTCCAGATCCTCAGGAATCGCATCTGCTGCACAAATCGACTCGCTCGCCTCGCTTGGCAACTTTGAGAGGAATTCAGCGTCTTGGCGCAGCGAGTTGTTGACTTGGTCGAGAAAGTAGTCCTTGACTAGATCAGCCAGGTACTCCTCGGTCCTGTCAACTCGGAAACATGTCTCAGATCGCGACGGATATCTCATGGCACGGTCGATCTGGAACTTCACCTTCTCTCCCCCGAAATTCAGAGTCAGGATGCCCTGCTTCACGTCAATAATCGCGCCGGCTGTACTCAGAAAAGGTCGTCCCAAGATGATTGGGACTTCCTTGTCTTCTTCCATCTCCATGACGACGAAATCGACGGGCACGAAGAACTTCCCGACTTGAACTGGCAGATCCTCCACCACACCAAGTGGAAGTCGGACTGAAGAATCCGCCAACTGCAATGTCATCCTCGTGGGCTTGAGCTCCCCCACTCCTATGCGATCATAGATGGTGCGTGGCATGAGACTCACGCTCGCTCCTAGATCACACAGGGCCTTCTTGATCGTCGCCTTCCCAATGGTGCACGGGATGGAAAACTTTCCAGGGTCGTCCAGTTTGGGAGGTAGCTCACTCTTCAGGATTGCGCTGCACTGCTCCGTCAGCTTGACTGTCGCGTGCCCCTCTAAGCTTCTCTTGTTAGAAAGAATGTCCTTCAGAAACTTGGCATAGGTGGGCATTTGAGTCAGAGCGTCAGTGAAAGGAATGGTGATCTGCAGCTGCTTGATGACGTTTGCGAAGTTGGCAAATTGCTCGTTCAGTCTGGTCTCAGCCAATCGTTGGGGGAATGGAACAGGTGGCCGGTATGGAGGTGGTTTCTTCTGATCACCTGACGCTTTGGGTGGAGGTTGTGCAGGTCTTGCCGAGCTTGTGCAGTCTGCACTTGCTTGAGGTCGGATGACCTCAGCTCGTTCTGGATTAACCTCCTTCAGTGGAATTGACTCAGGGGTCGGAGTCGCGTCAGGTGTCGCGTCGAGAATCGGATCAACTGTGCCCTCACTTGGCATTGGTGGCTCGTCGTATTGGGTCCCACTTCTCAGAGTGATCGCCTTAGCCTCTTCTCTTGGATTTGGTTCGGGTTGAGCCGGAAGCTTCCCTGGTCGAGAGTGGCTTGAGGTGACCATCTGGCTCAGCTGCTCCAGCAACTTGCTTTGGGCAGCCATTTGAGTGCTCATGCTCTGCATCTGCTCCCACATCATCTGATTCATCTTGCCCTGCTCGTGAGTGAAGTCGTCCACTCCGGCAGGCGCATTCGACTTTGAGGGGTCAGAGGGAGCTGCTCGGTTGCCTTGGTTGGGAAAGGAAGCGTTCTGGTAGAAGCTCCTGTTGCCATTGTTGCTGTTGCTGCTCGAAGCTTGGGCTCTCCAATCGTTGTTGCTCGGAGGGGGGTAATTTCCAGTGTTGCTCGCCCGATTGTTCCAGTTGTTGTTGTTGTTGTACTGCGGCCTTTGGAAGCTGTTGTTTTGGAAGGGGGGTCTGAACGAAGAGTTGTTGAAAGGCGCAGGGTTGTTTTGGTTCGACCTCCAGTGTTGCTGCTCAACATGGTCCTTGGAATAGGATCGACTGAAGGGAGGTCGTGGGAAGAAAGAAGGTTCGTTGTTGAGAGAGTGGACTTGCTCGTTCTCCTCGTCTTGCTGCACCAGCGGGCATTGCTCGTATGCGTGCCTCTCGTCTCCGCACATGACGCAGACTTGAGGTTGCTGTTCGACAGCCTTGACACTAAGCTTGTCCATAGCCCTCTGCATGGCGTCCATCTTGGCGGTGAGAGCCGTGATGTGGTCTAGCTCGTACTTGCCTCCTCCTTGGCTACCTCCTTGGCCTCCTCGTGGGCGTGACGTGTCGCGGCCGGACCACTGCTGGTTCTGCGCCATATCATCTATCAAGCTCATAGCCTCTAAAGGCTCCCTTGACATCAACGCGCCTCCCGCAACAGCGTCCACGTAAGCACGAGTGCTCTCATTCAGGCCGTCGTAAAACGTTTGAATTAAAAGCCAATCGGGTAAACCGTGGTGGGGACAAGAATACTGCAACTCTCTAAATCTCTCCCACGCTTCATTCAGGGGTTCATCAAAAATCTGCCTAAAGCTGGTCAGGTCTTGTCTCACCTTGGCTGTCCTCTTGTGAGGGAAAAATCTGGTCAAAAACAATTTGGACAAATCCCTCCAAGTCCTAACAGAGTCCCTAGGCAAAGATCCTAACCACTTTTTGGCCTTATCCCTAAGCGTGAAAGGAAATAAAGCAAGCTTTGTGTAATCAGCATTCTCACCGTTGGTTTTGATCGTAGTGATGCACTCGAGGAATGTCTGGAGATGAGCGTGCGGGTCCTCGTGGTCGAGTCCGTGAAAGCTGTTCTGCTGCACCATATTGACAACACCCGGGTTGAAGTTTGGTTGCTGTCCTGGAATGTGTGGCAGCCGGATCGCACCTCTTGCATCTCCAGCTCTCGGCACGTTGTACTCTCGCAGCGTCCGAGGCATGAAACCATCAGCTTCGTCATCAGTCATGCGGCCTTCTTCTTCTTCTCGCCTCTGTCTTTCTCTTTCCCTGGCCTCTGCCTCCATTCTCAATCGGGCTTCGTTGTCTGCCTCAGCCATCTTTTCGGGTTCTGGTGTGTTGGTACGGGTCGGACCAGTCTTGGTACGGGTCGGACCTGGTTGGTGCGGCCTGGTCGTACCTGAGTCTGTGCGGACCGTACCAGAGAGTGGCTGAGCAGTGTCAGCTGAGTCTGGAGGAGTTTGGTCGAACAGGGGCCCCTTGCTTCTCAGATTGTATGTCAGCCTGTATTTGCCCGCAGGGGGGGGTTCAAAAGCCAGTTTTTAGTATTTTTGAATAAGAAAAGCAATAAAGATACAAGATAAAATCTAGATCAACGAAGTAAGATAAAACCTAACTAAGCAATTGGTTAATCTCCCCGGCAACGGCGCCAAAAACTTGTTCGCTACAGATGCGCAACGCAAGTTTCGGTACGCTTGAGGGCGTACCTTTTAAACCTCGTTAACACTCCACGAGTAAAGGATGCAAGTGCACAACCTCTGCCGTGTAGTATAATCGGGTATCGATCCTCAGAGACGGCTAATCACTCGGTTAGACTCTAAACAAACTCAATCAAAAACTAGAAGTTGAAAGGGTTTTGTTTGGTATTTAATTTCCTAAGGTATCAAATCAAACTGTTCAGACAATTGAAGAAGATGTAACAAAATGTTTAGAACAAATGTAAATTGTGTTTTGATTATGGATAAAAGGCGTTTCCAGGGTTTAAGACTTCATCTCTGATCTGCCTCTAGTGGTACGGCCCGTACTAAGTAGGTACGGCTAGGCCGCACCTCACTTGGTAAGGCTAGGCCGTACCACCCTGGTAAGACCCGTACCGGCTTCCCAGAACAGAACCTACCAGTTCGAGTAAATGCATTTCCTTGCTGGTACCTTGTGCTAAACTCTTTAGAAAGGTTCAATAGACCATACCTAAGGTTCCTAACCCTCAACCATCGTTTGTTGGATCAAGATCTAGGTTGGAATGCAATTGAGAGCCTTTTAGGGTTTCTACACCTCAACCATCGTATGTTGGTACAGATCTACCCTAGCTGATTGATTAGATGTCTAAGGCACCCTCTAATCTGTCGATTAGAGGAGAATTCAACCTTTCGGCTTCAATTCGAACTATTCTACCCTATGTACTTGAATTGGATGAGAGATTGAGATGATCACATGACCTTGATAGGTTCGATCTAAACCTAAAGGGACATCATACAACAATCACAGCAAGCAAAGCAAGATATAACAATGAAAATCACAATCAATCAAACTAAAGAGTTCATACAAAGTAAAAGTCAAAGAAAGTCAAAACAAATCAAGATTCGATCTCTAACCCTAGAAACTAAAATGATCTACTCACAGCACATAGCAATGTCTAAAAATACAATAAGAGGAAGAGAGATAGCCATGGATTGAAGGGAGATGGAGGAGGAAGCTAGATCCGTCGAGTTTCGCCTCTTCCTCTTCTTTCCTTCTTGCTTTCAGCTCCTTAGCCTTCTTTCTCTCTCCTACTGAGCTCTCAGATCTATCTGGAATGGAATCGGATCCGAAATCTGGAGAGTTCCTCGCCTTAAATAGCCTCTGCCCAAATTTGAATCTGTCAGGACGCCTTCATGTACGGCCCGTACCAATTTGGTACGGCCTGGCCGTACCAGGCGTGAAGAGCTGAAAACGGCTAAGTATGGTCCGACCCGTACCAAGCCTGGTAAGGGTCGTACCTCATCATGTGAATCGCCATTTCTTCGTGTGTTTTGCTCCAAACCTGCAGAAAACAAACAAACACTCAGCAGTACCAAATTCTAAAGATATAACAATGGAATGCACATAATTCTGGTGAATTATGGCACGAATCTGGTACTAAAACAGGCCTAAAATAGACTAAATATGCGAGGTATCATGCTCAAACCAGCTTGCTGGATAAACTGATGAATGTATTTAAAATTTCAGCAATGAAATGGGCTTTTGCCTCTTTTAAAATTTTTTTTTTTTTACTTCTTGCTTTGTTATGGCTGATTAGGCCGACATTTTTATTAATATCCAAAGTTTAATACAAATTATTAATTATGCCCAGAATCGGACCCATTATTGAAAAATACCCAAGCCGGCCAGAAAATGGCCGGCTTACTCCCTCCCTAAGCCGGCCATTTTCTGGCCGACTTGGTACTTTTTTTTTTAAAACCGCATTATTTTTGTTTTAGGTGATTTCTATTAGAGTCAAATATTTCATTTCTGAGTTTCGTACAAAATAATAAAGTACACACAAATTGCAAATAGAGTCCACACACTTTTTACAACATGCACACAAATCACCTATTATTGCTACGTCTAAAATTTAATCCCCGAAGTAAACCACTTGCGAAAGATGCCCTACGAGATGGTCTACCAGATGGCTATGGTTGCTCACTAGATGGGCCGGCCTGGGCTCCAGATGGCGTTGCTTGGCTTGTAGATACTCTTGTTGTGCGTCTAGTAGTGGACCTCCTCGGTTGGATAGATGACTCCCCTTGCACCCCAACCGCCTCTCCTCATATGGCAACCGCCTCTCCCATTGCTTCGGCATACATAATAGTTGCATATAAACGGCTCGTAGCTGTGCTACGCCGTGACCCTCCGGACCCACTTCCCGACGCCATTACTCGCTCATTTTCTGCCGCATTTGTGGCGTTTCTTGCCTCTGCATTTGCATGTGTTATTTAGTAAGTTGGTATAAATTAAAAAGAAAAATAATTTTGGATGAATATTACATACCTTTTCGTTGCCTATCGGAAGTGGAACGGCGAGCCTGATGCCCCCTTCGTCTACCTTCCATTTCATCCATCGTCATTACACGACGGGTGTGTTTTTGCCTCCCCTTCCTAATTCAACCACTACTCTGAAGGATTCTGTCTCCAACATTAGGAGGCCAGTCTCCCATATTGCCAATTGGAATGACATATGGTTCCAAGTACTCACAAGATATGGTGTTTTATACCAGTCTGCAACAAAGTCGTCCTCTTGCCAGTTTCGATCACGGCAAACAGCTAAGACATGAGCGCACGGAATAGAAATTAATTGGATACCTCTGCAAGTGCATTCCATTTGTCTGTCGGGACAGTGCGTCACAATATACATGAACTCCCTGTGAGTGGGTTCCATGTTGCCCATGTCGCTACGGGTGCAAGGAACGTACTCATTTGGGGATGAAACTTGGTACTGACCTTGGCCCTGCGTGTAACGCACCAATTTCATTTTTGAAGCTTTCCCCCAACGTTTTTTGATCTTTTGCAAAACCCGGTCAGAAAGAACCTGTCCCTTGTCTTGTAATTCCATTGCTCGCTGACGCCGCTCAACAAACCATCTGTTGCACGTGTAGAATGTATCCTCCACTATGGCACAAACAGGCAATCTACGACTCGTTCGGAAGACATTGTTGAGCGACTCGGAGTCGTTTGTTGTCATGATACCAAACCGGTATCCTCCATCACAGGTTTGGAAAAAAATTTCATAATTGGACGGCTCCATCACATCATTAGGACGTACTTTGCCCACTCTCGTTAAATATGCATTACACTGCGGATTTAGCTGCACAAAAACAAAGGAGTGTTATTTCATTTTCATAAAATTCTTATAAGATAATTAAACGAAATGTTATAAGTTAGACATACATGAGCGAACTCTTCGAACATCTCTTTCAATCTTCTCGGCTTCTTTCTCTTTGCTCCTTCCCTGAACCTCCATCCGTACATCTGTCTCCTCCACAGTTCTGGACCAGGTTGTCAGCAACATGCTGCATACAATACATGTGCACAAAAAGCTCGGGAGGCCATCCGTATTCAGCTGTCAGTGCAGCTTTGATCCCCTTGTGCTGGTCCGATATGACACATACAAATTTACACGGGCCGAGCACTTCATTCCTTAACCACTGCAAGAAAAAACCCCAATTCTCAGTATCCTCCTGCCGCACAATTGCAAATGCAATAGGCAACAATTGGTTCTCGGCATCGTAGCCGCAAGCTATCAAAAGCCTCCCCTCATATCGCCCAGACAAGAAGCAGGCATCTATGCTGATCACTGGTCTCAAGTACTGAAACGCTGCAATGCATGGACCAAACACCCAGGTAGGGGTGTTCATTGGGTCCGATTTAATCGGTTTTAGACCGAACCGAACTAGTTCGGGTTAAACGGTTCGATTTTTTCGGTTCAATGGATCGGTTCGGTTGGTTTTTCAAAACTGAATGATAACTTTGGTTCAGTTCGGTTTAAAATTTTTAAAACCGAATATACTGAACCGACCGAACTTCAATTCCGATATATTATCGCGTATTCGCGTAATCGCGTTAAGGACTTTTGGGCCTAAGGCCAGCCCAGCGGAATCGTAGAAATAACTTTGTTACCTTAGCCCTTAGGTGATAAATTGTAGAAATAACTTTGTTACCAGCGGCCAGTGCCATTATCTCATGTCATTATTATCTCTCCCCAAATCCAGAGCAAAAGGCACAATACCGTAACCCTAGATCTAGCTGACGAATACTCGATGACCTATTCTTCTCCCACACCGTACGCCACGCGAAATTGGCTGTCCCCTCTGGCTAAGTCGCGCACGCAACAGTGGCACGCCTCCACGGCTCCACTCTACTGTCAAATCGCCGAACCCCTCTCTCTCACAGTTTCACCCACCCTATCAAATCACGACTGCAATGACCACTCCACTGTCAGTCACGCCGGGCCTTTAAATTTCAACTGCTCAAGCTAAGTTTTCTTATTAGATAAGTTTTAATCTCTCTCAATCTCTCTTTACTCTCTCTCAAATCTCAATCTCTGAGTTTTCTTGAAGAAACTTGGCAAGAATTTAAATTAGGTTTTCTTATTCTTTACTCTTTCAATCTCTCTTTACTCTCTTTCAAATCTCAATCTCAGAGTTGTAATGGTCTGAGTACCGAAATAAAACTGTGCTGGTTATAAGGGGATTTGTGCTATACAATGGATTTTTAATTGATTTTGCTGAATTGTTTTGACTTTTAGCTAAAGTCTAATTCCTTAATGTAGAAAGTTTCCCCTTTTTGTTTTCTTATTCACTATTCAGGTAATCAGGTTCACACATAGTGACGTAGGAATTAGAATATACATATATATAGCTAAAGTTTCCAATATATTAATATATACATAAAATAATCCTACTTGATGAATTGAAGCTGCCTACTTCAAACACCATTAATATAGATATATGTAGCAATTGTACCAGACTACCTGTAGTTACTGGTTTACATCCAGTAACTAATCAGGGATGTTTATATTTAGCACATATAAATGTTGTGACAGTAGCCTAATCTTATTTTCATTATCTTTTGGATATGTAAGTTTTTGTTACCTGGAACATTGCAAGAAATCTCATATATATTTTGAATGTAGCTCTAAAATTTCAGAAAGTGTTTGAAACTTAGTGTACTGTGCTGGAAACTTAATGTAGCTCTAATCAGGGATGTTTGAAACTAAGTTTTTGTTATCTTTTGAATTAGTGTACTGTGCTGGAAAGAATTCTCATATTTTTTTTTTATAGATGTCTGAACAAGTAACTCAAGCCGAACAAGGGACTCAAGCTGAACAAGGTGTGAGCAGTACGCAACCAACTTCAGTTGATGCAACAGAAATTGGGAGTTCTAACTGCAAAAGGAAGAGAAAACCGATAGAACCAAGGTCTCAGGTATGGACTGAGTTCACCAAGTTTAAGGATCAAAAGGGTAATGAAAAGGCTAGGTGTAACTTTTGTGGAAAAGAATTTTTTGCTGATACAAATAGAAATGGTACAACAAATTTGAAAGCTCACATGAAAAAATGTAAGGGGAAAGAAGAAAAGAAACAAGCACTTATATCATTTGAGCAAGGGGTTGTTGGTGAAAATACGGGTACAATTAGTAGTTGGAGGTTTGATTCAGATGTTATTAGAGAAGGGCTTTCTTGTATGATCATTTTAGATGAACTTCCTTTCTCCTTTGTTGAAGGAGAAGGGTTTAAAAAGTTTGTGTCAACAGCTTGCCCTAGATTTCGCATACCGAGTCGATCCACCATTACTAGGGACTGTTTTGATGTTTACATAAATGAGAGAACCAAATTGAAAAACTACTTGAGATTGAACCAGCAAAGAGTGTGTCTTACCACGGATACATGGACCTCTTTGCAAAAAGTAAACTACATGTGTCTCACGGCTCACTTTATCGATAATGATTGGAAACTAAATAAAAAAATTCTGAATTTTTGTCCAGTTTCGGGTCATAGTGGTAAAGAAATTGGAATGTCTATAGAGAAGTGCTTGTTTGAGTGGGGAATTGATAAGGTTTTTACCGTTACTGTTGATAATGCAAGTTCAAATGATCTTGCAATTGATTGGTTAAAGAAGAAAATCACTAATTGGGGTACCGGTATCTTAAATGGGAAGCACCTGCACATGAGGTGTATTGCCCATATAATTAATTTGGTGGTTCAAGATGGTTTGAAAGAAATGTCTGATTCGGTTGCTCGAATCCGAGCTGCTGTAAAATATGTGAAACAGTCCCCAAAACGGTTACATAAATTCAAAGAATGTGTGATAATGGAAAAGATTGAAAGCAAGGCATTGTTGTGTTTAGATGTTCCCACTCGATGGAACTCTACATATATGATGTTGGATGTAGCTCTAAAATTTCAGAAAGTGTTTGAAACTTATGCGGAGCAAGATCATAATTTTATTCGTGATCTTGCACATGAGGGTGAGGAGAAGGAGATGGGGCAAAATGGAAAAGGTATCGGTGCACCTACCGAATCAGATTGGAAAAATGCTGAAAAAATAGCAGTTTTTCTAAAACATTTTTATATTTTAACTAATCGAGTTTCTGGATCATTTTATGTGACTGCCAATGTTTTCTTTCGTGAAATTACCAATGTTGAGTGTTTGTTACAAAGTTTGAGAGGGAGTAATGATATGGAATTAAGTGCAATGGCTGAAAGAATGGCTGGAAAATACAGCAAATACTGGGGTAATATGGAGAAAGCTAATTCTTTGATCTATGTTGCGGATATTCTTGATCCTCGACACAAATTAGAGTTCATGGAGTTTTCTCTTAGGGAGTTATATGACAAAGATAAGAGTGAGAAAATGATAAAGAAGGTCAGTGATGACTTAGTTTTGTTATTTGATGAGTATAAGAGGTTATATGGCTCAACATTGAATAACAATGGAAGCAACAATAACACTGCAACAGAACTGAATCTTGGTGAAGAGGACACACAAACACAAGTGATGGATTTGAGGTTTAAGAAGCATAAATCTGCAACAAATGCAGGAGAGAGCAAGAATGAGTTGGAGAAATATCTTAAAGATGATCTAGAAACTGATGTATCAGATTTTGATATTTTGGGATGGTGGAAGCTTAATGCTCCAAGATTTCCTATTTTGTCCCACATGGCACGTGATGCTCTTGCTGTTCCTGTTTCAACAGTGGCTTCCGAGTCGACTTTTAGTACGAGTGGTATACTTGATGCATTTAGGAGTTCGTTGACCCCAAGAATTGCACAAGCTCTCATATGTGGTCAAGATTGGCTTCGTTCGAAATTTCCAGTTGGTGTTGAAGAAAATTTAGAGATGCTTGATCAGCTTGAAGAAGGTAATTAAAATAGTTGATTTACTAATTCAATTTAAAGATACTCTCAAGCACTTACTAATTCGTGTGCTAATTTGTGTTTGTAGAATTTTCCAAAATTGGATTGGAGAATGCAGCAACAGCTCCAACTAATAATTAGAATTTTCTGAATTTAGACTTGCTTTTGGTTTGTACTAGTCTATATTTTTGTGCTAAAACTCAAATTAGCTAGGTGTGATATGAAGTTAGACTTGTTGCTTTCGTTTGTGATCTGACTAGGTATGAATATGATCTGACTATGGTTGAATGTGTGATCTGATTATGCTTCACCAAAGGTATACTATTTTCCTTCCCTTTGTAATTTATTATTTATGCAATTGTTTTTTATGATGAATACTAACCAAGTTTTTAACTCTGCCTATGTCATATTGGACATAGCCGGTCCCAAGCCCGGAAAAAAGAGGAGGGTTTAATTAAAAAAACTTGAAAATGTTTACTTCTTCTCATATTCAATTACTTCTTCATCAATCTATGCTTTATCTCAGCTTTATTCTAATTCTTTAGATAGAGTTCTTTTGTTGTCTTATCTATATCAAGAATTGAAAGGAAGTTAAGATTTTCAGGTATGTCCATTTTCATTTGTATAGATTGTTTGTTCTTTAATGGAAATAGGAACAAATTTTATGAATTGTTAGACAGTTGACAGTGTAAATGTGTAATCCAGTTAGAACTTAGAAGTAAGATTATCATTTAAGTATGTGATGATAGTTAAATTTTGATTCGTTGTAACCCCTATGTGCACTCACTGTTTTTTGTCCCTTTTATTTTACTTTTTTTTACAGTAAATTTGGGAGAACAAGAAATATGACAGGAAACAACTTCTAGTTTAGCAGAAGCTTCAAATCCATTCTCTATAGCAGAAACTTCAATTACTTCAATGTTTCACATTAATTGCTTTGAGAAAATGTTAACTTTCTTATTCACATTTGAAATTTATTACTGGTATGGTATAATTGCTGTGTTTTTTCTGTTATCCATTCTGTATTTTATGTTTCACATTGATTGCTTTATTAGTCATCTTGTTAATTTTATTATTCATATTGATTGTTTTGTTTCACATTGTTTTGTTATTTAAGTCAATTGCTTAAAATAAAGAATAAATAAATATATTTCGGTTTAAACCGAACAAACCAAACAAACTGAAATAAAACTTCGGTTCGGTTCAGTTCGGTTGATAGGCTAAAACGGTTTAGTTCGGTTCTATTTTTGAAACCGAAATAAAAGTTTGGTTTGCTTAGTTCGGTTCGGTTTTAACCGAACCGAACCGATGAACACCCCTACACCCAGGCTACAGCTCTGAACTGGGCAACACCTGGCATAATTAGTCCTGTTTCCTTATTCCGTACCGGGCTGGTCAGAAATTGGTGGGTCCAGCCGGGATTGTTGTGGCAAATTACCATCAATAGTGGTCTCAGCAAGCTGTATGAAATCTCCCAACTCCTAAATTATCGGACTATTGCCAACTCACGGCCCCTCCACAGTCGGTTGTATTTAGGTGTCACATTGTTATACACAGCCAAAATAATGTCTGTCACTGTCTGGATGCTCATACACGGGTCCTTTTTAATGCTGTTCTCAATGACATCGGCAATGAGTGCTGCCGTCAGACATTCGTGGTCGTCCCTCGTGTGCTCAGTCCTACATGTGTGAGGCATGTCTTGCTTAGTTATAACCCATGCGTCTGCACATCCCGTCGGCTTTGCCCTAAGCTCGTAACGGCAATTCTTGTCCTTGCACACCAGAGTAACCCGATCCCTGTCACTTTTCCAAGATCTGAACTCCTGATTGTTTTTTATATGGTGCTATCTGATCTTCTTCATTAGGTCTTCTTTGCTTTTAAAATATTGGTTTGCAGTCAGCTCACCTTTGTACTCAATCTGTTGCCCATAATAACCAATATCTGCTTCTTTAAACTCAGAAACATCATTGAGGTCTGGGAACGGGTGCGTATCAGTCCGGCCACTAAGCGGCCCCCCTCATCAGTACGACCTATGTGCCTTTCAGCTATTTCATGATCACTCAAAAGAGAGCAATGTTTCTTTTAATATTTATAAACTCGGAAATGCTATCGGTTCGGACTGCAAGCGCATAATCCTATCGAGTAGTATATTCGAGGTCGATCCACAGGGAATATTGGTTCAATGCTTTGAGCGATCGAATCACAATCTTTCGAAAGGCTAGAAGAAATCTGAAAATTGAGAGATGTTGTTTTGATCAATGTAAATTAGGAAGCAATTAAAAGTAATTAAAATAAAGATAGAGATGAGAATTCCTAGGGTTTCGGCACACCATTGCCACTCAATCCGCCTTGACAATATATTCCTGTTGCGTCTGATTTTCCGTTGTTGTTTTAATGAAAGACACCACATAGGTCACTGCCATTTATGTTACGCAAGAATGACAGATCTTTCACCTAGATTCTACATAGGACACTGCGATTTACCTTACGCAAATGTCTGATCTCTCAAATACCCCAAATTACTACACAGATCACTGCGATTTACCTTACGCAAGTGATAGAATTTGGTACGCGTTTTGTTGGTCTGGTTTATGGTTTCCCCGCTAAGGTTTTCTTCACATAAACCTAATAAATCTCAAAGAGGCTAATTCATACAAATAGTTTCTCTTACCATTAAAGTACTGTCACTAACCTAACGGACTCAAACTAGATCATTGAAATTAGATGAAGAGATAGTGAATCACAAAAGCATTTTAGTACAACAACAAGAAATCATAATCAACAGAAATATATATATCAAAACATCAAGAGTAACAAGGTTTACTGCCTAGCCCTAAGAAAAGGAACTTAGCCGCGGAACGGCATTGTTACAAGCACTCCTCTCTTCTCACTTTAATCAAATCTAACCCTAATTACAAAGATAACTAATCCTTCTACCCAGGGGCCTTATATAGGAGTGGAGGGACGTCTGGAGGTTGAGTAGGGGCTAAGAAACTGATCTGGAAACAGCTGTCGGCAGTTATTCCCCAAGGGTCGCCTTCGGATACGGACCGTATCAAGTAGTACAGTCCGTATTAGGACCTTGACAGTTAGGGTTTAATGCTTCCAGTGCTATCTTCTGGTCTGTGCTAGGCCTGGTCCGTATTAGTCAATACTGGCCGTAACAGGGACTGAGTCGATGAGCGTCGCTGATCCGATTGACCTGATTCTAGCTCCATTTGGTGTAAAATAGTCTCAAAACCTGTTTTCTGTAATAAAATATAAAGAAGGGTGACAGTAGCCTTTTTCTCTAAATAATTAAACATAAGTGTGAGAAAATATGTAAAACCTAAGCCAAAACCCTACGTAAATCATCATTATTTTGACTCTGATCAACTGGAGCACCCATTTTGATGCATACTACAGTACGGCCCAGGATCCTCACCAGATAGACTTCTATCATGAGCCAGATGGGATCATTCAGACCCAGGGAGATCCCCAGTTGAGGTACGATGCTTGGTACATGCAGATCTGCATGGACAGTGTCTATCTGCAGGGCGATTACGGTGCCCATCTCCGTGACAGGATCCAGAGTGAAGATGGTTACCATCCCAACGGCCGTTCATTCGCTCGCAAGGTAAAGCACCTAAAACTATATAGTTTTTCTCTAACTTAATAGTTCATCAAGGTTTGATCTGACATGCCAATTTTTTTCAGCTTTTGGCTTCGATCAAGGAGTGCACTCATGGGATCGCCTCGATGGGAAAGAAGAACTGGCGATATATTGGGTACCGTATCCTCAAGAAAAATACAAATGCGGTTGAGGATGCCGAGCACGGTGGGAAGATCATCACGATGCTGTGAGACGCCGGAGAGAACATCAACTGGCGTGAGATAGATCCGCCCGAGCCTAACCCGGGCCCAATTATAGGACATGAGATGCCACCTTCTCCCGATTCGCATCCAGAGTGGGACTACCATAATTGGGTATTGTCCAACGTTGGGTGGCATGCGTGGTACGACGAGCATGGACGTCCGGTGCAGCCTCATGTATGTCATACTTCAGTATCTGTCAGGTTTTAATAAAATTCTTCATTCAGATCAAATTTGCTGATTTATGTGTATGATTGCAGGGTCCGGCAGAGATGCCGCCACAGCCACCACCTGCGGAGACAGATACTTATGAGTACAAGTACCACTCGTACAGTCTTCATGACTTCGGGTTATTCGATGAGGATTTCATGTCGGCACCGGCAGTACCCCGATATGGCACAGAGATGCCGCATGATGGAGAGGCTAGTGGTAGCAGGTCTCATACTCAGCCTGCCTTTGAGACTGAGTTCGCCGCATCTATCTTCAGTACACCTCCGCCAGTACAGCCAGTCTCCACGGGCGATGCCACATGGGATACCGCCGAGCAGATATGCAGGTCTGCCGATGCTAGTGTGGAGGCTGAGAAAGACAGTGCCTGTCCGCGCTGGCGCCGGGTGAACGCCGGAGTACCGCCTCAGCGATATACCCCCTCTCAGTTTTAGTTGTATTTTTACTAGTTTTGTACTATTTATATTTGGTATACTATTTATGTTTGGTATATTTGGATTATCCTATATTTCGGTTCTTTTGTATGTGTGCTTTTATGGTAATATTTTTATATTTTACAGATAAAATAAATTATCATGATAATGTTAAACAGAAAATATTACAACATTAAAATAGTAGTACAACATAAAAAAATAAACAGAAAAATATTTAAAACAATTGCATAAATGCGTTTAACAGTAAAAATAAACTCATCAAGATTAAACCGACATTTTTATTAATATCCAAAGTTTAATAAAAAATTATGTGCGTAAAAAAAAAAAAAGGGGTAAGCCGGCCATTTTCTGGCCGGCTTGGGCATTTTTCGATATTGGCTCAAAATCTGGGCATAAATAATAATTTGTATTAAACTTTGGATACTAATAAAAATGTCGGTGAAAACGGTATGGACAATATCCGATCTGTATTTGATTGGTATTCGAAAAATTAGATATGGATATCCGATATTTGAATACCCGTGTGGATATGTATACTGATATGGTTTTACGTTTCAATATTCGTATCCGAATAGTAGATATATGAGGAGGGATCACTTGCCCCTTTTTTTGGTGACATCGAATTACCTCTACATTTTCAAAGTTTTCAAAGTCCAAACAGTCGATTCAAACAGTTCAACATGATGGATATATTAAAATGTGTTTGCAGATTAAATTTTACATTTTTTTGAATTTTTTTACTATTTATTAAGTATTTTACAAAATCGTTGTTTTCAGACCATTGAATTTTTGTACCAATCTTAATAAATAGTAAAAAATTCAAAAAAATATAAAATTTAATCTGAAAGGACATTTTAATATATCCATAATGTTGAACGGTTTGAATCGATTGTTTGGATTTTAAAAATGTAGAGATAATTCGATGTAAAAAAAAAAAAAAATGTAAGTGTAAGTGGATCTCTCAATTCCGGTTCTGGTTTCGGTTCTGTACCAGAAACCATTGTTCAGTGAACAGTCAAAATCCCTTTGCCATTGAGACGTTTTCCCACCTTTAAATATTGTTTTCTTATCTCGATGAATAATAATAAAAAAACTTAAATTTGAATATGAAAGTTCATCAACAAATAATAATTATAGGTCAACGGGTACCACATGACCAACGTTGCAACCTTCCACTTTGTCCAATTACTCCAACCCTCGTCTCCTCTCTCTCTGTCTCCTTCATGGGCTCACATTCATATCAATGCCTTCCACATTTCTCTATCTCCTCCTCTTTTTCTCCTTCTATTTCCATGGAATTGCTGCTACTGGTGCAGAAATCGAGTACATTTACCCAAACTTCAGCGCCTCTAACCTCTTCTACATCAACACGGATGGAGTCTTTCTCACCTCACGTAGTGGCACCTTCCAGGCTGCCCTTTACAAGCCAGGCACACAACAATACAGTTACTACTTGTCCGTTCTACACTCACCGACTCAGATGGTCGTGTGGACCGCTAACCGCAACATCCCAATGGACAGGACGAGCACAGTCGAGCTAACAACTGAGGGCCTCTACGCAAACTACCCAAATGGCAACTCAAAGCTTTGGTCCACGCCTCCATTGAAGGCCCCGGTTAAGTCACTACGTCTTCTTGAGAATGGAAATCTGGTGATTCTAGATGCGATGAATGCTTCTCTCTGGCAGTCTTTCGACCACCCATCGGATGCTCTTCTCTCTGGTCAACTCCTTTCAGTCGGAGCTTATCTCGCTTCTTCGACCTCTGATACCGACTACACAGAATCTGATTATCGGCTCGACGTCGGCCCAACAGATGCCATCTTAAAGTGGCTAGGGATACCTTACTGGCGCCTGTCAAATGATATGAACTCTGTCAAGGATAGAGATGCCACTGTTGCATATTTAACCATCAATGATTCTGGCGTGTCTCTAGCCACATCTAGTGGAGCTGTTGTTTATCAGATCACCCTAGATGCAGCCCCACTTCGCATCCTGAAACTTGGCTCGGACGGCCGTCTCCGCATAACAAGTTTTGAAACAGCAAATTCATCAGTTGCACAAAGCAATGCATTTGTGGCTCCTAGCAGCAATTGCGACTTGCCACTATCATGTGGATCCCTCGGCCTTTGTTCTGCACAAGGCAACTCCTCTAGCTGTTTTTGCCCTCCAAACTTCGCCTCCTCTACACATGCAAGTGGATGTTCACCGGTCAATGGCAACGTTTTTGCTGCCAATAATTCATGCAACACGAAAGATAATCCCGATGCCTCCTATTTGTATCTAGGAAGTGGCATCGCCTACTTTGGCAACAAATTCCGGAACGCTGCCACCGTAGGAAAGAGCAGATCCACTTGTGAAACCCTATGCACTAGCAATTGCAGTTGCAGTGGGTACTTCTATGATACATCATCCCGATCTTGTTTCCTCCTTCAACAACCAATTGGTTCCTTGATCAGCACAAACTCATCGGAATCTGGGCTTAATTTAGGATATGTCAAGATTGTAAACTCCGATGGAGGAAAGAATAAACCCAATTCTTCGTCGCCTAAAATCGTGCCAATATTGTTACCATCAATTGCTGCATTCTTGGCAATGTTAACAGTATGTGGATTTGGATTCGTATGGTGGCGAAGGAGCCAAAAGAAAATACGGAAATCTAAGTCATCTATTACAAAAAGCATGATCCATGGCCCGCTCTCAAGGCCAGTCTCTGACAGTGACCGCCTCTTCTCAGAAAATGATGATGATATAAGTGAGATACTACTACCGGGTCTCCCGACCCGGTTCAGTTTTGAGGAGCTGGAGGAAGTAACAAGCAATTTTCAAACCAAGATCGGGTCGGGTGGGTTTGGATCTGTGTACAAGGGTGAACTAGCTGACAGGAGCCTAGTGGCGGTTAAGAAGATAGAAGGTGTGGGTGTGCAAGGTAGGAAGGAGTTTTGCACAGAGATTGCAGTGATAGGGAACATTCACCACGTGAATTTGGTTCGACTCCGGGGGTACTGTGCGCAGGGATCGCACAGGCTTTTGGTCTATGAGTATATGAACCGTGGTTCGCTAGATCGATCCTTATTTCGACCTACAGGACCACTACTAGAATGGGCTGACAGGATGCACGTTGCTCTTGGGGCTGCCCGGGGACTTGCGTACTTGCACTCTGGTTGTCAGCCGAAAGTCTTACACTGTGATGTTAAGCCGGAGAACATTTTGCTAGATGACGAGGGCAAGACAACTCTGGTCAAAATTGCTGATTTTGGGCTTGCCAAGTTACTAACACAAGAGCAATCTGGCTTGTTCACTACGATGCGAGGGACCCGTGGGTATTTGGCTCCCGAGTGGCTAAGCAACACCCCCATCTCCGACCGTACCGACGTGTACAGCTTTGGAATGGTTTTGCTGGAGATATTACGCGGAAGAAAGAACAGGAGTGAGCGTGTGGCTGACAGTAACTCGAATATCTCAAGTACATCCACTGAATCAGTGAGTACCAAGAGCGACTACTTCCCGCTGATTGCATTGGAGAAGTATGAGCAAAAACTGTATGTAGATTTGGCGGACCCGAGGCTCGAAGGGAGAGTGGAGGTACATGAGTTAGAAAGAATGGTCAAAACAGCACTGTGTTGCTTGCATGAAGATCCAGGGTTGCGGCCAAGCATGACATTAGTTGCCGCAATGCTCGAAGGTACAATGGAGGCTTGGGAGCCGAGGGCCGAGGCCCTTGGATTTTTGAGAGTTTACGGGCGGGGATTCCTCGGTAATGCAATGGAGATTGAAGACATGACAAACCGACTAGGAAGGTCGCAGGGCACCACTGCGACAAATAGCGGGTGGCCATCGTATATGTCGTCAAATGAGCTATCAGGGCCAAGATAGCCGGTTGGGTGCATTTTAACCCTACTCATATATATATATAGAGAGAGAGAGGAGGGTTCAAATGCACCATGATTTTGTGCTCTAATATACTCCACATCATATATCTCCGTTTTCAAAGTCCGAACAGTCGATCCGAACCACTCAACATGATCTTCATAATAAAATATGCTTGGAGACCAAATTTCATATTTTTTAGAATTTTGTTACTATTTTTTTAGATAGGTACAAAATCACTTTTTCAGATAGTCCAGAATCTTCTTAAAACAATGATTTTGTATCTATCTAAAAAAATAGTAATTTTTTTTTTTAAAATATAAAATTTGGTCTCCAAGCAAATTTTATTATGAAGATCATGTTGAGTGGTTCGGATCGATTGTTCAGACTTTGAAAACGGAAATAAATGATGTGAGGCATATTAGAGCACAAAATTATAATGCATTTGAACTCTCCTCATATATATATATATATATATATATAGAGATGGGCTATTGTACTTCGCGAAGTAAAACTCCCGTTTACTTCACGCTCATATTTTCATTTTGAAAATCCAAACAACCGATCCGAACCGTTCAACATGTTCTAAATATTGAAATGTGCTTGGAGACTAAATTTTACATTTTTTGGAATTTTTTTACTATTTATTAAGCCACTTTGAAAGTTTCTGATCCAACGGTAAACAGTAAAAAACAGTAAAATTTTCTGGACCACCAGATCAGAAACTTTCAAAGTGGCTTAATAAATAGTAAAAAAATTCCAAAAAATGTAAAATTTAGTCTCCAAGCACATTTTAATATTTAGAACATGTTGAACGGTTCGGATCGATTGTTTGGATTTTGAAAATGACAAAATATGGTCCGAAGTAAACGGGAGTTTTACTTCGCGAAGTACAATAGCCCATCTCTATATATATATATATATATATAGGGGCATCGCAATATAACTCGCCAGCACTAATCTTACCTACGCAATGACCTATTATAACATTATTTTTTAAATGAAGTTTCAGTTTATTACGAAATCAATCTTGTACTTGGCCAGACTAATTCTTCAATTGGGAGAAAAAAATATATAGTGAATAATAAAAAAGCTTGTCCATTTGATTTTTTTATTGAGAGAAAGTGCCCATTTATATTTGATAATAGTGTTAAGTTTATCCTCCGTATAGTCATAAATATTAACAGAATTTTTTTTTCCTTCAAATAGTGAAATCATTTAGTGGTTGTAATTTAAAAAAAAAAATTTAAACGTTATTAGCACAATTAACCAATATTTAGAGTATTTTGGCCTTTTTTTTTTTTACCATAATTAGGCTAATTAAGCGTAATTTTACCGAAATTAGGTTATTTTAGAATCAGGATGCCTAGAGCACGGTCTACCCAGCGTCCAGTAGTGGACGAGCCGATCAGTATCAGCAGCACGGAGCACATCAGTCCTCTCCTGTGGATTCTCCACAGCGAGCACCGAGTCTCACTGGCTTCTCGTGAGGTACGTTTCTTTTTTTAGATTTTCTTTAAATTTTGTTGGGTTTAAATTTTATTATGCTATCACCATACGGATTACCTTTTTCAATGCAGGACACGGGTCTTTTAGATGTGAAGTTGCGGTGTGTTCACATGCAGTACTACGAGATGATGGACCCGTACCTCATCAACCTGGGTCTCAACCTGGGTCTCTACCGTACCTTATCAATGAATCTCTCATCGCTGGACTGGTGGAGCGATGGCATCCCGAGACGCACACGTTTCACATGCCATTCGGAGGGATGACAGTGACTCTCCAGGATGTGAGTGCTCTTTGGGGTTTGCCTATCCGTGACACACCCGTTGGCTGCGTATCTGACATCACATGATTCGTAGGTGATGTCGGCGAGTTGTTGGGACCTGATCCTTTCCATATCATTGGGGACAATAGGAGGTCGAAATTTCATTTGCGGATGACGAGGTTACGGCATCACTTCAGCGCGGGTCTCTCGGCAGATTCCACCGAGCTGGAGATTCAGAGGTAAATTTTATAACTTGTTTCTATTAATCAATTTATAATACGAGGATTCTATTAGAATTTTTATATGTTTTGTATTGCAGATATACACGGGGCTACGTGATGGACCTTTTTGGTTTTGTCATGTTTCCTGATTCCAGCGGTGACCAAATGCCGATGATGTATCTCCAGCTGCTGACAGACCTTGAGTGACCGTCGCCGTACAACTGGGGTGGAGTTGTTCTGGCGTATCTGTACTCCCACCTGTGCCGTAGTAGCGAGGTAAGTCAGCAACTCTTTTCTTAGTAAATTATTTAATCAATCAATCCATCAAAATACACTGACGTGTAATGTTCTTGAAAATGCAGAAGAATGCGAAGCAGATGTACGGGCCGGTACTCCTACTTCAGCACTGGTCGTGGTCACGGCTACCGGTGAGCCGTCCTATCCCCAATGAAGTGCCGGATTGGGGAGAACTGAATATGTGAAGATGCCCGGCATACGGCAAGAAGTGGCACGATTTTCACCACTACTTAGATCGGACCCACGGTGCTACCGTTGGGATCAGGCCAGTCCGGTCAGAGATTCAGAGTTTGCCATCCGTTCTTATTGAGTGGACGTTGTACGAGCAGTTGTACATGGAGAACCTCTTGCCGGGCAATGTGTGTGATGAGCAGGAGCGGGAGATGTGGTTGTACCGAGGTCCACTCATACACTTCTGGATAGTGGAGCACCACTACCCAGATCGGGTGCTCTGCTAGTTTGGTCGACCGGCATTCATTCCCGCAGACCCATCTTTGCCGAGGTCCACGATTATGGACCTGCACAAGTAAGTCGTAGTCTATTGTCAAATATCTCATATTACTTGATAGCTTTGTATTGCAACTAACGTCTTCCTTACAGGATGAACCACCGAGGGCGACTGGATAAGGACTGAAGCACCCATTTTGATGCATACTACAGTACGGCCCAGGATCCTCACCAGATAGACTTCTATCATGAGCCAGATGGGATCATTCAGACCCAGGGAGATCCCCAGTTGAGGTACGATGCTTGGTACATGCAGATTTGTATGGACAGTGTCTATCTACAGGGCGATTACGGTGCCCATCTCCGCGACAGGATCCAGAGTGATGATGGTTACCATCCCAACGGCCGTTCATTCGCTCGCAAGGTAAAGTACCTAAAACTACATAGTTTTTCTCTAACTTAATAGTTCATCAAGGTTTGATCTGACATGCCAATTTTTTTCAGCTTTTGGCTTCGATCAAGGAGTGCACTCATGGGATCGCCACGATGGGAAAGAAGAACTGGCGATATATTGGGTACCGTATCCTCAAGAAAAATACAAATGCGGTTGAGGATGCCGGGCACGGTGGGAAGATCATCACGATGCTGCGAGACACCGGAGAGAACATCAACTGGCGTGAGATAGATCCGACCGAGCCTAACCAGGGCCCAATTATAGGACATGAGATGCCACCTTCTCCCGATTCGCATCCAGAGTGGGACTACCATAATTGGGTATTGTCCAACGTTGGGTGGCATGCGTGGTATGATGAGCATGGACGTCCGGTGCAGCCTCATGTATGTCATACTTCAGTATCTGTCAGGTTTTAATAAAATTCTTCATTCAGATCAAATTTGCTGATTTATGTGTATGATTGCAGGGTCCGGCAGAGATGCCGCCACAGCCACCACCTGCAGAGACAGATACTTTTGAGTACGAGTACCACTCGTACAGTCTTCAGGACTTCGGGGTATTCGATGAGGATTTCATGTCGGCACCGGCAGTACCCCGATATGGCACAGAGATGCCGCATGATGGAGAGGCTAGTGGTAGCAGGTCTCATACTCAGCCTGCCTTTGAGACTGAGTTCGCCGCATCTATCTTCAGTACACCTCCGCCAGTACAGCCAGTCTCCACGGGCGATGCCACATGGGATACCGCCGAGCAGATACGCAGGTCTGCCGATGCTAGTGTGGAGGCTGAGAAAGACAATGCCTATCCGCGCTGGTGCCGGGCGAACGCCGGAGTACCGCCTCAGCGATATACCCCCTCTCAGTTTTAGTTGTATTTTTACTAGTTTTGTACTATTTATATTTGGTATACTATTTATGTTTGGTATATTTGGATTATCCTATATTTCGGTTCTTTTGTATGTGTGCTTTTATGGTAATATTTTTATATTTTACAGATAAAATAAATTATCATGATAATGCTAAACAGAAAATATTACAACATTAAAATAGTAGTACAACATAAAAAAATAAACAGAAAAATATTTAAAACAATTGCATAAATGCGTTAAACAGTAAAAATAAATTCATCAAGATTAAACCGACATTTTTATTAATATCCAAAGTTTAATAAAAAATTATGTGCGTAAAAAAAAAAAAGGGGGGTAAGCCGGCCATTTTCTAGCCGGCTTGGGCATTTTTCGATATTGGCTCAAAATCTGGGCATAAATAATAATTTGTATTAAACTTTGGATACTAATAAAAATGTTGGTGAAAACGGTATGGACAATATCCGATCTGTATTTGATTGGTATTCGAAAAATTAGATATGGATATCCGATATTTGAATATCCGTGTGGATATGTATACTGATATGGTTTTACGTTTCAATATTCGTATCCGAATAGTAGATGTATGAGGAGGGATCACTTGCCCCTTTTTTTGGTGACATCGAATTACCTCTACATTTTCAAAGTTTTCAAAGTCCAAACAGTCGATTCAAACAGTTCAACATGATGAATATATTAAAATGTGTTTGCAGATTAAATTTTACATTTTTTTGAATTTTTTTACTTTTTATTAAGTATTTTACAAAATGGTTGTTTTCAGACCATTAAATTTTTGTACCAATCTTAATAAATAGTAAAAAATTCAAAAAAATATAAAATTTAATCTGAAAGGACATTTTAATATATCCATAATGTTGAACGGTTTGAATCGATTGTTTGGATTTTAAAAATGTAGAGATAATTCGATGTAAAAAAAAAAAAAATGTAAGTGTAAGTGGATCCCTCAATTCCGGTTCTGGTTTCGGTTCTGTACCAGAAACCATTGTTCAGTGAACAGTCAAAATCCCTTTGCCATTGAGACGTTTTCCCACCTTTAAATATTGTTTTCTTATCTCGATGAATAATAATAAAAAAAACTTAAATTTGAATATGAAAGTTCATCAACAAATAATAATTATAGGTCAACGGGTACCACATGACCAACGTTGCAACCTTCCACTTTGTCCAATTACTCCAACCCTCGTCTCCTCTCTCTCTGTCTCCTTCATGGGCTCACATTCATATCGATGCCTTCCACATTTCTCTATCTCCTCCTCTTTTTCTCCTTCTATTTCCATGGAATTGCTGCTATTGGTGCAGAAATCGAGTACATTTACCCAAACTTCAGCGCCTCTAACCTCTTCTACTTCAGCACGGATGGAGTCTTTCTCACCTCACGTAGTGGCACCTTCCAGGCTGCCCTTTACAAGCCAGGCACACAACAATACAGTTACTACTTGTCCGTTCTACACTCACCGACTCAGATGGTCGTGTGGACCGCTAACCGCAACATCCCAATGGACAGGACGAGCACAGTCGAGCTAACAACTGAGGGCCTCTACGCAAACTACCCAAATGGCAGCTCAAAGCTTTGGTCCACGCCTCCATTGAAGGCCCCAGTTAAGTCACTACGTCTTCTTGAGAATGGAAATCTGGTGATTCTAGATGCGATGAATGCTTCTCTCTGGCAGTCTTTCGACCACCCATCGGATGCTCTTCTCTCTGGTCAACTCCTTTCAGTCGGAGCTTATCTCGCTTCTTCGACCTCTGATACCGACTACACAGAATCTGATTATCGGCTCGACGTTGGCCCAACAGATGCCATCTTAAAGTGGCTAGGGATACCTTACTGGCGCCTGTCAAATGATATGAACTCTGTCAAGGATAGAGATGCCACTGTTGCATATTTAACCATCAATGATTCTGGCGTGTCTCTAGCCACATCTAGTGGAGCTGTTGTTTATCAGATCACCCTAGATGCAGCCCCACTTCGCATCCTGAAACTTGGCTCGGACGGCCGTCTCCGCATAACAAGTTTTGAAACAGCAAATTCATCAGTTGCACAAAGCAATGCATTTGTGGCTCCTAGCAGCAATTGCGACTTGCCACTATCATGTGGATCCCTCGGCCTTTGCTCCGCACAAGGCAACTCCTCTAGCTGTTTTTGCCCTCCAAACTTTGCCTCCTCTACACATGCAAGTGGATGTTCACCGGTCAATGGCAAGGTTATTACTGCCAATAATTCATGCAACACGAAAGATGATCCCGATGCCTCCTATTTGTATCTAGGAAGTGGCATCGCCTACTTTGGCAACAAATTCCGTAATGCTGCTACCGTAGGAAAGAACAGATCCACTTGTGAAACCCTGTGCACTAGCAATTGCAGTTGCAGTGGGTACTTCTATGATACATCATCCCGATCTTGTTTCCTCCTTCAACAACCAATTGGTTCCTTGATCAGCACAAACTCATCGGAATCTGGGCTTAATTCAGGATATGTCAAGATTGTAAACTCCGATGGAGGAATGAATAAACCCAATTCTTCGTCGCCTAAAATCGTGCCAATATTGTTACCATCAATTGCTGCATTCTTGGCAATGTTAACAGTATGTGGATTTGGATTCGTATGGTGGCGAAGGAGCCAAAAGAAAATACTGAAATCTAAGTCATCTATTACAAAAAGCATGATCCATGGCCCGCTCTCAAGGCCAGTCTCTGACAGTGACCGCCTCTTCTCAGAAAATGACGATGATATAAGTGAGATACTACTACCGGGTCTCCCGACCCGGTTCAGTTTTGAGGAGCTGGAGGAAGTAACAAGCAATTTTCTAACCAAGATCGGGTCGGGTGGGTTTGGATCTGTGTACAAGGGTGAACTAGCTGACAGGAGCCTAGTGGCGGTTAAGAAGATAGAAGGTGTGGGTGTGCAAGGTAGGAAGGAGTTTTGCACAGAGATTGCAGTGATAGGCAACATTCATCACGTGAATTTGGTTCGGCTCCGGGGGTACTGCGCGCAAGGCTCGCACCGGCTTTTGGTCTATGAGTATATGAACCGCGGTTCGTTAGATCGATCCCTATTTCGACCTACGGGACCGCTACTAGAATGGGCTGATAGGATGCACGTCGCACTTGGGGCTGCCCGGGGACTTGCGTACTTGCACTCTGGTTGCCAGCCAAAAATCATTCACTGTGACGTTAAGCCGGAGAACATTTTGCTAGATGACGAGGGCAAGACAACTCTGGTTAAAATTGCAGATTTTGGGCTAGCCAAGTTACTAACAGCCGAGCAATCTGGTTTGTTCACTACGATGCGAGGGACCCGTGGGTATTTGGCTCCCGAGTGGCTAAGCAACACCCCCATCTCAGATCGTACCGACGTGTACAGCTTTGGAATGGTTTTGCTGGAGATATTACGCGGAAGAAAGAACAGGAGTGAGCGTGTGACTGATGGTAACTCGAATATCTCAAGTACATCCACTGAACCAGTGAGTACCAAGAGCGACTACTTCCCGCTGATTGCATTGGAGAAGTATGAGCAAAAACTGTATGTAGATTTGGCGGACCCGAGGCTCGAAGGGAGAGTGGAGGTACATGAGTTAGAAAGAATGGTCAAAACAGCACTGTGTTGCTTGCATGAAGATCCAGGGTTGCGGCCAAGCATGACATTAGTTGCCGCAATGCTCGAAGGTACAATGGAGGCTTGGGAGCCGAGGGCCGAGGCCCTTGGATTTTTGAGAGTTTACGGGCGGGGATTCGTCGGTAATGTAATGGAGATAGAAGACATGACAAACCGATTCGGAAGGTCGCAGGCCACCACTGCGACAAATAGCGGGTGGCCATCGTATATGTCGTCAAATGAGCTATCAGGGCCAAGATAGCCGGTGCTGGAATTTGGAATTAGAAAGGAAAGGCACCCAATTGTCTTGCTTTGTGATTCTTCTTTTCTTTTCTTTTCTTTTTTCTTTTTTGGGAAGGAGGAACTTGTATTTGATTTTGTGCAGCTAGGAGTTTTGGCTTAATCAGAGGTTCATAGGTTTATTAAAAAAAATTCTTTTTATTTTTTAGAGGGAGGAACTTGTTTATTTGAGTTTGTGCAGCTAGGAGAGATTTGGATGAAAAAGAGGTCCATAGCTTTGTTAAATTTTCTTTAAATTAAATGGAAAACTGGAAAAGAAAGAAAAAAATGCTCCCTAGATTTAATTTCAGAGTAGGTAGTCTACTAGTCTTGCTCAGTCGCTACAGGTAACTCATTGAATTTGAATTCGACCCTATCTTATAAGTCCGAAATTTTTATTGTTACCACTCAAAAAAATTAGAATTAATTTGTTACCACCCCGCTGACCCTTTATTCAATACTACCGCACCCGCTAACTCAGTTCGCGCACCAAATTGGCTGGTGCGCGGACTGGGTTAGCGGAGCACCCATTTCACCGTATAAGAGGCGCGGAGACCCCATTCTGTTCCGCAAACCCCACTCCGCGCACGGGCAACAGTAAAAAAGTGAGTTTTTTTTTTTACTTTTTGTATTTATTTATTTGTAGAGTAGATAGTTGGTAGAGGTGTCCAAAATAGGTCCAAATAGAGTAGAATTGTAATAAATAATTAGAATGGTGTCCAAAATAAATTCAAATATAGTAGACTTGTATTAAATAATTAGAATAGTGTACAAATAGAGTAGAATTGTATTAAATAATTAGAATGGTGTCCAAATAGAGTAGAATTGTATTAAATATTTAGAATGGTGTCCAAATAGAGTAGAATTGTAATAAATAATTAGAATGGTTTCCAAATAGAGTAGGATTGTATTAAATATTTAGAATGGTGTCAAAATAGAGTAGAATTGTATTAAATAATTAGAATGGTGTCCAAATAGTGTAGAATTGTATTAAATATTTAGAATGGTGTCCAAATAGAGTAGAATTGTAATAAATAATTAGAATGATTTTCAAATAGAGTAGGATTGTATTAAATATTTAGAATGGTGTCCAAATAGAGTAGGATTGTTTTTAGCTTATTATGTTGTATTTTAGGCCAAATTATTTTAGTAAATTATTAAAGTACCCTATTTAAGGTACTTAAGACCAAATTTGACTAGAAATGCACCAAATTGTAGTATGGCGTCATCCAGCGGCACCAAGCACACCAATTTGCCTCATGATGATGTGGAGTTGGATGTAGTGTTAGCCCGGACCGTCTTTCCGCATTTGACGACCGAGTATATCAGTCCCGTTTGCTGGTTCCCGTACAAGGAGCACAAGATCAGAAACTCATATGTAAGTTTACATCTCTATACCACTTGCAAATAATATACGTTTTCATTTGATTAAAATAATAAATTGTATTTGTGTTTATTTTGAAATTAAATGCAGACTCATACTCTGACGTCGACGAGGAACAACCAGATGAATATCCTCTACGACCCTCGATTTGCACCCGCGTTGCAGAGGCTGGGTCTGTGGCATGTGTCACAGCTCAGTGACTTAAATGCAGATGTCGCTCTTATATCTGCATTGGTCGAGAGGTGGCGGCCGGAGACCCACACCTTCCACTTGCTCGTCGGAGAGATTACGGTGTCTCTCCAGGATGTGAGTTGTCTCTGGGGTCTGCCCATTACCGGAGAGGCGGTGACAGATGTGGAGTACGGAGACTTCACGCAGCTCGTCCTCGACCTGCTGGGAGACGGGTTGATGAAGCGGAGGGCGACCAAGAAGGGGTACGTCTACTCGAAGAATGACATCAGTTTACCACACTTGCAGGAGCGGTTCAGGTAACATTTATTTTATAAAATTAATTATTTGATGTCTATTTTTTCGCAATTTTCACTAAATTGGTTCAAATTTACAGTGGAGCCCTAGACGCGGATGCTGATGCTGAGACGGTAGATCGGTGGACCCGGGCTTACATCATGGAGATGTTTGCTTGCTGGCTGTTCCCAGATTCATCGGGGGCCACTGTCCCTGGATGTTTGCTTGAGTGGCTGAGGGACTTGGCCCAGCCGAAACAGATGAACTGGGGTGCAGCGGTATTGGCATGTCTATATCGGGGTTTGTGCACCGCATGCCAGGTATAAATTATTTTGAAATTAAATCTGAATAATTAAATGGTTACACAAAAAAAAACCATAATTTTAACTGTCACTTGTACCTAAATAGACAAACAAGCACAATTTCTACGATCCAGCTGGTCTCCTGATGCATTGGTCGTGGATGAGGTTCCCGTTCGGCCGTCCACAGCCACGAGTGAGAGGTTGGGCTCCAGCTTGGGGGCATCCCAACGGGATTACATGTCCGGCTTACGCGCAGAAGTGGTGCTCGAGGAAGACGTACATCCAGACCCCGCACGGCAGACCTATGGGTGTTGATTTCTTCCGGAGTTAGTTCGAGCAGATGACTCCTAACAGACACGTCTGCTGGTGGCCGTACGACGAGCGTGTCGAGGTTGAGGACGATGATGCTGTCCCTCACTCCTTCCTTCATGACCTGCCTCATATATGCCTCCAGCAGCGTCAGTTCTGGTTTGCTCAGATAACCCTTACATTATTATTGTATTCCAGTTTTGCATCACTTTTATTTATTACGTACGTAGGATTATTTATTTTTATGTACTTGCAGGTACCACTTGTGTTCTACCAGCTTGTCGAGCATTACTATCCTGGACGGGTGATGCGTCAGTTCGGTATGCGTCAGCCCTTTCCCGTCCCGGATCCCATCTCCAAGGACAAGTGGTACGAGCTTCACAAAGAACTAGCCACTACCAGCGGTAAGAATTGGCGGATCGTGCACGCCGATTATGTGACTCGGCTTGAGGCGATGGGCGACAGGATCCCTGACGAGCTCCAGTCGTATGCTTTCGATACATACGATCAGACCTATCGCAGTTGGTATCAGGAGTACTGTGCCTTCACAGTGTACTTGCATGGTCAGATCACGGAGATGAACACGAAGCCGCTCCACGTACGACGCGACACGGTTAGTGACGAGTATGGCTTCATTCCCTGCGCTGGCCCGGCTGCACAGATTGTAAGTCTTTAATTTTTTGGTTTAAGAAAATTATGAAAATTCATTTGCAATTCGAACTAATTTTTTTTTTAATTCGCAGGTACTCATGAACATCAAGCAAGTGCTTAGGAGCGCAAGATACGCCGTCACAAGAGGCTGGAAGGCTATCGGGAAGAAGTGGTTGTGTATAGCTGCACCGCCTGTCGTCGTCGCCGGGTACTAGGATCAGCTCGAGAGGGTTCTCAGGTTTTCAGATCTTCCTCGCTATGAAGATTTGAATGACATGGACGATGACGATTATGCGGAGCCTATGAGCACGCCCGAGCCGGATTTCTCAGACCTACACAGGCAGCGACTACTGAGGCCGCATTTGAGGCTGCTGGGCTTGCAGCGGTACGTATATTTTTGTAATTATTTTTATAATCATCTTCATTGTGAAACCTAATTATCTATTTGTTTTAGGAAGATGTACCCCGCGGAGATCCGCGCGACGAGCAGGACCCCTCCTCAGATTTTACGTTTCACTTGGGCTCTCAGTACGGTGCTTACACACAGGATGTAGACTCTCCTCCGTTTTACACATAGGAGACGCCACTCCCACAGGAGACGCCACTCCCACAGTCCAGTGCAGCAGCTGTCCAGCAAGATGTCTCATATGGACCCGTGTACCCTGCAGAGGATACACGTGAGTTTATTTTCGGACCTGGTGCAGATGAGGGACCACACGAGGAGACACTTTTTGGGGAGATACATGAGGAGACCCCACCACAGCCATCACGACCGTACACATCGCTGGAGGAGAGAGAGCGTCAGGAGGAGGGACGGGGTAAGAGACTTAGGAGAGAGAAGAAGCCGTGGACACCCTCGAGCAGATATGATAGAGTTACTTGTTGTAGTTTATGTTTTTGGATATTATTTCGGTATTAGTTCTTGTTATTTGGATGTTATTTCGATATTATTTTGATATTAGTTCTTATGTTGTTTTGTTTTTCTGTTGTTTAGTTCTTCCGCAGTCAATTTAACACATTAGTTTTTACGTTATTTACCTGCCTGTTGCCTTGCGTCTGATGAATGAACATCGTTAAAAATAAAACAGGATTTTCAGACACCCGTTGCAAAAATAAAAATAAACCCTAAAATCCAGTCAGCCCTAAACCCTAAACCCTAAACCTAAACCTAAACCTTAAACCCAAAAATCCATTCAGCCCTAAAAGCCCGCTAACCCAGTCCGCGCACCAAGCTAGTGCGCCAACCCAGTCCGCGCACCAGCCAATTTGGTGCGCGAACTGGGTTATCGGGGGTGGTAGTATCGAATAAAGGATCAGCGGGGTGGTAACGAATTAATTCTGATTTTTTTGAGTGGTAACAATAAAATTTTCGCCTTATAAGCTGACATGAATTTTAGAGCTGTTTGCTTCTTTTATTAAATTGACCTAAAAAACGAATATGTTAAAATTGATATATTGTGCTAGCGATGTGTTTACATGTCAAATTAATAAATTTTTAAATAAATTTAGTATAAAGTTAAACCGTAAAAAAAATGTTTAACATAATTTTTATATGTTCATTTTTCATTATTTTTTTATTGTCTGACTTTATACTAAATTAATTTGAAATTTATAAATTTTGCATGTAAAACACATTACTCGTGCATTAGATCGATTTCAACGGTATAACGGTATAGATTCGTCATTTGAAACCAATTCAATATGTTTTTTCAATTATTGGAGATATGATTCGTAATTGAATATATATATATATATAGAGAGAGAGAGAGAGAGTGTGTGTGTCCGGCTAATGTCATAACGTTATAATTTCAGCTTAAGTTATAACGAGTGATTTTTTGTGATTCTAAAGTCTGAACAATCGATCCGAACCGCTCAACATGATCTCCATATTAAAATGTGCTTGGAGACCAAATTTTATATTATTTAGAAGTTTTTTACTATTTTTTTAGATAGGTTCAAAATCACTATTTTCAAATCATTCTGGACCATCGAAACAGTGATTTTGTACCTATCTAAAGAAGTAGTAAAAAAATTCCAAAAAAATGTAAATTTTGGTTTACAAGCCCATTTTAATATGGAGATCATGTTGAGCGGTTTAGATCAATTGTTTGGATTTGAAATCATAAAAACTGACTTGTTATAACTTAGGCTGAAATTATAACGTTATGACATGAGCGCTACTCTCTCTCTCTATATATATAATTTTATTTTTTAATAAGATAATGGTACGAAATAGCTTTTATACGTATCCTTATCCGTTTAGCAAATGAAAAAAATCTTTACCCATATCCATATCCAATAAGAATTTTTTTTTTCATTAACTTATTGGATATGGATATGGGTAAAGATTTTTTTTATTAGCTAACTGGGTAAGGGTATATGTAAAGACTATTTCGTCCTCATAAGAGTATTATTAAAAAATAAAATTATATATATATGCATATTCAATTACGAATCATATAAAATATTGAACCCACAATGAACGGAGCATAATAAATGTTTGATTGGCTCAATCATAATTCTTTTTTACGTAATTGCATATCTCTAGTTTTTTCAATTACTTTTATTTGCATTTGCGTGTCTTGTTTTTTAGTTTAAAATTGTATTAAAAAAAAGAATTTTGTGATTTGAATTCTCTTGATTTGATCAATTTAGTTTGAATCGATTGCATGTTTGAAATGAATAAATTTTGATAGTCTATTTGAAAAAAAATAATAGGGTTTCATTGACACTCCTATGAACATTAAAACAATTGAATATTTTGTATCAGTAATAAGTTTAAGGCTGCATCGGACTATCGCTAAAAAAATACCATAATTACCTTCAAAAGAAATAATAATAATAAATTTTGTTTTGGTTCTAATTTTTTTTACTTTTTATAGGATAGCGTACCAAAAAAGCAAACTTTGCTAAATGCACGGAAAAAAAATTGGTGCACACTTTGCTAAATGTACGGAATTTTTTTGGCCCGGTCTCTTAGGAGAATGTGATATGCAGCGACTGTGCTAATTATCTAAATATTGAAATTTCGATATAATGAGTTTAATAATTTTATTAATGCTATAGAAAAAAGAATCGGTCTAATTTGTAAGAAGGTCAATGTTAAACTTTATTAATTGTAGGAACGCCAAGTGGTTTGAAATTTTGGATGCCCTTTATATTTATTTTTGAACAAAGGGTTTATTATTATTTAGAATTGCTGAATTTAAGTTGCACGGGGAAAACCAGCTAACACCAAAATATATGCAAAAACAATGAAATGAACGCACCTATAATATTTAAATTAATTGAGAAATTTTCAACTTAATTTGATTATATAAGTTCGAGTGCGTATCCCCTGTGGTCTTGTAGGAATAGAATGAGTTGCAGGCAGGCCAAATTTGTACGGTCCTTTTTAAAATTTACAAGGTCCTTTTAAATTCATGCTATATTAAAACGGAGTTCCGATCTCACTCTATACCTTATGTTACCTCGTTTGTCCGAATTGGCGAATTTCATGCGATCAGCATTATAAATACGCATCGTGCCCTGTTATGACTTGTTATGACTAGTTATGTTATGATTTGGGTCATGTGATATTGTCATGTATTAATCAAGTTAATTTTTTATATATAATGACTAAATTTTAAAGGGTGGTCACGGTACGTTAGTCATACTGTGTCTGGTCACGTTTGTCACATTTAGCTATTTTTTTTAAATTTAAGTTAGTTTATTTAAGATTTACTATTCGATCAAGATCTAACAATTCTAATCACACGTAACCTACGTGACAACGTAACATGCCGTGCTAATTTTATAAAAAAATAATTACGTCACGCAAATTATCACAACACATGACCAACACACATACTATAATGTGCCGTGACGGAACTATATCGTAACATAATATATCCGTTCACAGACACATTGACAATTTTACATCCCTACCCAGCACTCGAGCATACACAGAGAATTTTTTAAATAAAGATTGCAATTCTATAGGAATGGGGTACGGGATGCCTCCATTAGCTATGTGAAACAGGAGAACGGAGTAGGTCCGATGCCCATCGGACCTACTTTTAGGTTCAACGAGCACGATGACCGTCCGATCTAGTTTAAGATTTGTACGCACGAACATTGAAACAAATGCGCACGAATTTTGAAGCGTTCCGCACGAATCTTAAAGAAAATAGATGGTGATTAAACCCATCGAACTAGAGTAGGTCCGATGCCCATCGGACCTACTCTCAAGTGGTGAAACAGAGGATATGAAATTTTGGGGGATTTGACCAACTAAATGAAGGGGCCTCCAATTAAAGTATTGACACTTGGATAGGAAGTCGTGTAATTAAAGTTAGGTGGATACAGTGATTCCGTGAACCAAAACTCGTTGACCTGGAACAAGATCCTCTGTGGTATGTATCGAGCAGAATATAGTGCGCAGAGTCATTTTGAGACCCACAGTATTTAATTTCTCGGGACTTATGTTTACTCTCGAAGTAGTTGTTAATCTAATGTAACACGACAAGTGTGTTTTACATGACGCGGCAAAACTATCTGATCCGTTTGCACTCATACTGATAATATATAAGAAAAAATGACTGAAATGATATAGTAAAATAGAAAATTGAAACTAGAAGTCCAATGTTTACATATATTGAAAAAATGGTTTGCACTCATACTGATAATATGTAAGAAAAAATGGCTGAAATGACATAGTACAGTAGAAAACTGAAACTATAAGTCCAATGTTTACATATATTGAAAAAATGATACACGCTCTTATCATTTAAGAATTAATTTGAAATGTCGTATTTTATTGGAAAATATTCTCAAATAATCATGAATTTTAACATTACAAAAAATTGTAAATTAAGAACACAAATACTTTATTTATTTTTTCTGCAATCATAAAGAATTTTAAACTGCAGGACAGGTTGATGACATATTTTTCTATGATTACTACTACAGGATAGGCTGATGACGCACCAGGTGCTGGTGTTGAGTGGATGCAACTTCTCACTGCAGCGTTGCGCTCGATGTACATCAACGGACATTGATACACGAGTTCATTTACTGTGGAATTCCACATATGCTAAGATGTCATGGCTAGAATTCACAACAAATTGCAACGTTCGTCATAATTATCTAAATGGACTGCAGCCGCCAGAGGTGTGACAAAACACGAGGAGGGGCTTGGGTGGCATAGACAAGCTCAGATGTGACGTGGTATGGGCAGCCGGAAACTGAGTCTTATGAAGCGAGATAAACCACAAGATATTCTCTTAGAAGTCCAAGTGTGTGCCAATACTTATTAATGAAGTGTCACTTGATATCCATAACTGGTTACGCAATATCTAGGGGAAGGGATCAAATGTCCACGAACATGTATAGTGCGATGCTAGCGGCAATTGGGGCCAGCTAGGGGGTAAAATTTAAATTTCGTATGAGTTAGTGGAACTGTAATATCACCTTTGTAAATATTTTTTTTATCAATATATTGTTAGTGGCACCTTGCCAAACTTTTAAAAAACAAAATTAAACGTCGTTGTTTACTTGATAATTTACCTGAAACATAAGATCTCCCCGTGCAATCTCTGATACAGAGAACATCATCTTTGTTACTAGACTAAAAGACTAATTCTCATAAATTATGAGCAATAAAATGAAATAAACAATTAACTTAATCCTCTTTAAATTTAAATTTAAGTAGCAACTTACAGGCGAGACTACACAATAGGAATTATCAAAGAACCAGAATGCAATTATGCTTACCGGAGCAATGAGATTTTTTTTAAAAACAGTAATTAAAATAATAAAAGTTAAAGAAACGACATGATTACGGGGTTTGTTATAAAAACAGCAAAAACCGAATAGGCTATTCGGTTAAGGGGTTTTTTTTTGCTTCACCGAATAGCCTATTCGGTTAAACCGAATTTTCACAAAAACAAACACCCGGAGTATGTGATCTTTCATGTAACACCCCTAAACCGAATAGGCTATTCGGTTTAGGGTTTTTTTTTTTTTTTAATAACACCAATAAGAGCAAAATAAAGAAATCTAAGACTGAAAATTTGATTTAAATTATTTGTTAGATTACTTCTTTTGATTTATAATTAGCAAAAAAATAAAAAAAACACTAAATAGAAATTATGTTGAATTACACTATATTACAATAAATTATGTTGAATTACACTAAATTACGCTAAATTACAATAACTCCGCTAATTATGCTAAAATACCGAAAATTACGCTAAAATAGACCGATTCTGTGCCATCTTTCATGAATCATAAAAAATAGTAAAAACTGGTATTATACAAGTTCATTATGTAACTAATTTACTGAGCTACTTGGATTGAATAATAGAAACGAAAATCTTAATCGGAAACTTCAACTCAAGTTTTGAGGCTCTTCCCTTAGTTTTTTGGCGATTCTGAATTTTGAAATCCGGCATTGCTAGCACGGACGCATGCGCATTTTCGCAAGCTTTCCGAAAAGTGGTCATTTGCTGAAATTGGACACTCGAGCGCTATTTTATAACCGTTTGAAGTTTCGCCGTCGTTTTTCGCTTTTTCAGTGAAGATATCGTCCCTATTCATATGTAATTTAGCGTAATTAACCGTATTTTAGCGTAATGTAATGTAATTTAGTGTAATTTAACTTAATATAGTGTAATTCAACATAATTTAACTTAATTAGTATAAATATGCTAATTATATATCAAAAGAAGTCAAATAATTTAAATAAAACATTCAAATTTTCAGTATTAGATTTCTTTATTTTCAGTCAAATAATCTTAGTCTCTAAAAAAAAAAAAAAAAAAAAAAACCTAAACCGAATAGGCATTTCGGTTAAGCCCAAAAAAATACCAAACCGAATAGTCTATTCGGTTAAGCTCTAATACGGATCTTCTGTGGCCATGTTCCCACAACCCCTGTTAAAACCGACTGCTTAACCGAATAGCCTATTCGGTGAAGCAAAAAAAAACTTAACCGAATAGGCTATTCGGTTTTTGCTATTTTTATAACAAACCTCGCAATCATGTCATTTTTTTAACTTTTATTATTTTAATTACTGTTTTTAAAAAAAAATCCGGAGCAATGACCTCACTGTGTTGTATAACTATATATTTAATGAAGTTCAATTTAGTACAAAGTACAAAGTCGTGGTAGCGTACTACCGTTCAGTTGTACTTCGATGGGATTAAATTATCAAGTCGAGAAAAGGCCTTTTCTAATAAACCAATAAAAATTAGACATTTATTGTCCATCCCTATATATTTTTACATAATTTTTATAATGAATTAAAGCACATTAATATCAGAAGCCTTAGTTTAAGTTTATTGGTTGTAAGTTTTTTTCTTTTTTTCTTTTGTTAGAAATTGCCATAATAAAAAATAAATATGAATCAAATATTTCAGCTGGGTGGAGCAAAGTGCCCCCACGCTGATACAAATTCATATCAGCTGAGGTAACCGAAATTTTGAGTTTAAATCAGGATCATTCAATCAACTTTGGCACAAATATTAAAGGAGCTCGGTTCATATATTTTACCTCAGATAGGATTCGGATTCTGTTCAGAGGTTCCTGACCTAAATTCAAATATTATGTTAGTCTAAGAGGATGCCGACTCCCGTGATATATCCCATTTCAATTTGTTTTGATTTCAACCAAATGTATTAGCCTGAACAAGAAGCTTTTTTTGTTCAAATAGTAGAATCAATCTAAAATATTGTAAAAGACTTGAAACGAAATTTTAGAGGTTATTAAAATGCATCTTAATTTATCGGCGGATCTAAGCACAGCAAGGAATGGCTAAGTTATTTCTATAATATCAAATTTTTAATTATGTATATTGAAATTTTATAGAATTTTATTTTTTAATAACTTTTTATATAGTCGTGTCCCCTCCTAAAGTATCAAATGTTTACTTGTAGTATTTGTTAGACGAGTAGAACTAGGGTGAGCTGTGCTCACCAACGGTTTTGGTGAGCACACCTCCAAAAAACGGGTTTTCAAAGTTCAAATAGTCGATTCGAACCTTCCAACGTGTTCTTCATATTAATATGTGCTTGGAGACCAAATTTTACATTTTTTGGAAATTTTTTACTATTTTTTTAGAATTTTTCAAAATCAGTGTTTTTTGAATTTTTTTTTTATTTAATGAAAAGCTGATGATTTTGAAAAATTCTAAAAAAATAGTAAAAAATTTTCAAAAAATGTAAAATTTGGTCTCCAAGCACATATTAATATGAAGAACACGTTGGAAGGTTCGAATCGACTATTTGAACTTTAAAAACCCGTTTTTTGGAGGTGTGCTCACCAAAACCGTTGGTGAGCACAGCTCACCCTAGTTCTACTCTTTGTTAGACTTCTATTTTATAAGTGTGAAAGACTTGAGTTCAAATTCTACTTATCACATATTGTGTATTTTAACATTTAGTTACCTCTATTATGATTTTCTAGCTCTGTCCCTGCGTCTCTCTTGCTGTGTTTTTTTCTTTTTTTTGTTTCTAAACCTGGCAGAGGATGTCAAGGGTATTATTTAAACATCAAATAAATGTTTTACAATACATTACTTATAATGAACATGAAAATAAAAACATATAACCCAACTCCCATGCATATCACTTCATCCTCCACAAAGGCGAAACTAGTGTGTTACAAGGGTAGGCATTTCCCTGAAATATATTTTTTTTGAACCAGGTTTTTTTTTTTGGGCTTGCCTACCCTGACCTCCGCCTTAGCAGAGGAAGCCATTTCCTTTTGATTATTATTGTGTGTTCTTTTTTATTTTTTCCAATTTTTTTGGTTTTCCTAGCCTTAGAACCGGTCTTGTGCCTTAAAATTTTTTTGATTTTCGCGTTCTTTATATCGAAATTCTCGGTTTAACGCGTAGAATATTATCATGGATGTTATTTTCAAGAAATCCAAATTCTATTTTTGCGAATTTCAAGAAATTAGGTTTCAAGGCATGATGTTGTAATTTTTGTTATGTTGAACTTTTTTTGCAACTATATATGTTCGCCTACTTCTGACAAAATTCGTGACTTCGCAACTAATCCTCCATGCATAACAACTTGCACTAGTCTTGTTGTTGCATCAGGTATCAGTATCCAAGCATTTTCTTACCAGCACTGTGAAAGTGTGAGCTCCTTTCTGCAATGCGCTTTTAGGTACCCAATCCATGAATTCATATCCTCTACATTAAATGTTTGAGTTTAGATCCATACCTGATAAGAATGTTGGGGGATCTTAAAGGCCAAACACTTACGCCTTATCTAGAGATCAAACAATTACATCTCATCTAGGGGTGGGAAGAAGAAACAATCCCCACCTTAAACCTAAGGACCGTCATATGCCAAAGATACCCGAAAACATAACCTAAGTGCGGAATTATACCTGATTCCATGCCGTTTGCCATGGAATATCCAAAGTCTTTAGCAAGCCGTCTCCGTGAGCGCGAGACAAGTCTTTAATGGCAAGAAGTCCTTCTCGCCTTTGTGGTTGGGTTGTGGATTAGATCTTCCAAGGCAACAAGATATGCCCTTGAGAAATCCTCTCCAAATTTCCTTATGGATCTCTCCTCTCAATTCTTTAATGGAGGAAGAAAGGAGAAGGCACTCAAAATTCTCTCTTAGAAAAATAACCACTTTTCAGAATTATGAGTTGAGTTGGTTATCTTGTGCCTTGGGGACCAATCCTTATATATAGTAATATATATGGTTACTGCCAGTATTTTGTGCGACTGCATCAAAACCCGTGCGGCCGCGTCAATATCCGTGTGGCCCACACAAACCTCTTAAATGGCAGTTTTCTTAATTGCAAATTTCAGATCAGTCCATCAATGATTTGATATTTGCCTAAATTATTCTACACATTTATGGACCACATCCTATTAAATACATAGATTGTCTAATGTCTTAATTCCATATTATATCACTTTAATTGTGACAATCATATTGACAGTATACAATTCATAATTATATTACATATATGCCCAACGTTGGATATATGATCCAACAAAGAATTCACATCAATATTAAACAACCTTATTGTGTATTACAGGTGTGTCAAATTGGTACGGATTTTGATCATAGAAGGAAAAATCGGAATCGGAATCGGGATCGGCACCGTCCGATCCCGATCCGGATCGGAAAAATCGGTCGGAATCGGATCGAAAAATCAGACTTTTTTGCCAGAAGCTTGTTTTACACTAAAAAAATAGAAAAAAATTTAGAAAAATTATTACAATCAAATAATCCACTAATACAATATAATACAAGCATTACAACTAAAAACACTCTTTCACTCCCAGAAATTCTCATGAACTAATAGACTGGTACAAATTGAAATTCTCATATATATAAATGAGTTGTGTTTTTTAACAACAAATGTTGTATGGTGTGGTGGTAGTTGACTTTGGTTGCTTAGCTAGCGAGCATGGGTTCGATTCACGCAGAGAGCTTAAAAAAGTTTTGGAGTTTGTTTAATTTGCGTTTCAGCCGTTTCGGTGAAATCAGTCTATTTCGATCCAAAACGGCCGAAATTTGACTGGAATCAGGCCTGAGGTGATCCGAGTTCTTAGAAGAGACTCGCTGATCCCAGTGTTCGAATCCGAGGTTAATTTGGCAGCATGCTGTATGCTTGTCATTTGGTTCAAAGACCTGTAAAACGTGAGTGGCATAACTTAGCATGATTATAATTCATAAGCACGCTTTCATCTCTAAGTGGGGCCAGCACCTTATTGAAACTGTTATAATTCTGTATCCTTGCTTTTCTGTGCCAGTAATTAGCATACTGGTATTGCCTGAGAAAATAACATCAGCCGAAATCATGTGCCATGCATTGAAGGTTTATTCTCCTACTCTTTTCCATTTCAGCAATTTCTTTCACAAAATCAATGGTAGAGTAACTATTTAAGGGAATGTAAGGTCGGTACCCACTGGTACCAAAATCAGTCCAAAACATGAGCTGGTAATCTGTAACAGGAAATTTTCGTTAATGTATAAATTTATGTTGATTCTTGAGATTACGATCGACAGTTTGTGATTAGTAAATTTCATACAATCAAAATTCGTATGAGATACATGTTCAGGTCTTGACTGTGTTGAACTTCTGAAATTTTAATCCGTATTGATTTGTAAAATACAAAAGAACAGAAAACCTTAAAAGGAACATTACATATACTGATTTACACAAATAAAACTCACAACCATATTTTTTGAGTTTTACTGAGCTACAGTATACAGACAAGAGCCACCAATATGTTTTTTAAATACTCTTTAAGAGGCATCGATATCTAAAATTTCATTGAATTGCCCGTGGAGAATATCAAGTGTGATATTCCTTCTTAAAATGACAATTGAAACTGGTGCTTAGCTTGGCTGTTTCTAAGTTATAAATTTTGATGATAAAGGAGCATAATATCAGGTAAACCATAGCACAGACCAGTATAGTCCCCTTGGAAATGAATTTTTTTCTTTTTCCCCCTAGGTGCAAATAAAAAATAAAAGATGGAATTAATATCATCATCCTTCTAATGATCAACCAAATTTTTTTTTTTTTTTTTCTATTGGTCATGGAGTTTAGATCCAGTGCAGTACACTACCGTGTAGAATGAGATCTGCATCGCCCTTTTTTAACCTGACACGAATCTTGAAGCAGCCCCCATATAATTTATATAGGCACCAAAATTATTTTGGCTCGGCTGGAGCTAATTAATGCACTCCATATAAAGGGTAGTATAGTGCCTACGGGCTTCATCTAAAATAAAATAAAATAAAGGGTAGTATAAGCAAACATGAGGAAACTTTAAGATCCTAAAACTCAGCACAAGAAATAAATATTCAAAACCCGAATAATCTCGAGAAAAAGTGAAGTACACTACAAATGTATAAAATAAATATTCCCTTTTCTATATTGGCCCAATAAAGCCCATCTCTATTGACATCTAAAGTACTTGTTGAGTTCTATTGGGCTCGGTGAAAGAAGCTGCCGACTTTGGCAAATAACATGGGAATCTGGTATTCCGGTTTGCGTATTCAGATACCGGGCACGAAAGTATAGGCCTATAAATCATTTAAGTTGAACGGGCCATGGGCCGATAACAAATGTTAGAAAAATTTCACAATTGTTTGGCCCAACTACAGTTCCAGAATCTGAACTGAAGTTGGTCAAGTCTTTTGGGTTAGCTTTTTTTCAAAGCGAAATTTCTCCTCTAAAAGCAGTTCCATGCTAACAGTACGGAATTAAAAATGTGATGTGTCGTGTCTGGATCAACTATGACGTATTTGGAAGACGTGATGTGCCGTGTTCGGGTCAAATACGACGTATCCGGAAGACAAGCTGTACCGTGTCATTACAGGATTATCATATCAGGTGCGGGTTAGAAATCTATACTATATACTTAATCTGTGATAGCGTCCGCTACAGTGAAATGAACAGTAAGGCCGACCACTGGAACCCAGTTTTCAGCGGAAAATTGCTTATTTTTTCCTTTCTCCGCTTCTTGCTTTCTCTGGAAACTTCCGTGCCCATCTTCACTTAAAAAAAAAAAAAAAAACACAAACCCCTGCGAGAGTGGTCCAGAGAGTTCTTCCTCTTTCAACAACGCTCCTCTCAAAAAATCTCACCGTCGCTATTCTCTTCCATCGGCGCTCCTCTCCTTCATCGCCCACCTCTCCTTCGCACCGAGCCCTCTTCCCGACCCTTTCGCTGCTCCTCTCCCACGATCCGCACTCCAACTCCCACTTCCTCTTTCTGTCGCTGATCATTCTCCTCTTTCCGCCGCTGATTCAAATCCTTCAACCCTCCCCCGGCACCAGCTCCAACACCCTTCTACCCCTACCCTTACCTCGAAGCGCAAGGATACAAAGGCAAAACCGTAGCCTCCTAACCAGTACCGAGGTGAGCTTCCTTCAGATTCGGAGGGAGAATCGGGCTCCCAACCAGTACCGAGGTGAGGTTTGATATTTTTAAGGAAGAAAAAGGAAGAATAAGCTGATTAAGGAAGAAAATTGGAAAAATCAAGGCACGGTAATTCTTGCTTCATATTCTGTACCTTAATTCTTAATTGTTAGTACTTTGATTTTTTTTCCTTTTTCCAATTTTCTTCCTAAATCTTTTCAATATAAGTCCAACAGGTAGATATAACATTTCTATGGTTATCATTCGGCTTTATGGTTTAACATTTACATGTTTATTTCACTGTCTTTGGTACACAATTATGGTTCAATAAGGATTGTTGGTGCTTAACAATGTCAAGAGGGTCTAAATGCATAATGTAAAATGTATATCGCATCTTCAATTTCAATGAAGCACTGTTTTATAAGGCTGTCTTTTTAATATATTTTTTTTTTCTAAATCTCTTAGTACAAGCTATTAAGTTGGTACAGTAATAAAAAGAAAATAAAAAAGGACTCACAAACCCACGGTACCATGTACCGGTCACCTCCAATAACCCTTTAACCCACTAACTCATTAGCACCAAATTTGCTAATTCTCCCCTAAAAAAGAGCCCCATAGTGCACTGTACCTGTAACACCGAATTGCCGTATCACTTCACTGATTATACGCATCATTGTTAGTTTATGAAATGCTGGATTAATGTTACAAATAGGGTGTGCAAATCATATGGAGAAACTATTGTTACTGTAGAAATCTTTTTCAGCATTATTGACATTTATATATTGGATTTTGGGGACACTAATTAAACTCATATTTGTTTCAACAGTTTCGTTGCTGCGATAACCTGCTTGCTGTGAATTAAGAACAGTTCTATCGTGTTGTTTGTGCAACCTTTCAGGTACTTTTTTTAATTAGTTGATTTAATATTTAAACAAATGTAAAATGTATATCAGATCTTGAATTTCAAAACAAACAATGAAGCACTGTTTTATAAGCCTGTGCCTAATTTTTTTTTTCTTCTAAGATTCTTAATATAAGCTATTAAGTTGGTATAGTAATAAAAAAGGGAAAAAAAAGGGACTTACAAACCCACGGGAAGAGGGGTAAAATTTTACAAATAAAGTTTCATACATCTCTGGTCAATATATTAGAAAATTAGAAAATTTCATATATCTGTGCTTGAAGGCAAGGGACTAATCAATGTGCTTGAATGCTTGATTAAAAAATAGTTGGAAATTTAGTAGTTGGAAATTTTTCATATATCTGTGGTCAATATATTTACAAAATGACAAAGGGTTGGGAAGAGGGGTAAAATTTTACATATGAAGTTTCATATATCTGTGGTCAATATATTAGAAAATTACAAAATTTCATATATCTGTGCTTGAAGTTTCATATAAAGTTTCATATATCTGTGCTTCAAGGCAAGGGACTAAATTAAATTGGAAAATTAGAAATTTTGTCCATGTAAAGTTTTTCGTATATCTGTGGTCAATATATTTCCATAAAGGAGTCACAAACCCACGGTACCATGTACCAGTCACCTCCAATAGCCCTTTAACTCACTAACCCATTAGCACCAAAATTGCTAATTCTCCCCTAGAAAAAAACCCCATAGTGCACCCTACCTGTAACATTGAATTGCCATATCATTTCACTGATTATACAGCTCATTGTTAGTTTATGAAATGCTGGACTTATGTTACAAACAAGGGTGTATGAACAAAGTTGCTAATTTTTTAATATTTGTGTTCACATATTTGCTTTCTTCCTTTAATAACAAACTAAAAGGTTTCACAAAAAAGAAAAAAATAACGCGACAAATTCTCTTTTTTTGTGCAGTGGAGATTGCAGCAAACCAAAGCCAAAAGAGAGAGAAGAATGATGAGATAATAGATGTGCAAAAAGTATCGCATATTAAGTTAGTTATAAATATTATATAATTTTGTGTTGGCAAAACTTAAGGACAAAACCACTACCACCTATTTTGTATATACAAAAAACTGTGTTTGGAAGATTTGTCACAACGGGATAGCATGCTTCAATAAAGCCGTTATCCCTCTTCCAAACATAAATATAGGCCAATATTAGATGCTCTATGTTGTACAGTTTTTGTTATGTTAAAATACAAACTTTCTAATTCGACATTTTGTAATATGTCGATTGTACAGTTTTTGCTATGTCAGACAGTAAACTTCTTTCTAACTTCAGCTTTTGTAACATATCTATGTAGCTTTTATAATGCCTATAAAACTTTTTAAATTCAGATGTACTTATATATAAACTTTCTAAGTACAATTACCCATGTCTTTAAAAGAAATTGCCGAAGCAACGCGAGGCTCCCCCATCATCAGGTATGCTTCTCTCTTTCTTTATTTGTGTTTTGTTTATTTTTTAATTTGTGCGTGAATTAGACAAAGCTAAAGAACTCATGTCATTTTTACAAAGTCAGACAAAGCTAAAGAAGCAACTGATAGGAAAAGAAGTACACTTCGATACTTCCGATTTTTCATTCAATTATATCATGTTATTTATATACATTATTCATCCTTGAAAGAATTTTTTTTTTGTTGTTGCATTACATTTTTTGTACTTTGTATCGTCAGCTACCCACGAAACTTATCACAATTAGCATTGCCGAAGCAAAGCGAGGCATTTCTCTAGTTTACTATAATGCGGTAACTAAATTAGATAAAAAGTAATATTCAATAAGATATATTTACAGCGACACATTTATCTTATTATTATTATTATTAGTATTATTATTAGTAGTATTATTATTATTAGTATTATTATTATTATTATTAGTATTATTATTATTATTATTATTAGTATTATTAGTATTATTTGTATTATTATTATTATTAGTATCATTATTATTATTATCATTAGTATTATTATTATTATTATTATTATCAGTAGTAGTAGTATTATTATTATTATTATTATTACTAGTAGTAGTATTAGTATTATTATTATTATTAGTATTAGTATTAGTATTATTATTAGTATTATTATTATTACTATTATTATTACTATTATTATTATAATTATTAGTATTATTATTAGTATTATTAGTATGAGCGGGAACTTCTCCGTCGTTTTTTCTTCCGTCGTTTTTTCTTTGGAAATTTCACGTATACCCCTCAAAATAACTTTAAATATAGTATTTTCCCTCTAAAATTCATATTATCATATATATACTTGGACGGTTTCCTGAAATTTACAACCCCTACCATTTTCTATTATCTGTTTTGTGTCATCCAATATGTTATCCTTTTTTTTTGGCCGATAATTGGACACCAGAAATGAGTTGTATTTAAGTATACTTATCACATCAAAAATTATAAAAAAAAGTTAAAAATAATCAACAAAGTGAAATTTAGGTTTTCTACTTTAAATTGAAGAATGCGATTGATACACTGATTATGTTTTCTACTTTAAATTATGTAATGTCAAATTTTATTTTTAATTAAAATTAGGTAGTGCTACTTAGAACTTATGTAACGCGACTTTAAGTGAAGTAATGTTTGATTTACGTTATTGAATTAAAAGTTAGTTATTTAAAAGTAATATTTGATTTACATATTTAGTTGTAGAGTAAGTGGTGGAGTAAATTCTTTACTCTACCTTTAAGCAGTTAAATAAGGAGTAAATTTGAAGGAATAAGATGGAGTAACATTTGAGTTAATCTGGATTAAGTCTACTCAACCTAGAGGTGTAGTAACTTACTTCACCTGTGGGTCCCGCAGTTAGAGTAATCTCCAACTTATAATTTTCTCTCTCTTCATCAACTTACTCCATCAAGCTCTAACCAAACATGATTAATTCAATATATCTTAATTTAAGTAAGCAATTTAATCTGAAATAACTTTACTCCAGAACCAAACATGAGTAACGTGCATCAACCAAACAAAATTACAAATTCTATGACTTAAGTAGCAAGCATCAACCAAACCAAACAAGATTAATTTAATCCTCTTTAGTTTTAAGTAAGCAATTTAATTCAGAACAATTTTACTCCACCTTATATATTTCTAGTGAGAAAATATTTAGCGGCAGAAATCTTGATGTATAGTTTATGATGGGACCTCAGAGACAAATTCAGCCCATATCATTTCGGGCCTTAATTGGGCTAGTTGGTACTGGTTATAATTTAGGAGGTTGATAGTTCAAAAATTTGTCATAGACGGTCTAATGTGTATGACAGTTATGATAACTGTGCAACTGTGATGTTATAAATTATAATTAAGGCCAGTCAATCGGCAGTCATTGCGTACGACGGTACGAATGTGTATGTATTGCGAGTCACTTTGGGGCCCATATGGTAGTGATTTTGCTGCAAAGGCCGGGCCCCTTTCACCTCCTGCTTTAAAATGAGAAAATCTCAAGTCAATGTTTGTTCTCTATTCTCCTGGAGGTCAATTTGGATCCGATGCCCGTCGGACTGAAAGTGAGTTTGATGGGTTCGATGACCGTCCAATCTGCTTGAAGATTCGTGCCCGTAACGTCTGCTTTAAAATTCGTGCGTATAAATCTTAAAGCAAATCGGACGGTCCCGAAACCCATCGAACCCAAATTTGAATCCAATGGGCATCGGACCCAAGCTGCTCTCAATTCTCCTGTGGCGGCTTGCTACTGTTCAACAATATTAATAGCCTGAAAGTACCGCCTTGGAAATAACTGACTGTTCGATTAAATATGGAGGGTAAAAAATGTTCAGAATCTACCTTTCTTACATCCCTGGTTGGAGGCATGCTGTGATGTTGACAGAGCCAAAAATGTTAGCGAATAAAAACAACATTTTTAGCATCCAAAATTATAAAAAAAAATACGAATGTATAAAAAGTTAAATATTTAAGTTTTTTATCCATATTGCAACATTTTTTTTTTTTGATCCATACTGCAAAACTATTACTAACATGTATAAACATAATAACATAGAAGACATTAATTCTGTCGTTATAAATTACACTCAGCATGTTACCGGATATGTAACCCCAGTAAAATATTACCATGCAGTCTAAATAATACATTCATATCCATGTTATTCAAAGTTATGATTTCAAGTGGGGTATAAATTTTGATTTACTTGAATAAGAGGCATTTGAGTTTTAAAAGGACTTGAGAGATGATAAGGTAATTAAAAAAAAAGAGAGAGGGAGACAAGAAATATAATTAAGAGCATGATATGTTTGTTAAATTAATGTGATCAAAAGAGTAGCTAGGTTGTGGTGTTGATGGGAGCATAAATGAGTAGCAATACTATTGAAAAAATAAAATAACAAATAAATATAATAAATTAGTGATTATGGTTTATTTTTCGGATTTATTTTTATTTTTCTATGAATATTATTGTGTTAAATTTCAGAGTTAATAAAAAAAGTTATTTGACGTAGTAGATTTTGACCAATGTTTGTCATACTAGTTAGAAAAATAATATGATACAAACATTGTGTTTACTATTTACTATGAGAGGGTTCCAATACCTCATGTTTTTTATACCTCATCATACCTCATATTTCATATCTTCATCCAAACTGTCGATCCGAACTGCTCAACATGATATCCATACTACAATATGCATGGAGATAAAATTTTATAATTTTTGAAATTTGTTTATTATTTTTTAAGATAGGTACAAAATCATTGTTTCTAGACCGTTCAAAAATAGTGATTTTCTACTCATTTTAAAAAATAGTAAAAAAATTCCAAAAATTATAAAATTTCATCCCAAGCACATTTTAATATGGATATCATTTTGAGCGGTTCGGCTCGACAGTTTGAATTTTGAAAACGAAGATATGAAATATGAAGTATTATGAGGTATGAAAGGCACGAGGTATTGGAACCCTCCTCATTTACTTTTTAGTATTTGCCAACATAGTTTCAAAATGTGATACGAGAATAATAGTTGGAATATTGAAATTTTTTTCAGTTTCCATATATATTTTATTGTATATCTAATTAAATGCTTAATTTTGTGATTTTGATTTCCCAAGATTTTGTTTTATTGTGATTTACTTTCTATAAGAAAAAGGGCTTACAAAGGCATGAACAAAAAATTATTATAGATAAAATCTATCGTTTAAATTATTTTTATTTTCAGATGCCTCCTTTGTTTCTTTATTGTTTTTTTTCTTTTTAATCAAGTCGGTAGGACAGTAAGTTGTCTATGCTATATATATACAGAGAGATAGACTATGGTGAGTTGTGAAGTAAAACAACGTTTTACTTCATATCATATTTTTATTTTGAAAATCCAAACAACCGATCCGAACCGTTCAACATGTTCTAAATATTGAAATGTGCTTGGAGACTAAATTTTACATTTTTTGGAATTGTGTTACTATTTATTAAGCCACTTTGAAAATCGCTGATCCACTGTGAACAGTAAAAAACAGTAAAAATTTCTTGACCACCGGATCAGCGATTTTCAAAGTGGCTTAATAAATAGTAAGAAAATTCCAAAAATGTAAAATTTAGTCTCCAAATACATTTCAATATTTAGAACATGTTGAACGGTTCGGATCGGTTGTTTGGATTTTCAAAATAAAAATATGAGCGTGAAGTAAAAATGACCTCTTACTTCACAACTCACCATATATATATATAGAGAGAGAGAGAGAGAGAGAGAGCTGGGCTATGGTGAGTTGTGAAGTAAGATGTCATTTTTACTTCATGCTCATATTTTGCATTTTGAAAATCCAAACAACCGATCCGAACCGCTCAACATGTTCTCTATATTGAAATGTGCTTGGAGACTAAATTTTACATTTTTTGGAATTTTTTTACTATTTATTAAGCCACTTTGAAAATCGCTGATCCGGTGGTCCAGAAATTTTTACTGTTTTTACTGTTCACAGTGGATCAGCGATTTTCAAAGTGGCTTAATAAATAGTAAAAAAATTCCAAAAAATGTAAAATTTAGTCTCCAAGCACATTTCAATATTTAGAACATGTTGAACGGTTCGGATCGGTTGTTTGAATTTTCAAAATAAAAATATGGCATGAACTTCACAACTCACCATAGTCTATCTCTATATATATATATATATATATATATATATATATATAGAGGAGGGATCCACTTACAACAAATTTGAGTTACAACAAAGTTACAACATTCATTTTTTTCATTTTCAAAGTCCAAATCGTCGATCCAAACCGTTCAACATGATCTCCACAATAAAATGTGCTTGCAGATCAAATTTTACATTTTTTTGAATTTTTTTACTATTTATTAAGTATTTTACAAAAAATAGCCATACTTAGACCATTGAATTTTGTACCCATCTTAATAAATAGTAAAAAAATTCAAAAAAATATAAAATTTGATCTGCAAGTACATTTTATTTAGATAATCATGTTGAACGGTTTGGATCGACGATTTGGACTTTGAAAATGAAAAAAATGAATGTTGTAACTTTGTTGTAACTCAAATTTGTTGTAAGTGGATCCCTCCTCATATATATATATATATATATATATATATATATTTAATACGAGGAGGGTTCAAATGCCTCCATTTTTAAAACTTTAATAACTTAAAATTTAAAACTTAAAAGTCAAAATAAAACCGTTGGATATGATCTACATCATTTTATCTATGCACGTGTAAAAAATTATGACATTTCAATTTTATTTTGGTTGTCATCAAGAGTTTGTAAAAAACATACTAATGTGGATAATTTCTAGACGTTGATTCAACTTATTGATTCACATAAAAACAAAATCAAAATGTGATAATTTTTTATGAGCACATAGATAAAATGATGTAGATCATATCCAACGGTTTTATTTTGACTTTTAAGTTTTAAATTTTGAGTTATTAAAGTTTTTAAAAATGGAGGCATGGTGGAGGCATGAAAAATGGAGGCATTTGAACCCTCCTCATTTAATACATTTACTAGTATTGTGTCCGTGCATTGCAACGAGGGCATATTAAGAGACAAAATAATCTCATACAAAATGACATAGTTTTATAAAAAAAATTAGTCTAAAGACATATATATTTTTGCGATCTTTTTAACATATTTTCATAAAAAAGTTCTCATACAAAATAGCATATTAAATGACATATAACATTTCTTAAATGATATAAAAAAATAGAAAGAAATGAAGAAATGACCAATCAATTATCAATAAAATTAAAAATTTATTAATTACATTAGAAAATGAAAAAAAATCAGGACCAATCATAAAGATGATACAATTTACATGTAGCGAATACGTGTGGCGAGTACGTGTCTAAATAAATTTAGACTTCTACACGTAAAAGAAACATAAAAAAGATGCATAAAATCATTATATTTGATTAGAAGGTTGATATTCAATTCAAAATTTCATCTTTTAATCAAAATCTTTGACGAATCATAACATCTATGTGCTTAATATAAGAATGAAGATACACAATATAAGTCTATAAGAAATAATATAGCACTTTACAATGGAAAAATTATACGGCATGATCAAATTCCAATTTTTCACGCCTTTTATTTTTTCTTCTATAAAATAAAATGATAGCCTCCGAAAATAATGAATCGGTTTTTTTTCTCTGAGCATTATTCAGTTACAAGTCACAAATAAGTGTGTACAATCAGTACATATTTTCTAAAATGGCGTACTCAAATCATATGTATTTCATCATTATTTGAATATTCAATTTCTATTTCACTCATTTATCATTTTACAATAAGTATATGGTCAATTTATTATTATTTGTTTAAATATAATATATACAATTATATAATCTGAATCATTACTTAGTATCAATACACTTAACATAATTTGATATTAACATAATATTTTTTAAAAATATTTTAATTAATATTCCTAAAAAATCTATCGTGTAGTTGTCAAACCAATATTCTAAATTTTTCATAGATTTGTTCAAATTAAAAATGAACAAATGAATATTCTTATTTCAATATTAAAAATTCTCGTTTCAATACAACCAGTACTTATTTTCTAAATTGGTGTACTAAAGTCATATGTACTTTGTCAAGTAGAATTAGGGTGTTCTTAAGTTCATCAAACTTCTTTGTGAATTTAATTTTAAAATCTATCGGATTGATTTCAAATGATGAATTTAACTGCTGAAATCTATCTATCTTACGAGTGATGTGTCTACATGTGAAATTTTTTATTTTTTGAATTAATTTTGTATAGAGCTAAGTGGTCAAAAAAGATCCAAAAAGTAAATGCTTCAAAATTAATTTATAAATCTCCTAATTTTGACCGCTTGACTTTATACTAAATTAATTGCAAAATTTAATTTTTTTGCATTTAGAGTTATAGACACATTACTGGTGAAGTAGATGAGTTTCAACCGTTTGAATTCATTGTTATTTGAAAATTTAGTTCATAATTCACGCTGGCAGAGCATCATTGGTGGACAAAATATAGTCATTTTTCTTTTGGTCGACAGTTAGCTAGCCCTATAAATAATGTGCCTTTGTTTATTGTATTGAGTGATTTATTTTCAAAGCAGTTGAATTTTGAAAATTATAGTTTTTCATTTTTAATAAGTACTAAACTCTTGCTTTTCTCAATGTCTATTTCACCTTGTATAATAAATCTTGTAATTGTCATATCACACAGTATATGCATTTCAATTGCCACATTAGCATGACAGTTGCAATATCAATTGAAGGGATATAAAACAATTGGCAATTTAATTTGCTAATTATATGAATCCCACAATTTGAAATTGACGAATTAAAAATGCAATACCAATCAATACAAGGAATTACAATTAATTTGCAGTTCTGATTTACATGCTCTCAAATTTTTGTACAAATATGAACTCTAAGATCTGAATTGCATGACTCAGATCTTTTGTCAAACTCTGTATCATTTCAATGCCATTAAAGAGGATCCACACCTATATATCTCAGCAGAGCAGATTTGGCTCATGCAGCGCACAAACCATCTGAAGTGATGTTTTAATTTTATAGACCGTGCGCTGCCTTAAGGTAAAACTGCTCTGTTAAAAGACTCACCCCAGCTTCTTAGTGGTCTAATTTACCCCCATCTCTCTGCTAAATGTACTTCTCTCTCCAGTCTTAATTTGTCTTTGGGCTCCTCTCTTTCTCCGCCACCGCTGCAAGGCTCAGCGACACCATCTATCGATCCGGTCGGATCCAAGGCCTTATTGGATTCAACTTCTCGGATCCGCTTCGGATCTTTAGCTCCGCAGGTACTCCTCTTCTCCCCGCTTGCGTCTCTCCACTTGTAAGTTATCCGATTTGGTACAAACCGGCATTCCATCAGCAATATATTGTTTTTTAATTGGGTTTTAGAATTAACTGATGCCCAGCCTTGTCTAAACCTGTTACTAAGATCATAAAATTATAGTTTAAACTTTAACTTATTCTGGAGTTCATTATGTCTTGTACTAATATGTAAATTTCATGTTTTCATAACTAAATTTTCATTTTGATTTTTTTTATTGGGTTTTAGAATTAACCTATGTTACCCTGATACTCTTGGATGGTCCTCGAACCCGTGTCAGACACGTATGGGACACCGACGCGCCTCTTACACGGCTACGATACGATACGTATCAGATACGCCAGCTGACGTATCGGGTGAGCTGGCGTGTCCCTACACTCTTGATACGGTCTGCGATACCTCGTTGAAACGTGCCGATACGGCTTGAAATGGTCGATACGGTCGGGACACGCTAAGTTAGGTTTTGTCGCTACGAAGCCAAAAAAAAAAATTAACTCTTCCCTCTCCGCTCCGACAGCGCTCGTCTCCTCTCTCTGTCTCTCCTCCGCTCCGTCTCCTCTCTCCGGCCGTCTCTCTTCCGCCATCTGTCTCCTCTCTACTGCCGGGTAAGTCTCCTCTCTCCTGATTGTTAGATTTATTTCTCCCGCGGAACAACTTTGTTTATCAATTTAACATCGATGCCATCAATTTTAAGGGGGTCAACAAGGGCTTGCGGTTTGCTATAACTTTCAATTGATCAACAAGTGGTTTAGAGAGACTGCTGCGCTTCTCTTCCTCGGATTATTTAGTCTACGCTTCTCTTGTCTTTCTGTAAGTGTCTATTTTTTCTTCTTCTTCTTTTGTCTTCCCTGAACTAATTGTGATGTACTCAGTGGTGTTTCAAATCCGAACAGCATTAGGTTCGGGATCTCAGGGTTCCCTTGCTTTGTTGATTTTGATATTAAGAGGTTTGTTAATTTGGGAGAAATCTTCTTTGATCCAGTTTTTATTTCGTCAATGATTGTTGGTAGAAGTTGTTAGGTTTGGGAATCTATATAATCTCTAACTGAGCTTATTTGATGTTTGCAAGATAAATGATTTGATGAAAAATTTAGAAGTAAATAAATGATTTGGGGCTTGTGAAAAAATGGGATTCTTTTTATCCTCCGGTAATTGAGTTGTTTTTAGATGTGATCAGTTTAGTTCCTTCTTCTTCTTCCTCCTTTTTTTTAGAAAAAAATTATGGGCTTGTCTGATTTTACCTATCTTACGTACTAAACTACCAATTTCATCTTTTTTTTTTCTATCTGTGAGATTCTAGATTTTTAGATCTTGTTTACTGGTCTGAGAGAGAAAATATTATCAGAATCTGGGTATATAACAAAGCTAGAGTGCTATGTTTTTTTTTTTAATATATCATTTTTTCTCTCCTTTTTTTCGTGGAGGGTTCAAGATAGGAGACAGACGGCTTAAGACTTTCATTTCTATTGATTTGTTCTTGATTGTTCTCACTAGCTGTTGTCATCCCTTACAGCCTGGTAAACTCAATTTTTAGTTTTATTATTTATGCTGTAGAAATTGAAGATGCTGAAGACTCAAGAAGTTATGGTTGATAAAAACCGGATGTAGATTGTTTAAGCTATACACTGAGGGATTATTTATTGTTTCATAGAGTTCAAGGTTGGTTAGATGCTTTCTGCAAATCTCTTAAACTGTTATTATTTATTAACAATCTGTTTCATTAACATCCCTCTAATGGGTTCTGTTTAGTCTGTGCTATGTGAATAATTGTTAAATATTAGATAAATTATTCTACAACTAGAGCACTACTATTGGTTTATGTTAAATGAAAAAGATACAAGTAATTGCTCTTTTTTGTTGAGTCTATGTTAGTGTTTAAATCAATAAAAAATAATATATATAATAGCCGTATCGTATCCTCCATTTTTGAAAATTGCCGTATCGTCGTACCCGTATCCATGCAACATAGGAATTAACTGATGCCCAGCCTTGCCTAAACCTGTTACTGAGATCATAGAATTATAGTTTAAACTTAACTTATTCTGGAGTTCATTATGTCTTGTACTAATATGTAAATTTAATGTTTTCATAACTAAATTTTCATTTTGATTTTGCAACAAAATTAACTGACAAAAGCATTTGTATTAATTTAATAGGAAGAAACATCACAAATAGCTAAAATGCAACCGCCTACCAGAAATGAAAGATCGTCTATGTACTCTACTAGACCCTTAACCCCCGGTTCATCCACCCCTCAAACAACCCCACCACCGAGTTTTGCATCGTCTGCCACCCCGGCCCCACCTTTTGCAACCACCAATGCTCCTGTTTCGGCACCTGGATTCCAATCCAGAGCTCCATTCTCATCTAATCCACCCGCTCCAGGATCACAATCTCCCTTTGTATCTGGTCGACCTGTTCAGCGGTCTTCTCCATTTGCTCCCGTTGGGCCCACTTCTGGTGTTGGGCCAACTACATCTCCACCAATAAGATTTAATGGGCCATCGGCTGTTGGTCCTTCACCGACGCCTACTTACCAGCAACCAGAAGTTCCGAGATTTCCGACTCCATCACAACCAGTCACTCCGCTGCAGAGCTCTTACATGCGAGGCCCACCACAACCCCCTCTCCAGTCTGTTCCAATGGGATCACCGCCCACCCAAATAGGCAATCAGTTCGCCATGAGATCCAATGCGCCACCCCCACCACCATCAGCATCCACAAGTGCGCTAGCTCAGCAGCAAGGGCAGGGATTTACCAATGTAAACCAGCAACGCCCCATGTACCAGCCTCTGCCTCCTCCGCTACCTAGCCAGATGCAGTTCCCTGGTGCGGGGTCTTCGGTGGGCCCACAGGGTCAGATGCAGTTTCCTCGTTCGGGACCCACAATGATGGCTCCTCCTCAAGTCCAATTCCCTACTGTGGGGTCTCAAGTGGGGCCACCAATGGGTTCAACTGGTGCCATGCACAGCCTGGTTGAGGAGTTCCAGTCCCTGTCGGTGGGGGCCGTTCCCGGTTCGGTTGACTCAGGTATTGACCCAAAGACACTGCCGAGGCCACTACAAGGGGATGAAGAGCCGACTAGAATTATGGAATCGTACCCATTGAATTGCCATCCGAGATATTTCAGGCTGACAACGCATGCCATACCCAACTCCCAATCTCTACTTGCCAGGTGGCATTTGCCCCTTGGTGCTGTGGTTCATCCTCTGGCCGAATCTCCTGATGGGGTAATACTTCTTTTCTTATATTAGTGGTTGTCTACTTTTTAGTTATCTACTTGGCAATTGCAATTTTATCTTTAGCCCAAAATTAAAAGCACAAACCATCTAGATATTTGATTTATTGCCCACAAAACATAGCAAATGCCATGCATAGAGCCCTTGAGAGCATGATGAGCATCCTACTTTCCCCAATTTATTCCGACATGTCATCAAATTTAATCCCTTCCCGGTTGTTTATCTTTATGGGAGGAATAAGAATGGAAACTTTGAACAGGCTTTTGGTTAAGTTAATTAGGGTTGAGGGCATGAATGATGATATAATGATTTCTCATTTCAGTATGTGCATCACATGTTGATTATGTGGAACACGCATGGAAATATTTGTCTGTTTATTTATACTTGTTAAAATTTTGGTTAGGAGGAGGTGCCAGTAATAAACTTTGGAAATGCTGGTGTTATAAGGTGTCGCAGATGTAGAACATATATTAACCCCTATGTGACGTTTGCGGATTCAGGCAGGAAATGGAGATGCAATCTCTGTCAATTGCTCAATGATGGTAAGTCCTCATTGCCATTCAGCAAGAAAATGTTTTCTAATTTGCTGCCCTGAACCTAGAAGTAATTTTTTTTTTCTGTTGCGGCAGTCCCTGCGGAGTATTTTAGTGCACTGGATGCAAGTGGCAAGAGATATGATGCAGATCAACGGCCAGAGCTGAATAAAGGCACTGTCGATTTTCAGGCTCCAGCTGAGTACATGGTGCGGCCGCCCATGCCCCCCTGTTATTTCTTCCTTATAGATGTTTCTCTAGCCTCTGCGCAGTGCGGCTTACTCGAGGTATTCTCTCTCTCTGTCTCTCTCCCAAAAATTAGATGGTCTCACCACAGGGAACACTCATGACTATCACTGGCACTTATGTTCTCTGAAATAAATCTCTCTTAGTCCTCTTTTTCTTGGTTATATTGTTCAAGACCTACCTCTAATCACTTATTTGTAGAGAACAAAAATGAATTAAACAGTGTTTTGGTGCAATTATAATGGAAGGCCTGTATTAATCCAAGAAGACAACTATTTGTTGGGATAAATATTGGATCAAATATGCTTTCAACATTTTATTTCATTTGTAAGTATTCTGTTATTTTCAGGTGGTTGCGAAGACTATAAAATCATGTCTTGACGAACTACCTGGATCCCCAAGGACTCAGATCGGCTTCATAACCTTTGATAGCACCTTACACTTCCATAACCTCAAGGCATTTTTTCAGTTTTCTCTATACTACTTTTAAATTTCTTTTTAGTATTGTATAAATTTTCATACATTAAACGACTTTGTGTGGTTGTTGTATGTTTGTCTACAGTCATCACTGACACAGCCTCAGATGATGGTGGTACCAGACCTTGATGACATGTTCTTGCCTCTACCTGATGACCTGCTCGTGAATTTATCTGATTCGAGACATGTCGTTGACTCATTCTTAGACTGCCTCCCGTCCATGTTCCAAGAAAACCCTAATGTTGAATCTGCTACAGGCCCTGCCCTCAAAGCTGCTTACATGGTCATGGTATGCCTTCTTTTTCTTCATTTTTTTACAAGCGTAATTCTGCTGTACTATTAATAGAGTGTTTATGTTGCATTATTCCATGTTGAATGAGGCTATGGTAATCCACATATTACATTATGGCCTGCGCTATGGACTCATATCTCCATTTTGAAAGTACAAACAGTTGATCTGAACTGTTCAACGGGATCTTTATATGAAAATGTACATGCATACCAAATTTTATATATTTTAGATAGTGGAAAATCACTTGATTTGAAGATTCTGGACCACCCAAGGCAGTGATTTTCTACCCATCTAAAAAAATAGTAAAAAATTATAAAAAAATCTATAATTTCTTCTCAAGCATATTTCCAAATAAAGATCATGTTTAACAGTTCGGATCAACTGTTTGCACATTGAAAATAATTATATGGATCCATAGCACAGGTCGATCCGTAATATGCATATTACCATAGCCTCACTCATCCATGTTTGTATCGAAATTCTTACAATGCCCCTCCACAGTAAGTAAACAAAAAGGAACCCTCTATTCTTAAAGCAAAGTAGAGAGCAAGTCTCTCCTTCCACCATATCACTTCCGAGAGCCAACAATTGTACTTCAGTCTAAATTTATCAATCTGGGGATTATCAAGCTCTTAAAGCATATTGTGCTAGAGAATTAAGCAATTTAATCATAAATTTTATCAGTGAAACATCATTATCTTTGGATATATTGATATAATTAATAAATTTAATATATATGTTTTGTTGAGAACATGGTTACCTAATTCTTGAATGATAAAAATAATGAGAATATTTTTATATTTCATAATTAAATTAACTACATTAATAGAAATAATGAGATCTTGCAACGTACCTTTTTACAAATTTGGCGTACATAAAGGTCTTTTTTGCAAACTTTTGTTAGATTTTTTTTTGTCATATTGTTTTGCATTTGCAAGTTCTTAAAGCATATTGTACTAAAGAATTAATCAATTTAATCATAAATTCTATCAGTGAAGACATCATCATCTCGGGATATGTATGTTTTGTTGAGAACAGGGTTACCTAATTCTTGAATGATAAAAATAATGAGAATATTTTTATATTTCATAATAAAATTAACTACATTAATAGGAAATAATGAGTTACCTAAGTTCACTCTTTGTTGAGAACTGGGATCTCTTCTTCTTGCAACGTACCATTTTGCAAATTTGGCATACATAATGGTCTTCTTTGCAAACTTTTGTTAGATTTTTTTGTCGTATTTTTTTTTTTCATTATGGTGGACCTTGGACTTCTCTTTCAGAGTCAAATAGGAGGAAAACTTATGGTATTTCAAAGCAACTTGCCATCTATCGGAGTTGGCCGGCTTAGGCTCAGAGGGGATGAGGTACGGGCGTATGGTACCGATAAGGAGCACATCTTAAGAATACCTGAAGACCCCTTTTACAAACAAATGGCAGCAGAATTTACCAAAAATCAGATATCAGTCGACATATTTGCTTTCAGCAACAAGTATTGTGACACTGCTTCTCTCGGTGAGTGCCCTTTTTATATGTTTTTTGAAAAAAAAAAATTAAAAACCACTATTTTGCTGTGCTGGCAAACCCCCTGTTTTTTTTTTTTTCACTTTTTTTGTTACCTGCATTTTAGATCTAAACAATGGTGAAGTCGAGCAAAAGGGTATTGTAGTTCAGTTTGGTGTTTAGGAAAAAGGAAACATAGTATTGTTGCAGTTAATTTGTCGATATTTATTATTTAGGTGAATTTACGCATAACATTGGAGTTTAAGCATTTTCTGTTTTTCATTAAAATCATTTTATCTGGTTGTATCAGGTACACTATCAAAATATACTGGTGGCCAGGTTTATTACTACCCTTCTTTCCATGCATCTATGCATGGAGAAAAGCTACAATATGAGTTGGCCCGTGACCTAACAAGGGAAACTGCTTGGGAGGCTGTCATGCGTATAAGATGTGGCAAAGGTTTGACCATATATCTAATAATCTTGTGATTCCATTCTATTTATTGAAGGATTCTTTTGCAAATGGCTCCTAGTAGTTTGCTACATTAACGGTATCAATTGATGGCTGGGCAATAACGGTATCAATTGATGGCTGGGCAATCTTAAACAATCCTAAAGTTAACAGTAGTAACTGCCAGGTAAGGAAATTTGCTGCGTTCTAGAATGTGACAAAAAAATTGTGTAATTTACAAACAATCTTTATGCATTATGTAAACACTATTTTCTGTTGTAATTTAAACTTTTCAGGGGTGAGGTTCTCAGCTTATCATGGGCATTTCATGCTAAGGTCAACAGATTTATTAGCCTTACCAGCTGTTGACTGCGATAAAGCATTTGCCATGCAATTAAATCTTGAGGATACCCTAATGACTACTCAAACCGTCTATTTTCAAGTTGCTTTATTGTATCCTTTTATCGATCTCTTTTTCTTAACTGTTATATAATGTTATAGCCTTAGCATAATGTGCTAAACTAAACAACTATTATTGAGCTAAGCTATTATACCTGGTCCTTGGTATGATTATAGCTGAGTTACAATAATCCATTGTTATGAAAATGATAAAATATGGCATTGTGGGTCCTTATATTAAAATTATAGATACACATCGTCTTCTGGCGAAAGACGAATCAGGGTACACACTGCTGCGGCACCTGTGGTACCTGACCTGGGAGAGATGTACCGCCAAGCTGATACTGGTGCTGTTGTCTCTGTACTAAGTAGAATCGGTGAGTTGCATAGAACCATTCTCCTTACTGCATATCTGTTCTTGTCTCTGTGTAGATAAAAAAAAAGAAATTTGTTGTTTCTAGTTTGTAACGTTTTTTGTTGTTGAAGCAATTAATGATAAAAATTGTCAAGGATCATAATCTTTATTTTTGTCACTGTTACCTATACAAAATTGTATAGATTTACCATGTGAACATGTTGTCCTGTTCTATGTTATATTTTTGAAGGTAAATATCAATTTTCTGAGGTAAATATCCAGTTACAAAAAGTTTTGTGCGCATGCATGCAAAAGATGCATCAATTTTCCTTATAAAAAAAATACTACATTTGAAGCAATTCTAACAAGAAACAATATGTTCAAATTTGAACACTTCGAAAAGATCCTATCAAGAAGTAATGCTGTTTACCTTATAAAAAATCTTATTTCAATTAACCTTATCAAAAAACATTACTGTTTACCTCATTTTGTAAATTCAGCGGTGGAAACAACACTATCAAGCAAGCTAGAGGATGCGCGTCAGATGATACAGTTGAAGCTGGTGAAGAGCTTCAAAGAGTACCGCAACCTCTACTCAGTACAACACCGACTCAGTGGCCGACTCGTCTTTCCTGACTCATTAAAGTACCTACCCCTCTACATCCTCGCCCTATGTAAGTCATGGGCCCTACGCGGTGGCTACGCTGACATGTCACTGGATGAGAGGTGTACAGCCGGGTTCACGTTGATGGTTCTCCCTATTGCTGGCACTCTCCAGCTTCTCTACCCTGCCTTGTATCGTATGGATGAGCTCTTAACCAAGGTTATTATTTATCTATTTTACTTTGCTTTACTCTTGGGATCTTTTGCAAATTACGTCCATAGTTTAAGCATTCTCGCAAAGAATGCTCAAAAGTCCCCTGTATTGGCAGTAAGCATCCTTTTTTTTTGTCATTTGCAGACACCTTACTGTTTAAACTAATGCTAATTAAAGTAAAAGATGATGTGATGCCCTTAGTTTCTAGATCTTAACTCTAGTAAATATTTTCATAAGAAGTTCATATGAAATTGCGACCTAGAATAAAATGAACTAATTGCGAGTACTCTTTTTGTCCCGTTTTATTTTGTGTTAGGATATAAGATTTAAGGAGTAACTAGACTGGCCAGTGCAACTCCTTCAAAAACTGGGTAGTGACAAAAAAATGAAGACTAATTTGATTTTCTATTTCTGCAGCCCTCAGAGAAGGAAAATATAGACGAGTTAATGACACAAGTGCCCCTGACAGTACAGTGCTTAGACACAAGAGGCCTTTATCTCTTGAATAATGGTTTGAGCTTTGTTATGTGGCTTGGAAGGATGTTGTCTCCTGACCTCATTACTGGTATACTTGGAGTCAACGCTGCTAACTTCCCGGATCTCTCTAAGGTATTGTACCATCCATTTAATTTAGCTGTTTTTGCACATTATTGTGAATGATTGCTTGCGACTGAAAGTTAAACTCTCAATCCTGTCCCTTCCATTTATTACCACTTCAACTACATGGCCACTATACAGTTATGGGTACTTTTTTTGCACCTAAAATGGCTTATTGGATCCTTTTTTTTTTATCTTAATTTCTCTTTGCTCGGGCTTCTACTTGTGTCTGTTTGTTGTTATTTCTTCATCCCATTTCAGCATTGGACCACCAATTAGCTGTTTTTTTTTTTTTAATTGACTGGTCCTGGTGGTACTATATACTATATAGCAAGTGACTTGTGAGATATCATGTTCTTTTTTCCTGTTCAAATGAAATAGGGAATGTTGAATATCACCAAACTAACCATCTTTGCTAATAATTAAATATTTATATTTGAGTGAGGCTATGGTACCATGCATAGTGCAAATTGGTCTGTACTATGAATCAGCATCTCCATTTTCAAAGCCCAAACAGTCGATCTGAACTGTTTGACATGATCTCCTTATAGAAATGTATTTGCAGACTAAATTTTACATTTTTTAGAAATATTTTTACTATATTTTTAGATAGAAAATCACTACTTTTGATTGGTCTAGAATCTTTAGATCAAATGATTTTCTTCCTATTTAAAAAAAATAGTAAAAAAATTCTAAAAAAATATAAAATTTGATCTGCAAGTACATTTCATAGGAAGATCATGTTGAACGGCTCAAATTGACTGTTTGGACTTTGAAAATGGAGATATTGATCCATAGTACGGACCAATATGCGCTATGCATAGTACCATAGCCTCACTCTTTATATTTTTAATAAAATTGTCATCCTAAGCAATTGACCAACATCACACATTTTCAGTTGCATTTGAATGAAAATGGAAGCGATGTATCCAAAAAACTTACAAAGGTAATAAAAACTTTGAGGGAGAAAAATCCTTCGTGTCACCAATTAGTAAACATAATAAGACAAGGAGAGCAACCAAGAGAAGGATTCATGCTTCTCTCCAACCTCATTGAAGATCAATCTGGTGGGGCCGCAAGCTATGTCGATTGGGTTCTCCAAGTTCACCGCCAAACTCAGGGTTAGAGAAATGACACGAAATATGTTGTGTTGTTGGTTTCAGTTTTTGTGTGTAATGAGAAGATTTCAATTTTTTTGTATGACATGAATTTTGCCTTTTCATGAAATTTATTCCTCCTTCGTAACTTCGCGAAACATTCCTGATGATTTGCTTTCTTGTAGCAATAAGTTAGCATTGCACTGCTGTAGATTATGAGATAGATAATGGTCTTCTACTTTGTTTTATTTTGAGTGTCATTTCAAAACTTGTAATGTGCAATATAAAAGGATCCACTCATGCTCTCTTCCCTTTTTTTTTGTGACACTTGGGTTGCTCCTTTATAATGAGATTTTATGTGTAGAAACCAACAAATAATATAAAAAATAATGCAGTATAGCGTCCTATCCGTATCTGACACATCTTTGCAGATTCAATTATTAAAGGAGATTGGGACCATTTGAAAAGGAAATATCAGACAGTTTATCTGTCTGTATGCTATGAAGCAGGTTATTGTAAGACTTATCTAGCATTGACACGGTCGGAGGTGTCCGACACGATACGGACAACCATGGCATTTACAAAGGATCATGTCTTTTAGTTGGACATGTAATGTTTATGCAAGTGTTGCACAAAAGAAAATTGTTCCAGTGGCAAGTGCTCTAGACTCTTTGCCTTAATTCCATAAAGCCTGGGTCATATGCTCCTTTCCTTACAGGTTACAACTGAAAAGTGACTCAGTAAAAGAATAAATGATTGATTGTAATTAATGAAGTAGGCACAAGTAGACACGTGACCCAAAAGAATATAGAATGTCAGACACTGACTCTGATCATGTGTTAAGTTTCTTTGGCATTGTACATGGATGCTGTTAATTTTTTGGTGTGTCAGTGCTCTATAGTGTAAAATATAGTAGGCAGACACCGTTGGAAGTTGGAACCCTACCCAATAGTGCTTGTTGTAGTCTTTGTTTCATGAGTGAGGCTATGCTACTTTGCAATGTGAAAATGAAATTACTCTGAATTATTTTGCGAAGAATTCATATTCACTGAATCACTGATTGATCAGTAAATTTAATGCTACTTTCTTCCATTCTTACTATGAATTCATATCTTTATTTTCAAAATTCAAATAATCTATCTAAACCATTTAACATGATCTTCATATAAAATATAATTGAAGACCAAATTTTACTTTTTAAGAATATGTTTACTATTTTTTAAATAACGAGAAAATCAACTGATCTAAAAATTCTGGACCATTCAAAAGTGTAATTTATTACCTATATGAAAAATAGTAAAACAATTCTTAAAAATAAAATAAAATCTGGTATGCAGTACATTTTCGTACAGAGATCATGTTGAGTGGTTTGGATTGACTGATTGAACTTTAAAAACAGAGATATGAACCCATAGTACGGACCGATCCGTGCACATTGAAAAGTACCATATCCTCAAATATTGATCATTTTTTTTTACCTAAAATAAACTTTGGTTATTTGGAGTCGTAATGGAAAAGAGCTTATACTAGGCCTATAATTCAAAATAAGTTAATGGAAGCTCCTTTTTTCTTTTAGGTCATTGTTGCATTATGAGTGTTCAAATTGCAAACAAAGAGCAAGAGCAGATTGAAAGGAGACTACTAAAGGGGAAATTTTATGCTACTTGACAAAAACTGAAACCAATTAAGAAGTTCTCTTGTCAGTGTCATTAGTCACACTGCGCATGCCAAATAACTAAAGAAAAAAGATCCCTTTTGGATAAGCAAGCACACCTGTTGGTGTCAAATAATAGCAACATAATCAAATAATGATTACCAATGAAGTAGTAGCAAATTAGCTATTCTATGCACACACAAACATTTATAATATTTTCATCTACTTTAATACATGCTTTGCCTGTGAAGAGAACTGAATGACTCAAGTTAGTTGCAGTAGATGAATTTTTAGTGCATGCTTTGCTTGTGTATAAAACAGAATGGTTAGTTACAAGATAAATTTCACATCATGTATTGTTTGTGAAAAAAGAAAACAAAACTAATGATTCAGAGATTCCTTGGTTAAAGTTCAGAATTTAGAATATTACTGACAAAGCAAGGGACAATTTAGCACTGGAACCCTCACAGTCATATAGAAAACCTCTATTTTATATTTTTATCATTTTGGGACATTGATTTGGGCCAATTGTACTTTGGATTGGATACTATTGTCTTGACATCAGACAGTTCTTATGCACCTCTCTGTAAAGTGCAATGCAAAGTAGATCACGTAATTATTATTTCATGTGATGAGGCACTGCAAATGCCACAGTATCTGACAAATTACTGTATATGCTTCCTCTCCCCATGCTTGGCTTTGAATTTGTACCTTACCTTTTTCTCCGACATTTTTATTAATATCCAAAATTAATTAGAAATTAATATTTATGCTCAGAATTTCCGACTTTCACTAAAAATGCCCAAACCGGCCATTTTATGGCCGGTTTCCTTTTTATTTTTTTTTATTTTAGAGACACTATGAAGAGCAAGATAATGAAATCTAACACTGAAAATTTGAATTTTTTTGTTTAAATTATTTGTTAGATTACTTCTTTTGATATATAATTAGCATATTTATACTAAAATACGCTAAATTACTTGAAATTATGCTGAATTACACTATATTAAGTTAAATTACACTAAATTACATTACATTACTCTAAAATACGGTAAATTACGCTAAATTACATATGAATAGGGACGATATCTTCATTGAAAAGGCGAAAAACGACGACGAAACTTCAAACGGTTATAAACGGCGCTCGAGTGTCCGATTTCAGCAAATGACCACTTTTCGGAAAGCTTGCGAAAAGACGCATGCGTCCGTGCCCGCTACGCCGGATTTCAAAATTCAGAATTGCCAAAAAAACTAAGGGAAGAGCCTCAAAACTTGAGTTGAAGTTTCCGATGAAGATTTTTATTTCTATTATTCAATCTAAGTAGCTCAGTAAATTAGTTACATAATGAACTTGTAGAATACCAATTTTTACTATTTTCTGAATTTTTTTACTATTTTTTATGATTCATGAAAGATGACACAAAATCGGTCTACTTTAGCGTAATTTTGCGTAGTTTAGCGTAATTTAACGTATTTTAGTGTAATTCAACATAATTTATTGTAATATAGTGTAATTCAACATAATTTCAAGTAATCTAGTGTATTTTAGTATAAATATGCTAATTATAAATCAAAAGAAGTAATCTAACAAATAATTTAAACAAAAATTCAAATTTTCAGTGTTAGATTTCATTATTTTGCTCTTCATAGCGTCCCTAAAAAAAAGAAAAAAAAAGAGAAAACCAGCCATTTTATGGCCGGTTTGTGTTTTTTGGCGAAAGTCGGGAATTCTGGGCATAAATATTAATTTCTAATTAACTTTGGATATTAATAAAAATATCGGTTCTTGGGATTTATGTCAGTTTTCTGACAATTATTTAGGGAATGCATGATTGAATGTGCTTGATAATAATCAATAAACTAAGTTTTTTTCTTTAAAAAAATGCATCCAATTAATGTCTCATTTTTTTTTCTGGAGGATCAAGGTTTACGGTCATATGTAATAAGTTTTCTTTTTGAAAAGTAAAAGCTGATAGATACTGATAGATACTAATGATTAGGTAGAACATGAGATCCATTGAGACTTCATTATATAAAATATCCGTTGCTTAATTTGTTATATGTAGTTAGTTTCATTCACTACAATTTTAAAAGCTTTTGTACTTTTTTTAATCTCTAAAACTCAAGATTTGTGTCCTATGTACATATTGATCTCCTCGATGTAGAAATTGAAAATTCATACCCTTCATTATAAAATGTTTTACATGCTGTTCATTTCTCTGTTAATTAATAGTGTTTTGAAAATATGAAACTATCTAACACACTTACACTAGAAGCACAATTCTTTTTTTAGTTTGTTCTTTTTTTTTTTTTTAGTTTAAAGAAATCAAGATATGGATGGTCAAGATTCTGTAACAACTCAATGAAATCATTTAGGAACCTTTTGTTTAGGGGCGGATCCAGAATTTATGTCAGGGTAGGACACTAATCGGTTCAAATCTATTAACTTATCGGGTACACAGTTACAACTCAATCCCTATAACTATGTTTATTATAAAATCTGTTATAATTATAAAATCGATTGACACAACATTGAAATATTTTTAGTAAGCTAATTAAAAATTCGTTTGGCACAATTCAAAGTGGGACTGTTCTTAGCCAATTAGCAAATTGAAGTCAAAATTTAGATAAAAATTTAACCGAAATATAAATGTTGAATAATAAAAGGCACAAAAAGTTCAGCCAACCTCTTAGAATTGTAATAATAGGTCTCACCGTCAGATCTTTCTTGTTCTCTTATTCTCTTTCATTTTATTTACGAAATAGAGTATCGCATATCTGAAAAAAAACAAAATACACAGAATTGACCAAAACTCAGAAGGAATCGGTTCAGGAATCGGACTAACTCTAACTAGGGGTAGGCACATTGAACAATGAGTACTGGATCGAAATAAAAAATTCAAATCCAGGGATAAAGTGCCTATCCCAATTTGTACATGGATCTGCCAATGCTTATGTTGCTCCCGTTAAAATGCATTTACTTTAGTATCATATATATATATATATAGAGCTGGGCTATGGTGAGTTGTGAAGTAAGAGGTCATTTGTACTTCACGCTCATATTTTCATTTTGAAAATCCAAACAACTGATCCGAATCGCTCAACATGTTCTAAATATTGAAATGTGCTTGGAGACTAAATTTTACATTTTTTAGAATTTTTTTACTATTTATTAAGCCACTTTGAAAATCGCTGATCCACTGTGAACAGTAAAAATTTCTGGACCACCGTATCAGCGATTTTCAAAGTGGCTTAATAAATAGTAAAATAACAATCCAAAAATGTAAAATTTAGTCTCCAAGTACATTTCAATATTTAGAACATGTTGAGCGGTTTGGATTGGTTGTTTGGATATTCAAAATGAAAATATGGCGCGTTGTTTTACTTCACAACTTACCATAGTCTATCTATATATATATATAGAGAGAGAGAGAGAGAGATGAGCTATGGTGAGACGTGGAGTAAAACAAGTTTGTACTCCACGCCATATTTTCATTTTGAAAATCCAAACAACCGATCCGAACCGCTCAACATGTTCTCTATATTGAAATGTGCTTGGAGACTAAATTTTACATTTTTTTGAAACTTTTACTATTTATTAAGCCACTTTGAAAATCGCTGATCCACTGTGAACAGTAAAAAACAGTACAAATTTCTGGACCACCGGATCAGCGATTTTCAAAGTGGCTTAATAAATAGTAAAAAATTCCAAAAAATGTAAAATTTGGTCTCCAAGCACATTTCAATATAGAGAACATGTTGAGCGGTTCGGATCGGTTGTTTGGATTTTCAAAATAGAAATATAGTGCCATGGAGTAAAAACTTGGTTTTACTCCACGTCTCACCATAGCTCATCTATATATATATATATAGGAATTGGCTAGCATGCTACGCGTAGCTAACTCCAAAATATGCTACGGTATTTTCCATCGTCGGATTGCTTTAAAATTCGTGCACAATATGGAGCGCTGATTTTAGGTTAACGGAGATGGAAAAATTGAAATCGCGCTCTCTCTCTCTCCGTTAATGTTCTCGTATCTAAACCCTTCTCCTCTCCCGACTAAATCATTTCCCCAACCCTCGCTAGGGTTTTTTCCCGGCCTCCTCTCCGTCGCACCCCTTCATGTTGTATGACATTATTATTTTAATGACACCATTGCCCGTCATGTTGTATGAAATTTAGAATGGATATGTAAATTGAAGCTTTATTATCCTACTATATTGAAATCAAGCAAGAATTTTTATGGTAATCAAGCTTTCTTATCCTACTATGTTGTTTATTTTCTTTACTGTTTCTTGAGTTGAATTAGATGTCAGAAAGTCAAATGAGTTAGATGATTGAATGAATTTCACTAATGTCGTTGCTTATTTGAAGGATGTATATGATGTTTAGATTCTGATGTATATGATGTATATCCTACAAACTAAAAGGTGACTTTTTTTTCTTTTTCCCATTTGCTAGTTTTTGATGATCTTTAGATTCTGTGCAAGTCCACCGTTTATTAGGTCTTAAGGTAGAAATTAAAACTGACTGGCTTGTTTTCCTAATAATCTTCATTAGTTGCTATGACATTCCACAAAATTCCAGCTCTAGACAATAGCAACGAAATAGCGTTGACCAACTAGGTCTCAATGCTGATACAGATTTAAAAGCTGACCTTTAATATTTAGAATGACGAACATTGAGATTGAAGAACGGATTCCCAATCTAAGCTTCTGCAAATGGTAATATATGTTCTACTCATTTTAGCCGTGTTTACATACATATTCAATGTAACATCAGGATGATATTTCGCTTGCTCTTTGATTTTTTAGCATTTACCCTCAACTACAGGTCTGATTTTTTAGCAACAAAACTTTCGGCTACAGGTCTGATGAAAAATCCGAAAAACTATCAATACCTCAAACAAAAACACTAGATTAAACATTACTTTGTTCCACAGACAAAAGAAATACAAAATCTAAACAGGAGCGCTTCAGCGCTTTCCACCGCTACCACCAAGCTTGGTACCTTTGGTGGGCTTTGGGGCAGCACCTTTGGCAGTACCTTTTGAGGACTTGGCCAACATTTCTTGCTTCTTCACCTTCTTCTCATCCTTGGTCTTCTTGATACGCTCCTTGATCTCACTATAACGGATACAGAAATTCAAATATTTAAACATCTTGCAAAAGAAGCTTAAGAAAAAAAAATCACATATTCCCTTCTATACCCAGCTTTTAATCAAATCCCAAAATGGTACAGCAATTTGAAGTACACCCTAATTTAAACAGAAGTGAGAAGTTATGACATACCGAAGAGCAGCCTCTCTGGCAGCATCCCTGACCTCAGGCTTCTCAGCCCTCTTTTTCTGGATGACCTCAAGAGTGGCCCCCACAATAGACCTTGAGTAGGGCTTCTTGGCAGCTCTGCGCCTCTTCTTCACTCCCTCAGCTTGGATATCCTGCAATTGCTTGTTTGCCCTTTATTCATTCATTGAGTTCTTTCATTAGTGTTGCCATCTCTTAAACAATTTCTAAGATGCAACCAAGACACTGTACCAGTGATCAACATAAGGAAATAAGAGCAACAAGCAATTTATAAATTAACATAGTGCAATGATAATATTGTAATTTAACTAAAAGATCTATAAAAGTCATCTTGTGATATATTAATACATCCATCACCATATATCAAAAGAAAGCATGAGCAATCTAAGTAGTATAACAAAAGAAGAGATAGTGAAACTTATCAAACAGTACAAGTGCAATGTGAAACTTATCAAACTGTACAAGTGAAACTTATCAAACTATACAAGTGCAATGTGAAACTTATCAAACTTAATACTTGAAGGGTCTCCAGAATAGATAGTGGTGCCTTACTCAGAGATTTCATTTTCACAACCACAGAGTACTGTAAGAAGCAAAGACAAGTGGGTTGAGACCTTGGACTACAAATTTGAAAGGGGATTGGTTCAGTTCATACGAAAAAAGGGAGGGCAATTTAGAAATTTTGCACTGGAATATCTATAATCTGAAATAGAAGAACTTCAATTCATATCCAGCTACCAAACAAAGAAAAATTATCAGTTTACTAAATACTTGTGCACTTCTGTCATTTCATCGAACTACCTTGTGTGCATGTAAGTTATGAACAATATGAGCAATTAGATTAAAATATGAACAATTAGTTATGAACAATATGAACAATTAGACTAAATACTTGGCATATCTCTAGGCAATTTTCATCAAACATTCGAAAATTAGATTAAAAAATGAAACCAATTTTCATCAAACATGAAACCACTAAGATTTCTTGACATAACAAAATACAGGGACAATATTCCATATAAATAAAGGAAGTTAAATCAAAATACTCTTGTCAACAGTAATATGAATTTATTCACATGATTTGAGCTGGTGATTACAGATTCTCCAAAAGGTCGGACAACAACAACTATTACAAAAAATCGACGAAATTGGTAGAGAAAGAGATAGCACAGAGGAGAGGGCCTTACCAATAGCAACGACATTTGTTCAACGGCACGACTCTAAACACCGTCTCGCCTCCATGTGTCTTTCCTTTGGTAGCGGAGAGAGGGCACAAGTTTCGGCACGGAGAGGACGGGATGATAGGAGCGGTGATAGTGCTGATTGAACGGAGGGAAATTTGTAACAGGGAAGGGTCGATCGATTGCGGAGGAGAGATGGTGGGGAGGTGGGGGCAAGAAAAACCCTAGCAAGGATTGGGGCGGGGCTGGGAGGGGAGAAGCGTTCGCTTCAATTGAACTTTAACAGAGAGCGCGATTTCAATTTTTCCATCTCCGTTAACCTAAAATCAGCGCTCCATATTGTGCACGAATTTTAAAGCAATCCGACGATGCAAAATACCGTAGCATATTTTGGAGTTAGCTACGCGCAGCATGCTAGTCAATTAAAATGGGTACAAAATTCAATGGTCTAAGTATGACTATTTTTTGTAAAATACTTAATAAATAGTAAAAAAATTCAAAAAAATGTAAAATTTGATCTGCAAGCACATTTTATTGTGGAGATCATGTTGAACGGTTTGGATCGACGATTTGGACTTTGAAATGAAAAAAATAGTTGTTGTAACTTTGTTGTAACTTGATTCCTCCTCATATATATATTACATTATTAGTTCTTTTAATTCAAAATATATTTATTCAATTAATTATCATGAAACTATAATTTTTCACTTCTTTAAGTAAACAAGTCTTCTTTCATGTCTATGTTTCCAATTTGGTGACAATTAAGGAAAAGGTAAACGTGAGATAGATTGGGAAGGTAAACGGGAGATGCATATCATCAGTTCTCCAACCAGGCCATTTTGGGTAACCCTCCTTTGTTTCCATTGAATGGTATAAATAAACACTCGCACCCATTGGTAACCCCTCCTTTCTCTACTTTGGCAGCTCTTCCTTTGATTATATATTTTTCACCTAGATCTCCATTCTTATATTAAGGACACAGATATTCTAATTCACCGACGGTTTTGAATTAAAGATAAAATTTTAGATTTAATATCAACCCTCCGATCAAATATTCTGATTTTATGCATTTTTTTTTTATATTTTTACATATAGAAATCTAAATTTATTTAGACACGTACTTGCCACACGTACTCTTCACATTAAATTGTATCATCTTTTTTATTGGTCCTGATTTCTTTCTAATTAAATGTCATTTAAGGAATTTTTGAATTGATTGATAATTGGTTGATCATGTCTTAATTTTCTTTCTATTTTTTATATCATTTAAGGAATGTTATTTTTCATTTAATATGTCATTTTGTTTGAGATTTTTTTTATGAAAATATGTCAAAAAGATAAAAAAAATATATGTCATTTAATGAATGTTATTTATGTGTAGATGTCATTTAAGAAATATTATTTACCATCTAGTCTGAATTTTTATGAAAATATGTTATTTTGTATGAGATTTTTTTGTTCTCTTATAATATATTTCTGTTGCAACGCACAGGTACAATACTAATATTTAAAAAAGTGTACTAATACTACTGTACATGACAAAAAACAATGTTTTGGAGCAGAAAAGTATTGGTGCATTGGTATAATCATCTTTAAATGGTGTATACTATACATAAACAAAAAAGAAAACCAAAAGATGGTTAATTTTTATAATCCTCACGTATGCATTTAGCAATAGTGTGTATATTCTAAAAGTATGCATATATTGGTAAAATAATCTCAAATGGTGTGTACTTAAACAAAAAAATAAAGATAAAAAGATGGTTAAATCAGTCTGATTTATGCTATTTAGTTTTGCATTTAGTAATAGTCTTTTATGTTTGTGCTAAAAGTTAACACCCAAATATATTGAACATAATAAAGGTCTCTGCATATGAAATGTGATTTATGGTTCAATAGATTTTAAAATTTAAATTGTAGATATTGTTGGGTCTGGAGCCCAGATATCTTACTCCAATGGTCTTAGCACATTCTAAGCATTTTTTTGCAAGATAATTCAACCAAATTAGGTTTTTCACTCAACCTCTCTTGCTCCTAGAGCAAATTTAAACTGTTATAGTAATTAAATTGAACCAATGTGTCATGGATTCTAAAAAGAGAAGCAGCAGCTTGGGGCAAAATATCAAATAGACATATATAGTTTACACGTGGTTCGTGTAGGTTTCATTTTGAAGATATGACTTGGTTCATCCATCGTGTATGGTCCATATCCAGCCAGATTTATTTCTATGAAAATTCGGACTTTTCTACTTGTCTGTCAATAATTCAATATATGTAGATGAACTAATAATTTTTTTCTTAAATTGTTGAAATACTTCAAGCATGAAATAATTTTTTACATGATTTTATGATCGGCAGTACTAGAATCTTGATAAAATAGAGTTTTCAGAGTAAACAGATCAGTTTTTACAACTTCTTTCTATTTTTTTTTTTTGAGGAAAAATAGGGGTCTGGGCCCATATTTGATTGATAATATTTGTTACAAAAGGGTTTGTAACGCAAAAGAGAAAAGTAATGTGCTCAAAACATTTTGAGCTAAAAATAAGGAAGAAAGAAAATTAAATCTAAGAAGTAGAAAGAAAGTAAGAAAGCTGTAAATATAAATTTTAAAAACTGGTAAATGATGAAGCACCTCCTGACAGCTATTTTCCGACCATGTGTTGCCTATGTTGATGGATTTCCTCAATTAATTGTTCCATCTCTTTCGAGTTGTCCCTGAATGTCTGAGAGCATAGTTCGCGCCATATTATGAATTGTGCAATGAGGAGCGTCGATCGTATTTCCTGTTTTACCTGTTCTTTGAGAAGCAGATGTAGCGATGTTGAGCCTTGTACCGTGTACCAGTCCGGTACCACTCTGGTATATACTTCCAGTGAGAAGGGGCATTGACAAAATAGGTGAAAAACTGTTTCCCTATTCCTCTTGCACATAATACAGTGGTTTACCAGTTGCCACCCTCTTCGTGTTAGATTATCAATCGTCAGTATCCTGTTATTGCATATCAGCCAACCGAAAACCTCATATCAGCCAACCGTTATTGCATATCAGCCAACCGAAAGCTTCTTGCTATTTTTTAAGCACTAAAAACTTTTTTCTAATGAAAAAAAAATCTGAGTTTTATTGGCTGATTTATATATTTGCCACTTACGATTCCTATTTCGTTTTTCAATACCAAGCATTATATGGCCTATATTTTGTTGGTTATTAACTATTATATAAGACTTAAGAGAGATATAAGGGGAGATGGTTGTGGTGGCTCGCATGGCAAGATGATCGAGGAAACGAGAAATGAGGAAGAAAAAAGATAAAATTGAACAGCCCCATAATTAGTTAAAATGATCGAATCGATGCATGGTTTGTTACACAGGACTGTGAAAGCTCAAATTCAATGGTGTTTATTTTGTACCTTGTTGTTTTCGTAATCAATCAATAGAACAGAAATGGGATTGTGCGCTCGCGTTTATTTCTGTGCTGGCAGCGTGAATCGACATAATACACATAAAGTGTTTTGTGACATTGTTTTGCACATTTTCTTTAGTGAGCATGTTGGTGTACCCTACTAAATAATGCACATAAAGTGTTCTTAAAAAAAGCCGATCCTGACAATTTCATCAATCATGTAAATGTAAATTCCAAACCAAAATTACTTTTTCAATGGTTTTATAAATTGGAAATAACCCATATTTCATTAAAATGGTTTTGTTAGATAAGCTTTGTAACTGCCCTGTAGCTCAAAACATTTGAGCTGATGAAAGGTTTTGAAATTGAAACCGGAAGTAGAAAAAAAGAAAGAAATAAAATAAAAACAGAAATATTTCTAAGAGAATGATTAATGATGCTCTGAGAATTTCATCTGACCAGTTATTGTATCTCTTTAGATGTGTCTCAAAAGATTCGTGCGCATCTTTCTTGCCATATTACAAATTGTGTATTCTACAGTATTGCTCTTTCCTTCTATTGCATCTATTACAGATTTACGTATGATGTATTTCTTTGAGAAGATAAACTAACTCAACCTTTTAAGTTTGTATACATGAATGTTGTGGTAAATTGCATCTATTACTGATGATGTGTTTTGTAATTATACGATCCCAATTTTGTCAAATACCGCGCGAAATATCATGATTCAAGTGTATAACAACCACATATATAGATAGCATTGCAGGAAACCATATAGAAAAAAATTAATTAAGCCAACACTATATATACTTTTTAATATCCAAGTTGTACTAAGACTTGTGTGCAAAAGAAGTTCTCCATCTCTTTATATTCATCAGACATGCATTTTTTTTACAAACCCTAATCGCCAACCAATTCAACGTTGTTCTTTCTCTCTCACAAATGTCAGAGGGAACCATTCCTCTCCTTCCATCAATCGATGACTGTTGAGAAATAAAGATTGAAAGTAAATAATCATAGGCTCAGACCCGTGAGGGTATTTTCCATCATCGCCTAGTTTAGAAAAAATAAAGAGCTCACTGTACAGGAACTTCAATTTATTTTTCTGTTTAGGAACTGTACCGTTACATTTATGTACGGACAGATGTTTTAGGACCGTTATACCTTCTGGCTATAAAGCTTGTAACCAAGAGTGAGAAACTAGTGATTCAACAAGAAAGCTATTTTCATCATATTAAATCTCTCAAACAACCCTTATTAATTTCAACATGGTATCAGAGCACCTCTGATCCAGAGAAAGCTTCCGCATAATTTCTCCAATCAGCCAAATTTGAAAAAATACTGTCAAAATGGCAACTGATATACCAGATCCAACTCCTCAGATTCAAAATCAAACCAACACAATACAAAGGCATTATGCCGATTTCAATTCATCCCAAAAATTAACCAATGTGCCTCTGAATGGAAAAAATTACATACCATGGGCCAAAGCAGCCAAAGTCACTCTCAAAGCAAAAGGCTTGCTCGGGTACATCAATGGCAACAAAAAAAGACCCAAGGAAGGTACTGATGCTCAAGAAGAGTGGGATATGATAGATAGTCAAGCAATGACACTTATCACCAACTCCATTGAACCACAGCTATCTACCTCTTTCTGGGCTTGTGAAACAGCAGCTGAGCTGTGGCAAGCAATCGAGAAGCAATACAGCGATCAAAAAAGCCATTCTCAAATTTACCAACTCAAAAACGAAATAGCCAAAATCACACAAGAGTCAAGAGATATACCTGAGTTAATCGGGCATATAATAGCCAAATACGAAGAACTCAAATTATACATACCACCAACCATTGACCTGACTGTGCTTCAAGAAAGAGAGGAGATGGACAAAATATACACCTTTCTGGCAGCTCTTGACTCTAGCTATGAAGCCGCTAGAGCTCAAATTCTCCTTTCCACTGAAAAAATGACATTTGATGATGTCACAGCCCGCATCCGACAAGAGGCAACGAGGCGAGTTGCAATGAAAACTGCCGACTTGAACCCAAAGTCGGAGGCTCATGCCTTCTCAGCTCAAAATCTCAACGCCAACAGAGGAAGAGGTAAGGGGGAGGCTGATAAGTGCTCACACTGTAAGAGGGACGGACACACTCAAAATCAGTGTTGGGTACTCTACCCCCACCTCCGACCTAAGAGATATGATCGAAACTCAGAAGCGGCGAAGAAGAAGAGTTTTTTCAAAAACCCAGATTCGAAAGAGGGGGAGAGAAGGGGGCTGATTTCAGCGAAGGAGGAGACGAGCGGAAATGAAAGGGAGATAGGGTTCGGCGCAGGGGTTGACTCAACTGAAGAGGCTGGATCAAGTCGGAACGAGATTGACCGACTCGACAGACTCGAATCTATGTTGGCTGCGCTGTTGGGCCAAAAAACGGGCCAAGGTTCATCTAAAACTCAATTAAATTATGAATTCAAAACCAGCCCAGCAAAAGCAATGTTTAGAAAAGACACAGGAAAACTCATAACCAGAGAGCAATTTCAGAAGGTAGACCTTAAAAATAAATGTCTAACTATAGGTCTTTCAACCAAAAATGCCCCTCAGAATTATACCAGATGGGTTCTTGACTCCGGAGCAACCGATCACATGACCGGAAATCAAAATTTGTTAAAAAATTATTGCAAAATCAACGGTGAACAATATTTTACGGTTGCTAACAATGAAAAAATTAAAATTAAAGGATGGGGCATGATTAGCATTCTTTCTAAAAAATTCCTTCAAGATGTTTTTTATGTTGAAAATTGTTCTGTGAATTTATTATCTATTAGCAAACTTGCTAAAGAATTAAATTGTGAGATTATTTTTAAAGATAAAAATGTCATTTTTCAGGATCTATTCACCAAGGAGAAGATTGGTGAAGGATTTTTAGAAAATGGATTATATTTTTTGGATAGCAACAAGACTATTTTCAATACTAGGAAAAATGAAGATTTAAGTAAACTTTGGCACAAGCGGGTGGGACATCCTTCCGACAAGATACTTAAACACTTGTTTAATTTTACTAATATTAATTGTAGCAAATGTGAAGTTTGTAAACTTGCTAAGCATACAAAACTTCCTTTTTGTAATTCAAATACTAAGAGTAATGGAATTTTTGAGTTAGTACATTCCGATGTTTGGGGACCCGCTCCCGTAACCTCTTACAATGGTTTTAGATATTATGTTATATTTATCGATGATTTTTCAAGAACAACTTGGATATATTTGATGAAAACTAAAAGTGAAGTTTTCTCGCATTTTCAAACATTTGTAAATTTTGTAGAAATTCAATTTGACAAAAAAATCAAAACTTTTAGAACGGATAATGGGACGGAGTTTATAAATCAAAATTTTCTAGATTTTGTAAAACAAAAAGGTATCATTCATCAAACTTCTTGCATTTATACCCCCCAACAAAATGGTATTTCCGAAAGGAAAAATCGTCATCTACTTGAGATGACAAGAACACTTCTATTTCAAAATAATATTCCAAAGATTTTTTGGTCGGAAGCCGTTCTCACCGCAACCTATTTGATAAATAGGTTACCTAGTGCCATTTTAGATTTTAAAAGTCCTTTTGAAATATTATATAGAAAAAAGGCTAATCTTGATCATTTGAAAATTTTTGGTTGCACTTGTTTTGTTCATAAGAATAGAGTAGATAAATTAGATTTCACCTCAATAAAAACATATTTTTTTGGTTACTCTCTCGAAAAGTAAGGATATAAATGATATGATCCCAAAACAAGAAAACTTTACATCTCAAGAGATGTAACATTTTTTTAGAATGAATCCTTTTATGACAAAATTGAAGAAAATCAATTATTGTCAAACGAGTTTGTCTTACCTTGTGTTACTAATCTAGAAAGAAGAGAAGTTCTTCTTGAAAATAATGTTGAGATAGGTAATCAAGGACTTGAAGGAAATGAACAACCATTGGAAGAGACCGAAGAAAATGAAAATCATGAAGGAACTCAAGAGGAAGAAAGATCCTTGAGAAGATCAAGTCGACAAACTCAACCCTCCACGAGATTAAGGGATTTTGTCACATATTCGGTACAATACCCCATACAAAATTATGTTTCTTATAACAATATTTCTCATGATCACTATGCATTCTTGAATTCTTTATCAAGAATGGAAGAACCAACCAACTATGAAATAGCAAAATTGGATCCAAAATGGTGCAAAGCAATGGAAGAAGAGCTCCATGCTTTAGTAAAAAATCAAACTTGGGAATTATGTTATTTACCAAAAAATAAAAAACCGGTTGGATGTAAATGGGTGTACAAAATTAAATACAATAGTGATGGCACCATTGAACGTTACAAAGCTAGGTTAGTGGCTAAACGTTATACCCAAACCCAAGGTATTGACTATCACGAAACCTTTGCACCCGTGGCCAAAATGAATACCGTAAGAATTCTTTTTTCCATTGCGGTTAATAAAAATTGGATTTTATACCAAATGGATGTAAAAAATGCATTTCTTCAAGGGACCCTTGAGGAAGAAGTCTATATGTCACTACCTCCCGGTCACAAAAAAGAAGAGATTTCTAACCTCGTTTGTAGGTTAAAGAAATCGATCTATGGATTAAAACAATCTCCAAGGGCATGATATGGCAAGCTTAATCATTTTTTATTATCTTGTAATTTCAAGATGAGTTTGTCCGATTCATCTTTGTTTACTAGGCACAATGAAAATGGTACCACCGTGGTTTTAGTTTATGTCGATGACATAATCATAACCGGAGATAACCAAATTGAAATTGAAGGTGTAAAAAGAAACCTAAAACAAAAATTTGAGATAAAAGACTTGGGTAAATTAAAGTATTTTCTTGGGATAGAAATTGCCCATTCGTCAAAAGGGCTATTTATATCTCAAAGAAAATATGTTCTTGATTTACTCAAAGAAACCGGTAAAATAGGTTGTAAACCGGCCATCACACCAATTGATACAAATATAAAACTCAATACCGAAGATGGTGAACCATTGAGTGATATAAATCAATTTCAAAGACTTGTAGGAAAGTTGATTTATTTAACCGTAACTAGACCGGATCTTTCCTTTGCCGTAAGCCAAATTAGCAAGTTTATGCATGCACCGAGATCACCTCACTTAGATGCTATTGATAGAATATTAAGGTACCTAAAAGGTTCTCCCGGAAAGAAAATTTGGATGAGGAAAAATGACACTAATGCAATATGTGGCTATTCCGATGCAAATTGAGCCGGAAGTTTCGATAGAAAATCGACGACCGGCTTTTGCACATTTGTAGGCGGAAATTTAGTCACATGGAAGAGCAAGAAGCAAAGTGTTGTAGCGCGGTCAAGTGCAGAGGCAGAGTATCGTGCCATGACATCAACCGCAAGCGAATTGACGTGGATTAAGCAAGTGCTAACCGACTTGAATGTCAAGATTGAAGAACCGATGAAAATGTTTTGTGACAATCAAGCGGCAAGACACATTGCAGCAAATCCAATCTTTCACGAGCGAACCAAACATATTGAAGTGGATTGCCACTACATTCGAGAAAAAATTCAAACTAAAGAAATAGAAACTCCATTTGTCAAGAGTGAAGATCAATTGGCGGACATACTCACAAAGGGATTAAGCTCCAAGGTTTTCGAAAATATTCCATGCAAGCTAGGATTATATGATCTCTATAATCCTAGCTTGAGGGGGAGTGTTGAGAAATAAAGGTTGAAAGGAAATAATCATAGGCTCAGACCCGTTAGGGTATTTTCCATCATCGACTATTTTTAGAAAAAATAAAGAGCTCACAGTACAGGAGCTTCAATTTATTTTTCTGTTTAGAAACTGTACCGTTACAATTATGTACGAACAGAGTTTTAGGACCGTTATACCTTCTGGCTATAAAGCTTGTAACAAAGAGTGAGAAACTAGTGATTCAATAAGAAAGCTATTTTCATCATATTAAATCTCTCAAACAACCCTTATTAATTTCAACAATGACACAATCGAATCATGCATGACGGGGCGCCGTATAACCCACCTCATCCCGTCCCTGCTAGTCGCACTAGCTTGGGTCTTTGATGCTCAACAAACTTTCATCTCCGTTTTTACCGATGTAGAGCCAATGTGGCATTGCAAGAATCCCGAAGACACTATTTGCTCTTTTTCTTCGAGCCCATGCAACCTTGAAAAAAACTCTTGGGCGTGGGACTCTCCGACTTATAGTTCTGTGGTGTCTGAGTGGGATTTACAGTGTTCAGCTCCAGCTCTTGTGCCGCTGCCCGCATCGGCATTTTTCATGGGGTGTCTTATTGGTGGATTGTTGGTCTCTACATTAGCAGATTCCATTTTTGGAAGAAAAAGGTGGTTGTTTACGTGATTTTTTATAATTATGAATTATCTCACGCACCTTGTAACATTTCAAAATGTCACACTTAAACCTATTAAGCATAAATTCTTACTAATACTCTTACATAACCCTGAAGCTTGTAATTTAAGCTTATTCCATATTAACATTATTTTTTATTAATTCACATATATAAAATGATGTCTTTAGAAAAAATATACATATAAGAACATAATTAACATCCTAGTGATAAAATAGTGATGGCAGTTCAACTATCATACTTCAGTGATTTTGCATGACTACTTCCGATTTTTTTTAAGTTTTCCATGCTTTATGTGATGTAATATATTGAGGGGGCTGCACATTGCACCACATTGATTAAAATGAATAATATGCTGCTATAGATTACAACTAACTACTAATTTTATTTTGTGGACAAGGTTTATATAGTTCTTGGTTATGACTGTTCATAACTCTGCTTCTCATGAAAATCTAGCATTAATTAAGGCTTCTTTGCCTCTAAAATAGACAATCAACTTAATATGTTACTACATGCATTCTATCAGCTTATACCTACATATGTATATGTTGGGAAACATGAGCTCCTTTATAATGTTAACTACAATTACATATCTGTTAAGTAAAAATACATAATTGTTAACTACTAAATTTTAATTGTTTTATATATAGATATATCTTTACATAATTGTATATAAATAATTAAACTTTGGTCATAAATAATTATGTATTTTTAATTAACAGATCATAAGGAGGTGAACAGTTGGGTGAACTCATGGAAGTTTGTTTGCAATTAGGCATTATATTTGAGGACACATATCTCCAAGAAAATTTGGCAGGCCAGATACAAAAATCTACATCCATAAAAGAATTTGCAAACACCTTGAAATAAAGATGCAAGCAATTATTTTTAGCATACAGTGATGAATTCTCTTATAATATGTCACATCATGGCAGGTTGCTTGTTTTCTCTTGCTTGGCCATGTCAATGGCTGGAATTTTGAATTCGGATCCAGTGCATTAACCCAATTTTTGAGTTTTGATCCAAACCGTCCAAGATGCTTTAACACGAATCTTAAAGGGCCTGGACCCCACAAATAATACTGGCCCCCTGCGCTACCACCGAATAGGCACCGGACACGTCTAAACTCAAAAATTGGGTTACTTTAGGGGATCCGGACTCTGGAATTTTAGCAGTGTTTTCTCCAAACATCTGGATTTATGCAGCAATGCGATTTATTTGCTGTTTTGCTCGAGCTACTGTCGGAACATGCGCAATGGTTCTATGTACGGAGATTGTCGGAAAGAAATGGCGAGAAATTGTCAGCATTGTCAGTTTCGTTTGCTTCACTCTAGGTTTCTTATCGCTTCCAGTGATAGCATATCTATGTCGAATGGTATCATGGCGGTTCTTGTATCTTTGGACATCGATTCCTTCACTATGCTATACTGTTCTAGTCTATTTTTTCGTGCAAGAGTCTCCAAGGTATGTGTTAATTAATCAGAATTTCATTTTTATATTAAATTAATTTATTGAAGAATTTAAGCAATAGCTGAGTTCATTAATTATGAGGAAAATCATCATCTCTTTCGATTAAAATTTAATATAATAAGTTAGTTAACATTGGAATTTGTCAACTACTCATATATGAATTTACACCATCCCTGAACCTAGATAAAGTACTCATATATGAATTTACACTATCCCTGAACCTAGATAAACAAGTTAACATACACTAAGTAAACATCTGAAAATAATTATTTTGAAGGGACATTATTATGTAAAAATGTAAGAAAACATATATTACTTTATATATGATGTCAAAGATAGGTTTTTTCAAATTAACCATTTCCTGAGGTCATTTCTGAAAAGTACTGTTCTTCTCTCTCTTTATTTGTGGTAGAAGTGATCTCTATTCATATAAAGAAATGTATGGACATATATTTGAAAACTTTGTCTTCATTTCTTCGTTTTCTTGCTACCTCTGTATATGCGAGCTATTTTGTATCTATACAAATTTTGCAAATACATGGTACATGGGATTGTATTCAATAATAAACCAACCAACACCTGTACGGAAGATACAATATCAGTGTCGACACATCAGTGTTGGTTTCTTTATAAATAATAGACACATCGTTTAGTAGCTTTCAATGTTGGATGCTTATTGCGAACCGACATTGATAGTTAAGATTTCGTGTCGGATGCTTGTTGCGAACCCTGCCATCAAAAAAGCTCTAAATGCAGAATAATCATTAATTAATTGCACCGAAATTGAAGTCAACTAAGATGAACAATCTAATTCTTTTTTTTCTTTTTTTTTTGAAAGAAGCGGGTATAGACCCGCCGATTTCCATTGCTAAACGAAAACCAGATTGAACAATCTAATTATAATCTTCATTTAATTCACAATATCAGATGGCTCTTAGTGCGCGGCCGCAAGGACGAAGCCATACAAACACTCAAAGCGATTGCCGCACTAAATGGCAATCACATTACCTCAAGCTTCTCCAAACTACACTTTTTTGACGAACCGACATGCGATAATGGTGTACTTTCCACCATGAAAATGTTGTGGGAGAGAAAATGGGCCAGGAGAAGACTCATTACCATCATGACGGTTGGCTTCGGAGTAGGGCTATGCTATTTTGGCATGCCTCTAAATGTCGGTAACCTCGGATCAAACCTCTATATAAGCGTCACATTGAATGCTCTCGCCGAATTTCCTTCATCTTTGTTAACGTTTTTTCTAGTTGGTAAGATCAACAGACGAAGCTCGTTGCTCGCACTGACAACAATCAGCGGCATCTGCAGTTTATTTTGCGTCATGAACAACAACGTAATATCTGAGAAGGTACAAATGGTGATTGAAGTGGTATCGTTTTTTGGTGCTTGCACAAGCAACGAGTTGTTTCCGACTTGCGTCAGAAATTCTGCGCTTGCTTTGATACGACAAGCATTGGTTCTAGGAGGCGTTCTGGCACCAGTGTTGGTCGTGAAAGGACGAAAGAAGAAATTATGGTCATTTGGAATTTTCGGGCTTGCGATTTGCTGTTGCGGCTTGTTCACGGTGTGTTTGCCGGAGACGCGAGGGAGGAGCATTTGTGACACCATGGAGGAAGAGGAGTACAAAGAGGCTGATAACCAAGCAAGGAATGATCCTTAATTAATTGAGAGGTTAGTTTGGATGGTTTAGTTAATTTCAATATGGAGGAAAAGCAATGTATGAGTACTAGTTGCATGAATTTTTTTTCAAGGTCGGTAGATGATCGTCTACCAACAATTGTATTGAAATTTCAATAAAATAAATTAAGTTAAGAGGTGGTTGTTTAATTAAGTAGTAACCTTTTAAGTCAATATTACATGGAGAAGGTTTTATGCTATTACAACAGTAAAGGGATATTATGCTATATATATTAAGTCAATATTCATTGATATCCAGCGCTTTTAGTCCATGCCAATGGTTTATGCTATTATCATTGATATACAACAGTGCTCGCTCAACATGTTCTTTGCTTGATTCTCTGTCATTATCTGTATGAAGGGTTGATATGAGGTATAATACCACTGTGAAGAAACCGTAGCACCGAACTTCTATTCAGTGGGTTATGACTTATAATTCACAACCAGATGGGCAATTTTGGATTTTTGGGCCTACAAGGCTACAACACATTAAAATAAGAAAGAACGTTGAAGCAAATCAGGAAATGAATGCCTCAGCCCAAGTAGGTGGGCCCACACAACTACAACTTTTGGACCAATAAGAGGGCGACGCGTTGGTCAGCATCGGCTGTCGTGGTACGGGATCTCTTGTGGCAATCGCCGCGTCTTTCTTGTATTAAAGTTCTTTATGTACAAAGATATAAAACCGTTGGATATGATCTACATCATTTTATCTATGTGCTCATAAAAAATTATCACATTTTGATTTTGTTTTGATTGTCATCAAGAGCTTGTAAAAAACGTACTAATGTGGATAATTTCTAGACGTTGATTTTTCAACTTATTGATTCACATAAAAACAAAATCGAAATGTGATAATTTTTTATGAGCACATAGATAAAATGATGTAGATCATATCCAACGGTTTTATTTTGACTTTTAAGTTTTAAATTTTGAGTTATTAAAGTTTTTAAAAATGGAGGCATGGTGGAGGCACAAAAAATGGAGGCATTTGAACCCTCCTCAAGATATATACATATACATATATATATACATATACATATATGAGGAGGGATCGGATGACACCTCTTTTTGGTGACATCTCTTTTACCACATCCATTTTTTTCATTTTCAAAGTCCAAATCGTCGATCCAAATAGTTCAACATGATCTCCACAATAAAATGTACTTGCAGATCAAATTTTACATTTTTTTGAATTTTTTTACTATTTATTAAGTATTTTACAAAAAACAGCCATACTTAGACCATTGAATTTTGTACCGATCTTAATAAATAGTAAAAAAATTCAAAAAAATGTAAAATTTGATCTGCAAGTACATTTTATTTAGATAATCATGTTGAACGGTTTGGATCGACGATTTGGACTTTGAAAATGAAAAAAATGAATGTGGTAAAAGAGATGTCACCAAAAAGAGGTGTCATCCGATCCCTCCTCTATATATATATATATATATATACATATATATATATGAGTGAGGCTATGGTGCTATGCATAGCACCAATGGCTAGTGTACTATGGCTCAATATGGTACTTTTTAAAATCCTAACGGTCGATCCGAACCGTTCAATGTGATATCCATATGAATGTACTTGCAAACTAAATTTTATATTTTTTTGAATTTTTTTACTATTTTTTTAGATAGGTAGAAAAATCAGTGTTTTCTGAAAATTCTGGACCATCAAAATTCTACCTATCTAAAAAAATAGTAAAAAAATTCAAAAAAATATAAAATTTAGTTTGCAAATACATATTCATATGGTTATCACATTGAACGGTTCGGATCGACCGTTAGGATTTTAAAAAGTACCATATTGAGCCGTAGTACACTAGCCATCCGTGCTATGCATAGCACCATAGCCTCACTCTATATATATATAGAGAGTGGCTAATATCAAAACGTTTGTTTCTAGCCTCCGGTGCAACCAAGTTGTTTTTGGGTTTTCAAAGTCCAAATGGTCGATCCGAACCGTTCAACATGTTCTCTATATTGAAATGTGCTTGGAGACTAAATTTTATATTTTTTGGAATTTTTTTGCTATTTATTAAGCCACTTTGAAAATTGCTGATCACATGGTCCAGAATTTAGTTGCACTGTTTTTACTGTTCACCCGGATCAGCAAATTTCAAAGTGGCTTAATAAATAGCAAAAAAATTCCAAAAAATGTAAAATTTGGTCTCCAAGCATATTTTAATATAGATTAAACATCTAACGGTTCACATCGACCGTTTGAACTTTGAAAACCCGAAAACAACTTGGTTGCACCGGAGGCTAGGAACAAACGTTTTGATATTAGCCACTCTATATATATATATATATATATATATATATATATGTAGGAAATTGCTAATATGCTATGCATAGCATAGAGGGCCTCCGTGCTACGGCTCAATATTTGAGTTTTCAAAATCCTAACAGTCAATCCAAACCGTTCAACATGATCTCCATATGAATATGTACTTGCAAATCAAATTTTACATTTTTTAGAATTTTTTTACTATTATTTTAGATAGGTAGAAAATCACTTGATCTGAAAATTTGTACCATTCAGATCAAGTGTTTTTCTACTATTATTTTAGATAGGTAGAAAATCAATTGATCTGAAAATTTGTACCATTCAGATCAAGTATTTTTCTACCTTATCTACAAAAATAGTAAAAAAATTCTAAAAAAATGTAAAATTTGGTTTGCAAGTACATATTCATATGGAGATCATGTTGAACTGTTCAGATCGACCGTTAGGATTTTGAAAACTCAAATATTGATCCGTAGTACGGAGACCCTCTATGCTACGCATAGCACCGTAGACACTTCCTATATATATATATATATATATATATATATAGGAAATTGCTAATATGCTATGCGTAGCATAGAGGCCTCCGTGCTATGGCTCAATATTTGAGTTTTCAAAATCAAAACGGTCGATCCGAACCGTTCAACATGATCTCCATATGAATATGTACTTGCAAACCAAATTTTACATTTTTTAGAATTTTTTTACTATTTATTAAGCCACTTTGAAAAAACAGTAATTTGTACACAACAGTAAAATCTTCTGGACCATTGGATCAGCGATTTTCAAAGTGGCTTAATAAATAGTAAAAAAATTCTAAAAAATGTAAAATTTGGTTTGCAAGTACATATTCATATGGAGATCATGTTGAACGGTTCAGATTGACCGATTTGATTTTGAAAAGTCAAATATTGAGCCGTAGCACAGAAGCCCTCTATGCTATGCGTAGCATATTAGCCATATTCTATATATATATATGAGGAGGGTTCCACTGCACCCTCTTTTGATGCACCTAAATGCACCCAAAACTCATATGGTGCATTTTCAAAGTTCAAATAGTCGATTCGAACCTTCCAACGTGTTCTTCATATTAAAATGTGCTTGGAGACCAAATTTTACATTTTTTGGAAATTTTTTACTATTTTTTCCGAATTTTTGATTAAACTAAACAATAATTTGAAATTCAGCAAAGTGATGATTTTCAAAAATTCTGAAAAAATAGTAAAAAATTTCCAAAAAATGTAAAATTTGGTCTCCAAGCACATTTTAATATGAAGAACACGTTGGAAGGTTCGAATCGACTATTTGAACTTTGAAAATGCACCATATGAGTTTTGGGTGCATTTAGGTGCACCAAAAGAGGGTGCAGTGGAACCCTCCTCATATATATATATAGATATATATATATATATAGATAGATATATATATATATATATATATATATATATATATATATATATATATGAGGAGGGATCAAGTTACAACAAATTTGAGTTACAACAAAGTTACAACAATCATTTTTTTCATTTTCAAAGTCCAAATCGTCGATCCAAACCGTTCAACATGATATCCACAATAAAATGTGTTTGCAGATCAAATTTTACATTTTTTTGAATTTTTTTACTATTTATTAACTATTTTACAAAAAATAGTCATATTCAGACCATTGAATTTTGTACCCATCTTAATAAGTAGTAAAAAAAATTCAAAAAAATGTAAAAGAAAATTTGATCTGCAAGCACATTTTATTTAGATAATCATGTTGAACGGTTTGGATCGACGATTTGGACTTTGAAAATGAAAAAAATAATTGTTGTAACTTTGTTGTAACTCAAATTTGTTGTAACTTGATCCCTCCTCTATATATAGATAGGCTATTGTACTTCGCGAAGTAAAACCCCCGTTTACTTCACGCTCATATTTTCATTTTGAAAATCCAAACAACCGATCCGAACCGTTCAACATGTTCTAAATATTGAAATGTGCTTGGAGACTAAATTTTACATTTTTTGGAATTTTTTTACTATTTATTAAGCCACTTTGAAAATCGCTGATCCACTGTGAACAGTAAAAAACAGTAAAATTTTCTGGACCACCGGATCAGCGATTTTCAAAGTGGCTTAATAAATAGTAAAAAAATTCCAAAAATGTAAAATTTAGTCTCCAAGCACATTTCAATATTTAGAACATGTTGAACGGTTCGGATCGATTGTTTGGATTTTCAAAATGACAAAATATGGCCCGAAGTAAACGGGGGTTTTACTTCGCGAAGTACAATAGCCCATCTATATATATATGAGGAGGGTTCCAATGCCTCAATTTTTCATGCCTCCACCATGCCTCCATTTTTTAAAACTTTAATAACTCAAAATTTAAAACTTAAAAGTCAAAATAAAACCGTTGGATATGATCTATATCAATTTATCTATGCACGTGTAAAAAATTTATGACATTTCAATTTTGTTTTGGTTGTCATCAAGAGCTTGTTAAAAACGTACTAATGTGGATAATTTCTAGACGTTGATTTTTCAACTTATTGATTCACATAAAAATAAAATCAAAATGTGATAATTTTTTATGAGCACATAGATAAAATGATGTAGATCATATCCAACGGTTTTATTTTGACTTTTAAGTTTTAAATTTTGAGTTATTAAAGTTTTAAAAATGGAGACATGGTGGAGGCATGAAAAATTGAGGCATTGGAATCCTCCTCTATATATATATATGTTCGCCAGACGAACATTATTTGGACAGAGTTGCAGACATCAATCACAGGGGACTAAAGGGCTAGGGCTGACTTGGTTGTATCATGTAATCGTAAAAAAAATTATAAAAATAATGAAAGACACTAATGACAGAAGTGATCACATCATGTCACATGTACTCATTATTTTTTTTTCAGATTTTTAATTCATAAAAAATAATAACAAAGGATGCTAAAAATATAAAAATATTACAAAATAAATTAAAATAAAATAATAATGTTGAAAATTTTGATATGACGTGATGTGACGTGCTATTTTCAATCGAAAAAAGACAAGTAACACACAAATCACGTTACATGACCATGACTGACACACGTAATATAACAAAACGGATTCTATATTTTCTATATTTTATAAGTAAATTCAGACCGTTCTTTTAACTTGACGTACATGAATTTCAAAACAGATTTTATTTTTCTATAGACACGGAATTGAGTTTAATTCGGCTGAGATTAATCTAGATTGCCCGTTTATATATATTTCACCTTAGGTATCTAGGGTGATACGGACTCATGAACGAGTGGGATCTGAAGTCAAACCGAATATTTTTCCCAAGGCTCTCTCCACTCTTTAAGTGCGTATTATGTGAGATCTCATTATATTTTGCGTGACCGATGTTTTCGGTGCCTATTCGGGCCGCAAGGGGTCAGTATTATTTGACCTTTGAGATGCGTGCAAAACATATTTGAACGATTGATATTTTTCAAAAAGTTACACAAATATGAGATATCTCATAGGATGCGAATTCCCACTCTCTCCCGTTTGAGCCACAATTAATAATTAGAGGTGCTACTTTTATCCGATTACCCGGATCCGATCCGGAACCGAACCGGATCCGACCTGGAACCGACCCGGATCCGGTTAATTTGGGTAGGGTATGGTTTAAAAAATATAACCGGTTAAATGGGTACGGTTACAAAATTAATAATTTAATATCCGATTCGGATCCGAACCGGAACCGATATTGTAATGGATAGGATATGAGTTTGAATTAGTTATCTGACCCATAACCGAATCCGACCCGATACCCATATAAATACCCGATAAAACATATATTAATAACTTTGAAAATACAATTTTACATATAATCAAATTAACAAATGTCATGCCAGTAATCACATTTTGCATATTAATTTTTTAATAAAATTTATTGCTCTGAATATATCTTTCAATATCTGCCTTATATATCATCTGCATAATCATGAAAATTTATTGCTCTGAATATATCTTTCAATATCTGCCTTATATATCATCTGCATAATCATGAAAATTTATTGCTCTGAATATATCTTTCAATATCTACCTTATATATCCTCTGCATAATCATGAAAATTTATTGCTCTAAATATATCTTTCAATATTTGCCTTATATATCCTCTGCATAATCATGAAAATTTATTGCTCTCATTGATATGTCTTGCAATAAATCTCATTGAAATCAAATATCTGCCATAAATTTAATTCTCTATTAAAAAAATAGTATTAATATTCCATTCATGGATTTTTTGAATCATAGAAAAGGAAATCACCATCTCCAATATTTTACTTTCTCAAATTCTTGAGAGTTGTGACATATACCCGCTTCGGATCCGGAACCGCCCATATCCGGACCGGACCCGATAATCCACAAACAAGTTATGGGTATCTATCTATCCGGAACCGAAAGACTGGACCCGAAATATCTACGGGTAGATAGGTATCCGGATCCGGACCCGACCCGATTTGAAACAAATAAGTATATGGATCGAAATTTGGACCCGAACACTTTTAGGATACGGATCCAAATATAATAGTATCCAGACCCGACCCGACCCGATAGCACCTCTATTAATAATATGGGACTCAAGAGTTTATATATATATATATATATATATATATATATATATATATATATGTAACTTTTCTTTATGGGACTAACCATATTTGTTTTGAATCTAACAAATGACAATTCATTTTTACAATTATTAAAATTTAAATAAGAAATAATAATTATTCATATTTTATGAAATAAATACAGTTTATTTAATTATATAAAAATAAATATTTAGATGTTATGAAATAATAATTAATAAGTATTGAATGTTATTTTTAATCTACTTTATTTAATTATAATAATTATTTTTATTAAGAAGAAAAATTATGTAATAACCGACCATTTATTTTAATATATTCTCATAAATGATAGCAGTTATATATGCTGTTGGTTAAATGTTAATCCGTTTCATTGTTTCATTCATGGCACCATGTAACCATGTTGCACAATCGGTCAAGTCAAAAGTCCCCCTATCATCTAAGTCATCTAAGGTAACATAATATTTGAGATTGCATTCATATCATCTTACCTCGTTGTAGCATGAATATTAAAATGGTTCGTACATTTTATCTCAGAATTGGTCTCTGATTGCACGGTCCGGATCCAAACTCAAATATTCTGATACATCAGAGGATATTTAGAGGCCAAAATTTATACATTTTTTTAGCTTTTACTATTTTTTTAATAAGATAGAAAACACTACTTTTTATGGTCGAGAATCATTATATCAAGTGATTTTCTATATATCTAAAAAAGTACATAAACTTTAAATTTTAAGTATATTTTTACTATTTTGGCAGGAGGCGCAAGAAATGGAGGGGCTGAGGGCGTGATGTGCGAGGGGGATGGAGGCGATAGGGAGAGAGGAGGCCACCGGGGTAGCAATCTGACCTGTCGATAAGGAGAGCAGAGGCAATAGGGAGAGGAGACGGAGCAATAGGGAGGTGAGATGCGATGGACAGAGAGTGGGAGAAGATGGAACGGAGGAGTCTGTTTGTTTTAATTTTTCGCTGTTAGTTTCATCTAGCAATTTTTTCATGCGCAAATCTTAAAGCTCATCTTATGGTTCAAAAATGCATAGCACCGTAGCCCAACTCTCTCTCTCTCTCTCTCTCTCTCTCTATATATAATACCGCAGTCTCAATCAAAGTTAAATTAATGTATACGGAAAAATGTACATTATTATATGTAAATGTGAATTCTAACCTCTTCATACGAAGAAACGAAAGAATTATTATTTAATATAACGGCTGGTCGTCAATAGAACCAAACTATAATATATACTATGTGCTGAAGTGCTGAGAAGGTCGGTAAAATAGTAATTCTATGTGCTGAGACAAAGAAAATGCTAAAAACTCCAAAAAAAAAAAAAATATATATACTTCGTCCCCACATGTTTGGGCATGGTACTCTTTTCATGATATTTATCTCTATATATAATACAAGAGCTGCTAACAATCCAAAACAAAACCGAAATTTTTATTTATACCATAATAAAAAAAATCAAAACATCCTCATGTGGGAGAATTTCACATCTACTCAAGCCGCCAAACCAATCTGCGGCCCCATTCTTGAGGGGACGCAGATTGGCTTGGCGGCCCCTCAAAAGCCCAAAAATGCATTGTAATATTAAATATATTTATGTATTAAGGGGTCTCCAAACCAATCTGCGCCCCCAATAATGGAGCCGCAGATTGGCTTGGGGGCCGGTAGATATGGAATTTCCCATATTTTGGAGTGTTTTTGTTTTTTTAAATGGTATAAATAAAAATTTCGGAAAACAACTCATCAACAATAAAAACAAATTATATATTTGTCTCTTACTAATATTTTCTTGACACCTATTGATTCTTGAGACCTAGCTTCATTTTCTAGTTTTTTTTATCTTCTTGATGTCACATATTTAATCTTTTTATGTCTCTAATAAAACATCAAATTATTTAATTTTAATGCTATGTGCTTACTTAATTTGTACACGTGGTCTGAAGTGGCTAGACAAAGGTAAAGAGTTAAATTGTTTAAAATTAATTGGACATATATATAATTACTATCACATTTTTTATGGATATGACATGTGTTGTGTTTTTTCTCTTTTGAAATTGTTAAATTTGAAATCTCTTGATTTGGATAGTAGATTTGATTGATTGAAACTTCATTTAAAAAAAAAAAAATCCAAACTAAGTAGAAACCCTTGTTGAGTAACAAACAAAAAGAGCTTTTGTCTTGTCTAAACTCTAGAATCCAAAATATATATATCTACTTTTTGTGCAATTTGAACCTTTAACCAGAAATATAGTTGCTAAATGAACTAATGCTATTAACTTATGCAACCAAATAGCCAATTAGTATCTAGTATACTCTGTATACAAGGGACTGAGAACTGGATCCGTCCATTTTTCAGACCATAGCACTATAAATTGTTAATACTAATTTAAAACATACTATAAATTACAGTCAATTCTCAATTCTATAATTCCTCTGTTCCTTTGCTATTCTTAGTTCTTACTACTATATACTCCTAGCCGAACAGGGAACAGCCCATAACACTTTGTTTTGAAAGTTACAAAACCAGCGCCAAGGTTTCAAGAAACAAAGAAATTAAAAAAGAGCATGAGCTCCTCTCTCTCTCAACACTGACCCTCTGTCAACCTCCGCTCATCGCAAGTTTCTATACGTGTCGGATCTCCTCTATAGCTTCCATAGCTAATTGTACGATTTTTTCTCCCCCTCTAGGCCTCTACTCTGTTTATAGTCTTTCTCTGTTTTCCTTTGCTTTGCAACTAACAAGCAAAATCATAATCTTGCATCCTTTCTTGTTTATTTCTCTTACAACCAGGCTACGGAAAGAGAGATACATGCATGATGGAAGGGCCAAAAGAAGAAAAGAAGTTTTCTTGTAAGGTTTGTGAGAAAAGTTTTCCTAGTTATCAGGATCTCAGTGGCCATATGGGGTGCCAATACTCTGGTGATCTCAAGAGGAAGAAGAAATCCGCTTATGGAAATGAAGAACCGGAGGATCTCACCCCCGAATCCAAAGTGAAAGATGTTGCACTTACACGGCCATTAATAGATCTGAACGAGAAGCCTGATTGGTGGGAAAAAGAATCACTGAAAATTGACATCCCTGAATCTGGAGCTGAAGAAGTTGGACCTAAAAATCTTTCCCTAGAGACATGGCTTAAGGATAGAGAGAAAATTCAGGTGACAGATCCAGACTCAGAAGAGAAGGAACAGATCGAACAAGCAGCTAAACCAGAATCTGAGACTGATGTTTCGCTTACTGTACCTGTCCACAGGACATTGAATCAACGGCAGTTAATTTGTTCCCGTTTTCAATTGTGATGGTTATATTCAAAAGCAATGTGGGTTGGGCAACAATAACATGGAGGCGATCATGGTTTTAATTTAAGGTTGTTTTTCCTGATTTAGCAAGGAATTAGGATGTCAGTGGGGGATACTTTAAATGTTTCTAAGTTATGTTATCTAATGTCTCTAAAACAAAAATAGCTGCACCTTTATTCTTTTGTTTAATACATGGAGCTGGATGGTGAAAAGGATTCACAGATATTGGTTTGATTAGTGGTTAACTGAATTAAAGTATTCTGAGCAGCTTTATATCTTATATCTTTGATTACCCTTATTGTTCTTTGCTTGTTTGATTATTCATATCTTATATTATATGGAATATTATTTTTCTTCATTTACAGAGAATGATGGTTTCACACGTAATTGATGTATCATATGGTATATTTTGTATACTCTGTTATTATTTTATTGATAAGTATAAGCTGATTTCAACTTGTATGTTTATGTATGTGTTGAAGAGCAATTGTGTTTTCTAAATTGGTAAAGGTATTAGATAATCATCCCAGTTTCTATGCTGCAGAATAAATAACAATTGGATCAGTTCAGTTCAAGGTTAAGCAAGGGTGTGGGGATCGATCGGGTCGGGTTTGGAGAAAAAATATAATCGGTCATCATTATGGGATAGTTTAAGACTTTTAATGACCATTCATTTTAGATTGTACAATGGGTCTCAACTGAAACAAGTCTCTCAATCACAGTGCAAAAACAGGCTTGGTTCTAACAATGATTTGTTATAAGTTGCAATGAAGGAGGTGAGAAAAGACTATCCCTTCTGAAGGCCTATTTGAATTATTTAGTTATGTGCTGGTCATTGTGGGCTAATATAATTGGTAGTTTCTCTATCCAGAATCACACTATATAAGAATCAATGAAAAGACATGGTTTTATGTATAGAGAAGAGTTTATATGATAAAAGTGAATAAATAAAGATTAAGGACCTTGCTGTATAAAGTTCTGCCCACAAATGCTAGGGTATGCATGCAAAGTCACTAATTTCTTATTTATCCCCTTGCTGGTAAAGGAAACAGTAGGAGATAAGGAATTTTATCAGTGATATCAGTGCTCAGGTATATCAAAACCATGCTGGTACATGCACAAAGTTGCTAGCATGCATACAGCACATGAGATCAGTAATAATACCCTTTTAACACCTCTACTATCATGGAAATGGCCAAAAATGCCCCTCTGCTGAAAACTGGCAAATCAGACATAAACTCTGATTCTCTCAAAATAAGAAGCGCAGGTAGATAGAGAATTCCATTCCATGCAGTTTAGACCCAAATTTCGATTTATTTGGATTTCTCTACTATTTTATATGAATTTTTGAAGTTCATCTTTTAAAAGTTCTCAATGCTTTTCTTTTTCTTCTTCTTTTCAGCTGCTGGTACATAGGAACATGGTATTAAACTCTTTACCAGTACAGTATGCATATAGTACAGACCAAAATGAACATTTCTATATAAAGAAACCAAAATTCCATGTAGCCAATTAGCCAGAATAAAAATGACAAAATCAGTGACAGTCCAATATGGACTGACAGCCTCCTGTTACTAATCATCCTTTAAAATTACAAATAAAATTGCTAAAAATGTGAAACTCACATAGTGACTGCCCAAAAGGGTCTATAAGATAGTTATGCAATCAAATCATGTGCTCATGTTCAAAATTCTAAAGTGGTAAACCCATGACAGTTGACCTATATACCAGGGACTGATACAAAGATATGACCTATATACCAGGGACTGATACAAAGCCTTCTTCATGTCACATGAATATAAAATTTGACACAAATACACCTCAAACAGTGTACTACAAAGATATGAGCTCAAAATCATTCATCTTGTAAAGAAAACACAAGAAAAAGGTTAAGCCCAGAGCTCTCAGCTCATGAACTGTACTGCAGAAAATACTGACAAGTACCTCTCTTTGAAAATTGATAAAATGAAAGATAAAAGTGCAAATGACCTGAACTCTTATCTTTATTTTTTTGTTTAAGTACACACCATTTGAGATGATTTTACCAATATATGCATACATTTAGAATATACACACTATTGCTAAATGCATACGTGAGTATTATAAAAATTAACCATCTTTTGTTTTTTTTGTTTATGTATAGTATACACCATTTAAAGATGATTATACCAATGCACCAATACTTTTCTGCTCCAAAACATTGTTTTTTGTTATGTACAGTAGTATTAGTACATTTTTTAAATATTAGTATTGTACCCGTGCGTTGCAACAGAAATATATTATAAGAGAACACAAAAATCTCATACTAAAATGACATATTTTCATAAAAATTCAGACTAAATGGCAAATAACATTTCTGACATCTGCACATAAATAACATTCATTAAATGGCATATTTTTTTTTTTTATCTTTTTGACATATTTTATAAAAAAAATCTCAAACAAAATGACATATTAAATGAAAAATAACATTCCTTAAATGATATAAAAAATAGAAAGAAAATTAAGACATGATCAACCAATTATCAATCAATTCAAAAATTCCTTAAATGACATTTAATTAGAAAGAAATCAGGACCAATAAAAAAGATGATACAATTTAATGTGAAGAGTACGTGTGGCGAGTACGTGTCTAAATAAATTTAGATTTCTATATGTAAAATTATAAAAAAGATGCGTAAAATCAGAATATTTGATCGGAGGACTGATATTTAATCTAAAATTTTATCTTTAATCCAAAACCGTCGGTGAATTAGAATATCTGTGTCCTTAATGTAAGAATGGAGATCTAGGTGGAAAATATATAATCAAAGGAAGAGCTGCCAAAGTAGAGAAAGGAGGGGTTACCAATGGGTGCGAGTGTTTATTTATACCATCCAATGGAAACAAAGGAGGGTTACCCAAAATGGCCTGGTTGGAGAACTGATATGCATCTCCCGTTTACCTTCCCAATCTATCTCACGTTTACCTTTTTCTTAATTGTCACCAAATTGGAAACATAGACATGAAAGAAGACTTGTTTATTTAAAGAAGTGAAAAATTATGGTTTCATGATAATTAATTGAAAATAAAATATATTTTGAATTAAAAGAACTAATAATGAAATATATATATATATGATACTTAAGTAAATGCATTTTAACGGGAGCAACATAAGCATTGGCAGATCCATGTACAAATTGGGATAGGCAATTCTAAGAGGTTGGCTGAACTTTTTGTGCTTTCTAAGAGGCAATTCTAAGAGGTTGGCGGATCCATGTACAAATTGGGATAAGCATCTGACGGTGAGATCTATTATTACAATTCTAAGAGGTTGGCTAAACTTTTTGTGCCTTTTATTATTCAACACTTATATTTCGGTTAAATTTTTATCTAAATTTTGACTTCAATTTGCTAATTGCCTAAGAACAGTCCCACTTTGAATTGTGCCAAACGAATTTTTAATTAGCTTACTAAAAATATTTCAATGTTGTGTCAATTGATTTTATAATTATAATAGATTTTATAATAAACATAGTTATAGGGATTGAGTTGTAATTGTGTACCCATAAGTTAATAGGTTTGAATCCGATTAGCTATTTGAATCCGATTAGTGTCCTACCCTGACATAAATTATGGATTCGCCGCTGAACAAAAGTTTCCTAAATGATATCATTGAGTTGTTTCAACATTGTTGTTACAGAATCTTGACCATCCATATCTTGATTTCTTTAAACTAAAAAAAGAAAAAGAGAAGAAACTAAAAAAAGAATTGTGCTTCTAGTGTAATTGTGTTAGATAGTTTCATATTTTCAAAACACTATTAATTAACAGAGAAATGAACAGCATGTAAAACATTTTATAATGAAGGATATGAAATTTTCAATTTCTACATCGAGGAAATATATATGTACATATGACATAAATCTTGAGTTTTAGAGATTAAAAAAGTACAAAAGCTTTTAAAATTGAAGTGAATGAAACTAACTACATAAACAAATTAAGCAACGGATATTTTATATAATGAAGTCTCAACGGATCTCATGTTCTACCTAATCATTAGTATCTATCAGTATCTATCAGCTTTTACTTTTCAAAAAGAAAACTTATTACATATCATTTGACCGTAAACCTTGATCCTCCAGAAAAAAAAAATGAGACATTAATTGGATGCATTTTTTTAAAGAAAAAAACTTAGTTTATTGATTATTATCAAGCACATCCAATCATGCATTCCCTAAATAATTGTCAGAAAACTGACATAAATCCCTAGAGAAAAAGGTAAGGTACAAATTCAAAGCCAAGCATGGGGAGAGGAAGCATATACAGTAATTTGTCAGAAACTGTGGCGTTTGCAGTGCCTCATCATGAAATAAAAATTACATGATCTACTTTGCAGTGCACTTTACAGAGAGGTGCTAAGAACTGTCTGATGTCAAGACAATAGTATCCAATCCAAAGTACAATTGACTTTACAGAGAGGTGCATAAGAACTGTCTGATGTCAAGACAATAGTATCCAATCCAAAGTACAATTGGCCCAAATCAATGTCCCAAAATGATAAAAATATAAAATAGAGGTTTTCTATGTGACTGTGAGGGTTCCAGTGCTAAATTGTCCCTTGCTTTGTCAGTAATATTCTAAATTCTGAACTTTAACCAAGGAATCTCTGAATCATTAGTTTTGTTTTCTTTTTTCACAAACAATACATGATGTGAAACTTATCTTGTAACTAACCATTCTGTTTATACACAAGCAAAGCATGAACTAAAAATTTATCTACTGCAACTAACTTGAGTCATTCAGTTCTCTTCACAGGCAAAGCATGTATTAAAGTAGATGAAAATATTATAAATGTTTGTGTGTGCATAGAATAGCTAATTTGCTACTACTTCATTGGTAATCATTATTTGATTATGTTGCTATTATTTGATACCAACAGGTGTGCTTGCTTATCCAAAAGGGATCTTTTTTCTTTAGTTATTTGGCATGCGCAGTGTGATTAATGACACTGCCAAGAGAACTTCTTAATTGGTTTCAGTTTTTGTCAAGTAGCATAAAATTTCCCCTTTAGTAGTCTCCTTTCAATCTGCTCTTGCTCTTTGTTTGCAATTTGAACACTCATAATGCAACAATGACCTAAAAGAAAAAAGAAGCTTCCAGTAACTTATTTTGAATTATAGGCCTAGTATAAGCTCTTTTCCATTACTACTCCAAATAACCAAAGTTTATATTAGGTAAAAAAAATGATCGATATTTGAGGATATGGTACTTTTCAATGCCCACGGATCGGTCCGTACTACAGGTTCATATCTCTGTTTTTAAAGTTCAATCGGTCAATCCAAACCACTCAACATGATCTCTGTACGAAAATGTACTGCATACCAGATTTTATTTTATTTTTAAGAATTTTTTTACTATTTTTCATATAGGTAGAAAATTACACTTTGAATGGTCCAGAATTTTTAGATCAGTTGATTTTCTCCTTATTTCAAAAATAGTAATCATATTCTTAAAACGTAAAATTTGGTCTTCAATTATATTTTATATGAAGATCATGTTAAATGGTTTAGATAGATTATTTGAATTTTGAAAATAAAGATATGAATTCATAGTAAGAATGGAAGAAAGTAGCATTAAATTTACTGATCAATCAGTGATTCAGTGAATATGAATTCTTCGCAAAATAATTCAGAGTAATTTCATTTTCACATTGCAAAGTAGCATAGCCTCACTCATGAATCAAAGACTACAACAAGCACTATTGGGTAGGGTTCCAACTTCCAACGGTGTCTGCCTACTATATTTTACACTATAGAGCACTGACACACCAAAAAATTAACAGCATCCATGTACAATGACACTTAACACATGATCAGAGTCAGTGTCTGACATTCTATATTCTTTTGGGTCACGTGTCTACTTGTGCGGCTTGTGCCTACTTCATTAATTACAATCAATCATTTATACTTTTACTGAGTCACTTTTTCAGTTGTAACCTGTAAGGAAAGGAGCATATGACCCAGGCTTTATGGAATTAAGGCAAAGAGTCTAGAGCACTTCCCACTGGAACAATTTTCTTTTGTGCAACACTTGCATAAACATTACATGTCCAACTAATTCTTTGTAAATGCCATGGTTGTCCGTATCGTGTCGGAACACCTCCGACCGTGTCAATGCTAGATAAGTCTTACAATAACCTGCTTCATAGCATACAGACAGATAAACTGTCTGATATTTCCTTTTCAAATGGTCCCAATCTCCTTTAATAATTGAATCTGCAAAGATGTGTCAGATCCGGATAGGACGCTATACTGCATTATTTTTTATATTATTTTTTTGGTTTCTACACATAAAATCTCATTATAAAGGAGCAAACCAAGTGTCATAAAAAAAAAAGGGAAGAGAACATGAGTGGATCCTTTTATATTGCACATTACAAGTTTTGAAATGACACGCAAAATAAAACAAAGTAGAAGACCATTATTTATCTCTAAATTTCTTACAAATAATCTACAGCAGTGCAATGCTAACTTATTACTACAAGAAAGCAATCATCAGGAATGTTTCGCGAAGTTACAAAGGAGGAATAAATTTCATGAAAAGGCAAAATTAATGTCATACAAAAAAATTGAAATCTTCTCATTACACACAAAACTGAAACCAACAACACAACATATTTCGTGTCATTTCTCTAACCCTGAGTTTGGCGGTGAACTTGGAGAACCCAATCAACATAGCTTGCGGCCCCACCAGATTGATCTTCAATGAGGTTGGAGAGAAGCATGAATCCTTCTCTTGGTTGCTCTCCTTGTCTTATTATGTTTACTAATTGGTGACACGAAGGATTTTTCTCCCTCAAAGTTTTTATAACCTTTGTAAGTTTTTTGGATACTTCGCTTCCATTTTCATTCAAATGCAACTGAAAATGTGTGATGTTGGTTAATTGCTTAGGATGACAATTTTATTAAAAATATAAAGAGTGAGGCTATGGTACTATGCATAGCGCATATTGGTCCGTACAATGGACCAATATCTCCATTTTCAAAGTCCAAACAGTTATTGAGCCGTTCAACATGATCTTCCTATGAAAATGTACTTGCAGATCAAATTTTATATTTTTTTTAGAATTTTTTTACTATTTTTTTTAAATAGGTAGAAAATCATTTGATCTAAAGATTCTAGACCATTCAAAAAAGTAGTGATTTTCTATCTAAAAATATAGTAAAAAAATTTCTAAAAAATGTAAAATTTAGTCTGCAAATATTTCTATAAGGAGATCATGTCAAACAGTTCAGATCGACTGTTTGGGCTTTGAAAATGGAGATGGTGATTCATAGTACAGACCAATTTGCACTATGCATGGTACCATAGCCTCACTCAAATATAGATATTTAATTATTAGCAAAGATGGTAGTTTGGTGATATTCAACATCCCCTATTTCATTTGAACAGGAAAAAAGAACATGATATCTCACAAGTCACTTGCTATATAGTACCACCAGGACCAGTCAATTAAAAAAAAAAAACCCAGCTAATTGGTGGTCCAATGCTGAAATGGGATGAAGAAATAACAACAAACAGACAAGTAGAAGCCCGGGCAAAGAGAAATTAAGATAAAAAAAAAAAGGATCCGATATGCCATTTTAGGTGCAAAAAAAGTACCCATAACTGTACAGTGGCCATGCAGTTGAAGTGGTAATAACTCGAAGGGACAGAATTGAGAGTAGAACTTTCATTGGCAAACAATAATTCAAAATAATGTGAAAAAAACAGCTAAATTAAATGGACGGTACAATACCTTAGAGAGATCAGGGAAGTTAGCGATATTAACTCCAAGTATACTAGTAATGAGGTCAGGAGACAACATCCTTCCAAGCCACAAAACAAAGTTCAAACCATTATTCAAGAGATAAAGGCCTCTTGTGTCTAAGCATTGTACTGTAAGGGGCACTTGTGTCATTAACTCATTTATATTTTCCTTCTCTAAGGGCTGCAGAAATAAAAGATCAAATTAGTCTTCATTTTTTTTTTTGTCACTACCCAGTTTATTAAAGTAGTTGCACTGGGCAGTCTAGTTACTCAATTAACCTTACATCCTAACACAAAATAAAACGGACAAAAAGAGTACTCGCAATTAGTTCATTTTATTCTAGGTTACAATGTCATATGAACTTCTTATGAAAATATTTACTCGAGTTAAGATCTAGAAACTAAGGGCATCACGTCATCTTTTACTTTTTTAACCTTAGTTTAAACAGCAAAGTGTCCGCAAATAACAAAAAAAACGTGCTTACTGCCAATACAGGAGACAATTGTGAGAATGCTTAAACTACGGATGTAATTTGCAAAAGATCCCAAGAGTAAAGCAAAGTAAAATAGAAAAATAATAACCTTGGTCAAGAGCTCATCCATACGATACAAGGCAGGGTAGAGAAGCTGGAGAGTGCCGGCAATAGGGAGCACCATCAAGGTGAATCCGGCTGTACACCTCTCATCCAGTGACATGTCAGCGTAGCCACCGCGTAGGACCCATGACTTACATAGGGCGAGGATGTAGAGGGGTAGGTACTTTAATGAGTCAGGAAAGACGAGTCGGCCACTGAGTCGGTGTTGTACTGCATAGAGGTTGCGGTACTCTTTGAAGCTCTTCACCAGCTTCAACTGTATCATCTGACGCGCATCCTCTAGCTTGCTTGATAGTGTTGTTTCCACCGCTGAATTTACAAAATGAGGTAAACAGTAATGTTTTTTGATAAGGTCAATTGAAATAAGATTTTTTATAAGGTAAACAGCATTACTTCTTGATAGGATCTTTTCGAAGTGTTCAATTTGAACATATTGTTTCTTGTTAGAATTGCTTCAAATGTAGGATTTTTTTTATAAGGTAAATTGATGCATCTTTTGCATGCATGTGCACAAAACTTTTTGTAATTGGATATTTACCTCAGAAAATTGATATGTACCTTAAAAAATATAACATAGAACAGGACAACATGTTCACATGGTAAATCTATACAATTTTGTATAGGTAAGAGTGACAAAAATAAAGATTATGATCCTTGACAATTTTTACCATTAATTGCTTCAACAACAAAAAACGTTACAAACTAGAAACAACAAATTTCTTTTTTCTTTTTTTTTTATCTACACAGAGACAAGAACAGATATGCAGTAAGGAGAATGGTTCTATGCAACTCACCGATTCTACTTAGTACAGAGACAACAGCACCAGTATCAGCTTGGCGGTACATCTCTCCCAGGTCAGGTACCACAGGTGCCGCAGCAGTGTGTACCCTGATTCGTCTTTCGCCAGTAGAGGACGTGTATCTATAATTTTAATATAAGGAACCCACAATAGCACAATATGCTATGGCTATAACAATATATAACAGTCGAGAAAAAGAGATCGATCAAAGGATACAATAAAGCAACTTGGAAATAGACGGTTTGAGTAGTCATTAGGGTGTCCTCAAGATTAAATTGCATGGCAAATGCTTTATCGCAGTCAACAGCCGGTAAGGCTAATAAATCTGTTGACCTTAGCATAAAGTGCCCGTGATAAGCTGAGAACCTCACCCCTGAAAAATAAATTAAAACAAAAAAATAGGGTTTACATATATACTGCCTAAAGTTTCTTTATAAAATACACAAGCTTTTTGTCACATTCTAGTATACAGCAATTTTTCTTCCCTGGCAGTTAATACTGTTAATTTTAGGATCATTTAAGAATGCAGCAAATTACTAGGAGCGATTTGCAAAGGAAACCTTCAATAAGTAGAAATGAAATCACAAGATTATTAGATATATAATCAAACCTTTGCCACATCTTATACGCATGACAGCCTCCCAAGCAGTTTCCCTTGTCAGGTTACGGGCCAACTCATATTGTAGCTTTTCACCGTGCGTCGATGCATGGAAAGAAGGGTAGTAATAAACCTGGCCACCGGTATATTTCGCTAGTGTACCTGACAAAACCAGATAAAATGTTTTTCATAAAAAACAGAAAAGATGCTGAACTCCAATGTTATATGTAAATTCACCTAAATAATAAATATCGACAAATTAACTGCAACAATACTATGTTTCCTTTTTCCTAAACACCAAACTGAACTACAATACCCTTTTGCTCGACTTCACCATTGTTTAGATCTAATATGCAGGTAACAAAAAAAGTGAAAAAAAAAACAGGGTTTGCCAGCACAGCAAAATAGTGGTTTTTAATTTTTTTTTTCAAAAAACATATAAAAAGAGCACTCACCGAGAGAAGCAATGTCACAATACTTGTTGCTGAAAGCAAATATGTCGACTGATATCTGATTTTTGGTAAATTCTGCTGCCATTTGTTTGTAAAAGGGGTCTTCAGGTATTCTTAAGATGTGCTCCTTATCGGTACCATATGCCCGTACGTCATCCCCTCTGAGCCTAAGCCTGCCAACTCCGATAGATGGCAAGTTGCTTTGAAATACCATAAGTTTTCCTCCTATTTGACTCTGAAAGAGAAGTCCAAGGTCCACCATAATGAAAACAAAAAAAATACGACAAAAAAATCTAACAAAAGTTTGCAAAGAAGACCATTATGTATGCCAAATTTGCAAAATGGCACGTTGCAAGAAGAAGAGATCCCAGTTCTCAACAAAGAGTGAACTTAGGTAACTCATTATTTCCTATTAATGTAGTTAATTTTATCATGAAATATAAAAATATTCTCATTATTTTTATCATTCAAGAATTAGGTAACCCTGTTCTCAACAAAACATACATATCCCGAGATGATGATGTCTTCACTGATAGAATTTATGATTAAATTGCTTAATTCTTTAGTACAATATGCTTTAAGAACTTGCAAATGCAAAACAATATGACAAAAAAAAATCTAACAAAAGTTTGCAAAACAAGATGATGTCTTCACTGATAGAATTTATGATTAAATTGCTTAATTCTTTAGTACAATATGCTTTAAGAACTTGCAAATGCAAAACAATATGACAAGAGAAGTGAACTTAGGTAACTCATTATTTCTATTAATGTAGTTAATTTAATCATGAAATATAAAAATATTCTCATTAGTTTTATCATTCAAGAATTAGGTAACCATGTTCTCAACAAAACATATATATTAAATTTATTAATTATATCAATATATCCAAAGATAATGATGTTTCACTGATAAAATTTATGATTAAATTGCTTAATTCTCTAGCACAATATGCTTTAAGAGCTTGATAATCCCCAGATTGATAAATTTAGACTGAAGTACAATTGTTGGCCCTCAGAAGTGATATGGTGGAAGGAGAGACACTTGCTCTCTACTTTGCTTTAAGAATAGAGGGTTCCTTTTTGTTTACTTACTGTGGAGGGGCATTGTAAGAATTTCGATACAAACATGGATGAGTGAGGCTATGGTAATATGCATATTACGGATCGACCTGTGCTATGGATCCATATCATTATTTTCAATGTGCAAACAGTTGATCCGAACTGTTAAACATGATCTTTATATGGAAATATGCTTGAGAAGAAATTATAGATTTTTTTAGAATTTTTTACTATTTTTTTAGATGGGTAGAAAATCACTGCTTTGGGTGGTCCAGAATCTTCAAATCAAGTGATTTTCTACCTATCTAAAATATATAAAATTTGGTATGCATGTACATTTTCATATAAAGATCCCGTTGAACAGTTCAGATCGACTGTTTGTACTTTCAAAATGGAGATATGAGTCCATAGCGCAGGCCATAATGTAATATGTGGATTACCATAGCCTCATTCAACATGGAATAATGCAACATAAACACTATTAATAGTACAGCAGAATTACGCTTGTAAAAAAATGAAGAAAAAGAACGCATACCAAGACCATGTAAGCAGCTTTGAGGGCAGGGCCTGTAGCAGATTCAACATTAGGGTTTTCTTGGAACATGGACGGGAGGCAGTCTAAGAATGAGTCAACGACATGTCTCGAATCAGATAAATTTACGAGCAGGTCATCAGGTAGAGGCAAGAACACGTCATCAAGGTCTGGTACCACCATCATCTGAGGCTGTGTCAGTGATGACTGTAAACAAACATACAACAACCACACAAAGTCGTTTAATGTATGAAAAATTTATACAATACTAAAAAGAAATTTAAAAGTAGTATAGAGAAAACTGAAAAATGCCTTGAGGTTATGGAAGTGTAAGGTGCTATCAAAGGTTATGAAGCCGATCTGAGTCCTTGGGGATCCAGGTAGTTCGTCAAGACATGATTTTATAGTCTTCGCAACCACCTGAAAATAACAGAATACTTACAAATGAAATATAATGTTGAAAGCATATTTGATCCATCATTTATCCCAACAAATAGTTGTCTTCTTGGATTAATACAGGCCTTCCACTATAATTGCACCAAAACACTGTTTAATTCATTTTTGTTCTCTATAAGTGATTAGAGGTAGATCTTGAACAATATAACCAAGAAAAAGAGGACTAAGAGAGATTTATTTCAGAGAACACAAGTGCCAGTGATAGTCATGAGTGTTCCCCGTGGTGAGACCATCTAATTTTTGGGAGAGAGACAGAGAGAGAGAGTACCTCAAGTAAGCCGCACTGCGCAGAGGCTAGAGAAACATCTATAAGGAAGAAATAACAGGGGGGCATGGGCGGCCGCACCATGTACTCAGCTGGAGCCTGAAAATCGACAGTGCCTTTATTGAGCTCTGGCCGTTGATCTGCATCATATCTTTTGCCACTTGCATCCAGTGCACTAAAATACTCCGCAGGGACTGCCGCAACAGAAAAAAAAAATCTTTTAGGTTCAGGGCAGTAAATTAGAAAACATTTTCTTGCTGAATGGCAATGAGGACTTACCATCATTGAGCAATTGACAAAGATTGCATCTCCATTTCCTGCCTGAATCCGCAAACGTCACGTATGGGTTAATATATGTTCTACATCTGCGACACCTTATAACACCAGCATTTCCAAAGTTTATTACTGGCACCTCCTCCTAACCAAAATTTTAACAACTATAAATAAACAGCCAAATATTTCCATGCGTGTTCCACATAATCAACATGTGATGCACATACTGAAATGAGAAATCATTATATCATCATTCATGCCCTCAACCCTAATTAACTTAACCAAAAGCTTGTTCAAAGTTTCCATTCTTATTCCTCGCATAAAGATAAACAACCGGGAAGGGATTAAATTTGACGACATGTCGGAATAAATTGGGGAAAGTAGGATGTTCATCATGCACTCAAAGGGCTCTATGCATGGCATTTGCTATGTTTTGTGGGCAATAAATCAAATATCTAGATGGTTTGTTCTTTTAATTTTGGGCTAAAGATATAATTGAAATTGCCAAGTAGATAACTAAAAAGTAGACAACCACTAATATAAGAAAAGAAGTATTACCCCATCAGGAGATTCGGCCAGAGGATGAACCACAGCACCAAGGGGCAAATGCCACCTGGCAAGTAGAGATTGGGAGTTGGGTATGGCATGCGTTGTCAGCCTGAAATATCTCGGATGGCAATTCAATGGGTACGATTCCATAATTCTAGTCGGCTCTTCATCCCCTTGTAGTGGCCTCGGCAGTGTCTTTGGGTCAATACCTGAGTCAACCGAACCGGGAACGGCCCCCACCGACAAGGACTGGAACTCCTCAACCAGGCTGTGCATGGTACCAGTTGAACCCATTGGTGGCCCCACTTGAGACCCCACAGTAGGGAATTGCACTTGAGGAGGAGCCATCATTGTGGGTCCCGAAAGAGGAAACTGCATCTGACCCTGTGGGCCCACCAAAGACCCCGCACCAGGGAACTGCATCTGGCTAGGTAGCGGAGGAGGCAGAGGCTGGTACATGGGGCGTTGCTGGTTTACATTGGTAAATCCCTGCCCTTGCTGCTGAGCTAGCGCACTTGTGGATGCTGATGGTGGTGGGGGTGGCGCATTGGATCTCATGGCGAACTGATTGCCTATTTGGGTGGGCGGTGATCCCATTGGAACAGACTGGAGAGGGGGTTGTGGTGGGCCTCGCATGTAAGAGCTCTGCAGCGGAGTGACTGGTTGTGATGGAGTCGGAAATCTCGGAACTTCTGGTTGCTGGTAAGTAGGCGTCGGTGAAGGACCAACAGCCGATGGCCCATTAAATCTTATTGGTGGAGATGTAGTTGGCCCAACACCAGAAGTGGGCCCAACGGGAGCAAATGGAGAAGACCACTGAACAGGTTGACCAGATACAAAGGGAGATTGTGATCCTGGAGCGGGTGGATTAGATGAGAATGGAGCTCTGGATTGAAATCCAGGTGCCGAAACAGGAGCATTGGTGGTTGCAAAAGGTGGGGCCGGGATGGCAGACGATGCAAAACTCGGTGGTGGGGTTGTTTGAGGGGTGGATGAACCGGGGGTTAAGGGTCTAGTAGAGTACATAGACGGTCTTTCATTTCCGGTAGGCGGTTGCATTTTAGCTATTTGTGATGTTTCTTACTATTAAATTAAACCAAATGCTTTTGTCAGTTAATTTTGTTGCAAAATCAAAATGAAAATTTAGTTATGAAAACATGAAATTTACATATTAGTACAAGACATAATGAACTCCAGAATAAGTTAAGTTTAAACTATAATTCTATGATCTCAGTAACAGGTTTAGGCAAGGCTGGCATCAGTTAATTCCTATGTTGCATGGATACGTGTACGGGTATCGTATCGGATACGATACGGGTACAGCAACAAGCCCCAAATCATTTATTTACTTCTAAATTTTTCATCAAATCATTTATCTTGCAAACATCAAATAAGCTCAGTTAGAGATTATATAGATTCCCAAACCTAACAACTTCTACCAACAATCATTGACGAAATAAAAACTGGATCAAAGAAGATTTCTCCCAAATTAACAAACCTCTAAATATCAAAATCAACAAAGCAAGGGAGCACTGAGATCCCGAACCTAATGCTGTTCGGATTTGAAACACCACTGAGTACATCACAATTAGTTCAGGGAAGACAAAAGAAGAAGAAGAAAAAATAGACACTTACAGAAAGACAAGAGAAGCGTAGGCTACACAACTCGAGGAAGAGAAGGGCAGCAGTCTCTCTAAACCACTTGTTGATCAATTGAAAGTTATAGCAAACCGCAAGCCCTTGTTGACCCCCTTAAAATTGATGGCATGGATGTTAAATTGATAAACAAAGTTGTTCCGCGGGAGAAATAAATCTAACAATCAGTAGAGAGGAGACAGATGGCGGAAGAGAGACGGCCGGAGAGAGGAGACGGAGCGGAGGAGAGACAGAGAGAGGAGACGAGCACTGTCGGAGCGGAGAGGAAAGAGTAAATTTTTTTTTTTTTGGCTTCGTAGCGCCTGCAGCCGACATTTTTATAATATCCAAAGTTTATTACAAATTAATAAATATACCCAAATCCCTGATATTTTCGAAAAATGTCCCAACCGGTCATTTTCTAGCCGGTTTCCTCCTCTCCAGAAACCAGCAGAAAAATGACCAGTTTCTTCATTTTTTTTTATAGAGACACTATGAATATTGAGTAGAACTAGGGTGCTCCTAAGCTCACCAAGCCCTTCCGTGAGCGCGGCTCTAAAACCTATCGAATTGACTTCAAACGACATTTCCAAACCGTTAGATGTTCAATCTATATTAAAATCTACTTGGAGACCAAATTTTACATTTTTTGGAATTTTTTTACTATTTATTAAGATGGTTTGAAAATCGTTGTTTTCCAATGGTGCAGAATTTTAATAAAAACAGCGATTTTCAAACCATCTTAATAAATAGTAAAAAAAATTCCAAAAAATGTAAAATTTGGTCTCCAAGTAGATTTTGATATAGATTGAACATCTAACGGTTTGGAAATGTCGTTTGAAGTCAATTTGATAGGTTTTAGAGCCGCGCTCACGAAGGGCTTGGTGAGCTTAGGAGCACCCTAGTTCTACTCATAAATATTTATCTAGAAATCTAACACTGAAAATTCAATTTTTTTTATTTAAATTATTTGTTAGATTACTTCTTTTGATTTATAATTAGCATATTTATACTAAAATACACTATATTACTTGAAATTATGTTGAATTACAATATTACACTAAATTATGTTAAATTATGTTAAAATACGCTAAAAATTACACTAATTTCGCTAATTATAATGAAATACTGTAAGCAAAATTACGTTAAATTAGGCCAATTTTGTGCCGCTTTTTTATTAATACCAAAAAAAAAACAAAATATCAAATCTACCCTCAATCCCAAATTTAATACTCGGACCACCCCTTCACTGGGCAGTCCACTGTTCCTACCAAACCGCCCCACTGTGGGGCGGTTTGCTATTTTTTTTTTTAGAGACAATATGAATATCAAGATGTTGAATTCTAATGCTAAAAATTCGGATTTTTTTTAAATAGTTGTTAGATTACTTCTTTTGATGTATAATTAGCATATTTATACTAAAAATACGCTAAATTACTTTAAATTATGTTAAATTACGTTCAATTACACTAAATTACATTAAATTATGCTAAATTACAATAATTTCGCTAATTATGCTGAAATACGGTAAATTACGCTAAAATGCGCAAAATTACGCTAAAATAGACCAATTTTGTGCCATCTTTCATGAATCATAAAAAATAAAAAAAATTCGAAAATAGTAAAAATTGGTATTCTACAAGTTCATTATGTAACTAATTTACTGAGCTACTTAGATTGAATAATAGAAATGAAAATCTCAATCAGAAACTTCAACTCAAGTTTTGAGGCTCTTCCCTTTTGTTTTTTGGCAATTCTGAATTTTGAAATCTGGCATCGGCATCGCTGGCATTGACGCATGCGTATTTTCGCAAAAGGTCCAAAAATTTTAATTTTTTGAATTAATTTTGTATAGAGCTAAGTGGTCAAAAAAGGTCCAAAAAGTAAATGCATCAAAATTAATTTATAAAACTTCTAATTTTGACCGCTTGACTTTATACTAAATTAATTCGAAACTTCTAAATTTTTGCATATAGACACATTACTGGTGAAGTAGATGAGTTTCAACACTTTGAATTCATTCTTATTTGAAAATTCAGTTCATAATTCACACTGGCAGAGCATCATTGGTGGACAAAATATAGTCATTTTTAGTGTTTTGACAACGGACCGGTCCGGTCCGGGACGGTCCACGGGTCCGGCGGGTTGGACGGGTCTGGTTTTCAGAGGCCAACCCCGGCCCTTGGTTGAACCACGGGTCCGGGGGGTAACGATCCGGTCCAGCGGTTTTTTTTTCTGTTTTTTTTCCAATTCAATAGTTTGTTTTGAACCGAACAATTTATATTACAAAAATTCGGTTTTGATATTACAAAAATTCATTAAATCAATTGCTTTAGGAAAAAAACGAATTATTTGATCTTAAAAACCGAATTATTCTAAAACAATTGATTTAAAAACAAAAGTTACCTTCCTCCTTTATTCCGGGCTTGGGACCGGCTATGTAAAATAACATAGGCGGAGTTCTAACTTTTTTTTTTGTTAGTAATTTTTTTAATAATGAATAATTTAAAAAAGTAATTGAAATGTTTAAAATTTTAATTTTAGAAAAATAATAATAAATATTGCAAAGAGTTTAGAAAATTATACCGACACTACCTATTTATAAGTTGTGGTGCATATACCATAGATCGCTCTCCTGCTCACCGTTTGAATCCTCGTTCAGCTCGCCGGTTGGAGGAGTTTCGACACCGGATGCTTCTTCTGCTCCAGCATGTTGATTGCGTTCTTCCGCATCAATCCAATCTTTCAAGCACACAAGTCGCTCGAAAACATGTGCACCCAACTTACTTCGTTTGTCGGTGAGGATCCGGTTCGCCGAACTAAAACATGATTCGGAAGGGACGGTTGACACGGGCACGGCAAATACGTCGCGGGCCATCATCGCCAGCGTCGGATAGGCACTTGCATTATTCTTCCACCACTGTAGGACATCAACGGAATCATGTTCGGTCCTCGCCAAACAATAGCTTATTAATTCGTTGGTGCTACTGTGGGACAATTGCGGGTCTTCATCATCCTGCAAATCCATTAGCAATCCACTACTGCTGCTGGGTCTGTCATTATTAAAAAAAAAAGTGGTCAAATAACATTTAATTTATAAATAATAGAGATTAAAAACATATATATATTTATATTCATACCTAGCACCGCGACGGGTCGTAGACGGTCGATCGACATTTCTTCTTGCGTTGTATATGTTGAACATATCATCCAATGCCTTGGTCACGCGTGTGTCCTCTTGTGATGCGTCTAGTTTAAGATTGCGCTTGTACCTTTCAAGCATTTTTACAGTTAACCTCTTCTTGAATGCCGAATGTAGGCAATTTGCCATAATGGTCAGGAGGGGTACTTCTTCCCAATATTTCAGGAACTTGTCTTTCATGGTAAGTACGATCGGTTCGAGGACTTCATCCATGTTTGGTACTTGTTCAAACTGACTATATACCTTGGAAATATAGTAGAGATGATGAAGCAACTCATGTGCCGTAGGTGTGTACGAGCATGATAGTTTTACAATTGCAGTGAAAAAAACTCCAAGGAATGTTTTTAGGTTTGATATTTGTTGCCAGTCGGTCTCGGTAAGTATCAATGCATCGTTATCGGTTGAGTTCCTCAAGGACTCGTTTATAGCCTCCTTGTACGGAAGGCATCGGGCGAGCATCATGTAGGTAGAGTTCCAACGGGTATCTACATCCCAAGGTACTCTCAAGTGACCCAGTCCCAACCTTTGACACAATTCGGCAAAACGTTGTTTTCGTACCCCGTTTGAGAAAATAAAGGCAATGGCTTGCTTAAATTTAATAATTAATTCTTGTACTGCATCTGTTTTTAAGCCCGCCTTTACAGTAAGGTTTAGTACATGACAAGTGCATTTTTGGTGAAACATTTCACCATTCATGATCAGGGTTAGTGACCGGGTGAAATAATCAATGGATTTGATGTTGTTGCTAGCATTATCGAAAGAAATAGAAAAAATCTTGTTCTCCAAATCCCTTTTTAAGTTGTACTCGTGCAAAACATCAATAATTGATTGGTAAATGATTTGTGCGGTATGCGGAGACTCTAACACCCGAAAGCTTAAGACCCTTTTTTGTAATGCTCAAGTTTCATCAATATAATGCGCGGTAATACATGAGTATCCAAGACCATATTTACTGGCCTTCCAAATATCGCTTGTAATTGAGATCTTATAGTTTGCAACTGCAAATATGGCTAGTGGGTCATTTTTATACTCTAAATACTAGCGTTTCAACTCTTTTACTATTTTTTTATGGTGGAACCTCTTGTATAATTGTTCACCACACTCCTGAATAATTAACCGGGCAAAACTCAAACAATTACCCATACTAATTGGTTGTTCTTTATGGGCAATGTACCGGGCAAATTCCCTAAGCATCCGCTTTTCATCATATTTGTGGTGTGTTCTAGTACCGTCCGGGTTCATAAGAGTTTGGACCAACCCCGGTGTAGGATTTTCTTGTGGTTCCTCACCGCTTTTCATGTGGGCTTCGGCGTGTTTTTTAAATACAGACATGCCATTGGACTTAACATAAATGAAAGTTTTTCTGCATATTCTAACCTTACATCTTGCGGAGACGAGGACACCATTGGCATCTTTGGTCATCTCATAAAATCGCCACCAACTAGCCGAGTAATTGGGTGCTTGCTTCCTCTTCCTCTTTTCTACAATCGGTTCCGCATCAGTTGGTGGTGACGGCGGGACACTTGTGGAAGGAGACGCTGTGGAAGGAGTTTGTGACGGCGGGACGCTTGTGATCTCAGGATGCGGTGCTAGCAGTGGTAGAGAAGGGTTATAATGAGAGGGTGCCCCGGTCCACTGACTCGATGCGTTGGAAGAAGAAGTTCCCGGTCCACTATAGCAGAGGTTAGGATTTTGCGGAGGATAAAACGGTGGAGGAGGATTTTGCGGATACGGTGGTTGATTTTGTTGATACGGTGGAGGAGGATTTTGCGGATAATAGTTTTGTTCTTGAGTTTGATACGGTGGTTCTTGTGGAAGCCTACTTTCTATTGCGGACAAATTTTGTTGGTACGGTGGGGGGGTGTCGAATAAATCGGCGGAAAGTCTTTGCGCGAAGTCGTCATTATGTGCCATTTCTCTACATATTAAAATTAGCAATATTCAAAATAAATCCGAAATTATCTAACCTATTTAAATCTAAATCTAAATTCAATCAAAATTAAATATAAATCTAAATCTAAATCTAAATTAAATCTACATTAAATCTAAATTAAATCTAAATTAAAAACCTATTAAATCTAAATTAAAGTAAATATAAATTAAATATAAATCTAAATTAACTCTAAATTAAATTGATCTAACTTACTTGTTAATTAAATTATATGAAAATCACATAGGCCATTCGGCCTTGCCAAATGCCAAGCCATATTGAAATTTGAAAATCACAGAGACAGAGACCATTCGGCCAGCGGCAAAGTGCCAAAAAAAAAAATCAGAATTTTAAAAAATTCAAATCTAAATTAAATATAAATCTAAATTAAATCTAAATTAAAGTAAATATAAATCTAAATTAAATCTAAATTATCTAACATATTCAAATCCAACATATTCAAAGTTTCAAACCCAATATAACCTATTCAAAACCTATTTTAATATAACCTATTCATGAATAATAACCTATTTAAAAGTTAAAACCGAAATTAAATAATAAATCCAACCTATTGAAAACCTATTTATAATTAAAAACCTATTTATTCAAAACCTATTAGAAACCTATTTAGAATTCAAAACCGAAAATAATTAAAAACCTATTAAATCTAAATTAAATCTAAATTAAAAACCTATTAAATCTAAATTAAATCTAAATTAAATTAAACCTAAATCTAAGTTAAAGTAAATAAAAAAAAACCAAGACAAGCCGCAAGGCAGCAAGCCTCTGTCTCTGTGACAGAGGGATCCGAACCAAAAAAAAAAAATCTAACTCTAATTTGAACAAAAAAATATAACTCTAATTTTAAAAAATCTATTTCAAAAATCTATTTTAAGAAAAATATAACTCTAATTCAAATTTAACTTATTCAAAAAATAACTCTAACAAATTTAACTTATTCAAAAATCTATTTAAAAAAAATAAATACAACTTGTTCTAACTTATTTTAAAAATCTATTTTAAAAAAATAACTCTAACAAATTTAACTTATTCAAAAAAATAACTCTACCAAATCCAACATATTCAAAAATAAAATATAAATCTAACTTATTTATCTAACAAATCTAACTTATTTATCTAGCAAAATATAAATCTAACATATTCACATATAAATCTAACGTATTCAAAAAATATAAATCTAACTTATTTATCTAACATATTTAAAAATTAATCCGAAATTAAAAAATAAAATCTAACCTATTTTAAAATAAATCTAACATATTCAAATGATCAAATAACATATTCAAAATTTAAAAAATAAAATATAACATATTCAAAAAATAAAATCTAACCTATTCAAAAAATAAAATCTAACCTATTAAATTTAGATCCGAATTTAAAAAATCAAATATAACCTATTTGAAAAATCTAACCTACTAAAAAAATCCAACCTATTTATAAATAAACCTAACATATTTCAAAAATTAATCTAACCTATTCAAAAATAAATCTAACATATTTTAAAATAAATCTAACCTATTCTAAAAATAAATAGAACTTATTTATATCTAACTTACTTACAAATAAAATCTCACATATTTCAAAAATAAATCTAACCAATTTTAAAATAAATCTAACCAATTTTAAAATAAATAACCTATTCAAAAACCGATTTCAAAATAAATATAACCAATTTTAAAATAAATATAACCTATTTAGCACAAATAAAACCTATTTAAAATAAAATTTAACTTACTTAAAAATAAAAACCGAATTAAAAATTAAATCTAACCTATTTAAGCTATTTTTAAAATAAATCTAACCTATTTATAAATAAATCTAACCTATTTCAAAAATAAATCTAACCTATTCAAAAATAAATCTAATCTATTTTGAAATAAATCAAACCAATTCTACAAAATTAACAATAAATCTAACACATTTAAGCTACTTTAAAAATTAATCTAACCTATTTATAATAAAACTAACAATAAATCTAACATATTTAAGCTACTTTAAAAATTAATCTAACCTATTTATAATAAAACTAACAATAAATCTAACATATTTAAGCTATTTAAAAATTAATCTAACCTATTTATAATAAAATTAACAATAAATCTAACTTATTTAATCTATTTTAAAAATTAATCTAACCTTTGCGAGATGAAATAAACTTGCGCCTTTGCGGGATGAAATAATCTTGCTCAACCGTATCTTGCGCCTTTGCGGGATGAAATAAACTTGCTCAATCGTATCTCGCGCCTTTGCGGAATAAAATAAATTTGCAACTATATTTTTTTTCTAATAATTAAATTAATTTGGGAACAATAAAAAATAGTGAGAGTAATAGAGTATGAATGAGATTATGAGAGTATGAGAAATTGAGAATTAGATTGAGAATAATGTGAGTTTGGTGTGAAAATGAGAGAAGAATGGGGTGTAAATTTATAGGAAAATTTTGGGGGGGAAATTCGGATTGCTACATTACTACAATAACTGGAGCCGTTGGATTCAAAAATTTTCAAAAATCTACAGTGCTACAGTAAACTGTCAAATCGGGTCCAGCAGGCCTAGCGGGTCCAGTCACGGGTCCGGGTTCGGCGGGTAAAGGGGTGGGTTAGGCGGGTTCGGGTCCGGGTAAAGGGGTGGGTTAGGCGGGTCCGGGTCCGGGTCCAGCGGGTCTAGGTCTGGGTTAGGCGGGTCTAGGTCCGATCCGGGACGGATCGGTACCGTGGGTCAAAGATAGGGGGTCCGGTCCGGTCCAGTGGATAGAAAACCAAACCGACCCGTCCCAGGACCGGACCGTCTCTAACCCCGGTCCGGGACGGGTCCTGTGCACAGGACGGGCCGGTCCTGGACCGGCCGGGTTTTTTCAAAACACTAGTCATTTTTCTCTTGGTCTACAGTTAGCTAGCCCTATAAATAATGTGCCTTTATTTATTGTATTGGGTGATTTCTTTTCAAAGCAGTTGAATTTTGAAACTTCTAGTTTTTCATTTTTAATAAGTTCTAAACTCTTGCTTTTCTCAATGTCTATTTCACCTTGTATAATAAATCTTGCAATTGTCATATCATACAGTATATGCATTTCAATTGCCACATTAGTATGGCAGTTGCAATATCAATTGAAGGGATATATAACAATTGACAATTTAATTTGCTAATTATATGAATCTCACAATTTGAAATTGACGAAATTAAAAATGCCATACCAATCAATACAAGGAATTGTTTTACATGCTCTCAAATTGTTGTACAAATATGAACCCCCAGATCTGAAATACATGACTCAGATCTTTTGTCAAACTCTGTATCATTTCAATGCCATTAAAGAGGATCCACACCTATATATCTCAGCAGAACAGATTTGGCTCATGCAGCACACAAACCATCTGAAGTGTTGTTTTAATTTTATAGTCTGTGCGCTGCATTAAGGTAAAACTACTCTGTTAAAATACCCACCCAGCTTCTTAGTGGTCTAATTCTCCATCTATCTGCCAAATGTACTTCTCTCTCTCCAGTCTTAATTTGTCCTCTGGGGCTCCTCTCTTTCTCCGCCATCGCTGCGAGGCCCAGCGATGCCATCTCTCGATCCGGTCAGATCTAAGGCCTTATTGGATTAAACTTCTCGGATCCGCTTCGGATCTGCAGCTCCGCGGGTACTCCTCTTCTCTCCGCTTGCGTCTCTCCATGCCCAAATTGTTTGCAGTAAATGTTACAAAGCGTTATTTGAAGTTGTATGTTATACTTGGTTTATGATAATCTCTCCGCAGTGATGATTTCATCAAAGGTTTCTCGAAAGTTGTCAATTAAGTAAAATTTGTTTTTAAGGGAAAGTCGGATAAATTGCTAAGAGTGTGACAAATCCATTTTTAGGTTAGATCCATTGTTTACATTTTCCTTTTAATCACTGATGCGTCGATGACTATTGGTTTTGTCCAAGGTGGGTTGGTGAACCTATTTAAGGTTTTGACTGACCTGCTATTTTCTGTTGCAGTTTACGTACAAAAACCAATCTACAATTGACCCATCTGTAGTCAGTATATACTATATACCATATCATCTTTTTTTTTTGTTTGCAGTATTTTTTGTTATTATCTTTTTGTATTAGTGAACCAACTGAAGATCAGATATTTTCTAATCGGTTGACCGTAATATAGTGATACAGTATAAGACATAAAAAAGTATCCATCCTAAATTCCTAATCCTCCTAAAATAGTAAATGCAGTGTTGTGGTGACCAGTTCCTCCTAATCCTACTAAAATACAAATATTTATGTGGCTATATACTTCATAAAAATTAAATCTTAACTAGAGCAATATTGCAATGTAAAGGATGGCAAGAGCCTACTCAGTGATTACCGCGTGACCAAAATGTAGAGGAAACAAGTGACCACCTATTATTGTTATGTCCTTGTGCATCCAAAATTAAATTTTGGATGGGGGTTGTCATGAGATATTTTGTACCTGGTACACTTTTCAGGATATAATCTCTTTTTCTGGTACATTACCTCTACAGCAGCAGATTGCCTTTTTTGTGGTAGTTAGTGTTGTTTGTTGGGGCACTTGGAATATAAGAAATGAACACTTGTTTACTGGTACAATTTTGAAATCCGCTAGAAATATAATTATCTGATATCTTCCTTTGTGAATTATTGGACAGGTTTGTGCAAGGCTGACACTCAAATGCTTTTGAATAATTGGTTGTCAGAGATTCGATGAGATCCCTATACAAACCTTGCCTCCTCTCAGCTATTAGACACAGAAACAAGCTCAGGGTTGGTACAATTGGTACCATTCTTGGAAGCAGAATAGTCTTTAGTTGTTTGTCTATAATAACATAGTAACAGAGAATGTGTGATCCATTAATTTGTTTGAGATGTTTTACTGTGCAAAATATTCTTTTGGCAAAAATGTTTAAGGTTTGTTGGGTGGGTTTCTGTGTTTCAAGGCACCAAATGTCAAGACTGCAACTCTGAAAAAATGAAGTGTGTTTGTGTAGCTGAGGCACATATTTTAGTGCTCCTTGGGTTTTTATTTTTCTGAAAAGTTCTTATTTTTTAAAAATTTACTATTAGCTGTAAGATGTAACGTTTAGATTCTGGTTAATGAATTGGGCTATCAGCCTTTTTTTCAAAACGAACACATGGTTTATATTAGCTAATTAACAAGAACTACAATGGTCCAAGAAATATGAACATAATCATCATTTATATATATCTTTACTCCTCGTAAAACCACCTTGAAATTTAGAGGGGTGGAGAGGCTATCTCTCCAGAGAAGATCTCAACCTCACATTCAATCAATCTCAATCATTGATTACTGTTTGATTTTATACTTTCTATTTTCATATAGTCTTACGTGTAGAAACATAAAATTAACTATAAACCTACCCGTTTCAATTCACAATCTGAAGCATTGCATTGATAGTTGCCGCATTTCCTTTTCTTTTTTCTTGTGCGCGGAACGTCTTCGCTTCTTCCCAAAGCGAACCGACTCGCTTTTTTTTTTCTCCTTCCCACTTTTCCAAAATGAACGCGTTTCAATTCAAAGCCGCTCCCATTCCCTTTCTTCTCCATTCCCTCTCTTCTCCGTCCAGGTAGTGATTGTAGGAACTTGGCGCTCCTCCTTTCTCTCGAAACTTCTTACAAATCGCTGCCCCTTCCCTCCTTCGCCTCCTCTCTTCCCTCCCTGTTGTCTCCTTCCTATCCTATCCTCGTCGGTCCCATCCTCCGTCTCCGCTCTACTGCCGCCTCCGAGGTTTACAGTGAAGATAATTGACACTGGGGTTGTGCTGGGTTGAGGCGGAGACGAACCGTGAATGGTTTCAGATGGAAGTTTGATGGGCCTTCAATCAATGTATAACTTTCTCTTAGTTGCGCCGCGGTTGTATATTTCATACACCCTAAATATATATTTGTAGTTATTTAATCTTTCTAATTTTACTTTCTAATACATTTTTGCAGTGATTTGAAGTTGAACCATCTATCGGGTCAGATCCCAGATGAGATAGGTGACTGCTCATCACTTAATACCCTGTAAGTTTATTTAATTAATTTTAATTTGCTTAGAACTAATATGTTTAAATGATCTCAAGTTCTCACCTGACACTTCTTTTCTATTTTTTTTTACTTTTTTTGCTGTTCCAGTGATTTATCCTTCAACAATATTTATGGCGACATACCGTTCTCTATCTCTAAACTCAAGCAATTGGAGATATTGTATGGTCTCTCAAACATAATCTCGATCAAATCAACAAAATTTTGTTTTGTGGCATTTTTATTCTAATTTACAACTTTTTTAAGGATATTGAAGAACAATCAACTCATTGGGCCGATTCCCTCGACACTATCTCAACTCCCAAATTTAAAGATCTTGTAAGCTATATATATCTTCCTTTTGATTTGTCTATGAACTCGGTTCCTTTGTTCTGTAATGGGTAATTATAAATTTTGATTTTTTTTGCAGGGACTTGGCACAAAACAAACTGAGTGGTGAGATACCTCGGCTTATATATTGGAATGAAGTTTTGCAGTACATGTTAGTAATTGGTTCTCAAATTTCAATTGTGTTACAATATAAGACAAAGACGTATTAATCATTTCTGATTTTTCAATTAGGGGTTTGCGCGGCAATCAATTGGAGGGTTCTCTCTCTCAAGACATGTGCCAATTAGCCGGGCTTTGGTACTTGTAAGTTTGTACTTCCCTCGACTTATCTTTACACTCAATTTAGGCACTAATGAAAAATTATAATACTGATTTAGGCATTAATGTGAAGTTTCCCTTTTGCAGTGATGTGAGAAATAACAGCTTGACTGGTACCATACCAGAGACCATCAGCAACTGCACTAGCTTCCAAGTCTTGTATGCGTATTACTTGTGCAACGTCATCATCTTTTCTGTTTAGTATTTTCTTTGATAGGATTTGAAATATTTGTCAAATCCGGTCTTTTTAAATGTGTCTCCTTAACAATTGAAGGTCAGTATATGTATGCATGCCCTAGAAAGAATGATAATATAATAATTTTTTTGTGATTGCATTCAATTTGAGCTAATTGCAATTTGATCATGTCAAGTTTATGCAACTGATTTTGCTGCCAGGTGTCCCTTGAAGGATAAGAAGCTACTACCTGATATTGCTGCTTTGATTGAATTTAGGTCAGTTCGAGGCTGAAATAAAATGCAAAACCAACTGGTACAGTCGCTTCAGCACCTGATTCAGATGTTCTTCTCCCTTGTGCCCTTGGTGGGGTCCTTAACAGGTATGCTGGTATATATATTCAGTCAAGTTTAGTTTTATTTTTATTTTTATTACACTCTTTGTCCTTTATTTTTGAGCTTGGTTCGTGCCTAATTTCATACATAGGAATTGTTAAATGTTCTTTGAAACAAGTTATGTGCAAAGCAGTAGTACGGTGCCACGGGGGACAACCAACAAATATTCATACATGGATCTCCAAATTAACTTAGATTTTAAAAGTAATATACTTCAAATATATATGTTTGATTGATTTTCAGAGTTTTTAAAATGCTATACGTCCAATATATCTTTTTGGTTGATTTTTATTCCAATAGTTGATATTGTTTACTAAATCGTAATTGATCTTTATTTAATATATCTATCAGTGCAAAGTTTGTGATGGCTGTTAAACCCTACACTAAACCACACCTTCCCTTCCTCCCTCTCCCTGACTCTCTCAGATGGGAAAAAGAAAGAGAAATGAAAAAGGTGACGCGGCCAATGACGGCCTGTGCAGAAGGTGTTTTCTTCCATTTCACTGAACACCCTACACTATATCACAGGTGTTTTCTTTCATACTCTTTATTTCACAAGTTTATAGTTTTGGTGAACTCATTTTTATTTTTGTTGATACTCATTGCCACAACATCTACTGATGGTAAATGTAAAGTCCTTTCCACATTTATCAAGGGCGTGGATTCGAAGTAATATTATAAGTACATCTGACCAAGTAACAATATTTGTAAGAAATATCTTGTTGGCTGACATTTTTTCTTTAGGGATTCAGAATCCAGCTCCAGAGATCTGAAATTTGGCGAGGTTAAACTATGTTTAGTTTTCATTTCCATGAAAATATAGAGTAAAAAAATTATTTTTTTTAATATCCATACTTCAATTTATGCAAATCAGTCTTCTAGGCACAACACTTATCTTAGTTCAACAAAACTTACTAAAATCATAGTGATGAAAGTTGTAAGCTTATTTACATAGTACAACTATTACTCAGTTCAAAGTTAAGTTTATGAGCTATTGAGCTCTAGAATCTTACGAGAAACTTTCTAAAATCATTTTAACCTTTAGTTGCATCTTCTGTAATTATGAGATAAAAGAAAAAGAAGAACCCAAGTGTGAAATTCTTGTCTTTTTGACTGAGCTGGAGCCCAATAAATTAAAATGTTACAATTCACTTTTTGTTTCATTGGAACCAAGTCATGTATAAGAACGAATGTATATAATTGTTCCAGTTCATTGACATCTTTTTTGGGTACTTTTATCAGCAAATTGCTCAACTTGACTTATCTGTAACTTGGGCACTTGGCGTAAAATGGTCTCCAAGCGGAAGTATCATGGCTTATACAAGTTAGATGTCTCATTCATTTCTCAACTATCCAATAGTGAAGTTCTTTTTCTTATTAGATGTAGAATACAAATAATATATCAGTACCTGCTTGATCTGACTAGAATTGGCCACTAAAGTACTTTACTAGAGCCAATTGTGTCCAAAGTGAACAAATAAATAAAACTAAAGTAACAAAAGAATGACAAAACAGAAAGCTGCATGTTTTGCATTAGGTAATAGTAGAACCCTTGACCTATGTGAAAAGCAATTTATCTTGCTACCAGAGCAGAAATGTTTTTTTTTATGCTTTGATGATATTCGTTGTTGTCTAGCTGGTTAGGATCGGCTCTCACCAGAAGGGGAATAAGTGAGAAAAAACAAGTTTGGCAGAAATAACAATGTTAGAAATCATGCATAAAAATGGAGAAGGCATAGAAATATCAGTTATACAAAATTAGGGATCTGAAAGAAAAATGAAATGTTCTTAAATGGTACACCATCATAGTCTGGTATGTTACATTTTTCCTCTTCTATATTTTTATAGAGACACTATTTTTTTTATTTCTTTTGTTTGTTCTTGTGCTTGTCTTATATGTGATCCTTTTTCAGGTCAAAGTGAATACAACTGATGAGTTTAGGAACTCTTACTGTAAGAGTGATCGACTCATAAGAGGGCATAGAGGGCTTATGATATATAACACAAGCAAGTTGAATTTTCTCGAACTTGGAGGTACTTCTCATCTATTAGTTCACTTTAAGAGTGATAGCAGATTAACACATCAGTTGCATGATTTTCTTTCTTGGGAATCCCGATCTGTAGTCATTGCTTGCCTTGTATGTTCATTCAACTGATGTGTAAATCTGCTATATCTGTAGTCATTTGCTGGCCCACAAAATATAGGGAATATATCATGATTTCTCCTTCTCTGGGTGTAATGAAAGACTGGTATCCTTGTGTTGATTGGGTCTTTTTTATCATGATTTCTCCAATTTGTTAAAGTCTCTTTGCCATACCTGCCTCATTGTTGCCTCCGCAGCCTCGACACCGGATGAGGGGGCGATTCCGCAGGGTGAGGTCCGTTTCCTCCATGCCGACTTTGAAAGAACCTGGACTATAGAATTTGTGACGATCGTTTTAATTACCGATACACCACTGTCAAAAATAGCAACTTATTTTCTAAGCTGACTTTGTAGTATAGCTAAAGTTAAAGAAGGAAATAGTATGGCCAAAATTAGATAGCATTTGTTAGTATGTTTGAGTGCTGATTTCTTACTTTGTTATTAAAATTCAAAAGAAACCACCAGGGGCTTTTCTTGTCAAATATAACTAACTATAATCACATATATACCAATTTGGAAAAGAAAAAAAGGCCGAAAGTGATCCAATACAACTACTGATATTCACTACCAGTACAACATTTAGTTTATTGAGGTTGCATTATCTGGAAAGTGATGCAAATTAGCAAAATCATCCAATCCTTTATTCTTTGAGTCCGATTTTAATAAAACCCGTGTTCTCTATTGGCTGCTTTTTATATTATACTGATCTGTAGACAGATAGATGATTAAAGTATTATTGCAGCGCATTGGCCATTTATTGAAGTTAATGTTTGGCTTGTTTTTAAAATTTTAGCAATTCTTGGCATATACTATACATATGATTATGCAATCAATTTTTAAATTAATCGCATTTTCTTTAAAATGATCAAAATAGATTTTCAATCCTCACGGCAACGCGTGCCGGCACTTCACTAATATGTTTTTCTTAAAGAAGGAGTTAAACTTTTAGTTATTTTGACTAAATTGAGTGTATCATAACTTCTAATACTATAGAAACAGCCTGGGCCGCGTGATGGGACTATACAGTGCTTCATTAAGCGTGACAAATCCGAACTCACTTATCATCTCTACTTGTGCCTCAGTCCTGGTAATTTTTTTTATTTCTTGGTTATTCAAGGAGCCTATATATGCTTAAATTTATATGTACACAACATGACACTACCAAAGATTTTTTGAATATATTAAAAGACTGTGCTCCTAAACAAGATGTTAAATTCTTGATCGGTCTTCTTGCAAAAAGGAGAAATTGTTGATCCGTAGTTTTTTCTTTCTTTTTTTAATCTCTTTCTCAACTTCCTTTATTCTAAGAAAGAGTTCATGCAAAATATCTTCTTAAGCTAAGATTTAAAACTCAAATTACCCGTTATCTGTCTTGGCTTAGAATACTTAAAATAAGATTTGGCTTTCGTTAGATCCAAGGAATCTAACCTTTCTTTACTTTTCCAAAAATTGGTATGTAGCTGTATTTGCTGAAAATGGAAAGTTCCTACTGTCAGCGAAACGGACCCGCCGAACCACCTATACAGAGTACATAATATCGATGGATGCTGATAACATATCAAAATCAAGCTGCTCTTACCTTGGCAAAATGAGGTACCTCAAACATAACTCAAATTTACATATCTCACTCCAGAAGCTACAAATTATGAGCAAGGCTATGATACTATGCATAGCGCGGATTGGTCCGTACTGTGGATCCGTATCTCCGTTTTCAAAGTCCAAACAGTCGATCTGAACCATTCAACATGATCTCCATATGAAAATGTATTTTGTATATCCATTTTTACTTTTTTTACAATTTTTTTACTATTTTTTAGATAGGTAGAATATCATTTGATCTAAAAATTTTGGACCATTCAAAAGTAGTGATTTTCTACCTATATTAAAAATTAGTAAAAAGAATGTAATAAATGTAAAATTTAGTCTGCAAGTACATTTTCATATGGAGATCATGTTGAAAGGTTTGGATCGACTATTTAAACTTGGAAAACGAAGATATTGGTCCATAGTACGGACAGTACCATGAGAGTTTTTTCTCCAAGTAAATTTTTGGGTTGTGCATAAGGAACCGTATGCATAAGGCGGCTTACTTTAAAAGACATAAGGTGGTCAAGGACAATAGTTGATATTACAGCTTTATTTTATAATTAAGAGTAATGATTATGTTAGGGGTTTAGTTTCTTTCGGATGTTGATGTCTTTTGTTGGTATGTATGTGCCCCTCTTTTGTTAGTATGTATGTGCCCCTCTTTTGTTGGTAATTGTTATGGAATTATGAGAACAATTGTTTTCAGTTATAATGTTTGGATGAGTTACATACATCCAGCCCCCTGGCTAACTTAGAATTTACAACAATTTGATCTCTAAACCGAACTTGGCAGACTAATTCACATGCTGATACTACCGTACCAGTTGCATACCACCGGTGTACCTGTAGGGTACTAGGTGCGATGACCCACTATTTGATTTTGTTGTTCCGGTACCATCTATGTGCTGATTGAAGCGATATGCAATTATTACAATTACAAAAACACAACACAATTTCATTCTTTTCTTTGATTTCAGCCGATGAACTTTGACAAACAAATCAACACTTTCACATGAAGGTGCTTGTAGGCAGTAAATTCCATACATAAATGTATTCTACTTTTTTTTGAGGAATAAGCCGTTGGGCATGCATTGAAATAATAATTGTTCTATTACATCAAATTTGAGAAAATTAAATCAGTCTACTCTAACTACTACTCGCAAAAACGCCATACATCAACTTGAAAATATAAAGCCTACTGGAATATTACTCTACTTGGATCTTTGTTCTATCTTTTATGTTTCCCTCCTAATAAAGTTTTGATCCAATTCTAAACCAATGCTGCTATGTATGATGCTACCTTGCGTAGGTATGCCATCGAAAGTCAGACTTCAATTTCTAGCTTCATTTGCAAGCCTGGTTGGTGAAGTGCTTTTGTAAAGAACATGACTTGTGTAAAGAACTGAGACAAAAATGGCCTGAAATGCCTCTCTGCAAAAAAAATAATAGTAAAGATAGGGACCTAACTGTAAAAAACCTTGCCATGGCTACTAATTGTGATTTTGGTTCATGTATTCTCACAAATTAAATATAAATAAGTTGTTTCTCTTTTCTGGATTTTTTGTATTTGCAGATGTAGGTTTTCTTACCTACATATATATATCCAAATTGCCTTTTATACAAGGTGAGAGTATATGACCAAATTACTGGTTAATTTTGTAAGGAAAGGTTTTCAAATTGCTAAAGCAAAGTTGAGGTGGAGGAACATGCAAAAAGGAGTTGTAAATTAATTTATACAAAATTCAAAACAGTACGCTGAAAAATGCCAAAACTGCTCCCCAAAAAAATCTTAGTACCAACTGTGGTACCAGCACCCATTGAAAAAAAAAAAAAACTTTCTACAAGTTATTCACCCCAAACTCTTCATCAACAGACACCACTTAGCAGTTCTTTCACCAGAACATCGCATCGAGCAGTATTCTATCTACAAGTTTGTCAGGCGGTAGTGTCTTCTTTCTGAAGACGGTTTCGTTTCGCTGCTTCCATATGGACCAGCATGTACACAAACAATACTGGCACAAACTTCCTCCATGCTGCAATTAGAGACTTCTTCCACTGATTTGTGCAAAGTTGCCTCCATTGTTTGCTCCAGCTTGACTATTCAACGACCCATCTTAGCCTCAACCCCTTTCCAAACTCTCTGTGCATACGACATGTAAGCATTAGATGCATTGCTGATTCTTTTTACCAAAACATCTTTGTTTTACCATTTTATCATGATATTATTTAATTTGTTAAATATTAAATTAAATAGTTCATTCATTGGAATATAATTCTCTGTAGCGTTTTATATGTAGTTGCACCGGAATCTGATTGATGTTATGCACTATAATAATAAATCAATTAATTTAATTTGTTTTATTGAGGTCTTTTCCAGTTATAGCAAAATAAAATATCATTTGCATTATTTTGATATCATCATTATATAGTTCAGATTAATTAATTTAGTTATTTCCATCATCTTCTAATGTTAACATCAGATGCAATTATAAATAAATAGATTTCAAGATTTAACTTATCTAATTCATAAAATTAAAGACATATTCTTAAGCCATTCTTCATACAATTTAGAAATTCAAAAACTATTTGTGGTGACATTGTAAGTTTATAATTTAAAAATTAGTGAATAAATATTTCATAACTAAAATTTTTGTTTCCCCGTTGCGAAAGCACGGGCACTTGACTAGTATCTTCATATATATCTTCAATCTCTTTATGTAATTTTACAAAATTAGTATGTATTGTATAATATCTTTACTCCTTATAAAATCACCTTGAATTTTAGAGGAATGAGAAGGCTATTTGTCCAGAGAAGATCTCAGCTTCACATTTAATCAATCTCAGCCATTAATCACTGTTTGATTTTATATATTATTTTTTATACAGTCTTTCGTGTAGAAGTTTAAAATTAAGTAGTAATCTACTCATTCCAACACGAAGCATATTCTAATCCATTAGTATCGCCACATATTTTTCATTTATTTTCTCTGTTGTTGCACGTTCCCACGCGCCTTTCTCCTTCTCCAACACGGGGGATCGGCCTCTGCTGCTCTTCCGAGAGAAAAGCAGGACCCTGCTCTTCCAATTTTAACCATTCAAAATTTTTTATTCCATATCTCGATAAATTTTTTTTTTTATGCACAGATTTCAACAATTTTGAATGGTTGTGATCGGAAAAGCAGGGTTTGCTCTCTCTCGGAAGAGAGCCGATCCCAACACGGGCGATCCAGAATACTTTTTTTTTTTTTTCCTTTTTCCTTTCCAACGCAACACCGACTAGGGCTTCTCCATTCCTGCGCGCTTTCTTCCCGTCGACAGAAGAGGAGGGTGTTGAGCGAAGAAAGGGAAAAAAGGGAGGGTCGTGCAAATGGATCGAATTAGGGTTTCCTGTCTCCCTTATCCGTTCCTGTCAGAACCTGGAATGGAATTGGGAGTCATTAGTTCTAATTTTGACTTGGTCCAAGGAGGAGATAAGAAGACAGATAATTGGGCCAGCTCGGGCAGGGTATCGGGCTGTGAATTAAAAGTTGCAGAGACACTGCAGATGGGCCCAGGAGCTAGTAGCGGTCTTGCCAACAGTAGTTTGGATCCATCTCAGTCTGAACTGGAGAGTCTGTTTATGAGAGACAATGGAGAAGAAGGAGAACCAAGTGGTTATGAATTTGTTGAAGATTCAGCTCACCGCTCTGGCGCTAAAAATGGATGTGTCGCCTGATCGTGGATTTCACGACAGAAGGAATAAAATTAGTTTCTAGCTGCTGACGTTGCATCACCTATATATATGCAGTCAGACTAATAATTCAATTTTATGTTGTTGAATCTCATTTCTTGCAATTTTACCCTTTTCTCTTCTTACTTCCGCGGCTCTGCCGTTGTATCAGAAACTGAGTTTTAATAGAAATTTGAGTTTGTTTGTTGGCTTAATCGTGATTCCTTTCTCTCTTCTGTAAATTGGGATTGAGGAATACGACAAGTGGTATCAGAGCTCACGATCGCAGCTGGGGAAGAAGCGGCGACATCGGAAGAAGGTGAATCAATGGCGGGAAAGAATCGTCGTCCATTCACAAATGAGGAGACTGTCGACAATCCAACAGAGACGATTCCACCTGAAGTTTCTCAGCAAGAGGTGACCAACCGATTGAGTTTGCTAGAGTCACAGATGGGGTCAGCTGCTCACCAATTGGCTGCTAACACTCAACAGCTCGCAGCCACCACTCACCAGCTTGATGAAATCACCCGTCTCCTCAGGACGCAGCTTACCCGAACTAATTTGGAGACTGGTGAAACTAGTCAAATCGGGGCTAGGTTGGCGGGAAAGGGGCCAGAGGAGAATTATCGCACTGGGTCAAATGACGAGGAAGAAGATGGACGAAGGGGTCGAGATACCAGACACGGTGAGAACCAGCAGCAAAAAGGGTACTTGCCTCGGTTTGATTTTCCTTGTTTTGATGGGAGGGAACCCACTGAATGGGTGGAAGAGTGTGAATTCTACTTTGAGATGTATCAGATTCAAGAGATGTACAAATCCAGAATGGCAACCATTCACTTTGGAGGAGAAGCTAAAGATTGGTTTAGGTGTTATAAAGTTGCCAACCCACAGCCTAGCTGGCCAGTACTGGTGGAGATAGTGAAGGATTTCTTTGTTGATAAGGCAGGCAAGCCGGTTGATGAATTTAAACGTGTGCACCAAGAGGGTAAAGTGGATGACTATGTCAAAAGATACATCCAAGCACAGGCAAGATTAACTTACAAAAAGGGTATCACCAACGAAGAGTTTTACCTAGAAGGATTCATTTCAGGTCTTAAAGAGGAGATTAGAAATACTATTGAACTCTTCAAACCTGTTAATGTGAATGAGGCAATACAGTATGCTAGACAGATTGAACTGTTTTTAGAAAGTACTATCAGAAAATCCCAAATTACATCCAGGTCCTCCAATTTTCAGAATATTAAAAATCCAAATTTCCAAGCTGTGGGGGATCAAAGGGGTAGAGACAAGGGTAGTAATTTCAAACCAGCACCTATTACAAGTGGGAATCTTACTCTTGATCAGAAAAGAGCTTTGGGTCTATGTTTTAGATGTAATGAGAAGTGGGTGAAAGGGCATAGATGTAATTCTAAGGTGTTACATTCTATGAGTGCTGAGGAAGAAGAGGGGTGGATACAAGAGCAAATTAATCAATTGTTGCACCAGCATGAAGAAGAGGTGGAAATGGGTGAAGAAGAAGTTGAAAAGGAGGAAGCTGTAGTAGCCATTTGTGCCATCTCAAATACAACCAACACACTCAACCACAGAACCTTATTATTTCATGGTGAACTCCACAAAATACCAATTTGTGTCCTGATGGATAGTGGAAGTACCCACTCTTTTATACATCCTAACCTTGTTCATAATCTGAAGTTGGCAACTTGCAAAACAAACCCTTTTTCAGTTAAAATTGCTGATGGGTCAAGGATGAGTACTGAAGAGGTGTGTGAAAAGTTGAAATTCTCTTTACACAAAAATGAGTTTGAAGCAGATTTAAGGGTGATGGATGTGCAAGGATATGATATTGTTTTGGGAGTAGATTGGTTATCCAGTTTTCCCACTATGATTATTGAATGGGAAAAAGGGAGGGTGAAATTCAGAAGTAGGGGAGAGGTAGTAGATTTGGAGATTGGAAATGCTACAGCACAAGTCAGAATTTGTGAGCATGTGCCAGAAATTGCTAAAAGCAAGAAAAATGGAGATCAGGTCATCATTGCTCAACTATTCCATATGAAGGCAGAAGAGAAACAGGAGCAACAAATACCACCACCACTCAAACCATTGCTCCAACAATTCAAAGACCTATTTTCAGAACCCACTACCTTACCTCCAAAAAGAAGTGTAGACCACCAAATTCACCTGAAACCTGATTCAAAACCCATTTCTCTCAGACCTTATAGGTTTTCCCACTATCAAAAGCTTGAAATAGAGAAGATAATTGAAGAACTTTTAAAGAATTCATTCATACAACCTTCCAACAGCCCTTATTCCTCCCCAATTCTGCTAATAAAAAAGAAAGATAACTCTTGGAGAATGTGTGTAGATTATAGGCAGCTCAATAAAGACACTATCAGAAACCAATACCCTATACCTATCATAGATGACCTCCTAGATGAACTGAGAGGAGCCAAGTATTTCACTAAGTTGGACCTCAGGTCTGGCTATCACCAAATCAGAATGAGTGAACCTGATATACCCAAAACAGCCTTTCACACTCATGAGGGGCTGTATGAATTCAGAGTGATGCCTTTTGGGCTTACAAATGCTCCAGCCACATTCCAATCCCTTATGAACACCATTTTCAAGCCTTTCCTCAGAAAATTTGTACTTGTGTTCTTTGACGATATTTTGGTGTTTAGCAGGGACATAACTGAACATGTTGAACATGTGAAGAAGGTATTTGAAGTGTTGAGGCAGCATCAGCTGTTCCTGAAAATGAGCAAGTGTGAGTTTGCTGCTACTCAAATCGAATATCTGGGGCACATCATTTCTCAAGAAGGGGTAGCCACTGATCCAAAGAAGGTGGATGCCATGAAGAATTGGCCAGTTCCAAAGGGGGTAAAAGCTCTTAGAGGGTTTCTAGGGCTTACCGGCTATTACAGGAAGTTCATCAAAGGGTATGGCTCCATTTCAAAACCTCTCACAGATTTATTGAAGAAAAATGCATTTCAGTGGCAGGAGGAAGCACAACAAGCATTTGAGGCATTGAAAAAGGCTATGTCAGAAGCTCCAGTTTTGGCATTACCCGACTTTAGTCAACCCTTTGTTATTGAAACAGATGCTAGTAAGGAGGGAATTGGAGCTGTCCTCATGCAAAATAAGAAACCCATTGCATTCATTAGTAAGAAGTTGGGCCCAAAGAATCAACTCCTGTCAACCTATGAAAAGGAGTTCCTAGCTCTCTTGACTGCCATTACCAAGTGGAGACACTATCTCTTAGGAGGTAAATTCACTATCAAAACTGATCACCTTAGTTTGAAATATCTTTTAGAGCAAAGGGTAAACACAGCCAGTCAGCATAAAGGTCTTAGCAAACTGTTAGGACTTGATTATGTGATTGAATATAAGAAGGGAATTGAGAATAGGGCAGCAGATGCTCTTTCAAGAAGGGATGAAGGTGAGGTGTTGGTAGAGGCTGAAATACTAGTAGTTAGTGAACTGATACCCCAATGGGCTCTGGACATATGCAATAGCTATGAAGGAGATGAATGGGTAGAAGGGTTGAGGGGTAAAATGGCCAATTCAATGGGTGAGCCAACAGATTCAGTAGAAGGGGTTCCAAACCAACATCATTTGACTCAGTACCAAGGTCTAATTAGATACAAGGGAAGAATCTGTGTGGGAAAGACAGGGGGTTGGAGAGAGACCATAGTCAAGGAGATGCATGCCTCACAGTTGGGAGGTCATTCAGGCATTACAGCCACTTACCACAGGTGCAAGAAGTTGTTTTATTGGCCAAACCTAAAGCAAGATGTACACCAGTTTATCAAGTGCTGTGATGTGTGTCAGATGAACAAACCAGAAAATATACACACCCCAGGTTTGTTACAACCTTTACCAATTCCAGAAGAAGCATGGTGTAGCATTGGGATTGATTTCATTACTGGGCTGCCTAAATCTGAAGGTAATGAGGTAATTATGGTAGTGGTAGATAGACTCACTAAGTATGCTCATTTCTTGCCTCTTTGTCACCCTTACACAGCAGCAGTAGTGGCCCAATTTTTCATGGATTCTGTGTATAAATTACATGGACTCCCCAAAGAGATCATATCTGACAGGGATCCCTTATTCACAAGTCGATTTTGGAAGGAGTTGATGTCAAAACTTGGAGTAAAACTGAATATGAGCACGGCATATCACCCTCAATCGGATGGCCAAACTGAAAGGGTAAATCAGTGCCTTGAGGCTTACCTGAGATGCATGGTATATGATAAACAGAAGAATTGGGTGAGGTACTTGACCTTGGCTGAATGGTGGTATAATACCTCATATCATAGGGCTATTAAAATGACACCTTTTGAGGCGTTATATGGGTATAGTCCTCCACAATTGGGATTGAGCAGCATTCCAAAATCTCAAGTAGAGGCTGTGGATTCCATGATCAAGGACAGACAACTAGCATTAAGGCAGCTGAGGGCTAATTTGGTGAAAGCGCAAGAGAGAACCAAACATTTTGCTGACAATCATAGAAGTGAGCGGGCATTCAAAGAAGGGGACTGGGTTTATTTGAAGATACAACCATATCGGCAGAGTTCCATTGCAGGTCAGAGGAACCAGAAACTGAGTCCTAGGTACAGTGGCCCCTATGAGATATTACAGAAGGTGGGAGAAAATGCGTACCGTTTGAATCTGCCGGCCGGGTCAATGATACACCCCGTATTTCATGTATCCCAGCTCAAATTAAGGGTGGGCAACAACCAAGCAGTATCCCCTAGTCTTCCTTTACTGGGGCCTACCGGTGAATTACAATCTGTACCAATTGCGGTACTGGGTCGAAGGATGGTGAAGAAACGAAATGCGGCGGAGTCCCAGATCCTGATTCATTGGTCCAACCAACCGATTGAGGATGCCACATGGGAGGAATACCACGTGATCGCTCAAAAATTTCCAGCATTCATTCTCGAGGTCGAGAATTCTTTGAAGGGAGGGGGAGTGTCAGAACCTGGAATGGAATTGGGAGTTATTAGCTCTAATTTTGACTTGGTCCAAGGAGGAAATAAGAAGACAGATAATTGGGGCAGCTCGGGCATGATATTGGGCTGTGAATTAAAAGTTGCAGAGACACTGCAGATGGGCCCAGGAGCTAGTAGCGGTCTTGCCAACAGTAATTGGGATCCATCTCAGTCTGAACTGGAGAGTCTGTTTAAGAGAGACAATGGAGAAGAAGGAGAACCAAGTGGTTATGAATTTGTTGAAGATTCAGCTCACCGCTCTGGCGCTAAAAACTGATGTGTCGCCTAATCGTGGATTTCGCGACAGAAGGAATAAAATTAGTTTCTAGCTGCTGACGTTGCATCGCCTATATATATGCAGTCAGACTAATAATTCAATTTTATGTGGTTGAATCTCATTTTCTTGCAATTTTACCTTTTTTTTTCTTCTTACTTCCGCGGCTCTGCCGTTGTATCCGAAACTGAGTTTCAATAGAAATTTGAGTTTGTTTGTTGGCTTAATCGTGATTCCTTTCTCTCTTCTGTAAATTGGGATTGAGGAATACGACAGTTCCCGACGACAGAGAGGGCGTCAGCCCTAAACCCTCTCCGCACCATCCTTTCTCTCTCTCGCCTCAGACCTCAGCACCTCAGCACAGACCCGCCCCCCAGCACTGATGCGCCGCGCCCCGTCGCCTCTAGCACAGACCCTCGCCCCTTTTCGTGAATTGAAGCTTTTCTTCGGTAAATCCCTCTGTCTCACTGTTTATTTATTTTTTGATAGAAGTGGGAGATACCCATTGATTTCTTGCACAACCCATGTATATAACGTACAAATTTCAATACCTGCTCAATTGACCTTTCTTGCATAGCCCACCTAAAAGAATGCCGCAGCTGTTTACGAATCATATAACGTACAAATTCCAATGCCTGCTCAATTGACCTTTCTTGCATAGACCACCTAAAAGAATTCTGCAACTGACAACATTAGACATATGCTCATTCGAAATCATGATATCTAGAAAATCTGATCCCTTCTTAGTATGACATTTGTTCCAGTTGCTTTAAGTTTTCTGTTGATTTATATTACTCTCTGTAGTGAGTTGAAACATTGATGATTTTTAGTTGGCTGCTTGCTCAAATTCAAATTTTTGGTTCAATTTGTGACATGAACACAATCTACTGGTTTCTCAATAATTACCATGGAATACATAGTTCTATGCATTTTTGAAAAAAGAGAGTAGAAACAGAAAGAAAGAGAGAGAGAGTACGTGGGTTGGTATTGAAGGCTGGTACAAGCTTTTTGAGTCATCTCTCTTTGTTCATTTCATTTGTTTCGATCTCTCTTGCAATGTGTACAAAATTAAAGATGCATGTATAGTTTTGTAAGTGTAACGACCTTATATTCATCAATGAAAAAGTGCCTCTGGTTTCAGAAAAATTTGTGTGTTTGCTTATCATTGTTGTTAATCTATTTTCTTGCTGCAAATTGGTGCTGTTTTCCTGTCTGTACCAGTACTGGTACGGATCTGATTTTCTGCTGTGCATCAGCTGTTTGTGGTATTGCCTAAGTAAACCTTTTGCTGGTACAAGATTCCCAAGTTCAATCTTCTTTTTTTGTATCCGCTGCCTTTCCAATTTAACCTTTCTTACACAATTTTTTTAAAGGAGTGTTGTACGTCTTGGTATGAGGCTCCTGCCCTTTGAAAATTATGGCATTAATTTACGAATTGTACAAAGTACAGAGTCCAATGCCTTATTGTTCTTATTTATTCAATTCGACTAAGATGGCATTCATATAACAAAAGATCGTTAGATAGCAAATTGACCAGTCAAATCATTGTGATATTTCTAAAGGGCATGAGCCGGATGTCGTAACCTACAGCATTCTTATTCATGGGATGTGCAAGAAAGATAAAATTGAGAAGACTTGATTTCTGAAGGCCATGTGCCTGATGTCGTAACCTATAGCACTTTTATTGATTGCATGAGCAAGAAAGGTCAAACTGAGAAGGCAATGGATTTTGTACATGACATGATTTCTAAAGGCAATGGATCTTGCACCTATGGGATGTGCAAGAAAGGTGAAATTGATAAGGCATTTGATTTTCTAAATACCATGATTTCTAAAGGGAATGAGCCTAAAGTTGTGACCTACAACATTTTTATTGATGGGCTGTGCAAGAATGGTAAAATTGATTTGGCACTGAATTTTCTAAATGACATGATTTCTAAAGGGCACTGAATTTTAAGTCTGAATCGGCTTTAGGTAGACATTTTTAATATTCAATGCTAGCGGTTTAAGTCTGTGTAATTGTTGACAAGGTAAGCTTCTGTCTATGCCATATTAAAATATTATATATTATCTGTTCATGTTGTTTGGTTCATGTACTTACCTTTTTTTATGCGTACCAGCTTGGCAAAATTACATGAGAAGAGATGGAGAAGGAGTTGGTTTCATTAGGCGTTTCAACCAAAGCAGTTAATGGAATAATTGAAGTGCTTTCCCTCAAGTCATTCTCGAAGCTTGAAGGTCTTGCTCAACTTTCCTTTTATAATATTCTTTTCCTTTCTTTCTGTTGAAGTTGCAACTTTCTAATTGGTATACAATTTGAGAAGTCTTTTGTATTTATAGAGGTGTTGGGTTCTGAGGGAGAAGCTGTTTCTGAGTTGAAAAAAGCTATTTTCTTTTGCCGAGAGCTATGGTTATGCTGACTGGATTTGTTTTAATGCATCTGTTGTTCGTGGCCTTGCCTACTACACAGGAATTGTTTTTGAGGTTTAAACAACTCTATTTTTGTTATACCCATTTACTTAATAGTGCAATGCTTCACACCAATTAAGACATTACTGGCCTTCAAATGCCATAAACTAAGTTTACTGAGCACCAAAATTGAAGACCAAATGCAATAACGTAGTACTCATTGAGACTTTAAATTTAGGATTAGAAGCTTCTGACAGCCTAACATGTGCATATTTTATATTTATGATGTTGTATATGAAATACCAAGGTTAAAGTCAGTGTTGATCCAAAATATTTATTTAGAACAATATTTTGGTTGACCTGACCACCAGTGGGTCAATAAACCTGACAGGTGAATCTGCAAGTGGTAAGTCGGGTCAACCCTGACATGGTAGTTGTTATAACCCAAACCTTTGTAAATTCCGAAAATTACTTTTGTTCATCTTCAAAGGGTTAATTATGGTAAGCATGTGTTTAGAGAAAAGATAACCTATTACAACAGTTTCCCATTATATGAAGGTTTAAAAGTATGCATAAAACCTAGCGGATTAAAAAAGAACAAAATATGATCTAAGATGCATTGAACTTAAATTGTCAAAGGCAGCAACTGGCCACGCATTGCATATAGCATATAAGTTCCTCAACAGAAATTTTTCTCTTCCTGAGTTTACAGGAGAGAGCGCTTTGGCAGCAGCCTCTGACAAGTACCGCTATATTGAAAAGTGAAAGCCAATTCCTAATCCTCAGGTATTCATGTTTGTCCCTTTACTCCTTATTCATGTTTGTCCCTTTACTATGGATCAATAGTTCCAAATATCACTATTATTTGGTTCAAGTTTTCTTGTGCTGTCTTTTTCTTGATCTTGATGATATCATTTTGTACATCAAATGAGTTTCTTCGAAACTTGATGAATTGTTTCAGAGCCATCATCTGTTTCATGTTGCAATTTTATTAATAGTCATATGGCTTTTTATGGAGATTTTGAGTTCAAACCATAAAATAGAATTACTAAGTGATAAAATATTTTTAAAAGGGAAGGTATATACTTAAAGCTAAAATAGTGGTCCTGTTGGCAACCAGTTTATGAGGAGTGAATTGACAGTAACTTTAGAAGTAAAATCGTGAATTGAATAACAGGATGTTATTCAAAGTTGTAATTAGTTAATTTGTATAGAGCCTTCGTGTATCTTCGACTTTTTGTTACTACGTCAACTTTTGTATTTAAAATTAGTCTTAAACTCATTTTAACAATAATAAAATTGCAAATAAGGTTGAATTTTGAATTAATAAGGTTGAATTTTGGTTGTGGAGTTGTTGTTTGCAAATAACAGTGAGGTGTTAGAAGCAAGGTTAGGTTAAGCACAATAGCTTAATTTGTATTTTTTTTTCACTTCAATATCTTTTCACTTTTCCAACTAATTTAAGCACATATAAGTTCCAAGTTCCGTTGTTCCAAATTTTGGTACTGAAAAATTCATGGAACAAGAACTGCTATGTGAATTTCTTTTAAGTGCAAGGAACTGGAAAAACCCATTCATACATTCCTTGTAACAAATCACAGCAAATTAATTATTCTGCCTGTGTAAACTGCTGATATTAGTTAAGAAGATACATGTCATATGTGGTATTGAAATGACAATCCAGTGCTGAGAACAGTTCTAGAAAAGACAGTATGCAGGGATATCTGAATATCTTATACATATAATTTTTTTAGAAGGAATTTCATGTATAGCCCTCAAAGACTTCAAAATTACGTATTTCCCCCTCTAAAATTCATAATATCATATTTATCCTTCTTAACTTCAAAAACTCACAAATATACCCATTTTAATGTTTTTTTTTCTATTTAAACTCATTTTAAATGTATGGAGTACCTATTTTATCCTTTATGGCTCTCTCTATTTGTCTGTATCTTTGTCTGAGGCGTGGAAACTAGAAATGAAATGAATAACAAAATTAAGGTTTTAATTGAACTTCAGGAGCAGAGGAACGATTGGTGGGTCTCTACCGAATGACTCTTATTAATTCAAATTTTACCTCCTTTGAAAAATATCTCTGACTGATCCCTGATCAACTTGATATTCCAAAACAAAATTTGCATTTGCATCTATGTTAAAATAAACTGGCAAAAGTTGCATATGTATGTGTTCAAAAGCAAAGGTTAATGGAACCTAGAACTGACGGTTGGATAGTAGCTGGATCAAAACCTTTCAATTATTATTGTTTGTTTCATGAGATTTTCAAGGAGTATGTGGTACTAATTACTCTGACCATATATAAAGGAAATTGTCTTTCTGACTTTCTCCTTATCTAATAGCCAAGGCAGGGCATAGAAAAGAGTAGTGCTATCTTTATAAACCCGTCAAAGTCAGTCTCTTCTGCATCCACTACAAGAGGTGCAAAGGGAGTTTTCTTAAGGTTGTTGAACCATCTCGGTTTCTATTAGAAGGCAGCTCATCTACCCCACTGTACCCTTTGTTTATAAGTTTTAGTCAGTGAGTCGACGGCATATGTGACGTTTGAAGGATTACGTCAAATCAAGTTTTTTCAATCATATTCAGGACAGAAGGATATATTAATTGATCAAACAAAAACATCATATTTAGTTTCATTACTTAGTCTATTCTCTTGGTCAGCTAAATTTTTTCGAAAGGCTAGATATAAAGTATGCAGTAATGGTCTTGAGAGCTGATTAAGAGAGAGCTCAATGACATTGAGACTGGTACAGAGGTCGAGCTCAGTCTGTTTTTTAATGCTTATGTTTTTCATTATATAATGTTTTTCACTTATTCATTAATTGTACATTGTTTTGTCATTTCATTTTTATTCTCCTTTACTTGTCATGGTCACTGACAGAGCTTTTGGTTCATATATTCTCAAAAGTTTAATGTTTAATCGATAGCTAAGGGAACTATAAAATATGGAGTACAGGTCTTGGTTCCTGATTTAGCTTATTTTTCCAATTAGGATTCATTTTTGTTTAGTTTTTGGTTACAGGAGCCACACAACTAGGCGAATCGGGCGAAGGATTTCTATGGAGCGGGAGAATACGACCGGCATGGGTTCCAGGAGATGTTGGAGGAGTACCAGGTGCTGCTCGGCGGGTTCAGTATTGGAGAACAAGGCGTTTTTAACCTTTGTTATCCCTCGTGATAAAGAGCCCTTCCTAACGGTAAATATCATGTATTATTAGATAGTTTCAAGTTAATTATTTAATTGAAATAAGCATGCACACATGTAGATACTGCTTTAATTTCTTGGCATTTTCTTATGAAATGGCAGAGTTTCTTTGCGGAATTACAAAACAGAGAAAGTGAATTTGGGATATCAGACATACAACTCGGCCTCACGACTTTGGAGGAAGTGTTCCTTAACATCGCCAAGCAGGCTGAGTTAGAGAGTTCGGCTGCCGAAGGAAATCTGGTTACCTTGAACTTGACATCTGGCACTTCTATTCAGGTATGTCATTTCTATGTGTAGAATAAACGACACCTCCCTCTTTGAATTTGGAAAATTTTAGCACTATATATGCAGATAGATGCTGGTTTGATTTGATGCTGACACTATACATGAAACTAATGGTGAATACTGAACCAGGTACCGAAGGGAGTGCGATTTGTGGGTATACCAGGGATGAAATCAGAAGAGCACCTGAGAGGGATGATGGTACAAGTCTTCTGGGATATTGACGAAGCGGGTACCCTCTGCATTTCTGGCCACTCCCCGGAGACTCCAATTCCAGCAAATGTGGAGCTGAACCGCACTCCATCTCTGTCATGGAGGGCATCTCTTCCTCATGGGATGTCAATTGGTTTTGTGATTGAACCCAGCCAGATTCTCAATCAGAGTTGAGTGTGTTTCTTTTTAAGAATGTAAGTCTGTTTGGAATGTGGTTCTTTCTATAATGCAATTACCAGATTATAGTAGCATTCAGTTAATTTCTATAATGCAATTACCAGATTACAATACCTTTCTATCGAAATTTTTTATATAGAAATTAATATTAAATAATAAAAGAAGATAGAATAAGTAGCTTTGTTTTTAATGTGGTAGAAGGATTTCGAAACCATTTTGAAATCTAGAATTTGAAGGCAGAAAAAGTTTTCGGGTCCAAAACATCCAAACTACACTACAGTTGTTGTGTGGACTTAGCCACATGAAATCCTAAAAGGACACAAAAACAAATAAAATGGAATCAAATTTTGCATGTATAGGATTTTTGAGCTATTTTCTAGCTATTTTTAAAGTTGGCATTTTAAAAATATAAAAACCAGCATTTTACTGAACCATGGACAATATTACCCCTGCATTGCACATATCATTAATCACATTTATAAAATTCCAAAAATTGCAAAACTTGGCAGAGATTTAGTATGGATCTTCCTTTACAAATCCATAAAAAGGAATAGAGATTTGGCTTAGTAAATTAATAAGAAATTGGATTTCAATACTGCATGACAGAAAGGAAATAATTAAATAGTGTGTATTTTCACTACACAAATAAATATAAATAAATTACAGAAAAATGTGCAAATATTTTTACAAGACTGCAAAACCATGTTTTGTACAATTATGATAAAAAATCATGCCTTTGTGTAGCAAAAAACAAAAAGAGTCTAAAAAATTGCAACGAGATATTCTCTGGGAACGGGATCTTCTCTTCAATGGGTTGAGATTGAGATTTTCTCTGAAAAGATAGCCTTCTCATCCCTCCAAAATTTAAGGTGGTTTATCACAATCATGACTTTTGTACAATTGTGATAAATAATTGGATAAATCCTGGTGCAATGCATGGGCACTTAACTAGCATAGTTATTACATGAATAAATATTTGATAACTAAAATTTTTGTTTTCCGTTACAACGCACGGTCACTTGACTAGTTTTACAAAAACCTTCTATCAACAGCGAAAAGGAATTAAATAATTAACAAAGTGGAACAAACAACTCTTTCAACTTCTGCTAACGCTATCTCGGCCCCGACAGGTCATGCGTTGACATGATAGATGGACACCCGCTATTTGCGTTCGAGGTTACATTCAATCCACCAATGATCTTGCTCATCTTCGTCAACTCATCTTCAATGTCTATTGTGCCACCACTACTAGAACTGCCATGATGACATCCACCATACTTCATCAAAGATTCTAGTGACTCAATTCGAGGCTCCCACACATCCATTGTCCCCTCGAGCATTGCAACAACTGAAGTCATGTTTGGCCGGAGCGCTGGTTCTTCATGTAAACAACATAGCGCAGTTTTAACAACCCTTTCGACTTCACTGACGACAACATTCCCCTCCAACCTTGGGTCAGCCAATTCTTCGTAGCATTTTTTCACATGCATTTCCAATGCAACCAAGGGAAAATACTCGCATCCCGTAACGGATGATCCACCAGTTGTTGTGGACCACTTTGATTGAGCATCAACACTCACAGGCTCGTTTCGGTTCTTTCTACCTCGTACCAGCTCAAGCAACACCATTCCAAAACTGTACACATCACTACGATCGGAAATTGCGGCATTCATGATCCACTCAGGTGCTAAGTACCCGCGAGTACCGCGCATTGTTGTGAACAAAACAGACTGCTCTGGTGTAATCAGTTTGGCAAGGCCAAAATCTGCTATCTTGACATGACCGTCGTCATTTAACAAAATGTTCTCAGGCTTAATGTCACAATGCAGGATTTTAGGTTGGCAACAGGAGTGTAGATATGCAACCCCACGGGCCGCACCAATTGCTACGTTCATTCTTTCAGACCAGTTTAGTAACTTATCGGTCAGCCTGAACAGAGACTGGTCAATTGACCCGCGGTTCATGTATTCATAAATCAATAGCCGGTGCGAGCTCTGGGCACAGTAGCCACGCAATCGAACCAGGTTCACGTGGTGAATATTCCCAATTACGCCTATCTCTGTGCAAAATTCTTTCCTCCCTTGCACACCGACTCCTTCTATCTTCTTCACTGCAACTTCACTTTTGTCAGTTAATTCTCCTTTATACACTGAACCAAATCCACCAGAACCTATCTTTGTCTGAAAATTGCTGGTTATCTCTTCGACTTGCTCACAAGTGAACCTTGTCGGTAAACCTGGTATCAATATCTCATCAGTAGCATCACCATTTTCTGAGAATAGGTAATCCGAATCAGATATTGCTCTTGAGTTGCCATTTGCATTAGAAGTTCTGGTCATTTTTATTTTTTTCTTTTGCTTGTTTCGCCAACACAAAATCAAAGACACTCCAACAACTAGTACCAGCAGAAATGCAATGATGGATGGTGTCAAAATTGCCACATTGTTTTTAGATGACGAGTTACGTGATTGTTTTGATCTATGTATCTTGATGTATGCCAAGAAATTTGCCGAGTCCCTTGTGCTTGTGTTGGTAAGGGATCCAAATTGTTGTAACGAAAGAAAACATGATTGTGATGAAATATCAAAGAAATATCCCAAGCACGAGCAATTGCTTGAACAAAGATTTTGGCAATTGGGCATATTTATACCAGAGGCTACTGGGTTCCTATATTTGTTTGCAAAATATGTAATCCCGCTCCCGACAAACATATAAGATATATGTGTGCTTGTACATGAAGTACTGGCAGCCTTAAGCATACCTTTGTTTGGTGTGCACCCACTGGATTGAACTGAAGATGCAAACTGAGGTGGACAGCTGCAGCTGGAGGAGTTACCGGAGAGCGAGCATAGGCCGAGGGGCCCACAGGATAACGGCAAGTCACAACTATCTCTTGGTGCCACAAACACATTTGCAAGAGAGTTCGAAGAGTTCACTGCAGGGTAGCTGTTTACCTTAAGTCGACCATCTGAGCCCAATTGCATTATACGAAATGGTGCTGCTGGCAATGGGATTTGAATAACAACATCTCCATTTGATGCAAGGAGGAAAATGCCAGAGTCTTTGATGTCCATAAACGCAACCGATACATCTCGGTTCTTGACAATGTTTGTTTCATTTGAGAGTTGCCAATAGCTGGAGCCCATCCAGTTTAGTAAGGCATCATTTGAAGTGACATCGAGCCTGTAATCACCCTGACTGAGATCTGAGTCAGAGGCAACAGAAGAAGAAAGATATAACCCTGCCGGGAGGAGTTGGCCCGAGATGAGCGTATCTGTCGGGTGGTCAAATGACTGCCAAAGCGTGTTGTTGGTCATGTCGAGCAACATTAAATTGCCTGTGTCAAGAAGTCGTAACGCAGAAACATTAGATTTGAAGGAAGGGGTAGACCATAGCACGTCACCATTTGAGTAACCGACTGTTAACCCTTGGGGTGTAAGGTTTACCCGGCTCTCCCGATCGGGCATTGGCTCATTGCGATTGGCGGTCCAAACCGCAGTTCCGGTCGGTACATGCAATACCGATAAATAGTGTCGTGTCTGTTGCATGCCCGGCTTGTATATCTGACCTTCAAAATTGCCGTTACGAGATTGAAGAAACGTGCCATCGGATTTAATGTAGAGGAGGCTTGATACGCTAATTGTCGGGTACATGTATTCGATATAGACAGGGGCCTCGGCATAGGCGCCATGAAAACGGAAGAAGAGGAGAAGAACGATGAAGATGATAGGCATTAGTGCTTGTATGTGAACTCATCAAGGAGACAGGAGATTGGAATCGCTTGATAGCGTGAAAGGGCAGAGAGAGAGAGAGAGGAATGGATGCCATTTTTTGGTTGGTTGGAGTAGAGGGAGTTGACTTGGTGCCTATAATTATTGGTTCCCGCTATAATTTTGTTTCTTTTGTCATTTAAAAATGAGTAATTAATTAGAAGTCATTTAGTTTCATTAATTTATTGAGCTGATGAAGTTCAGTTTGGGTTAGTTGTGCTCAGCTAATTACTGATTTGTAGCATCCTAGCAAGTTGGCCAGTGGATGTACAGTCGAAAACTACAGCAAAAGGCTTTTTGATACATATATGAAAGTCAACTTTTTTAATTTGTAATATTTGATATAAAAAATTTATCACAAAGGTTAACTTTTTGATACATATCACATAAGTAACAGTTTTTGGATGAAATTTTTTTATTATTTTTTTTGTAATGCACAATTGAAATTGATTTAACAATTAATTTGAAAACCCACTTGTTAGTGCAATCGACAATATGATATGTGCCTCTAATAATCAATGTTGTAAAATGCGAAATGCGCTTAAGATATTAAACTTCTAAGCGCATTAATCATTGTGTGGTTGATTAAATAAAATTTTACCCCCAATTATGCGCTCCAATTGATTTATCAACAAATATCAACAATTAGTTAGAATAAAGTATATTTTTAATTTATTAAGCAATATCTATTCCAATTTTATTTAAAAAAGTGTACATTAATTTTACCGTGAGTAATGTACATGTACACAATCAAATACATATTGCATAATAACGCAAGTGATAGTTCAAAATATACCCATTTGTTACAATATAATTTTTTTTAAATAATAAACCTTAGATAAAAAAATGGTTAATTATAGTTATTGTTAAGGATAATATCATCATGAGATTAGATTTAGCTTAATAATATCTCCGTTCTTATATTAAGCACGTAGATGTCCTGATCTGCCAACAGTTGATTAAAAGATGAAATTTTGGATTGAATATCAGTCCTCCAATTAAATAGTGTCTTCTTTTGATTCTATTCATCTTTTTTTATATTTTTTTATGTGTAGAAGTCTAAATTTATTTTGACACATACTCGCCACATGCAAATTGTATCATCTTTTTGATTGGTCTTGATTTTTTTTTCTATTTTTTAAATGTCATTTAAGGAATTTTTAGAGTAATTGATAATTGGTTGGGCATGTCTTTATTTCTTTCTATTTTTTTTATATCTTTTAAGAAATGTTATTTGTCATTTTGTATGAAAATATGTCAAAAAGATAAAAAAAAAAGCATATATGTCATTTAATGAAATATGTCTTTTAAGAAATGTTATTTACGTGTAGATGTTATTTAATATGTCATTAATTAGAAATGTTATTTGTTATTTTATCTATTTTTTTATAAAAATATATCATTTTTATGAAATTTTTTCTTTTGTTCTCTTATAATATATTTTCGTTACATGGGCACGATACAATTATTATACTTAATGATTTAAATTTTGAATTTTATACTTCCTAGTTTGTCTTTATAGACGTCTAATTAGCTGTAGCTGATCTGTAACAAATTTAGCTATCAACTAATCTATATTGACGGCAATTTGATGCTTAAAGTCGCAAAATACACTATCAAATTTAGTAGAATTATGATGTTTGTAAGCTCACAAAACTTCAAAACCTATCGAATTGGCATCAAATGACGCATTCACATTATTATAATCGATCAACTTATGAGTAGTGCGCTTACATAAAAAAATTATTAGTTTTTTAAATTAATTTATATAAAATCAAGCGTTAAAAAAAATTTATAAGTTAATTTTAATATGTTCATTTTTTCTATTTTTTTTTACTCAACTTTATATGCCAGATTAATTCAAAATTTTATATATAAACACATACTTCTATCACATATACTATTTTTAACGCAGGTCTAAAAGCTCATCATGTAAAATAAATGTTCTGTTAATGGGCGATGTATATTATACATGTACTATTCGTAATTAATTAAATCCAAATAGAAGAGTTCTACATAGTATATACATGATCCCCAAGGTAATAAGTTGTTCTTGACAACTTTCTTGTAAAGTAGGTTAGAGACAGCACCTAACTTGAAGCAAAAAAAAAAAAAAAAAAACAGCATCTAATAATAATTTATGAAGCTCCCCCCTGATCTCGCCTATTATAAAATAGATACTCTCCTATGAGAATGTTTTCTCTCCTTAAAAACAAAATTTGAGTATGAAACAAAATTTATAATTATTTTGAATATTAAGTACAATTTTAGAAAAACCTCATTTTTTAAAACTAGCATGTGACAATTAAAAAAGAAATATCACCGGAATTTAGTAACCACAATTTGTAGTCAATACTATATCATTTTTAGTGATGGGAAAAGGTCATATATTTCTCACCATATTATGTCCGTCATTTTTTGAATTTAAGATTTATTTTTAAGTAAATTAATAGCATACTACTTCAATTACAAGTTGGATAACAAACATTATTTTTTATCCTAGTATAGGAGCAACTTATAGCAATCAGCTTTCACCTTTGAGGCTTTGAGCCTTTGGAATATTCCACCATTAATTGACCTCCTAATTAAATTTAAATTTAATGGATCTGTATAACTTAAATTATAAAAAAGATTTTGATGCTTTTGTATAGCTGGAAATCACATGTCAAGGTAGAATGAGATCCTATTATCCTAACAAAGTCTCTCATTTGACAGGGAAGATAATTAGTTGTTGACATGATTCGTCTATGTCGCACAGGCCGAGATAAATAGTTCAATGAATTTAAATTTAATTAAATTAAAGATTTGCAAAGCAAATTTTTTTTGCTCCCCGTAAAATAGATATTTCTATAAATGAAGATGTGTCCATCTTATAAAACACTAAAAAAAAAAAATCCTTTTTAATAACGTGACAAAAATAATAACTAATGCTATATGCGTAAGTCAGTCCACAGAGATAATTATCTCCAAGAAATATTCACCGAAATTTTTATTTATACTATTTAAAAAAAAATCAAATAACCACGATTTGCTTAGAATTCTATTTGCACCACGTATGTAGTTTTAAACTGCAGATCAAAATTGAGGGTCCGCAGTTTCATTTTGAAAGTGCAGACACATTTTTTTTTTTTCAATAGTGAAGGGTCGAATCTTTGTTAGAATTATTGATGGATGTTATTCATAATTCATATGTTATGTTTCCGTACTTCATAGGCACACAAAGTCATATGATTTTGTCACTTTATTAGATTTTGAACGACACATTTTGACAAAAAGAAAAGAAAAAGAAATGATGTTATGACAAAAAAAAAAATGTGTCCGCAGCTTGACCCAATTTTTGTACATTCAATTTGGTCCGCAGACATGGTGAAAATAAAATTTCCACAAAATTGTGGTTATTCGATTTATCTTTTTTTAAATGATAAACATAAAAATTTCGGAATATTCACGCACTTAACAACCACACTCTTATCTTTTGATTCAGAATTTATTATATAATCAGTCGGAATTTTAAACATCCGTACTGTTTTAAAATTATGTCTACAACTTTATAAAACAAATTCTTTAGTGAAACTAAATCAATCGATTTATTATTTTATTACCATGTATATCATCTTAATAACGATCGAGTTTTGATTTCCATAATTTCGTAATGCATTAAATTCTCTCTAAGTCTAATTCTCAAGCCCCAACTCCCACCTATCATATAATTTATTAATACTCTAATTTACTATATTCAGTTGCTTTGCAATATACGAATACGATTATAACAAGAGATAATATATTTAGCCAAAAATAAACAAGAGATAAAATATTTGATTATTAAAAATCAAAGTATTATTGTCATTGTTAAAAAATAAAGATAAACAAACAATAAACAAAAGAGAGAATATATAAAAGATGGCAATCTCTTTATTCATATATTTCTCATGTGTACAATACAAGATTACAATGTCTCTATTTATAGGCCACAAATGGTAAATGAAAAGTCATTACAATAATAAATAAGAGATTAAATTCCAAATACTAGTGAGATATAAATTCCAATGGTAGTGGGGTAGTGGGGAAGTGAATGAGGATTAATATTGGGAGTTACAACATGAATGGACCATCCATTATATTCATAACACTCCCCATTGGATGTCCATTACATAAGAATATGCCTCATTAAAATCTTACTAGGAAAAACCCTATGGGATAAAAACCTAGTGAAGGAAAAAGAATACATTATTCTTTTTATCACGCAACTACAACCTTATTAGCAAAATTCAATGAAAAACTATGTAGTGCATATTAACTCCTCCTCATGACAACATCAGTCAATATCTTTAAGTTGGCGAACTCCAATATTACGGACTAGTTTTTCGAATATTGTAGTAGGGAGCGCCTTAGTGAATAAATCTGCTAGATTCTCACTTAAACGGATCTTTGTTCACATCTAATGATCTTACAACCATCGGAGTGCTTAACGGATGTGATTTATCCATATAAAATCTTTTTAGCACTCTTGCAACGTAATTTTCTTGATGCATAAAAATGTCATTTTTAAATGTTCAATTTGCAATCCAAAACAAAATTTTGTCCTCCCAAGATCTTTCATCTCAAATTCTTTCTTTAAATAATTTATTGCTTTTGGAAGCTCTTCAGGAGTTCCAATGATACTTAGATCGTCAACATAAACTGCAATTATAACAAAATCATTTCTATATCTTTTTATGGACAGATCGTATCATTATTATATCCATGTTTTAATAAATATTCACTTAGACGATTATACCATATGCGTCCAAATTTCTTTAATCCATATAAATATTTATTCAATTTAATTGAATAATGTTCTCGAGAACCTAAATTACATGCTTCAGGCATCTTAAATCCTTCAGGAATTTTCATATATATATATATATATATATCATTACCATGCGAGCCATATAAATAGACTGTAAAAACATCCATTAGGCGAAAATCAAGTCATTCATGGACTGCCAGACTAATTATGTACTGAAAAGTTGTTGCATCCACCACAGATGAGTATATCTCAAAATTTCACCTTTCCTATTTTATTTTCGCATAAATACTCATTTATATCCTACTGGTTTTACACCTTCAGGTATTGAAACTACAGGCTAAAAAACTTTTCGTTTTTCAAGAGAGTTTAACTCTGCCTCAATTGCACCTTTCCATTGTAGCCAATCATTTCTTTATCGACATTCTTTAATAGACTTCGAGTCATGATCCTCATTATTTATTATATTTAGCGCTATATTATATGCAAATATCATTCATATCAATTTTATCTCGGTTCCATTTTATTCCATTTATAATATAATTTATCGAGATCTCTTTATTTTTATGAATTTCAGATACATGAGTTTCTGCTGGAACTCCAATATTACTTATAATTTGATTCTCTTCTAGAGTTTTATTTGAAATTATCATATCCTCGACTTGACCATTTTCATTCTTTGCTCCTTTTCTTTTTCGAGGATTTATATCTTTGGAACCGATTGGTCTTTCACGCTTCATGCGTGTTATAATTTCATTAGTCTGTCCAACAGGGACATCGACTTTAATTGGAGCATTAGCAGCTGGTACATGTGATTTGGTCACTTTCTTTGTAAATGCGTCTAGCGATTGATTAACTAATCTTTCCAAATGAATTATCTTTTAAACATCTAGTTCACATTATTTATGAGGATCTAAATTAGACAATGATAATTCATTCCAACTAATATATTTTTCCAGCTGATTGTTTTTCTCCCCCTAAGATTGGGAATATTAATTCATCAAAATGATAATCGGCAAAACTAGCCGTGAATAAATCTACCATCAATGGTTCTAGATACTTTGTTACATATGGAGATTCAAATTCAATATAAATTTCCAACTTTCTTTGATGTCCCATTTTAGTGCGTTGTGGTGGAGCAATTATAACATATATCGCACATTGAAAAATTATTATATGGGAAATGTTAGGTATGTGACCAAAAACTAATTATAAAGGGGAAGTTTTATAATAACTTGTTGGCATGATGCGAATTAGTGTTGTTGCATGCAAAATAACAAGTTCTCATTTTTGTGTATGAACATAAGCTACACGATGTACAGCATCAATTCTAATAGACATGCATTGTCTGAGAAATAAATTCATCAACATTGTCTAGACGTATTTTTTTAATTGAATAATCATAAAATTATGCTCTTAATCAAATCAATTGAGCAAATAATCTTGCAAACGTCAGGTTGCGAGTTGATAATGTGACCATACTATTGATGCATCAAATATAACCATAAAATATCTAAATGGTTCACATGGTGGATATATTGGTCTACAAATATCATCTTGTATACGTTCTAGAAATGAAATCAACAAATAAAAATTCATAAGATTAAAGAATCTTCTGGTTCTTTAATGAATGTCCACATTAATTATCTATTATTTTTCACATCATTATTGATCCGGAATGGCCCAACCGGTCATGCCAAACTATGAACATATTTTTATTTGTAAACTTCAAGTTTACAATCACATATGCTTCAATTGTACTAATATATGTGTAGTACAATTTGGAGAAAAACATAAGCAATTTTTCTAATATGCATTTTTTTTTTAATGAGATTAAGCAAATTTTCTAATATAAATATTCAACAATTTCTTCATTGGTTGTCTCAACTTGATATCTATTTCAGCAAATATCTTTAAAACTTAACAAATTTCTTTGAGACTTAGAATAATATAATACATCATCAATATAAACTTGTGTTCCTCCATATAACAAGAAGATTGCTCTTCCGGAGCCTAGCTTCAATAAATTTTACACTACCCAAAATATTACTAATATTTGCTTCTTATATTTCTAAATAAGAGCAATATCTTTCTTTATTTTTATCTTTGGAGATGAACAAACAAATCAACTACAAATAAAAAATAAATAAGTAGTTAAACTTTTATTGCCTTAGGTAACTTTTATAATATTGTTCAATGAAACAAATAAAATTGCATATGCATTTTCTACCATTAATATTTCATGCATTAAATATGATATAATCAAGGAATTGTATAGCCATCTACCCAATAATATGAAATTTCAACGGTTTTTAGAATTTGCTAGGGCATAATCATATAATTGTCAAATTACAAAAAAAAATGACGATCAACATAAATAGGGTGATGCAAACATATCGACAATTATTTTATCTTTATAAGAAGAAATAGTTATGCAAACATGGTAGCTATAATTGCAATTAAATAAATTTTGTTTATCTGTATATTTGGTTCCTAAACCGCAAGGTAATTATTTTTCCATCAAATTACTCATGACAATTAACTGCAAATTAAGAATAATAATAAAAAAAATTTATTAGTAATTTTTTTAATACTATCATGACTAATCAAGTGATGAGTTTTATTTTCTTCAAATTACTATGAAGAAAATCCAAATGAGCAACACCAATTTGAATAAGATCGAGATTATCTTCACAAAAAAAAAAATTGTCCCGATCTTTTTTATTATTATTAGTAATGCTTGATATAGGTCAATAAAATATTTTGGTATACGACAGGTACGTGACCAATAACATTTATCACCACAATGATAACATGAATTCTCTTATTTGCTATTATGTCTATTTTTCTCTTTCTCATTATTTCTCCACTTCCGGTGGAAAGATGTGTATTTTCTTTATTATCACGTCCACATCGACGAGTTTGTCCTGAAATTATTGTTATTATTATTATGTGTTGCTACATAACTAATTGGACAAAATTCATGATCATCAGCAACTTTATTTTATTCAACCATAAGGATACAAGAAATCTAAAATATTTCTAAAAATCTTCTTCAAGAAAATTAAATTATTGAAAAACATAGTATGAACATCATTTAAATTTGTGCTTCATATAAATTTCCTTGGAATTTTCTTCAGGAAAATTTCTTAAAATCTTCTTGAACAAATTATATTTCTTGAAACCTTCTTTAGGAAGATGATTATTGAAAAATAAAATTAACACGAACATCATATAAAATTTCTTGAAATCTTCTTCAAGAAGAACTTCTTAATATCTTTTGAAATCTTCTTCAGGAAGACCTTAATATATTTTGAAATCTTCTTCGAGAAGATTAAATTATTGAAAAAAAAATATAATATTCAATACAAAAAAAAAAAAATACAGTACACACAAAAAATTATTAATATGAATCAAATTAATATTGAATGGTTAAGAAATGGCTTCGGGCCATACAATATAATTGAGAATTTATCTAACTAATAGACATACTAATATGATGCCATATTTATTCAGATTGATACCTCACATTTTTTTTTATTCGGTAACAATCGAGAAATTACTAACAAATGACTTCGGGTCATTAGATGAAGTTAAGAATTTATAATTAACAGATGGCTTCGGGCCATTTGAAAAGTAATTATTAACAGATGGCTTCGGGCTATTTAATATTAATATAATATAAAGATAACATTAACTTTGATACACATTATTCATATGGCTTCAGGCCATTTCATTAACATAATATAATGTAGAAGGTGACATATAAATATTATTTTTTGTGCATAGTATAAATCTTGTTGAAATCTTCTTCAAGAAGATTTATTGAAATACTCTCAATATAAAATTTGTATATGATATAAATCTTCTTATATTAATTTTGTACATCATATAAATCTTCTTCAGAAAGATTTCTTAAAATCTTCTTCTAGAAGATAAAATTATTAAATAAAATTGCACTTCATATAAAATTATATGAACCATATTAAACATCTTAAAATAATTGTACATAAACTGATAACTTATTCCATTTAGTAATTACTTATTAGAAGAATTATTTATTTAAATGGAATTGAAATAAAAAAATCAAAGTTACCTCGAATCTTCAACTAGTAGAGCTTTCGTGCTGATAACGTGTTAAAAAATAAAGATAAACAAACAATAAACAAAAAAGAGAATATATAAAAGATGGCAATCTCTTTATTCATATATTTCTCATGTGTACAATACAAGATTACAATGTCTCTATTTATAGGCCACAAATGGTAAATGAAAAGCCATTACAATAATAAATAAGAGATTAAATTTCAAATACTAGTGGGATATAAATTCCAATGGTAGTGGGGTAGTGGGAAAGTGAATGAGGATTAATATTGTGAGTTACAACATGAATGGACCATCCATTGTATTCATAACAATCATATATTTATGAAATGTATCTCCTAGGAATGTCGCACACTTGATTGGTCTCAACCAAAAGAGTTTAATTTCTCCAAGGAGTGAGTCTATGTTACTATGCATAGTACGGATTGGTCCGTACTACGAATCAATATTTTCGTTTTCAAAATTCTAACAGTCGATCCGAACTGTTCAACATGATTTCCATATGAGAATATAGTTGTGGGCTAAATTTTCTATTTTTTAGAATTTCTTTACTATTTTTTTATATTTTTTTAGATAAGTAGAAAATCACTGTTTTTGGATGGTCCAGAATTTTCAGATCAAGTGATTTTCTACCTATCTTAAAATATAGTAAAATAATTCGAAAAATATAAAATTTAGTCTGCAAGTACATATTCATGTAGAGATCACGTTGAACGGTTCCGATCGACCATTAGAGTTTTCAAAATGAAAATATGACTCCGTAGTACGGACTAATCCGTGCTATGCATAGTACCATAGACTCACTCTTCTCCAAGCGTGGTGATGATAGCCTGACCCATGTCATGATTTACTTTTTATACTTCAATATCTTTAGATATTTTTTTTTTTTTGCGAGAATTAAATCTATATCTCTCCATATAAAAACAGAGTTTATGTCATTGCACTAAGTCTGCAGTTTTGAAACATGTCATAATTAATTTTTTAAATATTTTGTAAGTGTATATAATATTATGAGTTTATTTTTTATTTTTTATTGCTCTAATAAAACAAAGATCGGCATAACTAGCTTCCGTAGGTAATAGATCCCTTTCTTCCGTATGCTATATATATCAGCTATATATAGGTTGATAATTACATAAGCTAGCCAATTGTTTAAATAATATACCTTATGTTGACAATGGAAACAGACAAAGTAGGTATTAATTTCATGATGTTGACCATGGAAACAATAAGTAGGTATTAATTTCATGATGTCACAATTATGCCAGGTCAAATATTATAACTACAAGTAACTAGATAAAGTGGCTAATAATTAAGAGAACTAGAAAGCTGTCAGCAAAATGCCTAATATTAATGTGCTTGATGTTGTATTATAGGTTAAAAAAATTAAAAAATATTACTAAGCTTAACTAACCTTGGAGACTTTTTCTTTCTTGTTTTTGTTTTTGTTTTGTTAGTACAAACAAGCGTTCAAACACACTCAAACACTGCTTCAAAAGCACACCCTGTCAAACTAAAGCAGGATTGGACTAGTGTTAAAATTTTATTCCTAAATCTTCAATATAGAAGATTATAATACTACCATTTGACCGTAGCCTCGGTGACATAAACTTAGAGACTTAATAGATTGTTTTTAAATCTCTAATTTGCCGCCAATTACCTAGACATAAATTAAAAACAACGACATTAATTGTTAATAAATCTTGTTATTCAAATAGAGTAAATTTCACGGTGGTCAATTAACTTTAACATATGTTCATTTTTTTTATCGGTGACGCTGTGGTACTATGCATATTGCATAGCACATATTGACTAGTAATATGGATATATATTTCATTTTCAAAGTTCAAAACAATCAACCTGAACCGTTCAATATGATCTCCATATAAAAATGTACATGTAAATCAAATTTTATATTTTTTTACTATCTTTTTAGATAGGTAGAAAGTACTTGATCTAAAGATTCTAGACCATTCAAAAATAATAATTATTTATCTATCTAAAAAATAATAAAAGTTCTAAAAAATGTAAAATTTAGTCTGCAACACATTTTCATATGAAAATTATGTTGAACGGTACATATTGACTATCTGGGCAATAAAAACAAAAACATTAATCTGTAATTAGTACAAAACAATCCGCGCTATACATAGTATCATAGCCTCAATCTTTTTTTTTTATCATTAAATTTTAAATTCTTATTTTAATCATTTTATATTGATTAGCTATTTTGAATTTAAATCGAACAGAAATTGTTAACTAATTTTCTAACAACTGAATATCAATTCACTGGGATTTGCCAAAGAGTAAGATACAAATATTTTTATTTTTAAAATTTTAATAAGTCATGGAATCTAAATTCAGATGTGAAAACTAATATGTTAACGTGATAATGTAACTTTTTCTATTCACACATAAAATTGTATGATATTTTAACTTGGCATGATTTGGTTCAAAGATTATTAGAACGTGAAAGTGCGATCTTTCAGTTTCTGCTCAATGCAGGGCTTATTATATAGAGAGAATTCAGAGCGATCTGCTGTCAGGTTAGAGCTTTCAATTCGTATCAAAATTCAAAAGGGTCATATAAATATTTTATGGTCGTCATTAAATTAGGATTTTGCTGGTATTATATATAGAAAAAGAAAAAAACAGTTTTAGTTTCTGCTCAATGTAGGGCTTTTTATACAGAGGGACTTCGGAGCGACCTGCTATCAGATTAGTGCTGTTCAATTCGTATCAAAATTCCTACAGACAACTTGAAGATTCACGCGGATACCTCGAGGAATTTTGCTCGATAATTCCAAGCCCGGAACCAACCAATCTGGGGGTTACTTGAGTAGGCTCCCATTGATGGGTTTTCTGGAACAAGCCCATTACTCCACTCCTAGACTGTTTGGGCCGTATATGGGCTTTTGGGGTTACTTCATATGCTTAATTTTCTTTTTTCTAATTTTTTCATATAAATTAATGAAAACCAGGTCAATTTAATAGATCTCTCACTAAGCCAAGCTATTATTGTTAGTTATCTTCTTTTAAATTTTCTTTTCAAGATTTTAGGTCGGGACAATTATTAAAAGGAGGATTTCCCCTAAAATATTTGTAATATTAGAATTATTCTTAAAAATTATAAAAACTCACATATTTGTCCGGTATAATTCTAAGATATATCAAATATATCTAAAAGTATTAAAATAATGATATTTTAAACTTTAAATTTTTTAACACAATATTAATTAATATAGTATGGACCATTATACTCTTTCTCTTTCTTCACTTTATTAACGTCACTAAATAAGCACCAAACACTCCAAACTCTCCCGTCGTATAAGTTTCTTCTCTCCCTCTTGCCCCTCTCTGATACGCATCGGATGTTGAATTAAGACCTAGATGGGAGAACATGGCATAATCGCCCCCTATCGAGTAAGTTTTTAATTTTAGATTTTGTGTTAATTATTTTCTTGCTCTTGGCAGAATTTTATTTTTGAGATGAGCGGTTTCGGACTTTTGGAAGTAGCATTAGTTGGGATTTCGTTGAACAGAGAGGTCTTTTGTATTGGCTAATTTTTGAGATAAGCGGTTTCAGGCTTGGTAATTTCATTGTAAGGCAAATACAGGTAAATACTAATTATTTTAAAGTATTTTCTCAAAAACAAAAAGACAGAGTATAGACAATTAAGAAAATTTATTGTGAACTGTATTTCATTTTGGACTGTATTGAAAGTTGCATTACATGTTAATATGTAAGACTTTCCTCTTTAACTTAACCTTGCATATAAATAAACTTCAAATTTAACCTGAGTTAATTCTATAGTTGATTGCTGCTAAACTGGCATGTTTTGAATCCCTCGAGTTTAATTACCCTAGCTGCGTTTGTCCAGTTGGCTTGTGTAATAATACATGTAAAAATTACTGAAAATTGTTTGTTTAGAAAATTATTGAGATTGGCTTAAACTTTTTAAATTGGTTTGTTTAGAAAGCTACTGAAATTATTAGAAGTTTTAGACAGTATTGTGGTCTAATTTTTGGTTGATATTATGGTTGCTGATGCAATTCAAAACAGAATGGAAGGCTGGACTTCGAGATTCCTCTCATATGGAGGCAGGGTCGTGCTAATCAAGTTGGTCCTGTCGGCCATGCCTTTACATTTCATGCAGGCCCTCAAGGTCCCGAAGGGGGTTATTCGCCACATAGATAAACTGCGAAGAAACTACTTATGGAAGGGCAACGTTTCATGTAAAGGCATAAACTTCCTTATCAACTGGGATAGCGTGTGTGCTTTGAAGGAAAATGGAGGTTTGGGGATCATCAACCTCTCCGGCCAAAATGACGCTTTACTAACTAAATGGCTCTGGAAGATTACCGACAACCAGGAAGGCCTGTGGGCCTCCACCATGAGAAGGCTCCATGGTATTACAGCAACGGAACAGCTATCCACTATCCAGGATACACCATTCTTCGTCAAAAACCTTATGCAACTGTCCCCCTTCTACAATTGCTCGATCTCTCGGGAGGAAGGGCTTCCATGGCGATGGACGCCCTCGGGCATTTTCTCAGCCGCATCGGCATACCGAACTCTTCACCAAACGGGGGTTAGGTCGCGCTACGCGGGACCCTTGTGGAAAATCAAAGCCCCACTTAAGGTACGAGTCTTCCTTTGGCTAATGATCAGCAACAGGATCCTAACGCAGCAGATTCTTCATAGGAGGGGATGCCCGGTTCAGCAAGGCTGCCACATGTGCAATGACACGGGAATTGAAACTAGAAACCACCTTTTTTGGGAATGCCCATTCGCCGTGACATTCTGGACGGGTTTGCTAGCGCACTTCAACCAAAACTATGGGTCATTCCGGGGCTCTACCTTAATGCCCTTATGGGTGACGGGAAAAGGAATCTCACTCCTAGAGCGAGAACACAATGGGATTCGCTTTGGGCGGCGGGTATCTGGACCTTATGGCGAGAAAGGAACATGAGACTTTTTTCCAATCAGAGGCGCCCCATACATCAATTAATCAATGATACGGCTATGGATGTCTTGCTATGGGCTTAGAATGTTTGAGCATAGAACTAGAATGGATCGGGCGGGCCTCTTCTGCGCCTTGCTAGTGGCGATTGGTTACAGTTAGAGTGCTAGTTTTCTTGCTATATTTTTTCCTTTTTCTTCAATTTTATTTCCTTCTATTTTTTTCTAATTGGGGCTAGTTCATGCGTGTGCTAGGTTACGCTACGGCGTTGTAACTAAAACTTTTTTTCTTACTCAATATATTGTTAGCGGCAATTCGCCGCCGACCTTCAAAAAAAAAATTATGGTTGCTGATGCTTGCATTTTGTATATTTCGACTTGGAAGAAAACCGCCTAATCAGGATACTGTATTGACGATTACAATTTGGTACTTCAGTGGTGTTTATGTAATGGTAGATATTTTTTAGGATAATTTTGCAATTTTACTTCAGTGGTGTTTCAGCTTATGTTGATTGGCTTTTTTGAGTAAAGGTTGGAGGTCTAAGCCACTCAACTATTTAATATCCACAAAGGATTCTCCCATCCGGGTTTCGAACCTGCGACCTCCCACACGGTGGGCATTGCCTTTGCCACTAGACCAAAGGCTAGTTCTCGCTTATGTTGATTGGTTGTTTATATAATTTTTTTATGAAATCTCTTTGAATATAGTTTATATGAAATTGGTTGTTTCTGCTTATGCTGAGTGGAATAGTTTATATGAAATCTTTTATAATTATGGTTAATATGTGAATATGGTTACATAACCTTCAATCTGATCTGAAAGGGATATTAATCATCTCAGCTTCATACTGGTTAGGACAATGGTATGTTATCCATAGTCCATAATACTATTTTTTATACTGCTTCAGCCTCTAGGTTGGCCTCATATGGATTACATATGTTTCCACTTATTCGTATTTACGTTATTCATCTTAAGAAATGCTATGTTTGCATCCTGCTTGATCATGTGTTCTCATAACTAAGTTTAACATAAGATACTCTCAAGTGAACAAAATTGTTTACAAAAGTAAAAAAATGGAACTATTAATGTTTATCAGACATCAAGTTCTTGACTGAATTTGAGTTTCTGTGGAGTAGGCCATGGAGAGAGGAAATCTGAGATTGTTAGTGTGAGGAGATGAGGGTTATGGCAGGAGTCCAGACAATATTTCTTCAATGGAGAATGTTATGTTATTTTTTTATTTGAAATCTATTTGTTGGCACTTGATGAATTTTAATATGTTATATTTTTTTGATAATATTGGACAAGAGACCACTGATTTCATTAATAAAACGAAACCAACATAGTCAATAGATACATGTACCAACCCTTTGGTACCAGATCTGGTTAAGTCTGCAACAATTCACAAATACAAAGTTCAAAGTTCAAACTACCATGCCTACTACAAAAGTCAAGCCTTACCTGTAAGAACATAACTAGCAATATTATACAAAACATCATCCAACCAAAACACTACTGGTAAAGGAGATTTCTGAATTTAGAATTAATGAAAAACTTGATGAATTGAATAAATATATGAGTTTTTGACACGGTCCGGCCACGGAGATTCACAAGGACACTAGCTAGTTCAACTAAACATCACTCAAGAGGAGCAAAGCTCAACCCAACAGAGAATAAGAGGAGATAAAACTCAACTCAAACATAATAAATTCGTATATAATCAAAAGCTGTCTTACAAACTAAGTTTGGCTTCTCTTATAGCCTTACATTAACTCCCAAAAAACACCTACACATTAATACTACCTCAATTACTTTTTATTCTTTCAAAATAGTCTTAATTAACATTCTAGAGACCCACAAACACAGTTTGACTCATCTGGATACAAACACTCTATTGACCATAATTAAAACACACTAAAAAATCTCAACTAATTAATAACACAGCCCAAAACTGACTACTTCTCTTGACATGCCTTTTTGACTTTGATGCCTTCAGATTATGGAAAAATGTAAAACACCAAAGTTGTAGATAATTTTGTAAACTTTCCACAGAACTTTGAATCACCTTAATCCGAGTTCGTATGAGCCCGATATGATCAAAATACTGGAGCATGTCGGTCTGTGACAGATTTGTCACTCAGTTGCGGTTCTAAATAATAAAACCATCAATGTTGGAACAATTATCTTTTATTTAAGAACCTATATATCTTTAGGGCATGTTGAAGAGTGCCATATCATATGCCATTGAACGGTGAGGACTAACGGTTAAAAGAGAATCGGAATGGTGCGATCCGGGCAGTGTCAGTTTTTACAAGTTTGAAGGATATATCTGATATTACAAACTTTTGAGGAGAAAATATGCAATATTGATTGAATTTTTTAGGGGATACACGATACTCACTTGGGAAAATAAACCTTTATAATCCTACTATATATGATTTCCTTATTAAAAATAATATAAACAACATTAATTTTAAAGCTTCGGACACAAAAATAAGAAAGATATAAAGGAAACACACCAAAATTCTATGCCAATACAACAAAAGGCTTACTAAAAACCTTAGTTAAAATAAACAGCAAAAGGATAACAAAGAGTGAAGAGAACCCGCCCTCTTGGCCTTCATATTCTAAGCTCGCTGTGAAGAAGTTATTGCGCCTCCCTTGAATGCAAGTAAATATTTTTTATGGAAACATTATTAGATGATTTATCACCAAAACCTTAGAAAAAAAGGAAAATAAATAAATAACAAAATATCATTCTAACTTGTGCGCTCTTATCTCGGCCCAGAAAGCTGAGGCATCGACATAAAAGAAGGCCACCCGCTAGTTGTGTTGGAGGTCATATGTGATCCAGCAATCACCTTATTCATCATGAACTCATCAACAACATCAAATGTGCCACCGTTACTTGAACCACCGAGAACTCCTCTCCCGTACAACCTCAAAAACTCTAGTGACTCAACTCTCGGTTCCCACACTTGTATTGTGCCCTCTAGAATTGCCACAATCGATGTCATGCTTGGTCGAAGTGCCGGTTCTTCATGTTGAAGCAGACAATGCACGATTCGTGTGTTAAGATGCACGGACCGTGTACCTGACCGCCAGACCAGTTATGGAAGGCGGCAGCTGGCTCTCGTTTTGATATGGAAGGTGGCAGCTAGGATCCGTTTGTGATTTATGTTATGTTTCTGAGTTATATTATTTCTTATTTTAGGAGATTGTAATATATGAAAAAAAGAGAAAGAAAGAAAGAAAAAAAAGGAAAGTAGGATATAGAGAATTTGAGGGAGGTTCTTTCTATAAAAGCCTCTCCTCCTTCCTCTGTAAGTATTATTATTTTTTGTGTAAGAAATAAAAAGCATGTGTGTGAGTATGGAGGACGTAGGTACAAAGTTGGTACTGAACCTCGTTAAATTCTGTGTTCAAGTCTTTCTGTGATTGCTTGTACACGGACCGTGTCCAGTGGTACATGGACCGTGTGTGAATTTCCGCTGTTCAAATTGTTACACTTCATGTAAACAACACAGTGCAGTTTTAACTACTGTTTCGATCTCGCTTGCATCAAGCTTCCCTTCTAACCTCGGGTCAGCTAGATCCTCATAACATCTTTTCTCGTGCATCTGTAATGCAACTAGTGGGAAGTACTTGTATCCGGTATATGACCCGCTGGTTGTTACCGAGCATTTTGATTCACCGTCGTTCATGTGTTCGCTTCTATTCTTCCTTCCACGTACCAACTCAAGCAACACCATGCCAAAGCTATACACATCAGTGCGGTCCGAAATTAAAGTGTTGGCTAGCCACTCGGGTGCTAAGTACCCACGGGTACCGCGCATTGTGGTAAACAAACCGGTTTGCTCTGGTGTTAGCAGCTTGGCAAGACCAAAATCTGCTATCTTTACCTGACCCTCGTCATTTAGTAAAATGTTCTCTGGCTTTATGTCACAGTGCAAAATCTTAGGTTGGCATCCAGAGTGCAAATATGCGATCCCACGAGCGGCACCAATTGCTATATTCATTCTTTCGGACCAATCCAATGTTTTTCCGGTTGGCCTGAATAGAGACCGGTCAAGCGACCCAAGGTTCATGTACTCATAAACCAATAGCCGGTGTGGGCCCTGGGCACAATAACCACGTAGGCGTACCAAGTTAACATGATGGATATTACCAATTACTGCAATCTCAGTGCAGAATTCCTTTCTCCCGTGCACACCAGCTCCTTCAATCATCTTAACAGCTACTTCGCTATTGTCGGGTAGTTGGCCTTTGTAGACTGATCCAAACCCGCCAGAGCCGATCTTCGTTTGAAAATTCATTGTTATCTCCTCTAGTTGTTGAAAAGTGAATCTGGTGGGGAGACCCGGTATTAGTATCTCATCGATATCATCCCCATTTTCTGAGAAAAGATAGTCGGAATCTGATCATTGTCGTTTAGGTGCGCCATGGAGCTTGTCATTTGCCATAGCCAATTGCATTTCACCCATTCTCTTCTTTTGTTTATTGTACCTCCACATTATAGAAGCCAACCCAACTATAACCAGAAAAATTGCAGCAATAGACGGCGCAAGTACAGCCACAAGTTTTTTTTCTGATGAGGATTTGCCATGTGAGTTTGATCCCTGCGTTTTGACATATACCATGGAATTTGTGGCCTCACTTGTGTTTGCATTTGTAAGCGAGCCAATCGGGTGTTGAAAAAGGAAGCAGGACAGAGACGAATTGTCAAACAAATATCCAGAGCATGAGCAATTACTCGTGCAAAGGTCGCGACAACTTGATATGTTTCTGCCAGAATCTGTGGGATTCCTATATTTGTTTGCGAAATAGGAGAGCCTGTTGTTCGTGCCAAATGAGGTGAACAAAGTTTCACTACAGACAAATCTGTAGTTCTTAAACCTTATAAACCTTCGACTCAGATCGCAAGTGCACAATCCTGTCGTGTAGTTTAGTCGGGTATCGATCCACAGGGACGACTCACTTTCTAAATTTCTACTCTACCCAGTTAGGTACTAGAAGTGTGAAAGTTGTGTGTTTGTCTATTCCTAAGTTTTGTAACGAATGTATGAACAAGTAAAATGTATGAACAAATGTATGAACAGAAATGAAATCAATTAAATGTTTGTGTTTTGTACTATTGTATAAAAGGGCGTTTCAAGGGTTTCAGATTTCATCTTCAACTTTGCTGCTCTGGACCTGCCACGCGACCCGCATACTCTCGTATGCGACTCTTGTGACGCGACCCGCATGCTTTCGCATGCGACCCGCGTGGCCCTAAGCACTCTGGACCTTTCACGCGACTCGCAAGCTGTGGCTTGCGACCCTTGTGATGCGACCCGCGTGCTAACTCACGCGACCCGCATGGCCCCTTGAGCTGAGTCTGCACATGTCAGAAACTGGTTGTTTAAGTCGTGTAAGGCTAGATTGACCGTACCTAGTTTCACTAAACCTCAACTCTCGTGTGTTGGCTTAGCAGACCTGGTTTGAAAATGCAATTTCACCTTCTTAGGTTTAATCAAGTTGTTTGATCTAAACCTAAGTTCTCAGTTCTGTTTACTAAAGGTATCCACAAGCTGAGCAAGTGCAAGTGGAAATTTCACCTCTCGGCTACTATTGACCTCACCTTTCGGTTCTCAGACCTACCTCAAGTACTTAACCTAATTTGCAAGAAACATCAAGCCTTGTTACAAGAAGAAATGCCAAAGGCATTCAACAGTAGACAATCAAGAATCAAACAATTCAGATCAAGCAATCACAAATAATACAAGAATCAAAGAAACACGAAATATCAATCAGAATCAATCCATGTGCATAATCAAACAAAGTATCAGACTAAATCCAAACCCTCGAAACTACAAGTCTACTCAGACATAAGCAAAATCAGAATAAAAGAGAGAGAAAGGATGCAAATCATGGTGAGAGGTGAGGGATTGAAGAGGATCGAGGCTTCAGAATTCTTCTTCTCCAAATCGCCTCCTTCTTAGCTCCAGATCGGCTCCTCTCCTCTTCAGATCGCCTCAGGCGCCAAGCCCTCTCTTCAAAATCGGATCGGATCTGTTTTCTGGATAAAATCGTGGATTCCCTTTCCTGTGCCAGGCCCTCTGTATATATAGCTTCCTTAACGGGCCTCAACTGGGCCTGGCGCATTTAAGTCGACGCGACCCGCATGAGTTCGCATGCGACCCGCGTCGGATGGAAATGGTGTGAGCGATGAGGGTCGCGTCCGAGGTCGCGTCTGGGCTGCGATGCGACCCGCGTCAGATGGGATGCGACTCGCGTGGGGGAAGTCAGAACTCTGCCTGTTTTCGCCTATTTCCTGCAAATCAACCACAAACTGCAGCAGTACCATATTCTACTGATATTCAATGTAAACTATGCAATTTAGTGGTCAAAAACATAAGGTTGGTCTGAAAATAGGTCGAAACAATAGATCAAATATGGACATATCACCTGTCCCCACAAACATGTATGAAATTTTTGATCCATCACAGGATGTATTGGTGGCTAATGGAATATCACTGCCCGGCATGCATCCTCTGGATTGAGCTGAAGATACGAAATGTGACGGACAAATACAACTAGACGAGTTTAGGTTGAGCGAGCAAAGACCGAGTGATCCACATTCTAACGGCAAGTCACAACTACTACTTGGTGCCATAAATACATGGTCTAGAGGGCTTGTAGAGTTTATTGTTGGATAGCTGGTTATCTTAAGTCGGCCATCTGCGCCCAATTGCACAATTCGAAATGGTGCAGTTGAGAGTTTGAGTTGGAAAACCGCATTTCCCTTTGACTCTATGAGATAAAGTCCCGAGTCGTTTGTGGTCATATATGTGACTGGAACATCCCGGTCCTTGACAGAGTTTATATCATTGGACAGACGCCAGTAGGTGTTGTTCGACCAATTTAGTAAGGCATCAGCTGAAGTGATATCGAGCCGGTAATTTCCTTGTCTGAGATCAGACTCAGAGGAGACCGATGAAGAGAGATACGAGCCGGTCGGAATTTGCTGGCCAGAGACGAGCGTATCTGATGGGTAATCAAATGACTCCCAGAGCGAGTTGTTAGTCGCATCGAGCAATACTAAATTGCCTGTTTCAAGGAGATGCAATGCTGAAACAGGAGCTTTAAGGGGAGGGGTAGACCAGAGCACGGTGCCATTGGATAATTCGACCAACAAGCCATCCGTTGTTAGCTTTACTATGCTTGCTCGGTCCGGCATCGGCGTGTTTCGATTGGCAGTCCAAATGTGCGTATTTGAAGGCGCATGCAATACCGATAAGTAGTATCGGGAATCTTGTGTACCCGGTTTGTATATGTTGAAGAATAAAATAAATTAGAAGGGTCAAATTGTAAAATAAAGAGAAGGGTGAAATTGTAATTTAGATTAGTTAGAAATGAACCGTTGGAATGCCAACGGTAAAATAGAGAGAAAGGTATATATACCCCTGTATATGTATATGCTAAAAATATATATAACAAAAAAAATATACAAGTTCTTTCATCTCTCTGTTGCTATAGAAACTAACATGGTATCAGAGCTCTAAGCTCCTGAGATAAAAAATACACACAAAAAACCCATAACAGCAAAAAATAGAAGAATGACTCACGAGGGACAAAACGAGGGTTCCAATAATGCTTCCAAGCTCACCAATACTTTGCTCAACGGCAGAAATTATCTCACATGGGCAAAGGCTGCGGCAAGAGCGCTCAGCGGTCGAGAAATGCGAGAATACATCACGGGAGACAATAAGGTGCCCGAAGTCGCAAATCTGCTGTCGCTAACCGAAGCAGAAAAAAGGCAATGAGAAAATGGAGAACTCAAAATGACAAGATCATAACTTGGCTCACGAATTCTATGGAGCCGTCCATCTCAGAGCTATTCCTCCTTTCCGACACGGCTTTTGAACTATGGGAAGCCGTCAAAGCCATGTACGGTCAAGAAAATAATTACTCTCGTATTTACCAACTCAAACAAGAAATTCAGCAAGAAAAACAAGGCGAGAGAAAGTATGTAGAGTACCTCGGTGCTCTTCAAAAGAAAAAAGACGAGCTTCGCTCGTATCGGCCACAAACCGCTGATCTGGCCGTAATCCAAAAATGAGAAGAAGAAGATGATATATTCGAGCTCCTTGCGGGATTAAACCCAAGTTATGAGGCCGTACGAGCTCAGATCATGAATACAATCCCTCTCCCTTCCTATTCTCAAATTAAAAACATGATCCAACAAGAAGAAAGCAGAAGAGAAGCCATGAGCAGTTCACAAGTCACCATTGACGAGGAACGCGAGAACCATGGCTTCGTTGCAGCTAAAAGATCGAATTTCCCAAATTTCGGTCAAAATTTTGAAAAAAAGGGAACCACCGAAAAATGCAAACATTGCAAGAAAGAGGGACATGAGAAGAATAAGTGTTGGTTTCTCCATCCCGAATTAAGGCCGAAATGGTGGGGCAATGGTGGAAAGGGAGGAAAAGGGAAAAACCCTAAGGGGGAGAACTTTGCTGGGGCGGCTCTGTCTCAGGAAGAAGACAGGACTAAAAACGGGTCCGTCTCAGCCCTTAACGGGTCCGCCCTTCTTCCACCTAGCGGGTCCGCTCCTTACTCAACAGGCTCCGCCCCATTCTCTTACACTATCGGGTCCGCATCACTAACGGGTCCGCCTCACCTCTCCGCTGCGCCTCACCTCTCTGCTGCATCATTAACGGGTCCGCCATTTCCAATTGGATCCGCAGCTGGGAGTGCTCCAAGCAGATCCGAATTAGGGGCTTTACTCTCTCATTTAAGTGGGCTTCTAAACAAGCCCAATTCAGGTTCTGTTTTTTCAAATAATTTATTAAGAGGTCCAAGCCTAAATAAATATATGATACCAAATAAAAGGGTGAAAAAAGGTCCAAACAAAGCTGAAACCGAAAACAGTGAAACAAAATCAGAAAAATGCACATACTTAGGAAATTTAAATCAGGAATATTCCCAAAATAATCTTTATTGGATTTTAGATTCCAGTGCAACCGACCACATGACCGGAAATAAATATTTATTGCAAAATTATAAAAGAGGAAAAGGTGGAGAATTTGTCTATGTTGCAAATGGAGAAAAAATGGAAATTTGTGGGTATGGCTCAATTATTGTTTTCTCAAAAGAAATTAAAAGTGTCATGCATGTGAATAATTGCACCGCTAATTTATTGTCTATGGGTAAACTTTCAAACGAATTAAATTGTGAAATTATTTTTTCACCTCAAAATGTAATTTTTCAGGATTTAATATCCAAGAGGATGATTGGTGAAGGTGTTTCAAAAATGGATTATATTTTTTGTATAGCCGAATATACAATTTCAATACCCAAGTGCAAGACATGGGATACTTATGGCATAGGAGAATTGGGCATCCTTCCGATAGAACTTTAAAATGTATTTTTGATTTTTCTAATTTAGATTGTAGTAATTGTGAAGTATGCAAATTAGCCAAGCATACAAGACTCCCTTTTGTAAGCTCAAATACAAAGAGTAATCATATATTTGAACTTATTCATTCCGATGTTTGGGGACCCGCTCCCGTAAACTCTTATAATGATTTCAAATATTTTGTTACATTTATAGATGATTTTTCACGACTAACACACTTATATTTGTTAAAAAATAAAAGTGAGGTTTTTTCTTGTTTTCAAGAATTTTCAAATTTAGTTGAAAATCAATACAATGTTAGGATTAAAATTCTTAGAACCGATAATGGAACGGAATTTGTGAATCAAAATTTCTCAAACTTCTTGAAACAAAAGGGAATCATACATCAAACAACTTGTGTTTATACTCCACAACAAAACGGAATTTCCGAAAGAAAAAATCGTCATTTACTTGAAATGACAAGGGCACTTATGTTTCAAACCAATGTTCCAAAAATCTATTGGTCGGATGCCGTTCTCACCGCAACTTATTTAATAAATAGATTGCCAAGTGTTGTTTTAAAAAATAAAAGTCCACTAGAAATTATTTACCAAAGAAAAATAATTTTTAACCACCTAAGAGTTTTTGGATGTACATGTTTTGTACACCAAAATAAAAGAGATAAATTAGATCATACTTCTATTAAAACTATTTTTCTAGGATATTCATCTCAAAAAAAGGGTTATAAATGCTATGATCCTATAAGTAAAAAAAATTATATTTCTAGAGATGTAACATTTTTTGAAAATGAGCCATATTTTAAAAATAAAGATAAGATTGATAATCAAATTAGTACAAATGACTTTGTCATTCCTATGTCCACTAATCAAATTATTGAGCAAAGAATTGTAGGAAATGAAGAAGAAGAAGAAGAAGAAGAAGAAGAAGAAGAAGAAGAAGAAAATGATAACACCCCTCAAAATGGAGCCGAAGAGGAAGAAGATGAAAATATTGAAGAAGAAAATATTGAAGAAGAACCTAGGAGAAGGTCAACTCGTCATAGACAACCATCAACAAGGTTGCGAGATTTCGTAACATATAAGGTTCAATATCCTATTGAAAATTTTATTTCATATAAAAATATTTCAAAATCCCACCGTGCATTTCTTAGTTCAATTTCTAAAATAGAAGAACCAAGAAATTTTGAGGAAGCCATTAACCAACCGGTGTGGTATAAGGCTATGGAAGAAGAACTTCAAGCCTTAGAAAAAAATGATACATGGACCATCATACCACTACCAAAAAATAAAAAACCCGTTGGATGCAAATGGGTTTATAAAATAAAATATCAAAGTGATGGATCCATAGAACGGTATAAGGCCCGGCTAGTTGCCAAATGGTATACCCAAACCTATGGTATTGATTACCAAGAAACATTTGCTCCGGTAGCAAAAATGAATACCGTAAGAATTTTGCTTTCGATAGCTATAAATAATGGTTGGAACTTATATCAAATGGATGTAAAAAATACATTTCTTCAAGGAACACTTGAAGAAGAGGTTTATATGACTCTACCACCAGGTCATATAAAAGAAAAAAATACTAACCTTGCTTGTAGGTTAAATAAGTCAATTTATGGACTTAAACAATCGCCAATGGCATGGTATGGAAAACTCTCTCAATATTTAATCTTTCTCGGTTTTAAAGTAAGCCAATCCGACACATCACTTTTTTCAAAACATGAAAATAATGATTCAACCATTGTCCTTGTTTATGTTGATGACATAATCATTACCGGAAATAATTATGAAAAAATTGACAATGTTAAAAAACATTTAAAAGAAAATTTTGAAATAAAGGATCTTGGTAGACTTAAATATTTTTTAGGAATTGAAATAGCTCATTATATCAAGAATTTATTTATTTCACAAAGGAAATATACCATTGACCTTTTAAAAGAAAATTGGGATCTAAACCGGTCTCAACACCAATTGATAGCAATTGTAAGTTAAATTCCGAAGAAGGAGAACCGTTGGAAGATATCAATCAATTTCAATTGCTTGTAGGTAAGCTAATTTATCTAACGGTAACAAGGCCAGATATATCATTTGCAGTAAGCCAAATTAGCAAATTCATGCACGCACCAAGAAAACCTCATTTAGGTGCAATTGATAGGATTTTAAGATACTTAAAGAAATCACCCGGAAATGGTGTATTGATGAAAAACAATAAATCTAATGATGTGTGTGGCTATTCCGATGCAAATTGGACCGGAAGCTTTGATAGAAAATCAACAACCGGCTATTGCACATTTGTAGGCAGAAACTTAGTCACATGGAAAAGCAAGAAGCAAAATCGAGCTTTCTCCTATACGAGTCAAAGCACTTGATCGATACTTTAAATAGTATCTCACGTAGACATCGACAATTGAGTTTTCTCCTATCTTACGTCCTATCTGCCCTACTAGTTCGAAATCGTATTCGTCGTTTTGCTCCACCCTTATGAGGTGGATTTACAAGGAATAGTTATGATCACAGATCTATCTTCACGACTTACTTTCCCTTCAACCCAAATTGTTACAAAGCGTGACTAAGTTCGAGTGGACCACTACGCTACATAAGTCCTGAAACTCTCAAGAGACAACTTGTTACCTCGAAGTACATTGGCTTTTCTCAAGGACTAAGTACAAGTCAACACCGACATTTTTCGAAAAGGATAAGTACGTATTGATACAAGACACGTCATAGCCGACGACTCGAAACAAGCTACGTTCACGGGGAAGGGATATCCAGTGCCTGGTTTAGAGTTAGCAACCGAGATCTTTACTTCTGAAATATAGAGTCATTATCTATAGGACATTTTATTTAATTAATCCGATTTGACTCAAATCACGATCATCCCCTAGAAGTTGATTTATTTTTATTTTATTTGAATGTTTAACTGATCATTGACAATACCTCTTTCGCTAATTCAATCCTTCCTGATCATAATTAAAAATCCAAATTGGAAATTCAATTCTAGTGCACAAATCTTTGTGTAACTATGATTCTTTAAAGGTGTGTTATTTCTGCTAAGAGTTGACAATTATTCAACATCATTCCATAAATAAAGCTTATTCCATGTCATCCCAACCTCGTTTGAATTTTAAGAATGTGTCTATTCTTGATTCCAACTTGTTTATTCGATCAGTACCTCTGTTATCAACTCTAGAAAATGTGTCATTCATTTGACCATTTGAATTCTACTTAATTCAAAAGTTTGTCGGTTTGACTCCGTTAAGATTTATCTTGATCAAATTAATTTGACTACTCTAAAGTGAAATTAATTAGAATTGATTCCATGATTGTCCTATGTAATGGTTGAACTAGGCATAAACAATCTAAATTAAACCATTCTTCGTATATTAAGAATTAATGATCATTTTGTTGAACTTAAGCATAAAATTTCTATCCAATTCGGGAATTTATTTCTCTTAGTTGACTCTTAGCTAATTTTCAGTTTATAAAACTTGTTGTCCATCTAGAGAAAATATTTCAATTCACTTTTGTACATTTTACTCGATATATTCCTGAAAAAGCATTATCTTTAGATTTTGATTCTAATAATCTAAATTAACTTGAAATGCATTACGTATTAACTAGCTCTAAGATAGTTTTATTTAAGTTGATCTAATCTAACTCGAATCCCTTTCATTTCTTAAAATGTGATCATCTGAATTGATGGTCGGATCTTTGACGGATTGTCAAACAATCTTCCTTTAACCCAATCTGGATCATAAAAATTAAATTCCTAATTTAAAATTTTGTTCTCGTATGTAAACCCTTGATTAATTTTTAATTCTTTAATACAAATATATATTGGACATCATATTTATAAAACTATGTACTATTATTGAGTCCTTATTCTAATGTCTTAGGGATTTACAAATCACTTAGATCACTATTACATGTCATCCCCATATCTTCTAAGAATTTTGCCAACAATCTTCTCTTCATAGGACCTTAAACGAAAATTTTGTCGTTTTGCAACTAAGTAATTCCATCTAATTATTTAATTAATAATTCATTATCAAAATACAACCTCCGTTACTTGTGTAGCAGTTAACTAATTCCTAAAATGCATAAGTTATGAAATTATCTATCATCAGATCAATTGATTTCTAAATAATTATACTCCGTCCTTTTTACTCAATATATCTGATGAAATCTACTCCTCGTCAAATTAATTCTATTTACTTAAACTAATTTTTATTTGAATTGGTTCCCTTGGTTTACCTAACCTTAGCTAATCGTAAATCAATCCAATTTGATTCAAATCCCTTTCTCTTCTTGAGAATTTGATTATATATATCCACTTGAAAATTAAGACCGATCATTGAATAATCTGTCTTGATAATCTAATCTCGATCATAAATTCAACACCTAATTCGAGGGTTGTTCCACGTACCTAAATCTTTATGTAACCATCAATTCCTTCAAAGGAGTTTTGACATAGTTCTTACTTGAACCATTATAATTTATATATATATATATATATAGAGAGAGAGAGAGATGGGCTATTGTACTTCGCGAAGTAAAACCCCCGTTTACTTCACGCTCATATTTTCATTTTGAAAATCCAAACAACCGATCCGAACCGTTCAACATGTTCTAAATATTGAAATGTGCTTGGAGACTAAATTTTACATTTTTTGGAATTTTTTTACTATTTATTAAGCCACTTTGAAAGTTTCTGATCCAACGGTGAACAGTAAAAAACAGTAAAATTTTCTGGACCACCAGATCAGAAACTTTCAAAGTGGCTTAATAAATAGTAAAAAAATTCCAAAAAATGTAAAATTTAGTCTCCAAGCACATTTCAATATTTAGAACATGTTGAACGGTTTGGATCGATTGTTTGGATTTCGAAAATGACAAAATATGGCCCGAAGTAAACGGGGGTTTTACTTCGCGAAGTACAATAGCCCATCTCTATATATATATATATATAGAGTATGGCTAAATTGCTGCCGGCAGCATTCTGGCCAGGTGCTGCCGGGGGCAATTCGGTCATTTCCGGTGTTCAAACAACAAATTTTTTTATCCAGATATGTTCTAAATATTAAAATCTATTTGGAGACCAAATTTTACATTTTTTGGAATTTTTTAGCTATTTATTAGGCCACTTTGAAATTGGCTGATCCGGGTGAACAGTGCACCAAAATTCTGGACCATGTGATCTGGAATTTTCAAAGTGGCTTAATAAATAGTAAAAAAATTCCAAAAAATGTAAAATTTGGTCTCCAAGTAGATTTTAATATTTAGAACACGTTGAACGGTTCGGATTTTCTGTTTGAACAACAGAATGACCGAAATGCCCCCGGCAGCACCTCGCCGAAGTGCTGCCGGCAGCAACTTAGCCATACTCTATATATATATATATATATATATATATATATAGAGATTGGCTAATGTAATAACGTTAGAACTTCGGCCCGAAGTTCTAACGGGTCGTTTTTGCAATTTCAAAATCCAAACAACCCATCCGAACCGTTGTGCTTGGAGACCAAATTTTACATTTTTTGGAATTTTTTTGCTATTTATTAAGCCACTTTGAAAATTCTGATCCGGTGGTCCAGAAAATTTGGCTGTTTTTTACTGTTCACCGTTGGATCAGAAACTTTCAAAGTGGCTTAATAAATAGCAAAAAAATTCCAAAAAATGTAAAATTTGGTCTCCAAGCACATTTCAATATAGATAACATGTTGAACGGTTCGGATGGGTTGTTTGGATTTTGAAATTGCAAAAACGACCCGTTAGAACTTCGGCCGAAGTTCTAACGTTATTACATTAGCCAATCTATATATATATATATATATATATATATATATAGAGTGAGGCTATGGTGCTATGCATAGCACCAATGGCTAGTGTACTACGGCTCAATATGGTACTTTTTAAAATCTTAACGGTCGATCCGAACCGTTCAATGTGATATCCATGTGAATATGTACTTGCAAACTAAATTTTATATTTTTTTGAATTTTTTTACTATTTTTTTAGATAGGTAGAAAAATCAGTGTTTTCTGAAAATTCTGGACCATCAAAATTCTACCTATCTCAAAAATAGTAAAAAAATTCGAAAAAATATAAAATTTAGTTTGCAAGTACATATTCATATGGTTATCACATTGAACGGTTCGGATCGAGCGTTAGGATTTTAAAAAGTACCATATTGAGCCGTAGTACACTAGCCATCCGTGCTATGCATAGCACCATAGCCTCACTCATATATATATATAGATAGGCTACCATACTTTGGGAATTAAACAGCCCCTTTTACTTCCCATTTTGATCCCTTAGATCTGCTTTAGAAACCGTGCGGATCAATCTGATCTGATTCAAAAAATGTCGCTGAAATTTTATTTTTCGGATCTCCATTAACTGGACCCATCCATTTCATTAACCCCGACCCCCTCTCTCTCTAAGCGTCTTCTCCTCTCTCAGGCACCCCTAAACCTAAATCGCACCCCTCTCCTCTCCCGCTCCTCTCTTCTCCTGGTGTCACATTCACACCGCTAAGCCATCACCTCACAAAGTCCAGCGAGTCCGGCCCCTCCATCTCATTTTCTCAGACAAGCTCGCGCGATCCGCTCACCCCGCACGCTTCAGATCGCGCGTGAGAGGACCGGGAGCGAGTCCTCTCTCCTCTCAACTTCCTTCAGCGACATCAGGTAAAATTTATTTTTGGCAAAGCCTGAGACGTTAGATTTTAGTGTGTTGTTACCTAATTTTTGTTTAATTGTAAAGCATAATAAAGGGCGCAGATTGTAGGAAGTTTTTAATTGAAATTGTTAAAATTGGAAAAAATTAGGTATGTGTCAGATTGTCAAAGTTTGGGATGTGGAAACTATTTTGGAAAGCCAAGCCTTAGTTCTGTTATTCTGGTATAGCAAAACAAAGTTTCTGAAAATGTGTTTAAAGGCATTCTTGAATATATAAGGGCGTGAACTGAGTACATGCAAATGCTTGCTCTAGTTAAAAACAATGAGAATTTAATGTTGTATGGCACTTTGGTTCTAGTTGAGAATAAGTAATTTCTAAAACTATATATTGCATATGCATCAAGAGTTTTTTCAGAAACTTGTTTTGTAAGGTATGGGTGAGATTGTCAAATTAATAAAGAAATGTGATGAGAAAACTTCTCACTTTGTGCTTTTCTCCTTGGTTGGAGATGCTTAGTATAAACACTAGAAGGAATATAGCAAATCACACCCTTGTGTCAGTTTGGGTCAGATCGGATAACTTTATGTGGCAATTGTGCACTATGTTTATAATTTTGTCAGAAAATAGCAAAGTCGAAGAATCCTGTACCAGAAAAGTGGCGGCCGGTGAGAGCAATTTTCCTGGTAAAAAAAGGTTTTGAAGGAGGTGATGCAGAGGCAGCTTAAAGATCTCGAGTTTTTTCAGAAGAAAGAGAAATCTTCAAGTTAATGGATGGTGCGATTAGTTTTTCATTGAAGTTGGTTCTTCAACCGAAAAATGCATTGGCTTGAGTAGCGGAGAGAGAATTATGAAGGGATTTTGTGAAGCATAGATGTGATAAAGTGCTTATGGAATGTCATGGCTAATTTTGTTTGTACATATGTTATGTTCTTTTGTATTGATAAGTTGATGGTTGTCATACAAAACTTAAAAAAGTTTATAATTTGTTGAAAAGTTATTGATCTCTGTTTGAAACCTAGGTGAAAGTTGGGATTATATATTATGACTATTTTATACTTTGTTGCATTGTACAAGTTGTGGTAATTAATGTATATATGTACTTTGTTACATTTACTTTGTTAATTGTGTTATTTTACAAGTTGTGGTTTTTCTAAAACCAGAAATGATAGTAATGCCTACATGATAGTGAGGTGAAGTGAATATGTGCACAAAATACCCTAATTCACATGTTTTCATAATTCAGAGACAGTCAAATTAAAGATAAAAAATGCACACATTCATAACAGCACATGTAAATTCTCCATATCTTAACAAGAGTACTTATAATAGCACACATGCATGCATAAACCATCATTTATACCTAAAAATTCATAAGAAACGGACATACAAATTTGAACAGTACAAGCTTCTGAATGATTACATTGCAGCTATCATTTACAAGCACTAAATTATCAAAGTATAATATACACGCGACTGCTACTCTCATACAATTAACCAAAGTATAATATACACGAGACTGGATGGATACAACCCTCACAACACTCGTCTCATGGCAGCTCATTTCGCCTACACAAACAATTTGCAAAACATAACATAAGAAAAAATAATCATACATACAATCTGACAAAATAAGAAACATAGTGCACCATTGTCCCATAAATTTTGAAAAAAAAATATATTTGAAAACAACAATGCATAAATAAAATTTTGCAAAAAAGATCTGTAGAGAGTTTCAGAGGAGATTTGAAGGAGAGGTGTGGAAAGAAGATATGGAAGAAGGGTTTATTATACCAGAGTAGTATATTAGCCCAACTTTTGTGCTTTTGTACCATAAATTGCAAGAAGGGTTCGATGCATCTAAATTATGCTGATCAATTAGATACTCGTGAGCTCCATGAATTTCGACACCATCAAAACCTATATGATATGGAAAGAAATAATTTCTATCAAAAATAGTTCAGCATGGGCATCCTAATCATGAAGTAATTTGTACATAATAAGTGGCCATGTAAAATTGCAAAAGAAAAAAGATTAACAGAAATAGAAAAGAGAAGTTATACTGGTACCGAGTCAGATGTACTGATCAGTATCTCAAAATATAAAATTGCTAAGCATCTCTAACTAAGTAGTCTTTGTTATACATCTCCAACAACTATATAATTTTATACTAATGCATCGTTTTATTTTATTATTTGTATTCTGGACTATTTCATTCTTCTGCCCATGCCTATACAATGACAATTACTGAGAGAACTTCACCACTTGACTCATACATGAAACCCAAGGATTTAAACACAAATTGAGAAGTTTTCTCATAACATATCTTTATTAATTTGACAGATACATAGTGAACGACAAAATCGACAAAAAGGGAGAGGGAGAGAGCTTACCAGGGATGAAAATGTCTAAGGCGGCAAGAGGCGTGAGGTGGCTGCAACGCGAGCAAGAGGAGAAGAGCCGGGAGAGGAGAGGTCGGGAGCAGATCCGAGAGACAGGAGAGTAGCTGAGAGAGATGAAATCACGAGAGGAGAGGGCCTGGCGGTGCGCGCCGACAGAGGAGAGAAGCGATCTTATTTTGATTTAGAGCTGGGAAAGAATATGCGTGAGAGAGAGATTGGGAGATGGGAGTTTAATTTACTGGACGGGTCCAGTCACTGGACATGCGTTTTTACTCATTTCAGCGACATTTTTCGAATCAGATCAGATTGATCCGCACAGTTTTTAAAGCAGATCGAAGGGATCAAAATGGGAAGTAAAAGGGGCTGTTTAATTCCCAAAGTATGGTAGTCTATATATATATATATATATATAGAGGTTGGCTAATGTAATAACGTTAGAACTTCGGCCGAAGTTCTAACGGGTCGTTTTTGCAATTTCAAAATCCAAACAACCCATCCGAACCGTTCAACATATTCTCTATATTGAAATGTGCTTGGAGACCAAATTTTACATTTTTTGGAATTTTTTTGCTATTTATTAAGCCACTTTGAAAGTTTCTGATCCAACGGTGAACAGTAAAAAACAGCCAAATTTTCTGGACCACCGGATCAGAATTTTCAAAGTGGCTTAATAAATAGCAAAAAAATTCCAAAAAATGTAAAATTTGGTCTCCAAGCACATTTCAATATAGAGAACATGTTGAACGGTTCGGATGGGTTGTTTGGATTTTGAAATTGCAAAAAGTGACCCGTTATAACTTCGGCCGAAGTTCTAACGTTATTACATTAGCCAGTCTCATATATATATATATATATATATATATATATATATTGAATTGAGCTATGCTACTACATGGAGTAAAACGCATTGGTGCTCCACGCCGCTATATTTTTATTTTGAAAGTCCAAACGACCGATCCGAACCGTTAAACTTGATCTCCATATTGAAATGTGCTTGGAGACCAAATTTTACATTTTTTAGAATTTTTTTACTATTTATTAAGCCACTTTGAAAATCACTGATCCGGCAGTCCAGAATTTTTTACTGTTTTTCACTGTTCACCCGGATTTTCAGATTTTCAAAATGGCTTAATAAATAGTAAAAAAATTTTAAAAAATGTGAAATTTGGTCTCCAAGCACATTTCAATATGGAGATCATGTTGAGCGGTTCGGATCGGTCGTTTGGACTTTCAAAATAAAAATACGGCGTGAAGTACAAACGCGTTTTACTCCACGTAGTAGCATAGCTCATCTCATATATATTATATCTTTTATTACTCATCTAGAATCACTCATTATCTCTTTATTCGTACAACATTCTTAAAGCCCTATCAAAAGTTTTCTGAAGGACCATCTCTCGCTATGATCCAAAACAAAAATTTATTATCGGTTTGAAGTTGAGTAAATCCATTTCATCATTTTAAATTCTAATTCGTCATCTAATTTTAAATTATATCATTCTGATTATGCTTGCCTCTTTTGGCTGTCAATCCAATGAAGCTCATTGTATGACTATATTGTGTGATGTCTGACAAATTGGAATTTTGCCTTCTTAACTCTATATAACCCTTAAGAATTCCTAAATCGAAATTTAGCTCGAGTTATTCAAATAAACTGAACTTGACGAGTTCATTACTAATCTTACATAAACCAGCTAAATTAATTGATACAATCTGATTTAAGTCCCTTTTCATTTCCTAAGGCTTCATTATTTATATACTAATGGGTTAAAGAACCCCATGTATGATTCCCGATTACAAGTCATACACATTAGAAAGTTCGTTTCCCTCATGGAAATCCTTGATGAATTGACAATTCTATTCAAAATTTAACTGAACCATAACTCACCTTATTAACATTGATTTGCTACTAATTGTTCGGAATTACTCGCCATCTCGATACATTTACATTCTTATTTTTAGGAATTTAGTAACCCATTGGTATAAATTAAAATCGACGCCTCGACAGCTCTATGTTCCAATTGACTTGGAAACCCGACGGTAAGGCTTGAAATGCTCAACTACGTATTACAAACCATGTTGAAGATATACCCGAGGAACAAAACCGAGTCATAACGAACATGTTAGATCATAAATCCTATCATGAGCATGCGTAAGAACAGACGTAAACGCTAAGGAATATAGCTTCAGTGACTATTTAATCGACGTGACATGTGCAATGAGTGCACAATAACGGATGGCGTAATGCTACTCGAAATTTCGTCTTTTACGAATGATTTTTTTTCGTTTCGGGACGAAACTTTTTATTAGGGGGGGAGAATGTTATAACCCGTAACTTTAAATCTAATTAATTAGTCTAATGATCGAGTTTTGCAACTAATTAAAACTTGAGTTAAGTAATTAACCAAAGCGAAGATTAAATCATTAACTTGATGATCTAGTTTTTATAAAATTGGTTATTTTAAATCAATTTGTAGTTTCATCAATCTTAGATTATATTAAAATTTCATGTTAAATCAATCTAAGATTTACGAAGTGTAAATCAAATTTGGTAATTACAATTTCCTAATTAAGAATACGCGTATTAATGACCATTATAATATATATCAAAAAGAATTAAATGAAGTTATAAAATAATATCAACGAATAATTGTAGGAATTCTAAACGTAAATTTTAGTTGATTGATCAAAAAGAAATCGTTGGTTTCGTTTAATCGTGAAATTTAATTTTTGAATTCGGGATTTTCTAACCAGATAAGATTATGATTTTAATTTATAAATTTATCACGACTAATGGCCAATAAATAGGCAATTAAATTTTGACCACGAGCCTCGTTTAATTTCCTTAATTAGATGTGGATAGTCCATGAGATAACACCAAATTGAATCCTTTGTAGTTATCAGAGAAATCCCAAACCGTTCAAATACATTGGCACCAATCTCAAAGCCATTCCCTCTCTTTGACAGTTGGCCCCCACTTCCTTTCTTCCTTTTCTTTCAATTTATCGGACCAGACCCCTCATTCCTCTGGGTTCCTCTCTGTCCGCTGCCCCACTAGAACACCGCTCTCCCTTCCTCTCTCGCTGACAGCGAAACCCTACTCCCTCCATCTCGGTCACTGACCACCGAGCCCACTGTCACCGATCTCTCCATTTCGCTGTTCTCTGGAGAAGAAGATGAACCGATTAATTCTCTCCCACGCGCGCTGCGCTCAAAATTCTCCGCTGTCTTCTCCCCCGTCAGAGAAACTTGTACTTGCGACGATTTAGTCGCGTTTAAGCGCGTGGGTTGCGCACCTGCTCTCTGAGAGCGTTGAATTTATGATCTCTCTCTCTCTCTCGGGTTATATAACCTCTTACCTTTCTCTCTATATTGTTTTTCGGTTCTTGCTTTGTTTAACTCTCATGTGCTGAGGCTTTTACCATTTCTCCCTCTTTTCCGTTTTCCACTGTGATTGTTGATTATCAAAGCCAAAAAGGCTTTGATTGTGCTTGGGTTACGATTTTCTCTCGGGCGCCTTCCTTGTGCTGTCTCGGTGCTAGGTGGTGCCTTTCTTTTGGTGAAATTGCTGATTTGAGAAGGCCGAGAGGCGAGCCATTCGCTTGGTACCGGCCAAAATAAGAGCCCCGCTTGTTTACGGTAATTGTCCCTTCTCAATTAATCGATTCTTGTTCCGTGGAATTTGTGAAATATCGCAAGTGTGGGTAGAACTTGAATTGATAAATATTGGGTGCGGGTTGTTGATTTTCCCGACCTAATTGATTGCTTGAATTTTGGCGTTTACGAGTAATTGCAATTGGATTTTTCTGTTAAGTGTCATTCGGCCTTATTTTGCCTTGCTGTTCTCTGGGTTCTGTCTCTGTACCGGCCTTGTGCATGGTACCTTGTTGGTGCTGATTTTGCTAGTTCGGTACCATGCTTTCCTTGTTCAAGTGTTGGCCTCTGTTGTTGCCTTCACTGATTCTGACTTGTGCCTTTGTTTGTATTCTGTGTGCTTGTTCCAGAATTTGTGTGACTTGCTTGCTTGTGAAACTTGAACATTGGGTGTTGAACTTTTTTTGGCACTCGGTACCAGTCGTACCAGCCCGGTGTTGTTTACTGATACCAATCCTTCTTTCCATTTGTGCTCTGTTGTTTGTTGTGCGTTCAAATCACTGGTAATCGGTACCAAGTGACCTCTGTTGATTGTTAATTGGAAAAAGATGAAATATTAAGAGAAGGGTTCGGCCCAAATGAAATTAATTAAAATATAGGCCTTTTTAAATTGCTGTTGGGTCATATAAATTTTGAATGTTAATGGGCCATTGATTTTTTTTTGTTTAAATGGATGTATGATTTGATTGGGACTTTCGGACTCAATCAAAGAAACAATTTAAATAAAAAGGAGTATATAGTGCCCAAATCCTAATTCAATATGTAAGCTTAATTAAAAAGCTTTTGTGACTACTTAGTTAAGCATGCCATAAATAAAAATAAAACGTGGATAGCATTACAATGCATAATTAACATGAAAGAAATTTAATTAGTATAACTAGTATATTGTAATGATAATATAATTTATCTTATCTACTTAGTATCGGCTATGATTAAGTTATATCATAATATAGTATTTTAATGTGTTAATATCTATCCTAAGGACATATAAACACAAATATATTATGTAATCTAATGGTTTTGGAAATCCAATTAGGCTTTGGTAATTTAAATAATAGGCTTGACCCAAATCGAATTTAAAAGAGAAAGAAAATTAAAATAATGTAATTTCAACACATTATAGATTAATTAGGATTTTAATTAATTAACAAATTAAGTAATTAGGTTTTTAAATTAAGTAATTAGAAATTTATAAATTAAGTAAATAGAATTTTTAATTAAAGAAAATGATTTCCAAATAAAATATGTTGTTAATTAATAAAGGACAATTAATTAACAACATATTAATATTTTCGAATCATTACGATTACAAAACTTAGTTAATAGAATAATTAAATAATCACGTATTATTTGCATTTATAAATTGAACAACCCGTACAATTCTTTAAATTAATTTGTACGACTTTAAAAGCGTTAGAATAATTAAGTAATTAATATATTTTGAGTAAGGCTAGCGTATGCTAGGCTCACCAAACCCTTCTGGTGAGCTTAACCCCAGTACCGTCTGATCTATTTAGATTCGTGCTATCTCTGATTTCAATTTAGCGCTGAAATCAGATGCAGACGGAAAATTTTAAAGTGCTCCTCCGTTATCTTCATTTTTGTCCTTTAGAATTCCCTTCCCGATCTCTTCATATTCCATTCCTAATCTCTCTCTCCTTCTCCCTCACTCCCTCTACTTGGGCTTCGCCTCTTCTCCTTGCGCCCCGCCTCCCCTCTGCCTCCTGGATCCCCGCCTCCTCTCCTTTAGTTCACCTCATCTTCGCAGCCCTTATCCCCGGGCACTTGTCGCTGCCTCCGTCTCTCGATCGGTTGGAAAAGCAAAACCTAGAGGTCTCTTGGACCTGCTCACATGGCAATGACTCTACCCACCGATTTCCTGGTAATACACGCAACATCATTGGTACCTCTCTATGGATACTGATATCATTCCATAATAGTATTGATTTTTCTCAACTAAAATATTTTGGAAAATCCAAATCTAGTTTCATTGAATGGGTCAAATTTAGTTTCAATTGAGATTCTTTATGGGTTTATAATTAAGAAAATTAGTTGGTTTCATTAAATATGGTGAAGCCCATATTTGATTTAGCACTTAAACAGCAGCTTAATTGATTAAAGTCACATATTCAATGAAATAATTAAGGTGAACCAAACCCAGTATTAAGGGCTGCGAAATCTATTGTCAAATTTAAGTGCTCCAAAACTTTAAAACAAATAAAAAAAACATGTAATATGCAGTAAAATAGTGTACATGTAGAAAAGTCTATTTAAGTGAAGATATATCTATGCACTTCTTTTTTTCAATTGTTCATTCTTTTTTCTTGTTGTCACACTTATATAAGGAGGATGGACGTTGCACGAGCTTTGTCTTTTGATTTGCCCTCAACTAGCATGATTCCTCAAGAGGAGTCCTTGTTGCCTGCTGGAAATGTGGATGAAGAGATAGAGATAACGGTAAAACTTAATTGATACTGAATCTACAATTATAAATGTTGTTCAATTTGAAATTGTTTGAAGTTTTTAATTTGATATTTTAATTTGATGTATTTTTTTTGTTTGAATAGGACCAGCTTGTTGACCCATATCTTGAAAATGAACTAGTTGAGGAACCTTTAGAGCAATGTTTTATGCCCTTTGTTGGCATGGAGTTTGATAGCATCGATGATGCGTATAATTTCTACAACCATTATGGGTTCAAAACTGGATTTAGTATTCGGAAAGCACAAAAGTATCATTCTCAAACGGGAGAGAAGAAAGTGATTAGTCAAAGGTTTGTTTGTTCTAAAGAAGGGTTATCAAAACGCCAAAAACAAGAGAGGATTGGGGTTGGCATATCACCAAACGAGAAGACGCCTCAAAAAGCAATCTCATTTCGAAGGACTAGTTGTAAGGCATCACTGAGTGTAAGTCTACAATCAAATGGGAAGTGGTTGGTAACCACTTTTAAAAAGGAGCACAATCACGAGTTGGTCCAAAGTCCTTCGAAAAAGAGATATTTTAAGTCTCACACACATATTAGAGATGACCAAAAGGAGTGTATTAGTCTTCTAAGCAACCAAAATGTGGCTCCCGCAAAGATATTTGAGGCAATCGTCGAGGAGGGTGGTCGACATAATGTTCTTTTCTCTAAGAAGCAGTTGACTAATGAGATTGCTAAAGAGAATAGAAAGCTTGTTGGTGTGGATGTTAAGAAAGCACTAGAATACTTCAAAATGATGCAAGAAACAGATCCAGACTTCTTCTTTGAAGTAGAGCCCGATGATAACCAAACGGTAAAAAACATATTTTGGATTGACGGGAGGTCAAGGAGATCGTACCAAGCTTTTGGTGATGTTTTAGTATTTGATACGACTTACAATACCAACCGATATTACATGCCTTGCAGCCCCTTTATTGGAGTGAACCACCATTGGTTATCTATATTTTTTGGTTGTGCGCTTATTAGGGCTGAGGGGGCAGACACTTTCAAGTGGTTATTTCGAATCTTTTTGAAGGCAATGAATGGGAAACACCCGAAAGCTATCATCACTGACCAAGACCCGGCAATGAGAGTTGCAATAGCAGATGTTTTTCCAAATACAAAGCACAGATGTTGCCAATGGCATGTTATGAGGAAAGCAAGGGACAAATTGGGGGTACTATATGGCAAGATTAAAGGATTCGAAGATGACTTACAAGCTTGCATTAATTTGAGCTTGACGATCGAAGAGTTTGAAAAAGGATGGGAAGATATACTTGAGAAGTACAACTTGCAAGATAACCAACATATGGACCTGATGTTTAGAACCCGTGAAAGGTGGGTTCCCGTTTATTTGGTCAGATTGGTCATTTAAGCTTTGGCATGTTTTTATTTTTATTTTTGCATTATGAAAGTTAGTTTTGTGCTACTGTAATTTGACTATGATTTTATTTGCTTAATGTGTTGGTTTAAATATTGTTGTTTCATTTCATCTTAGTACAAACTGGTTCTGTTGATAAAGTGAAAAAAATTACTGAAAAATAGTCATAACAATTACTGAAAAAGGAGGGGCGAATTTGGAAAACAGTCACAACAATTACTGGCAAAGTGTGACTTAATGCCATTGAGAACTGCATGTTTCAGAGATCAATAGTCTTTTATTTTGGATCTCATCAGTTTTTCATTGTATTTCTGAGAACTTTTTGTTTTGGAATTCCTAGTTGTGCCAGTTGGTACCAGCTACACTCAAGTCTCAATTACTATCTCTTAGCTATATGCACAATATAGATTTCAGTCAGAGAGAAAAATCATTAAGTTAGTTTGAATTTAAATTTTGTGATATTAACTGGTATTGATCTTTTTTATGGCTGAACTAATTTATTATTTATCTAGAATGGTACTGTTTTGTACCTTGAATGATATTAACTGGTATTTATCTTTGTATATCCAATTTAATTGAGCATCTCCTGAATTTGTGCAAACTAGATGCTTTAACAAACTTAATAAATTGTTTCATGCCTAGAATGAATGCTTTAGACATTAAAAAAAATAAAAATTAAACTAATGTTTGTTGGCGTAGCATACATTAAAAAAACACATACACGAATATGAAATATAAGCCGCCACGATAAATAAAATTTAGGAAATTAAATTGATACAGTAAATAAAATTTAGGAAATGAAAGAAACATACATGGATATGTATATATATGTGAGATTTCATTAAAAATTGAGATTTCATTACAGTGAAAGTGTCCCATAAATGCCCCTGTACTTTCATGCTACTATCATACATTCAAGCTACGACGTACATCATTAAGTTCTCCAAAAAAGCACATACAAATAACATTCATACAATAAAATACAAGCTGAAGAATTATTTATCCAAGCGTATCCAGCATTAGCTGCCATCTATCCACTATTCATGGGCCTTCTGGTTCTTCAGTGCCATGTATCCTCTCTAGTACTGGCATGTGGCTGCCTGCGAGACTAGGAAGCCTTCGAACGTCAGCTGATATGCTCTTAAATGTCTTCAAAGTAGCGAACTAACCTAGCATCTATTGCAACCAGGATTAGAAAAAAGAGAGCAAATATAACTAAGCTCCAGGGCATTTGGTCAAATTCATACGAACATGCTTCACCTTAATTATTTCATTGAATATGTGACTTTAATCAATTAAGCTGCTGTTTAAATGCTAAATCAAATCTGGGCTTCACCATATTTAATTAAACCAACTAATTTTCTTAATTATAAACCCATAAAGAATCTCAATTGAAACTAAATTTGACCCATTCAATGAAACTAGATTTGGATTTTCCAAAATATTTTAGTTGAGAAAAATCAATACTATTATGGAATGATATCAGTATCCATAGAGAGGTACCAATGATGTTGCGTGTATTACCAGGAAATCGGTGGGTAGAGTCATTGCCATGTGAGCAGGTCCAAGAGACCTCTAGGTTTTGCTTTTCCAACCGATCGAGAGACGGAGGCAGCGACAAGTGCCCGGGGATAAGGGCTGCGAAGATGAGGTGAACTAAAGGAGAGGAGGCGGAGGGGAGGTGGGGCGCAAGGAGAAGAGGCGAAGTCCAAGTAGAGGGAGGGAGACGGAGAGAGAGATTAGGAATGGAATACGAAGAGATCGGGAAGGGAATTCTAAAGGACAAAAATGAAGATAACGGAGGAGCACTTTAAATTTTTCCGTCTGCGTCTGGTTTCAGCGCTAAATTGAAATCAGAGATAGCACGAATCTAAAATAGATCAGACGGTACTGGGGTTAAGCTCACCAGAAGGGTTTGGTGAGCCTAGCATACGCTAGCCTTACTCATATATTTTAATTAATTACGTGCTTAAGATTTAATTTATTTGTAATTAAGTTAATTAGGAAACTCATTTATATTACAAGTATTTAATTAGGAATTTAGTAGTAGCAATTTAAATTACGTAGATTTTATCTTACGTATTTTTATCGCAAAAATACATAATAGCCTTATTTAATTATTACGATTAATTAGCTAAATAGTTTATCTTCAAATTAAAATATTACAAAGATTTAAATTGCGTTAGTTTAGTTTAAACTAAGTTATACCAAATTTCACGCTCAATTGGGACCGAGTCAAATTGATTCGAACCGATTGAGCGTAACTTCAAACCATGATTAGTTAATTAAAGTAACACACTAGTTAAGAATAATTAAATGGGAAAAAGGGATAGGAACAATTAGTTTAGTATTTAATTAAGTTGCGTCTAAATTTACAGGTCAACAGACCTACGTTGATTTCGACCCGTGGTACGATCCCGCTGACGGCTATACCGGAGCAGGTGAGGATCGAGCGGATTGCGGAGATTACTAGCTTGCGCACGACAACTACTTGCTATCAGGTGTGGGATATCTGCATTATTCTTTCGTGGCGTACTCTTACCAGTCGACCACTTGACTTGACATCCGCATTTTAAATTTTGTAGTTTGCATTAGAGCATGTTTAATTATTTCTGAACTGTAATTTAGGATTTGCATAACCCCTGATAAATGAAAATTTATTGCCTTCTTAGGAGTAGCTTAAATTAATTTAATAATATATTAGGATATTAGTCGTCCTCTTATCGTAGAGGACAACATATTATCATAGTTAGGCATGTGCATTGGTGAGTGTGAGATAGAAGACCGAATGACTGCTTTCCGTCCTCGTAGAGTGGGCTGCGAGGCGGTTCGCGGGTCATTGGGCTGAGGGATCACTTGACTCCTCAGAGGTCTTATTAGGATTATTATTATTATATGCATAGAGCTGTTACTATATCATTTTCGTTCATTTTACCATTTCGTGCGGGCCGGACTCGAGCCCCGAGGCACGGAGACGATTCGGGGGTTATCCCCCCTACATTATGAGCTACTTGCCTAGAACGGCTGCCGAGGTTGCGGTGGCAGATGTTTACTTTTATTGCACGGGTTAGACACGAGCCCTAGTCCAATTAGTCTGGCCGGTCGGTGGAGTTCCGTCTCTGCTCATGAGGAAACGGATTAACTCATTCTTACGCATTGCTTGTAGTTTTCTCCTATTTTATATGTTTGGTGATGAATCGTCTTAGAGTAAGGAAAACACATGGAATTAGATATAACCATCGGCTAGCGTGCACTTGCCTACGGGTTGAAGTCTTGTGTGGGCAAGGCTTGATGCTATTAGGCATCGGGTATCTTTGCCCCTCTGATCGCAGTCCTTGTGTTATGTCACATTTGAGATATAAATCCAATTTGGTTGAATTTGGCACGGCACGGGGTGACAAAATTATCCGTATTATTACTATATCAATTTGTACACACGGTACCTATTGTACTGAACTTCGGTTAAGTATAATATTCACCCTCCTCTTATTTTATTTTGGGAAATTTCATCATTTTGGCATAATAGGATAATCACATCATGTCATCTACTATATGTATATTTTTCTTTTGTAGATATTATGATAGGTTTAATTTCCGCAACATGTGCATTAAAAGTGAACAATTGCCGACTTTACGTAGATTTCAAATATAAAATGTGCTTTGACTTAAGAGGATCCCTGAAGGGATAATACTGGGTCACATACTGGGCGATCATTCGCTCATCCCCTCCTTTTTATGGATGTGGGCAGGTACAGAGTCTGACGGTCCGCAGAAGGAGGCGTCAGGAGCTGTCCCCGACGGCCACACCGCCTGATATAGATTAGGGACTTTTGTTTAGGGATTTGCGAGTCCGATGTTTTTGTTATACGCATTGGACTCGATAGATTATGTATCCCTTTGACTAGTTTGTGTTTATTTTATCCCGAGGGGGATTGTATGGATGTTATGTATGTATGTATGTTTATTTGATATTTATGACTTTTGCTTGATTATTTTATTATTGCTTCCGCTGTGTGATTATTATTTATGTTTAGCCTTGCGTGTCATCTCGACTAATTGACACGAGGCGGGGACTGATCACACTCTAATCCGGAAATCCTGGTTTGGGGTGTGACAAGAAACAAGCCTCCGGAGTCCATGTAAAGGAAGCTTGATAAGCTGACCGGAGGGTACATGTATTCGACGGCAACGCCTTTGCTGGCGGAGGTGGTGTGTAAATGGAGGAAGAGGAAAGAAAGGGAGAGGTAGAGAAAAGGCAGCATTGTGCGTGCGTGAAGGATGTGAGACCACTGTGGCAAAGGGGGTTTGAAGTTACAATACAAGGACGGCGAAGGGAATGTTTATTGGTGGATGATTTAATTAGTTGACAAGTTGACATGAGTAGAGGTTAGTACTACTGGGTCTTCACGGATTAATTTTTATTTTGTCTTTGTTTGTTTCTTTTCAATTGAATAATAGATTTACTTCTTTGTATAAAAGAGAAGTTTAATTATTGGATGCTTTCTTGAGCTAATGAGCTGAGACTGAGATGTGATAAAATGATTTGTTGTTTGTGTTTCACGCGGACCTTCGTGGGGCTCGTGTAAGTGACGAATTGAAATCGTTGATTAAATGCATTAAATAACTTATAATTAAAAAAAAATGAGTTTATAGTAAATGAAAATAAAAAAATTATTTTAGCATGTAAATAAAGTACTCATAATGTGGATTTATCCAGCGATTTAAACTTTTTGTTTGAATTCAATCCAATAAATTTTAAGGGTTTTTTTTTAAGGTTAACAGGTCAGATGCCTACTGACAAATGCATTAAAAAATATATATACAGTGTCTCAAATTACTTGTTAACCATAACCTGTGAGAAAATATAAATTTTAAGAGTTAAAACTGATAAAAGAATTAAACGAACTTATTAATCAAATGAGGGCTTGAATATATATATTTTTTCTTGAAAAAATAAATAACGAACTTAAGAACACGCTTTGAGGGTCTAATTTATATAAAGTTGGATATAATACTTTTTTGGGACTTAATTTCAGAAACAAAATGAGGAAAGATAAGAGATGAGCATGCAGCTTGATCCTAACAAATAAATTGTGGTGTACCAACAACATATAGACATATAAATCTGACAAACAGAAAACACAAAAATAGAAAATTAACTATCTTGATATATCAGTGATTTAATCATCATAACTACTAAACCTTAAATAAGTTTCGATATAGTTGTTCACCATAGCAAAACTGAGTTCTTTTTTTTTTTTTCAAATATGATCACAGTGAATTAAGTCTTCATTTGAAGAATCTCACTGGATACAAATTAGAGAAGTAAACAACCTCACAGTTCCTCTAATCTAGTTGGTAATTACCAAATTTAACGAGGATCAACCTCATTGGTGATTTGGTGAACTCTATTGAATTGGACCTTTACTACAGATGTTGAAGTTTGAGTTGGTTCTGATCGTCGTTGCTACAATTAATGCAAGGGAATTAAAAATTTGTTTTAGAGAGAATTTAGTGGTGCATTAAGTTAAATAAACTAAAAAATAAACAATTATGATCTCTCTAGCTAGTGCCATAGTTGCTACCATGACAATTCAGACAATTAATAGAACGATTCTCTCTGCAGGATTCATTGTCCAATCTTGTAATCACTGGAAATTTAATCAGATCACATTTTTGGCCGACCAAGAGCAGGCGATAATAACTTGCAATTAATTCAATCATGTTTGTGCCAAACAAGAGCAGGAGAGCATTTTGAGCAGATTTCATTGAATGTTTTATTTATTTATTTTGATTGGGCATGTAGCAACGACTTTTTAAGTATTCCTCCAATTATTTACGAGGTATGACAGGGAGCATATTGCTAATTTGCTGATGCATATCTTGGAGCTTGCTACTCGTAAACCTCTGCTAAATTCTGAACGCCAATTAGAAGCAGCAATAGTGAAACATAATCATAAGTAGCTAATTATTTCTTGATCGGAATCAATTATTTTCCATCATCATAATGAAATCTGTTTGTGAGAATAATGTGAAAAGGAGGATTTCTTTTTTATTTAGCATAATTTGGAGGAAGATTTTAGTTCATTTAAATCACATGAATTGAAATGAAATCAGAACACATTAAATCTTTTACACAAATAACTATTATATAAAGTTTTAAAAATGAATGAAAAACATTGCTGTCTTTTAAGAAAAATGAAAATATTTCTTATAAAATTACTTGTACGACAAAAATAAACAATTGAAAATCATATCGATTGACCTTTTGTTAATTACAATAAATTGTCTTTCAGCAAAAAAAAAAAAAAAAAAAGGATTCTGAACTTCTTATCAAAGCTAACACCCTCTGTTTGCAAAAACTTCAATTGAACTTTGTTTTCTTTCTACCCCTTCCATAGAATTAGATTATCATTTTCTGTTCACATTACACCCCAAAGAAACCTCGCTTTTTTGTTAGAAACTGGCATATTTTTTTCTCAAAATGTATCTATTTTTTTTGTTCGCCATAATTAGATTATCACTCTTTCCTATTTCTCAGTGCAAGGAAGAGTCAGGACATCAGAGAAGAGGGAGAAGTGGGGAATTGAAGCACGAAATCGGCAATTTCGGTAATAATACGATATTTCTTGATTCTTTCTATCTAATAGAAAGTAGTGTTTGAAAACTCAGTTTAAAGCTCTTAAAAACCAAGTCTAGAGTGTGGAAGCAGAGAAACGAAAGGATATTGTGAGGAACAATCATCATGCCTGACCAGTTGAGTAGAAGAATAGAGACAGAAGTGAGGTTATGGCTCAGGTTCTGCTAGGGTTGCTGCTAGTAAGACGTATGTAGCTCGAGGTTGGATATGGGTTTTCTTTTCAAATCAGGGCTTGTATACGTGAACAGGCCATGCATGTAAGTTGTAATAAGCTGGAGAGTAGTTAAACCTGATGTAAAGGAACCCATATAGTGGTCATGATGTAACACACTTCTTTTGAATAAAATCTTATTCCTTGGCAGTCACTGGCAAGTTCTCAAAAATAAAATACCAAGTCTAGAGGTTTAGAAACCAAAAGCATGATATATAAATAGAATTCAGTTTAGTCATGGTTATCCCGATGTGAATATTGATATCAAACTATCAAAGTATCGCAAGAGTGAAAGGTATGAATTTTAAATTTAACATTACTAAGGGGTTTTAAATGCATTTTGTAAGAACCAAGACTGGTACCAGGTCGGTAACAGCCTTGGGTGTATGCTGACCGACTTTGGTCTGATGGGTACGAATATTAACATGAATCAAACTACTTCAACTGGACATCTGATCAAATTTGGGTCTGATGCCCATCGGGTCGCCTGGACTGCAAAACAAATTGATTAAGAGAGATGGGCCGGAGCAAAGAAAGAAAAACAGAAAATAAAATGGGCCTACATTTCGTGGGCCGAAGGAAGGAATTTTTTTTCTTGTAGGCCTTGGATGGAATAAATTTGAGGATTATGCTTGTGACTTGAAATAAGTTTGAGGATCAGGCTTTTAATTTACATAAATTTTTACAATTCGGCTTTGTGATCTAAAAGTTTAGAGAATAGGCTTCCAAACTAATAATCAAACCAGTTCTTTTTTTTTTTTTGAATTTCGTGGCAGAAGATAATCAAACCAGTTCATTAGGGAAATTAATTATAGCATAATTCTCAACTAAACATTTTACCTTAACTATTAGAGAAACAATGATTGGGATCATTTGAATCAAGTGATACGCAATGAATTTACGTATGGTTTAGTAAAGAAAATTATGGATGCAAATAATTTTCCTTGTATTATTTTTTTTCTTCAATTGATACTTCTCTTCTCAGAATTAAAGTTTGAAAGGCAACCTAATGGATACCGACATTTTTATTAATATCCAAAGTTTAATACATATTATTAATTATGCCCAGAACTCGACCCAATATCGAAAAATACCCAAGCCGGCTAGAAAATGGCCGGCTTAGGTACCAGAGTAAACCGGCCATTTTCTGGCCGGCTAACTCCATTTTTTGTTTTTTTTTTGTTTTTTTTAGAGACACTATGAAGATCAAAATATTGAAATCTAACTCTGAAAATTTGAAATTTTTGTTTAAATTATTTGTTATATTACTTCTTTTTATGTATAATTAACATATTTATACTAAAATACGATAGATTAATTGAAATTATGTTGAATAACACTAAATTATGTTAAATTACGTTAAATTACATTAAATTACGCTAAAATACGGTAAATTACGCTAAATTACAAATGAATAGGGACGATATCTTCACTGAAAAGGGGAAAAACGACGATGAAACTTCAAACGGTCATAAAACGGCGCTCGAGTGTCCAATTTCAGCAAATGACCACTTTTCGGAAAGCTTGCGAAAATACGCATGCGTCCGTGCTAGCAATGCCGGATTCCAAAATTTAGAATCGCCAAAAAACAAAGGGAAGACCCTCAAAACTTGAGTTGAAGTTTCCGATTAAGATTTTCATTTCTATTATTCAATCCAAGTAGCTCAGTAAATTAGTTACATAATGAAATTGTAGAATACCAATTTTACTATTTTTGGAATTTTTTTATTATTTTTTATGATTCATGAAAGATGAGCAAAATCAGTCTACTATAGCGTAATTTTGTGTAGTTTAGCGTAATTTACCGTATTTCAGCATAATTAGCGAAGTTATTGTAATTTAACGTAATTTAGTATAATTGAACATAATTTATTGTATTATAGTGTAATTCAATATAATTTCAAGTAATCTAGCGTATTTTAGTATAAATATGCTAATTATACATCAAAAGATGTAGAGGAGGGATCAAGTTACAACAAATTTGAGTTACAACAACTATTTTTTTCATTTTCAAAGTCCAAATCATCGATCCAAACCGTTCAACATGATTATCTAATAAAATGTGCTTGCAGATCAAATTTTATATTTTTTTGATTTTTTTTACTATTTATTAAGATAGGTACAAAATTCAATGGTCTGAATATAACTATTTTTTGTAAAATACTTAATAAATAGTAAACAAATTCAAAAAAAACGTAAAATTTGATCTGTAAGCACAGTTTATTGTGGAGATCATGTTGAACGGTTTGGATCGACGATTTGGACTTTGAAAATGAAAAAAATGATTGTTGTAACTTTGTTGTAACTTGATCCCTCCTCAAAGAAGTAATATAACAAATAATTTAAACAAAAATTTCAAATTTTCAGAGTTAGATTTCAATATTTGATCTTCATAGTGTCTCTAAAAAAAAAATGGAGTAAGCCGGCCAGAAAATGGCCGGTTTACTCTGGTACCTAAGCCGGCCATTTTCTGGCCGGCTTGGGTATTTTTCGATATTGGGTCGAGTTCTGGGCATAATTAATAATTTGTATTAAACTTTGGATATTAATAAAAATGTCGGTAATAGATACAACTGATACATGAGCAAATTTTGGTAAGAAAATAAATATTCTTACCTTACATCAAATCAATTTAAAAATGTTTTCCAGTTTATATATCTAAATAACTTCCTCCAAAATAAATTTTCATAAATAATACATCTATTTTGTGATCATAACCTCTATTTTCTCTAGATGTTCCAACCCCGGGTTCACGCTGAACTCTCCTGGAATATAAGTCCATTACCATTACCCCCTGTGTCTGAAAAGTGTTGTAAACACTCCTCCATACCGACTCATCAGTTATTGGATACCTGGTATAGTAAGGTCTACCACCACTTACTGTGTTAATCCGGGTAGCTAAATCTATATCACACCGGTTGGGGTTCACACCAATTTTTTCATAAACTATTCCCTTCAGTTCAACAAATGAGGTATTTTCATTTACCTAAAAGCCGTAGGCTGCTTCCTTGGTGTACTGTGCTCCCTCCGCACCCCGGGTAAACTTCCCGCCCACATACAGTGCAACCAACATATTTCCGTTCTGGAATTACTGTTCTGGAATTACTGTTCTGGAAATACTGTGCTGAAAATACTGTGCTGGAATTACTGTGCTGGGATTACTGTGCTGAGATTACTGTGCTGGGATTACTGTTCACCATCGCCTCAAAATCCCTGAAAAAATCGCCTCTGACGTCTCTCTCATCTCTCATTCGGTGAAAATATTTTTGTGGGATTGGGTAATGACTACTGTGTTGCTCAGGAGAGAGAAAAACCCCTTTTATAGGGTTTTATAGCGGACCGCCCAGCTGCTGGGCGGTCAGATAAGGGTAGTGGACCGCCCGCCTGCTGGGCGGTCAGGTCCGGAAAGTTGGAGTAGAAATAAAAATAAAGTTGTAGTGGGAGCAGATTTGATAATTTGTTTTTTTTTGGGGGTTTTAATAAAAATATCGGCCATATATATAAGATAGCAAGATACGGCATTTAAGAAATTTTTTATTGTAAGTAAGCTGAATTTTTTCAAACAATGAACAGGAGCAGAAGACTTATTTTTTAGGAGAATAGTTGGTAAATCCATTGAAATATTTTAAGTTGTCTATTTCCTCAGCAAAATATTTGAAATTCTGATTTTTTACATTTTAAATTAAAATAATTGTTGTCATTTCCATCAAAAGCATTTAAATATTCAATTTTCCCATCAAAACATAAAAGTTGATTATTTCCTCACTAAAAAATTCCTTTTTATTTTTTTCTTTCTTTAATCTAATTTTAAACTTTTATTTGAGCTTATTATTAATCTTTTATTTTAAGATGAAATGACTAAATTACCCTTCTCTTCAAATTAACGTATTTTTATCGTCCTATTACGATCAATATTCTTTTGCATTCTAATCAATTAAATGTTGAATATGCTAATGTGCAAATCTAGTTACTGGATTTGTATTGATGGAAAAAATGGGTTATTTCGGTAAAAGTTTAAAATGAAATAAAAGATTAAATTAAAAACTGAGTTATTCTAATCAATCAAATAAATGTGTAAAATTAGATTAAAGAAAGGTAAATGAGACAAAATGTTTGATTTATTAGGAAAATAACCAATTTTTAAATTTTGCTAGGGCAATTGGATATTTACAAGTTTTTAATAGGGATGACAACAATTATTCTTATTTTTTTATATCTAACAATGAATCAGTTTTGGTTTAATTTCTCTAAAACTATTGAATTATTGTAATAATTAGATCATTACACTTTTTTTTTTTCAAGTAGAACTACTCGTAGGATTAGAATATCAAATTTGCCTTTGTGAACTCTTAATTCTTCAATTGACCAACTATTTGTTTTCTCTTTCTGTGACCTTAATTGACGTAGAAACTTTGCTTTCCCCTTCTTTTTCTAAAATTTATGATGAATTTTATAAAAATTTCTTTTGTATTGTTTCATAAACAAACGGGGAAATTGGAAAGAATAATTTCTTAGAATAATAAAAATTTAAAGAGAAAAATATTAATTGTCTCGCGTGCACCGGTGGTAGGTTTGAATTCCATTAATTAATTACGATGATAGAGATTTTAATGAGTAATGATACTAAAATAATTCGAATGTATTTTGATCCTTATTAGTTCGACCTTTTCATTTTCACTTCTTTTGGTCATTAAATTTTTATTTGAATCTTTTCTTGTTGCTTTTAATAGATGACAATGAATTATAGTTCCAAACTTCTCTAATAAATCTTTATTCATTTTTTTTTTTTTGCAAAATCTGTACTTACTAAGAAGAAATATCTTAAGCTACTGTAACATGTTATCACCTCAGTAATTAATTGAAGAGAATTTTTAATTACAATTTATAGATGTTCTTCCCAATTTTCATTTTTAGAAACTTAGATCTCGTGTACAGCAATATTTACATTCTGAATTTATATCCGATTGTGTTGATATATAGTAATATTAAGGTTGTACAATATTCAAAGAAATAAAAAAAAGATCAAACTTAAATGTCGCTGTATACATGCCGCGACAATAATGACATGATAAAATGACAACATAGATGCATGGAGCCTATTGAAACTTGTTGAACTTGGACTTCCAGTTCCTCTAGTCCATGCGTACTACTTTTACCGCTTTATATAATACGGCATTAAACAGATATATAGCTTTGTTTTTGGAGTAAAGTTAAGAGTGTGATGTGCTCATCAAGAGTTTAGTGAGTACAATTTCAAAAATTTATGAAATTAATTTTAAATTTTGAATTCAAACTATTGAACTGATCTACTTCGTGAGTGATGCATGTATATGGAATTTTTGAAAATTTTGAATTCATTTAATACAAAGTCAAGCGGTAAAAAAAGTATGAAAAATAAATGCGTTAAAATAATTTATAAAACTTGATTTTTTACCACTTGATTTTGTACTAAATTAATTCGAAAATTTTACATGTACACGCATTACTCGTGAAGTAGATCGGTTTCAAGTTTTAACAGTTTGAATTCGTCGTTTGAAGCTGATCTGATTGATTTTTGAAGTTGTTCTCACCAAATCCTCTTGATGAGCAAATTACACACTAACTTTCCTCTTGTTTTGATACCACCCAAACTGGAGTTAGTGTACTATGATGGCGAACTAGCGAAACTCTCGGGCGAACTAGCGAAGTTCGGCGCGAACTAGGTTAAGGATAAGCGAACTCTCAGTGGCGAACTAGCGAACTCTCGGGAGAACTAGCGAACTCTCGGGCGATGGCGATTCAACTGGCGGTTAGAAAGGAGACTCAACTAGCGATCCAACTGGCAGCTCGGCAGACGTACCTCAGGGAAAAACAAGCAGAAGTCCGGCGCCTCACCAAATCCACATCCAAGCCCCCGCCAACCTCATATGCTGCGGTGACAACCTTCTCATCTCTCCTCCTCCCTTCTCCGAACCTTAGGCGTAATTTTTCAACACCCGCACTTGATTCCAAGCAAGCAGATTCAAATCCGATATTCAAAGGGCTCCCAATTTCTGAAGATATTCAAATCCGGTATTCAAATCCGATATTCAAAGGGCTCCCAATTTCTGGTGCCAATAAATTTGGAATTAGTAGAGACAATTCAACAAATCGGACATAAGATATAGATGGAAATGGCTGGACATTGGTTACAAGGAGGCGAAAGGTTGAAAAGATGGTATTGAATTGGAGCAATAAGTTCAAACCGAAACTCAAAGGTCACAAGGCAGATCTGTTCAGACTTGGCCGATGCTTCAGATGCCTCCAGCAGGGCCATAAGAGCATGAATTGCAAGAGTCTGAGGCGCTGCTTCAACTGCAAAGGTACAGATCATCTTCTAAAAAATTGCAAACCCCCTCCCCCAAGTCAAGCAGTTAATTCTTCAATTAAGGGAGACAATAGATTCATGCATGTTAACAAAAGGGAATCCAATAGATTCATGCATGTTAATAATAGAGAAGGCCAACAGTTAAAGGATACTAAGGGGCAATCACAGAACTCTATAAAAGAAAGGAAGAAGATTGTTCACAGCAACCCTTCACGCCATCATCTTCACCATTTGAAAAACATGGCCACCCCACCAAATTGGCAGACCATGCCTATGCAAGACCCGACAACCATTCAGAACCGCATCAATGAACTTAGGGTTTACCTTCCCCCACGAGAAGAAATGGCTGAGGAGAACCAATTTCTCGTCAGATCCGCAATAGTCTTCGCTGGACCGCATTACAATGATCGCCGCATACCTCAGCGCTTGGCAAATGCTTTGGGAAGTTATTTTGGAATTACTCATCAAAATTTCTGAATTTCTGAAATCAACCCTTCTATTGGAGACTTTGTTGCGATCTTCCCCAACTCAATTATGCGGGATGATGCTGTCCGAATGGGTGTTTTTATCTTAGACCGTGATGTTGAAGTCCAGCCAGTCGAATGGACCGATGAGTTTGGCATGCTACATGAGAGAACGACTCATCGTGCCAGAATAAGGCTGCATGGTGTCCCTCTTCAGTATTGGAACAAAGAGGATCTTTCTGACCTCGTGGTGTGATTTGGATATTTGGTAAGAGTCGCGCCCTTTTTTGACAATGGAACCCATGGAGTGCTTCGCATTCTAGTTGCTTGTCATAACCCACAGAACATACCAAGTAACATCCTCTTAACCGATGATCCGAACTCAACCATTGTTCAAGTGGAAATAGAAGGTTTCATTCTCCGAAGCGGCAACATACCACCTCCCCCACCACCTCCTCCAAATGTGGGGAACCCGCCTCCGCCTCCACCACCACCGCCTTCTTCGGGCTCTCGTGGCAACAGTTCTGACAACCGTCGTGTCAACCGCCGTCATGCACCCTACACCAACCACAGATTCGGCCAAGGAGGGCGTTTTAGGGCTGCACCGTCAAGCTATCAAAACAGGAGGCGTCTAGTGGAAATTAGAGGTTTGGACAACCAACTGGAGAGGACAAATTCAGTGCCAAATGGAGGCAAAAATCTGGTCAAAGGTAGTTCAACCACTGGGCAAGTACCAATGAACCCTCTATTAATCTTTGTTATGGGAACAGTGATCATTAATGCCATGTTTTCAAACCAAGAGAGGATCAACAAGCTAGAAATCAGCAACCAATATTAACTCTTGTTCCAGAAAATTCTGGTGAGTTGGCACACTTCTCCTGGTTAGCAGTGAGGTTCTACAATGCACAAAACCAAGGGATTGAAGAGAGGACCGACTCTATACAAATTCAAAGGCAGGATGGGCCTTCAGATGGTTTACTGGGCTTCGGTTCTCAAACAGACCCAATAGAGGAAGTAGTGGAAAGAGGGCCCGATTCTATAACAGACTCTCAAGCAGACCCAGCAAATATTGTGGAAGAAATGCCTCATTCTCAAACAGACCCAACATATTTTATTGCACCACAGCAGGCCGAGACTATCAACCAGATCCAACCCGATTCTTTAAGCACACTCAAAGGCACACAGCAGGCCGAGAGGAGCAATAGATTCCCAATAGTGAGGCTGTTGAGGAGGAATGGCTATCATATATCACCAGCCCAAAGGAGCAGCAAAGTCAGGCTGAAATAAACCTTCCAAACCAGAACTCAGAAAATTCAGCAGCTGCTAATCAGGCTGAAATAAACCTCCCAAACCCAAACTCAGAAAATTCAGCAACTGCTAATCAGGCTGACCCGAACTCAGAAAATTCAGCAGCTGCTAATCAGATGACTGGAAATGGAAATGAAGGAGGGATTATATCAACAACTCAATTGCAACACAATGACCTCTTGCAGTTCACTTTGGCCAGGGCAGAACAGGAAGGTGCAGTTCGACAAACCAGTGATGTATCTCTCATCAATATAGCAAATGAAGAACGGAACGCGACACAAGGACCACCGTCGGGATTCGAAGAAGGTCAGTCCGATCAAAAGCAACTGAAAAGATCTAAAAGACTTGCTTCCAAAAACAAGGGAGTCTACATATCTTCCATCCAGAAGGCACAAATTGCGCAAGGATATGCTGAAGAAGGATCGGTTCAGAAACAAAGCAAGAAGAGGAAGTCAAGGGCTAAGACTTTCGAAAATGAGGAATATTTGAAGACATTTGACAAACTGAGCGCGACCCAGGCGGAGGCTATAATGCTTATGGCTGGAGTTGACATGGACATTGATTTGGAAAAGGAGATAGAGAAGGCCCTCAAAGATGATGAGCAGCAAGGTACTTGAAAGAAAATGTGGAAAGGGTAACACTAGGTTTTAACAGAAAGCAAAGTTGTTATCAGTATCAATGTTTAGGTTTTTGAGTGAGCCTATGGTGCTATGCATAGCATGGATGGCTAGTGTACTACGGCTCAATATGGTACTTTTTAAAATCCTAACGGTCGATCCAACCGTTCAATGTGATAATCATATGAATATGTACTTGCAAACTAAATTTTATATTTTTTCGAATTTTTTTACTATTTTTTTAGATAGGTAGAAAAATCAGTGTTTTCTGAAAATTCTGGACCATCAAAATTCTACCTATCTAAAAAAATTCGAAAAAATATAAAATTTAGTTTGCAAGTACATATTCATATGGTTATCACATTGAACGGTTGGATCGACCGTTAGGATTTTAAAAAGTACCATATTGAGCCGTAGTACACTAGTCATCCTTGCTGTGCATAGCACCATAGCCTCACTCTAGGTTTTTTAAAATTTCAAGTGACTGCTCCCAATGTTTAGGGATGCTGGAAAGTCTTAGGTTTAAAGTCTCTGTTATCTATAGTCTAAAGAGTCAAGTGTTGTGGTATCAGAGTTGCAATATTTTGGCAGTGACTAAAGTTTTAATGAGAAGAGTAGTGTTTTCAGAAGATGTCATCTCTCTCCATGAATTACATACAAAAGTTTAATTTTTTGAGTTGGAATGTACGTGGCCTTAATGAACGTAACAAGCGCTTGGCAGTCCGGCAGACAATATTGATGGAAAAACCAGATGTGATGATTCTCCAAGAAACAAAATTAAGCACGGTTTCAGATCAGATTGTAAGAGAAATATGTGGATGCAGACTTGACAATTATCGGGTTTTGGAGTCAATTGGCACAAGAGGAGGAATCATTTTAGCAACTAACTCCAGAAATTTCTCAATAATACAAACAGAAATAGGCCGATATTCAGTTTCAGTGCTGCTGCAGATGAACAATGACACACGAAGATTTTGGTTAACTGGAGTTTACGGGCCATCAACGGGCAGCAACCGACAACCTTTCTTGAGGGAATTAACTCAGAGGAAACCAATAGACAACACTCTGTGGGTACTGTGTGGAGATTTTAACATGACATTAGATGATCAGGACAGAAACCAAGCAAGCAACTCAGGTTGGAGGTTATCTTCGCAATTTTCAAATTTAATCTCTTCGCTGGGGTTGTTGAACACCACGCTTCAGGGTCGTCAATTTACTTGGTCAAATGGCCAAGACCGTCAAATCATGGCTAGACTGGATCGTTTTCTAGTCTCAACAGAATGGAACAATCTATACCCAAATTCAATGCAGAAAGTCCTGCCAAACACTTCCTCCGACCATTGTCCGGTTCTCTACACGGCAAAGACAGATTTCATGAAAACAAATTTTTTCAGATTTGAGAATGTTTGGCTAAGATTTGATGAGTTAGAAGGGATTGTAAAAGAATCTTGGAGGTCAACACCAACGGCTACAAATCCAATTCAATTGGACATGAAGTTGAAAAAACTGCAGTATAACATAAAGGAATGGTTCAATGGAAAAACAGGAAAACTCAAGGCTCAAATAAAAGCATGCAGAAATTTTCTTGGCTGGATGGATGGTGTAAGGGAGGTAAGAACAGCAACAAGTTTGGAAAAATTACTCACAGCTCGGATTAAAAAAAGATATACGGACTTGGCGGTGTATGAGGAAGACTTATGGAGGCAACGAGCAAAAACAAAATGGGAATTAAATGGAGATAAAGGAACAAGATTCTTTCATTCTTTTGCGTCCAACTCAAAGAGGAATAACACAATAACCCAAATCGAATACAATGGTGACCAATACACAGATCAGAGGGCGAAATCACAAGCATTCTTCCAGCATTTTATCAGATTAATGGGTGCTGACTCAACTCCGGCTCCACCAATCTGTTGGTCAAACCTATACCCGAACAAGGCCAATTTGCAGCAGCTAGTAGAGGAGATATCTAGGCAAGAAATCATGGAGGTTTTAAACCAGTGGCCATCAAACAAAAGCCCGGGGCCGGACGGCTTCACAGGAGAATTCTTTAAGAAATTTGGTGAGGTGCTATTAGAAGATATACACGGAGTCTTCAAAATGATTATTCAACAAGGTGTATCTCTTGAACCACTAAACACATCTTACATAGTTCTCGTACCAAAAAAGGAAAATGCAAGAAGACCAGAAGAGTTTCGGCCTATCAGCCTTGTTCATGCTATTCAGAAAACTTTCTCGAAAATTCTTGCAAACATAGTTCAACAACATATACACAAATTGGTGGATATAGCGCAAACCGGTTTCGTAAAAGGTCGACAGATAACGGAAGGATTCGTATATGCACAACAAGTTTTGCATCATTGCAAAGACTCCAACATCCCTCTTGCAATTTTTAAAGCGGACATACAGAAGGCATTTGACACAATAAGCTGGAATTTTGTGCAACAAGTGATGCTTAATTTGGGTTTCCCACAGAAATGGCAAATAATAATAAAGGAGGCTGTTTTGCAAGGAACGTCACAAGTGATTATCAACGGATTGCTTGGAAAGAAGATCATTCTCAAAAGAGGGGTTCGTCAAGGAGACCCGCTGTCACCATTCTTATTTATCATCTCAATGGACTTCATCACAAGATGGTTCACAAAGTTGACAAATAATGGGGCAATAAGATTGCCATATCATGGAATGAAACCATGTTTACTTTATGCGGATGATGCTCTTTTCTTCGTTAAGCCGGAAACCCAACAACTACAGATGCTAGCCATTGTTTTCACAGCATTCAAGAATATCTCGGGCCTACAGGTAAACTTGCACAAGTCAGAGCTTCTGTTAACTCATGATGCGGATACAAATGGACCAGCTTTGGCACAAATGATGGGATGTCGACTCGGTACCTTTCCTTTCACATACCTGGGTCTTCCATTATCATATAAAAATCTCAGCAAGCAAGCATTTCAGCCGTTGCTTCAGAGGTTTCAGAAAAGACTAGCGGGTTGGTCAGCAAAACAACTATCCATCGCTGGAAGATTGGTGCTTCTCAACAATGTTCTATCTTCTCTCCCGGTGTACTACATGACGGTTTTCTTACTACCGAAATGGGTTTTGTTAGAAATAGACAAGATAAGAAGACGCTTTCTGTGGCACGGAGCAGGCCTCAATACAAAGAAATTAAACTTGGCAAATTGGGAATTAGTTTGCAAACTGAAAAAATGGGAGGGCTGGGCATCATGGATCTCGGGGTATTTAATAGAGCACTACTTATGAAATGGTTATGGCAATGGATTGAACCTAAGCAGAGATTATGGAAGACGATATTCAAAATCACGAATGAATTGGAAAGCTTTTATCCAAGTTCTTATCTGTTCAACAAAACTTTAAAGGATTTGTACCCGATGTTCAGCATATCGGTCATAAGAACTCCTGGAGATGGCACTAGCATAAGGTTCTGGAAGGATAACTGGGGGATATGGCTGCTGTGTTTTAGTTATCCAAACTTGTACACATATGCATTGGATAATGAAGCATCCCTTCAGGAAGTTCTAAACTCGATTCCATTGCTGGAACGTTTCCAGCACAACCTATCAGAAGACGCGGCAACTGAGCTGGCAAGCTTGGAGGAACAATTGGCAGCATGCGATATGCAGCTATCTCAGGCTCAAGAAGGAATAACGTGGAAATGGAACTCATCAGGGACCTTTACTGTAAAATCGGCTTACCAATCATACATGGATAGACCAAGAATTAAAAACACAATCTGCAGGATTTGGAAATTGAGAGTGCCCCCGAGATTCAAGGTTTTTGCATGGCTGATTTCTTTCAACAAAATCCTGACGGTGGACAACTTAAACAGGCGTGGATGGAGCCTCACAAACAGATGCATTATGTGCAAGATGCAGTCAGAATCGGTGAAGCACTTGTTTAATGAATGCATACAAGCCAAGCTATTGTATAGATTGATCGAACTCAAAATGGGAGTTAAAATACCGGGAGGCTTCTCTCGTGTAGACAAAAACACTATAGCAAGTCTAAAGAAGTTCCAATTCAGCAGAAAAGAGCGATCTATCTTGTTAATCACTCAATTTGTTATATGGAGAGAACGTTGCACTAGAACCTTTAGAGAAGAACATTGTAACTTGCTTCAACTTGCTGAACAAGTACAAGAGCAATGGAGATACAGTACAATAACAGGCGCTTAAGAAGAGAAGAAGATCACAGCAACAAACTGATGTTTTAAATTTTTTGTTTTCTGATTCCTATTTCGGTATTATTTCCTTTTTATTTTACTTTTCATTTTCATTTTTATCTTTTTTAATTCTTATGCTCAAATGTATTGAGCATAATTGCTTTCTTTTATCTTGTTACAAAACTTCTGTAACCACAAAATGATTAATGGAATAAGGGCTTGACCCTTTTTTCTTTGTCAAAAAAAAAAAAAAAAAAACCTTTCCTCTTGTTTTTGTACTATTACAAATTCCTATCAAAATCAGACAATATGTACGTGTGTTGATTCCCTTCTATCACAAGAATGAAACAGTATCCGCGAGGGTATACCGACAGAAATGTGTTTTTCAATTAGCGATGAGAGTATTCGCGATAATATACCGACAGTATTGAATATTGTCTCAAGAAATTCTTGTAGTGAATGTCACAAACCTTGACTTCAGTGATTACTCCTTAGTTACTTCCAACTAGAATAAATATGAACCTTACCTAACCCTCCTTGGACCAAAATGATATTGATGGACTTGTGGAGTTGAATGTCATTTTCAAGTTGTTCAAGATTTTTTCTATTGACCAAATGGAATCATAATACAGAGTTTGGTGACGTCAAATAGAGATATGGTAAAATCTGACTCAACTTGAAAAATTATGCCGACCTGATATTTTTAATTAAGTCTGACACAAGTTACTATTTACAAAAAAATAAACTAATCAACATGACTCGAAACAATCCGAATCTGACCCAACACTAGTACAAAAAAACCCTTCACCGACGGTTGAAAAACCCCTACATGATCAGAGTCAAAATAATGATGATTTACGTAGGGTTTTGGCTTAGGTTTTGCATATTTTCTCACACTTATGTCTAATTAATTAGAGAAAAAGGCTACTGTCACCCTTCTTTATGTTTTATTACAGAAAACAGGTTTTGGGACTATTTTACACCAAATGGAGCTAGAATCGGGTCAATCGGTTCAGCGACGCTTATCGACGAAGTCTCTGTTACGGTCCGTATTGCCTGATACGGACCAGGCCTAGCACAGACCAGAAGATAGAGCTGGAAGCATTAAACCCTAACCGTCAAGGTCCTAATACGGACCGTGTCAGCTGATACGGTCCGTAACCGAAGGCGCCTCTTGGGGAATAACTGCCGACAGCTGTTTCCATATCAGTTTCTTAGCCCCTACTCAACCTCCAGACGTCCCTCCACTCCTATATAAGGCCCCTGGGCAGAAGGAATAGTTATCTTTGTAATTAGGGTTAGATTTGATTAAAGTGAGAAGAGAGGAGTGCTTGTAACAATGCCGTTCTGCGGCTAAGTTCCTTTTCTTAGGGATAGGTAGTAAACCTTGTTACTCTTAATGTTTTGATATATATATTTCTGTTGATTATGGTTTCTTGTTGTTGAATCTAAATGCTTTTGTGATTTACTATCTCTTCATCTAACTTCAATGATCTAGTTTGAGTCCGTTAGGGTAGTGACAGTACTTTAATGGTAAGAGAAACTATTTGTATGAATTAGCCTCGTTGAGATCTATTAGGTTTATGTGAAGAAAACCTTAGCGGGGAAACCATAAACCAGACCAACAAAACGCGTACCAAATTTCATCACTTGCGTAAGGAAAATCGCAGTGATCTGTGTAGTAATTTGGGGATTTTAGAGATCAGCCATTTGCGTAAGGAAAATCGCAGTGTCCTATGTAGAATCTCGATGAAAGATCTGTCATTCTTGCGTAACATAAATCGTAGTGACCTATGTGGTGTCTTTCATAAAACAACAACAGGAAATCAGACGCAACAAGAATATATTGTCAAGGTGGATTGAGTAGCAATGGTGTGCCGAAACCCTAGGAATTCTCATCTCTATCTTTATTTTAATTACTTTTAATTGCTTCCTAATTACATTGATCACAACAACATCTCTCAATTTTCATATTTTGTCTAGCCTTTCGAAAGATTGTGATTCGATCGCTCAAAGCACTGAACCAATATTCCCTGTGGATCGACCTCGAATATACTACTCGATAGGATTGTGCGCTTGCAGTCCGAACCGATAGCATTTCCGAGTTTATAAATATTAAAAGAAACATTGCTCTCTTTTGAGTGATCAAGCTTTTTGGCGCCGTTGCCGGGGAATAACGGTTCATTGTGCAAGGCCTCGCGAGACGCCCTTGGTTTGACCATTGAATCCAATTAATTAGAAACGCCTAGATTTCTTTTTATTTTCTGCATTTTTATTTTTCTTTTATTTTCAATTTCGTTTTTATTTTATTTTCTTTTTATTTTCAGTTTTTAGTTTAATTTTCAGATTTTCTTTTCTTTTTAGGACACTGCACGCTGGACGAATCATCCGTACGAAGATCCGTGAGGATTGCTAGTAAGAGAGGACAATTCGCTTCCACATCACCGATAAGAACCAATCATAGTTCTTCATCGAGTAATTCTGAAAGCGAAGAAGACTCAGATTCGATCAACATGAATATTTCACCGAACGAACTGATCAACAATGGAAGACAAAACAATGGTGATAATGGAGTTCACGATGCAGCAAGACCCAAACTTCTACGAGACTATTGCCTACCGCGCGCGAATGATCCTAATTCTAGCATAAACCCGCCAACTGTTACGAATCGTAATTTTGAGATCAAACATGCTCTCATAAATATAGTTTCGCAACAGCAATTCGGAGGATTTCCACATGAAGATCCACATCTTCACTTGTCAATTTTCCTAGGGATATGCGAGACAATAAAGATCAACGGAGTTACCGATGAAACAATCAGGCTAAGGCTATTTCAATTCTCATTAAAAGATAAAGCAAGAGCATGGTTGTTTTCCTTACCGGCCAATTCCATTCAAACTTGGGACCAATTGTTTAATGTGTTTATTGCAAAATATTTTCCACCATCCAAAACTTCGAGGTTTAGAAATGCAATTACTAATTTTGAACAAAGGGATGATGAAACATTGTGTGAGGCATGGGATAGATATAAGGATATGTTAAGGTGTTGTCCACATCATGGTCTAGAAAGATGGCTGATTGTCCAAACTTTTTATAATGGTCTAAACCCTACCGATAGGTTGTCTATTGATGCTTCTGCAGGAGGAGCAATCATGAACAAGGAACCTGACGAGGCTTACAACCTAATTGAAGAGATTGCAATCAACCAACACTACTGGATCCCTGAGTGAAAGAATCCAACTCCAACACCTGGCATGCACCGAGTAGATGATATCTCCATGCTGAGTGCAAAGATTGATGCTTTGCAAATGGCACTCAACAAGCAAACCAAGCAGCGAACGGTAGCAGCAGTCAATGCCGCAACAGCATGTGACTATTGTGGAGGAGCGCATGAGATGACCGAATGTATGAATGTAACGGAAACTGAGGAAGAGATAGAGCAAGCAAACGCAATCGACAACAGCTTTCGACCTCAGCCCGCCTACAATACATACCATCAAAACAACCAAAACCATCCAAATCTCTCATACGCAAACAATCAAAGGCCTGCTGCACCCCAACAGAACTATCAACCACAACCCAATTATCAACCAAGATACAACAATCCCCAACCGAATTACCAACCGAGGCAATACAATCAACCACAGCAACCGGACATCACATCATTAATGGAGAGATTCCTAGAGAAGCAAGATAAGGCTAACGCCGAAATCGCGCAAAAGATCAAATCCTTAACAAACCGCAACAAAGACTTAGAAGACAATGTCTCTAAGATGGCAAAAGAACTTTCGAGTATTACACGTGGAAAAGACAAACTTCCGATGGCAAAAGAACTCCCGAGAGAGACTTGCAAGAGCATAACATTAAGGAGCGGTACAGCTTATCAGGGACCTCCCATGCCTGATCAAACTTCCGATGAGATGCATGCAGAGCCATCGCATTCTGAAGAACACGAGCCGTAACCACCGGAGCCGCTCGTATTCGAACTGCAGACAGACCTTACTGAGGAGCAGAATGACACCGTAGGTGGAGACGAGCGATAACCCGAACCTGAATACATTTCACCACCACCCTACAAGCCACCTCTGCCATTCCCTCCAAGGCCTTCCAAGCATAAGATGGAGCAGCAATTCGCGAAATTCATGGAGACACTTAAGCAACTACAAGTCACAATCCCCTTCACTGAAGCAATTGCAAGCATACCCTCGTATGCTAAATTTCTGAAGGAGATTCTTTCAAACCAAAGTAGACTCCAAGAATTCTCAACAGTTCCGCTCAATTTGGCATGTAGTGCGCTCGTGCAAAACAAATTATCGACAAAGTTGAAAGATCCGAGAAGTTTCTCGATACCATGCACCATTGGCGCAACCGATTTTAAGAGAGCTTTATGTGATCTGGGAGCGAGTGTGAGTCTGATGCCTAAGGTAGTATTTGATAAATTAGAATGTGGAGACTTATCACCAACACGGATCTCATTGCAACTGGCTGACTGATCAATTCGATATCCTGAAGGAATGTTGCTTGATATCCCAATCAAAGTCGGTAAATTCTGGATACCAGCAGATTTTGTGGTAGTTGATATGGAAGAAGATGAGCAGATTCCAATCATCCTTGGAAGGCCATTTCTCGCCACATGTGGGGCAATAATTGATGTTAGGAATGGGAAGATTTCACTCAATGTTGGCGAGAACAAGATGATCTTCAACATGAATGAGACCAAAGTCCCACCTGACATAAATCTTGTCTACAATTTGGAAACAGCGGACGAATATGGCAATGATGAATTGCGAATGGATGAATTTGAAGACATCGGAGAAATGATGCACGAAGCAGAAATGGAGAGACTGTTCATTATACAAGATGACGGTCAGATCCATCCAACCTCAGTGACAACACAAACCGATGATCTGAACAAGAGCCCCAATATCGCGAACAACAGGAATTATTCTCTCTTAGCCCTTGCATTAATCAAAAACCTACGCGAAGAACTCGATGCAATTTCTCAAAGACTGGACGAGATTGAAGCAGTACTCGGTGTGAGTCTGGCGTTCGACCCCGTACCTCTCGGTGTGAGTCTGGCGTTCGACCCCGAACCTCAAACACCAACCGACTTCTTCGAGAAGGGCAATGATGATGAGACCACAAAAGACACTGAAGGCGAACCACCCGACAAGCAACCCGCTTGTATTAACGGGAGGATATCTGAAAGAAACTGATGCGACACAAAGTCAAGCTAACGACTTTAAACAAGCGCTTCTTGGGAGGCAACCCAAGACCACTTTTACATTTTCTTATAATTAGGACTTAAACAAAGAAACAACTCATACCCAGGGCAATAGAGTAAGAAGACAGGAAACAAGTGGTGAATATGGCCCGTATTGGCTGATACGGCCCGTATTCAAAGGAGTTAAAACTTATCGGTTATTGGGTGAGCATAACGGACTCAATACGGACCGTATTGGATGATACGGTCCGTAATGAAGGCTAATTCGGGAGATGCGAACCTGTTAAGAAGAGACGTTTGAAATCCCGCGCGAATCACGTCTCATAACCGTTAACCCCTATTTCGTTTTAATCCCTAAACCCTTCTCTTCCTCTTTCTCTCTACTCTCCTTCCCTCTATCTCTTCTCCTTCTCCCTCCTCCATTGTTGCCGAAATCAAGCACCCCTCCTTGCCGCCGATCTCCGTCACCGAAATCATCTCAACCTTCCATTGAAGCCGCCACCGCCCTCCTTCTCCGCGCCTCAACCCTAATACGGACCGTACCGGGTCCGTATCCGACAGCCACTCGATTCTCCTCTTCCAAATTCGGTTTTTCTAAACCCCTTTCTCATTTCAAAGTTTAATTTTGTTTTTGCATTTGTTTTAAATTTGATTTCTGTTACATCAATTTAGGTAATTAGGTTTTATTTTCGTAAAATCAACAAAAATCACAAAAAAATTAGTTTCTGTTAATTTCCCCAATTTTTACCAGTACAATACGACCCGTATTACCCCAATACGGTCCGTAATAGTTTACCAGAACCAGCACTTAGCAGTTTTCTAGAAATACCTTTTAATACGGTCTGTATTACCTTGATACGGTCGGTAACCAGTCCGGTACTTGGTCAAATTCACCAACCAACCAGTCCGTAATCAGACCGTATTGACGAATACGGTCCGTAACAGAGACATTAATTTCAAACAAATGGCTCCAAAAATGAAAAAGATTTTAGGGGCAGTGACAAGAAGCGCAAAGAAAGCACTCGGAGGTGCCGGCCCGAGCAGTTCACCGCATAACTCATCTAGCCAATCCTCCCGGTCCTCCGGCTCGCAACCACAATCCTCCAACCATTCATCCTCTCAATCCGACGCTCAACACTCGAACAGAGACAAATCAATCTCCAATGAAGACTATGCCTCGGAGGAGTTCAACCCTCAGGATTTCAGCCTCAAGAAAGAAGACTCCGATGAATCAATGGAGGAAGCAACCGAGTATCAACCCGTCTTCTCGCATCCACAATTCAGAGACACTTACGAGAAGATGAAAACAAAAGAGGTCATATACCACAAGTCTATCGACACAGAGACACTCGAGCGACTAGGCCCCCTTGCGCAAACCGAACAGCTTGCAAACCGCATCCACATCTGGCAATTCCTCAAACTGATCAAAGGAGTTAAAGTTTACAAGGTACTCACGAGGGAGTTCCTTGCGACCTTCAGATACAATGAGGACTCCATTACTTTCCAGATGATCGGCGAGCATTATATAGTCTCCATGGATGATTTCTGCACCATCTTCGACCTCACCGACGAGGGCACCTCCGATTCACCTGACTGTCGAGAGTTCTGGTACAGCATCACAGAAGATAACCAAAACACAGCTCGACCGACAAGCAGAATCATCCACCCCCAAGCCCGCCTCTTGCAAGTAACCTTTGCCAATTTCATTTTTGCAAGAGGCGAGAGTTCATCCAAGGTAACACTATCCGAGCTCTATCTCCTCAAATGCATGATCGAGCCAACACGGTGCGACCTCACCTCGGCCATCTCCTTTGCAAACAAATCCGTGAGGTCGCCTGTACCAAGAAAGATGGTGGAAAGATCTCCATCGGATTCGTGGCCACAATCTTGGCCAATCACCTCGCCCTGTAGATTGATCATCTCAAGGAAGCAAGTGGGCTCACACAAATTGACATGTCATGCCTCCAAGCCATGAAATTTGTCACCGGCCACTACCCAAGTCCCTACTTCTACAATTTGCCGAAGGGAATTCTCCAATTCCCCTTCCGACATCTCAATCTACGCAGTAGGGCCTCCTGGAAAATGGCACGCCACGCGAGCCCGACTTATGAGCCTCCTCAGGATTACATTGATGTAATCGAGAGCCAACACACAATGCAAAATCAGGCTACCATCGATCGGCAGTAGAGAGAAGAGGAGGAGCCCCCTTTGGATGCATATAGGGAGGCAGGCACATCGGCAGCTAGAGCCGGATCTTCAGGGGCGGCCCCATCTGATGCCCCTGCAGATGATTATGATAAGTTCATCCAAATGGTAAATTGGATGGACTCGAACCTCAATGAGCTCACCTTGACAACGGGAGAGACCACCCGGCAAATGGAGCAAAACGGCTCAACACTTCACCAAGAAGTTGGTGAAATCAGAAACAGCATGGAGGAGATCCGGAGGAGCGTTGACGAGAGCAGGCGCGAGACCCAGCAGACGCGCTACATGGCACAGCAGTATTATCAGTTCGCTCTCAACTCCGGTTTCGAGTACCAGCCACCACCATACGGACTCTTCGACCCGTCATTCTACGAGGAGATCCAGCGACCACCGCCACCTCCACCACCTCATGATTGAGGTGCAGTGAGTTGTATCTTTCCCTGGTCTTTTTACTTTATTACTTCCTTTATTTTTATCTCTCGAGCATTGGGGACAATGCTCAATTTTATTAGGGGGGTAGGAAAGTAAATTGACCATGAATCTTTAAAAAATTTTGCATTTTAAATTCTTAGGTGCTAGTAGTTTTACTCAATTTTTGACTAGGGTTGGAGGATTTACCGAAAATCCTAGGATGATTAGATTGAGCTTTTTAGCTAGCTTGCATTTTTATTTTTCTTTAGGAGTAGATTAATCAAATAGGAATTGTTCTAAATTGAATTAGGCTAAGGTTTAGACAATTGGCCATGATACAAAAAATTCAGAATTTTTAATTATTGGTGATCTCAAAGTGAACAATGTAATTGCTAACCATGAGAGTTAACCAAAATCGCAAACCCTAAAGTCTTTTAAGCTTGATAGTGTTTTAGAATACCCATTTATTATAGATAGACCCCTAGCGAATGCAATAATTCCTTGTATGATGGAATACTTGGAATTGTGTGTAATCATGGTGCTTGTGACACAAAAATATTTTATTTTTCAGAAAAATACAAAAATACAAAAAAAACCAGAAATGAGAAAAATCCAAAAAAAAAAAAAATAGAAAAAAATAGAAAAAGAAAAAAATAGAATAAAAGATGGAGGATAAAAAGAGTACGGGTGCCTACACAAGACTGGTTACCGATAGGCTCGAGAAGACCTCCCAAATTTTAAATTTTGTACATATTTAATTTTTCAAAAATAGTCACAAGTACCAACACACTTAGTTGTCATACTTTGCTCCAATCAATTGGGAAGAAAAATCAAAATCTATATCATTAGAATTCCTATTGATTGGAAGGGATCTATTTATAATCGAAGGGGAAATTAATACTCTCAATTTTAAGGATATTTGTGAAGTGGATTGTTCGATAATAATTTTTCTAGGGTAAGCATAATGAGGTCAATCATGGGGTGAATAAATTGTTCAAGGGAGATGTCATGAATATTTTAGAGTTCTAAATTTTTATTGTCATGACAATTGTACCAAACCCAAGTTCTAATTTAATTTTAAACAAGTCCTTAAGATTGTATGGTTTAACCTAGACAGGATCTTTGACCAGCTGGGATGTCGTTGCTTGAGAACAAGCAACAATTCAAGTTGGGAGGCGTGATCAGAGTCAAAATAATGATGATTTATGTAGGGTTTTGGCTTAGGTTTTGCATATTTTCTCACACTTATTTCTAATTAATTAGAGAAAAAGGCTACTGTCACCATTCTTTATGTTTTATTGCAGAAAACAGGTTTTGGGACTATTTTACACCAAATGGAGCTAGAATCGGGTCAATCGGATCAGCGACGCTTATCGACGAAGTCTCTGTTACGGTCCGTATTGCCTGATACGGACCAGGCCTAGCACAGACCAGAAGATAGCGCTGGAAGCATTAAACCCTAACCGTCAAGGTCCTATTACGGACCGTATCAGCTGATACGGTCCGTAACTGAAGGCGCCTCTTGGGGAATAACTACCGACAGCTGTTTCCAGATCAGTTTCTTAGCCCCTACTCAACCTCCAGACGTCCCTCCACTCCTATATAAGGCCCCTGGGCAGAAGGAATAGTTATCTTTGTAATTAGGGTTAGATTTGATTAAAGTGAGAAGAGAGGAGTGCTTGTAACAATGTCGTTCTACGGCTAAGTTCCTTTTCTTAGGGCTAGGCAGTAAATCTTGTTACTCTTGATGTTTTGATATATATATTTCTGTTGATTATGGTTTCTTGTTGTTGAATCTAAATGCTTTTGTGATTTACTATCTCTTCATCTAACTTCAATGATCTAGTTTGAGTCCGTTAGGGTAGTGACAATACTTTAATGGTAAGAGAAACTATTTGTATGAATTAGCCTCGTTGAGATCTATTAGGTTTATGTGAAGAAAACCTTAGCGGGAAAACCATAAACCAGACCAACAAAATGCGTACCAAATTTCATCACTTGCGTAAGGAAAATCACAGTGATCTGTGTAGTAATTTGGGGTTTTTAGAGATTAGACATTTGCGTAAGGAAAATCGCAGTGTCCTATGTAGAATCTCGATGAAAGATCTGTCATTCTTGCATAACATAAATCGCAGTGACCTATGTGGTGTCTTTCATAAAACAACAACAGGAAATTAGACGCAACAGGAATATATTGTCAAGGCAGATTGAGCAGCAATGGTGTGCCGAAACCCTAGAAATTCTCATCTCTATCTTTATTTTAATTACTTTTAATTGCTTCCTAATTTACATTGATCACAACAACATCTCTCAATTTTCAGATTTCGTCTAGCCTTTCGAAAGATTGTGATTCGATCGTTCAAAGCACTGAACCAATATTCCCTGTGGATCGACCTCGAATATACTACTCGATAGGATTGTGCGCTTGCAGTCCGAACCAATAGCATTTCCGAGTTTATAAATATTAAAAGAAACATTGCTCTCTTTTGAGTGATCACTACACCGACGCTTATGGAGGCGCCAGTGAAGCCGGCGTAAGTACAGGTTATCTTTACTGACAGGTAAAGACCAGTCAGTGTTGAACACCAACACTGACGATTTATACAAAACTGTCAGTGTTGAGCACCAACACTGACGCCTGAAGAACCGTCAGTGTTGGTGCTCAACACTGACGCTTCAAGAACCGTCAGTGATGGTGTTAAACACTGACGGTTTTTCAGGCGTCAGTGTTGGTATTAAGAACGTCAGTAAAAATATTAAAATTTGGCGTGGTTCTGTTTGTATTTGGGCTAGCCTCCATATTTTTGCTAGCCATATATATTACTATTCAACGACGTTATATCATACAAATAATTTAGACAACATATATTCATTCACGAAAAACACACAACATAATATATTCCTTTACCATAATAAACACACAACATAATATATTCATTCACCAAAAACACACAACATAATATATTCATTCACCAAAAACACACAACATATATTCATTCACCAAAAAACAAACTATAACAAAAATTACATAACAAAAATTACATGACAAATATATATAAAATGTACACCATTCTAGTCCACTCCTTCAATTTCATATTTCAATGTACAAAAAAGAAAATATGTGGTACCTTCGCTTCCACTAATTAATTTCTTTCATATCGGCTTAGTAATTGTCCAAGAAAAATGTACACCATTGCTTTGTTATTGCATGAAGTTGTGTCGGTGTATACTTTCTTGTCGGTAAATCACACTGCATAAGTATATATTAAGTTAATTTTACTCAAGTTATATGAAAATTGAATCAAGTTCTATTATAAAATACATACATTAGGAAAAACGTCATATTGCGTAGTGATTAGGTCTTGCATGTGTTTCATGACGTAAAATCCACACACCTTTCCACCTTCTTACCTAGGGCTCTGAAATGTGCAATGTAAATAAAAGCAATCAAAAATTTGATGTTTTAATATATTCTCTCTGGTCTCTAATATTTTGGATTTGGGTTTAAAATAGGTCAGGTATAGGTTGATTTGGGTCAAGACTTGATTGCATGTCATGTTGTTGTGCATTTCAGATGTTATCTTGATTAATGGCTTGTTGGATTTGGTTTTCAATTGAGTTGTTTTTGGGTTTGATTCCTGTCTGACTTGGTCCTGTTTTGGTTTGAGTTGGTTTAGGTTGGTGTTGTTAACTTTCAAAAAATTTGGTTGGTTGGGGCTGAAGGGAAGGTTTTTTTATCCATCATGAAAAAAGAAATGAATTTTTTTGAGAAAACAATTACACTGACCCATATTTAAGTCCATGTACAACACAAAACTTAATCTAAATAAGAGTATGGGAAAGTTGAAAAGGAGAATTGTTGCCTGATGCATTGAAAACACCTAGGGCTCTGATTAGGTCTTGCCTAGGGCACATCACAGTATCAGTATTATTACCATAAATTTGATGTTTTCTATACTGTTGTAATGTGACTATTAAATGCTACTTAAATTATGGGGAAAATTTCTAGTGTACCCATCAAAACTTTTGAAATAGCTAATTTCCCCATCAAAATGTCTTAATATCCAATATACCCATAAAAAGAAAAAAAATGACAAATACCCTTCCTTTCAAATGAAACAGAATTGAATATAGAGATCAAGTCAAACATAAGTAGATTAAAAGCAAATTAAGAAGCAATTGTCTACACAAGGAGTGCGGAAAGAAAGAAAGAAAGCACAACTCCATACACTAGTACGGACTGTACCATTTACCAGAAAACTGGTACCAGTCACCAATTAACATCACATAGGGAAGGGGGTTTACACAGATCAAGGTGAGGCATGCACTTAAATTGACAACAACAACTTAACAAATATACCCTTCTTTCTTTGCTCGGTCAAGAAGGGAAAGGGTTAATAACAACAACTTAACACCATGCACTTAAATTGACCACATGGTAAAAAAAAATCTAGATCAAGTAACGACTCCAAATGGAATAATGGCATTATGGACAGCAAATACACGATATCAATGAGAATTTAATTTCATTCGAGTATTTGACTGAAGCAAAAAGCAACATCTCCAATCTTTCAATCTCCAAGTTGAAAGAAGGGGTATATTTGTCATTTTATCTTTTAAAATAACAAAATAATAGATTTAATGAATAAAAGGGGATAAAAGAAATAAAGTTAAAATTTTATGGGTATATTAGATATTCAAATGTTTTAATGGGGAAATTGGCTATTTTAAAAGCTTTGATGGGTACACTAGAAATTTTCCCTAAATTATGCTACTGTATATAACTATGTTGTGATCACTTTTTGGTTTCACATTTGAACATCCAACAAGTCAAAACATTTGAAAAAATAAAGTATCAAATTAAAATAGAGTGTACAAGTCACACCTTAATGAATTTCAACTCACATTCCTTTGATCCCTCCTTGTGCACTCCTCCAGCCTCCACGTAAGATTCAAAAATGCTGAAATTATTTAATGTCCCCTACATTAATTAGTAATTACCATAAATGTCCCCTACATTAATGTCCCCTACATTATTTAATGCCCCCTATATTTAATGTCCCCTACATTATTTAATGCTGAAATTATTTAATGTCCCCTACATTAATTAGTAATTACCATAGTCAGTATGGAAGGACTGCTGTACCTAGTGTCCCAAGCGCTTTAGAAAAAAAAAACAAAACATGATTGAAAGCTTTCAAGTGCAAGTGAAGTCCAATATGGTATCTCTAGCTGTTTTGGCTGATTTTAGAGATAGTCATTCTTTCTACTCAGTTCACAAGATCATATGTATATATTTTTAATTGTAGTCATTATTTCTACTCAATGAATTAATTAGTAATTACCATCAAATTCAACATTGATTAATTGTAAGTAAATGAAATTAGACTAAATGTAAGATTTATTGCTCTCTTTAAAATGACACATGATATCGTAATCCGGTTCCTTTGGCTCCTTCGGCTCTAGAGAATCGATGACATACACCATATTATCGCGCAACACAAAAATTAGAAGCGCCCAGTGCGCACTACAATCATACATGGTAATAATCAATCTACATATGTCGTTAAAAGTATATAAACTACACAAATAGAAGTAACAACTTACTCTTGAATGTATGGTGCAAGGACAAATTTCTTCAACTGCATATTTTTCAACGACTCAAGCAAGTAGCTTGAAGCGGCCTCCTTGTCAGTATCAAAAAGTAACTTAGATATCATACTAGGGGTCAAAAAACCAACGTCACCCTCGCGACCTAGATCGGTGGCATGTCTCTTCATAAATCTGAAAATCATTACATAAATGTTGAAAATGAGTAAATTGTATGAGATTTCAGAATCACTTCCCTTAACAACAATTAATCACTATATAAATTTAACTCACATAACCCAGATGGTTATTATCGAAACATCGAGCATGTCTTGCTTCACTAGATCCGTCAAGTCGTTAAAAGCTAAGTTGATTAACATTGACTGAGGAAGAAACACACCCTCCTTAATTTCCAAGATGAACTCATTCTTATCAGGCGGTTCTCTCATCACCCTCTCATGTAAGGCTCTGAACTCAAGTCCCACATTCGCTAACTTTTTCTTTGAAATAAGCGCCTTACGATGGATGGATTCTGCAACTTCATTAGATGCAGACTCGGGCATTGAATCATCTTGGTCTATATACTAGAACAAATAATAACTTGTTAAATAAAAATAATTATGATACTATATTTTGTTGGTTTTGCTGATTAGGGTTTTGTTTCCGATAAAATTGATGAAGAATTAGGAATGATACTTAACTGATAAGAACATATTCACAATATGGCACAATTAAGAACATATTTGTTTTTGTTGATTCCCAATCTCATAAGAACCGATTCTACACAAGGATTTTGTTGGACTTACATGTACAGTGGGCTACTAAATATATCAAAAATGAAAAAATTAAATATAAATATTATTTTACCTCGTCCAAAACAATCGAATCTTTCGGCCATTGAATGAAACTTCCCAAGGTGTCTTCGATTTTGACAAAATCCTTATTAATTTTAGTTGGAAGAGAAAACTTGAGATAGATTTCATCAACAGCAGAATCCACCTGCACCTTCATGTGGTCCTCTAACAGAGGCACACAGTGGATAAGTTTGTCCGCCTTCCTCGGCCATACCCTAGCGTTCGCCATCTTGATGTGTTTCTCTCCAACTTTACAAGTGAGATAGCAAGATGAGATTACCTTGACATTTGACAAAAAAAAACCTAAGTTAGACAATGTAGTACATATTCAAATTGAAGAAAATGCTATCACTTTCAAGTTTTAGTTGTAAATAAAAGTTACAAAACCTGAATCAAATCCAGAGGGCTTGTTGTAACTGCATTACTGTGCTGACTGCTGCGACGGAATCCTGGATTGTTCAAATCTGGTGCTTGTTGCATTTTGAGCTCAGCAAGTATTTCGGCCCGCATTGCCCTTAATTGCTCCTCCATTTGCTCCTTCAACTGCTCCTTCATCTCCTCCGCAAAAGCCTTCATATTGACTTGGTTAAATCCCCTCTTTCTCTGCACCCTAGAGGTACATAAGCCTTGTTTCCAAGTCACGTGCGACCCAAGTCCCCTCGTCTGACCTGAATGTTCCGAGTTCCCTAGAGAAAGCGAGAGAACATCACTCGAGCTACTTACTTCGAGGTCCCCCGAGTCGACCCTTTGTTGTGTGTCTTTCTATTGAAAAAATATAAGAAATGAGAATTGCTAGACTCAATCTAGTTTCAGCTTTTAATCAACCATTATAATCCAATTGAGCAGTAAAAGTAACATCTTAGCATCCTACTGTTTCGGTATTTCCATATTACTACAATAATAATTTTAAATTTAGACTTGCAGTAAGGTTAAATATTCAATTATGTGTTTGTGATTTTCTTTGTGTAACAAGTAATTTATTATAAAATCATGATTTAAGTAAAGGAATCAACACTTACAATGGTCTCTATCAACGCTTGGGTCTTTGGAGGGGCCTCAAGAGTCCCATCTGGTGTTGTTACCATTCGTCCCAAAACGTAAAATTGGCACCTTTGATCCTTTATATCTAGAATAGGTGCCAAATCCTCAGAGTTCTCTTTGAATATTTTCTTCCACACGCGTTTTTTCACATTGTACCCACGGGATCCTAAGCGGTGTGGGTTGTCATTCCTCTTGCACAGTTCGCGATTATTCTCACTTAATTTCTGCAATCAAAGGAAACATTCATTGGCAATAATAAAAAAATTATGTTATCTTTGGTAGTTCACAGAAGGGCAAAATTTTTCATGAATAGTAGCAGATTCAAATTGGACTAAAATTTTCATCTTCTGTGAACTATTCATGAATTAGCAGAGTAGTAGTAGCAGATTCTATGAACTATTCATGAAAATTATGTTATCTTTGGTACTATTCAAATTTGTACCCAATAAGAAGCTCGGTAATAGTAGCAGATTCAAATTGGACTAACAATTGAGAGTAACAGAACAAAAATTGCAGCAGCCATTTTGGATCTGGATCCTCTTTAGTAGAGAAAAAGGATATGTCCCTAGTCCAATATGAACCTTTCAGTTCATATTCAATAGATTTACTCTAATAATTAGACTTATACATGTGAACTATATATTTGTTGAACTACTGGTGGCTACCTGACATGACAAGAAATTTCTTTTGAACCATACTAAACAATCGGTGGTACACTAATATCACTCCAATGTCGACTTAATAAATTTTCCGAATTGAACTTTGATATCTTTAACTCGTGAATACACTTCCTTACCGGTCAGTGGAGAACGGGCTCGTCCAGTCTCAATATCACCATTGAAAGCTTTATTCTTCTTACGATATGGGTGATTAGGAGGAAGAAACCTACGGTGACCCATGTATACTGTTTTTTTGCTATTTTTTAACCGAATGTCAACCGTATCATCTTCACAAACAGGGCAAGCTTTCCTTCCTTTGTTACTATAGCCCGACAAATTACCATATGCCGGAAAATCATTTATGGTGCAAAATATCATTGCTCGTAATTTGAAATTTTCCTTACTGTATGCATCCCACACTTGCACCCCGTCACACCATAATTTTTTCAGGTCCTCAATCAACGGTGCTAAATACACATCTATGTTGTTTCCGGGTTGTTTTGGGCCTGAAATTAGTAACGACATCATAGTGTACTTGCGTTTCATAGTTAACTAGAGATGCAGGTTATAGATATACAATAAAACCGGCCATGTGCTATGCTGACTGCTCATGTTGCCATGTGGGTTCACTCCATCTGAACTGAACCCCAGCCTTAGGTTTCTTGGTTCATCACCAAAATGTTTTTTGAACTTTTTGTCAATATTTCTCCATTGCGGTGAATCAGCAGGGTGTCTGAGTTTTCCATCTGTTTTCCAGACATCGGCATGCCAACGCAACAATTACGCATCTTTAGGATTTTTGAACAAACGCTTGAATCTCGGTATCACAGGGAAATACCATATCACTTTTGCCGGAGGTCCTTTTCTATCTATATCATCATTACCGTTAATTTGGTTCTTTCTTTTATAACGAGATTCACCACATGTAGGACATACTTCACATTTCTCATACTCATTCCGATACAATATGTAATCGTTCGGACATGCATGTATTCTTTCTACGTCTAGACCCATAGGACAATATTTTTTTGGCTTGATAAGATGATCTTGGCAACTCGTTCTCATATAGGAGCATATCTCCTAAGAGTTTTAATAAAGCGGTAAAACTTTTATCACTCCAACCGTTACTTGCTTTTAAATTATACAATTTTAACACGGCATGCATTTTTGTAAAATTTTCACAACCAGGAAACAAAGGTTTTTCAGATTCAACATACAACTCTGGTAAATTGTCATTTTCATAATCACTAAACATTTCTCCTAAATTGTCATTCGGGTTAAAATTATAATTCACATCCATTTCCTGATCACTATCAACACTGGCATCATCAACCTCCTGGACAATCTCAGTACTAGCAGCGGTGCTTGTTTCTCCATAACTCTCTCCATGCCTGGTCCAACGTGTATATCGCTCTTTGAAACCACGACGAATCAAATGGTTTTTCACCGTTTCAATAGTGCGAAACCTCTTCAAGTTCAAATAGTCTTTACAAGGACACGGAATCGTGTCATCACCCTTTCCCTTCATGTATTGCTCGGCAAATTTTATGAAACTTTTCACACCCTCCAAATACTCAATGGTATTACGACCTCCATACATCCAATCTCGATCCATCTGTAATTATAAAAATAATTAGGTAAGATGTCAATGGCTATTAAAATTATATTTTGGGGCTTACATAGGGCCGGTGCACAATCCTAACCCACTCTTTGAATGCTTTGTCTCAGTAGTGAGCACATGTCAAGCGAATTTGGTATTTAAGAAAAATTCGGCAGCATTTCCCCTTTGTTCCCCAAGTACGCGTAAAAATCACATCCGTTTGGAAATGAAATTCAATACGTACTCATGGGAACAAGGATAAATGCTACCAAATTTTTCTTAAATACCTAATCCGCTGACATGTGTTCACATCCTAAATGAGACAAAACATTCAAAGAGCAGTCCCAACAGGGAACTATTCAAAATTAATCCCTATTGGATTAATTTTGAACGGGCATCGACCTAAAAGGCATACTAAATCTTCAAGGCAAATTGGATAGATCGCACAATACAATAATACTAAGCTACAAACTATTCATATATAATTCGGTTGAAATTAGAAATACCATGAAAAAAAACAATTAATCTAACCCATCGACAAATTTAATTAAATTTACCTTCTCTTCTGAACTTGGATTCAGAATGTAAGTCACACATATCTATCTCTCCAACTGGTACTGCCACTGCCTCTGCTACCGTCAGTGACTCTCTAACATGAAATCCAAAGAAAGGCATGTAGCGAATTCAGACTTTGTTTAAATGAGAGTATATATCAGTTGGTAGTAAGAATATATGAATTTATATTTTCTGAGAATTAACTTTTTATAAATTTGGATTCTCCAATATTCTCTTGATATGATTTTAAGGGTAAATTTGAGAAGACACCAAAATTACAAAAACTAACTATATCGTTGAGAAGGTAAATTTGAGAAGCACCATTTTAAGCTAAACTCACCTATATCATTGATGATTGGGAGCTAAACTCACTATATTTTTTTAAGCTTCTCACTAAAATCAGCAATCAACACAAGAAATTACCCGAGAGGCAGTTCGGCTGAGCGGGACGCAGCTGACCGGGACGAGGCAGGTCGAAAAAGTGGGTCGAGGATGAGCGGAGCGGAGGCAGAGAGAGACAACAAGGCGGGAGATAGATTTGCGAGGGTTGATGGCGGGCTAGATGCTGATTTGGAAAGCTTTCTTCTTTCTTTCGTTCGTTTGTTTTTTCTTTCTTTCATTTCGTTTGTTTCTGATTGCAACAACCTTCAAAATATCTAAAACTTAGCAGCCTCTACCAGGAAAAAAAATCACTGACGCCTACAATAAAACTCGTCAGTAAAAGAGGCAACACTGACGAGTACAAAAAAATCCGTCAATAAAAGAGGCAACACTGACAGTACGAAACACCCGTCAGTAAAAGAGGCAACACTGACGGGTACGGAAAAACCCGTCAGTAAAAGAGGCAACACTGACGGGTACAGAAAAACCCGTCAGTAAAGTTATGAACAGCGACGGTTTTCCAAACAAACCGTCAGTGAAGGTTTCTTTAACCCTAATCATTTGTTTGCAAGTTGAAATAAAAATAATTTTGAAAACATGAGTCAGAGCAGTCAGCTTTTGGAAATGAGAGATCCCAATTAATATCTTTTGTTCATGAAATTCATTTTGTTCATATGTATAAAATACAGCATGATTCATCGTATTGTTTATTATTTTACATGATGTGAGTATTTAAAAACATATACTTAAAGAGTGAGGCTATGGTGCTATGCATAACACGGATGGCTAGTGTACTACGGCTCAATATGGTGCTTTTTAAAATCCTAACGGTCGATCCGAATCGTTCAATGTGATAACCATATGAATATGTACTTGCAAACTAAATTTTATATTTTTTCGAATTTTTTTTACTATTTTTTTAGATAGGTAGAATTTTGATGGTCCAGAATTTTCAGAAAACACTGATTTTTCTACCTATCTAAAAAAATAGTAAAAAAATTCAAAAAAATATAAAATTTAGTTTGCAAGTACATATTCATATGGATATCACATTGAACGGTTTGGATCGACCATATTGAGCCGTAGTACACTAGCCATTGGTGCTATATATGCATAGCACCATAGCCTCACTCATACTTAAATATCTAATTATTTTGACAATAATATACTTAAATATACTTAAATATCTGTAAAATTTGTGTGCAATTTTTACAGAATTAATTTTCTCATTTTAAATATCTAATTATTTTGACAATTATTTTTGAGTGAGGCTATGGTGCTATGCATAGCACCAATGGCTAGTGTACTACGGCTCAATATGGTACTTTTTAAAATCCTAACGGTCGATTCAAACCATTCAATGTGATATCCATATGAATATGTACTTGTAAACTAAATTTTATATTTTTTGAAATTTTTTTACTATTTTTTTAGATAGGTAGAAAAATCAGTGTTTTCTGAAAATTCTGGACCATCAAAATTCTACCTATCTAAAAAAATAGTAAAAAAATTCGAAAAAATATAAAATTTAGTTTGCAAGTACATATTCATATGGTTATCACATTGAACGGTTCGGATCGACCGTTAGGATTTTAAAAAGTACTATATTGAGCCGTAGTACACTAGCCATCCGTGCTATGCATAGCACCATAGCCTCACTCATTATTTTTTCTTTACTAAATCAGAAATATAATTCTGGAAAAATAATCACCGTCAGTAAATGGAGCAACACTGACGGCTCCGGAGAAAACCCGTCAGTAAAGGGTGTAAACACCGACGGTTGTCCAAACTAAACCGTAAGTGAAGGTTTCTTTGACTCTGATAATTTGTTTGCAAGTTGAAATAAAGGAGAAATAATTTTGAAAACATGGGTCAGAGCAGTCAGCTTTTGGAAATGAAAAGATTCCAATTAATATCTTTTGTTCATGAAATTCATTTTGTTCATATGTATAAATTACAGCATGATTAATCGTATTGTTTATTATTTTACATGATGTGAGTATTAAAAAGATACACTTAATTGTGTGCAATTTTTACAGAATTAATTTTCTCATTTTAAATATCTAATTATTTTGACATTTATTTTTTCGTTACTAAATCAGATAAATAATTCTGGTTTAAAATAAATGAAACTATAAAATTCATAAAGTACTTCATGAGTTTTACTCTCTTCGTATTATATAGATTAATTGGATCTTAGTTTCCTTTATAGTGAATAAGGCAATAACAATAAGTGAAGGCAATACTGACGGCTACCAAAAAAACCCGTCAGTGATGGTATGAACACTGACGGTTCCAAACAAAAAACCGTCAGTGATGTAACACTGGCGGTCCCGTAGTAAAACAGCCAGTGAATCAGAAATTACAAAAAAATGACAATAAAATCAACATAAAAGATAAAAGGAAGTTTGGAATCGGACCATTCATTTTCACGCGGGAAATCAACGGTCGATCTTCAGTGAAATCATTCCAGATCTTTTTTAAATTTAATTTGTCAACTCACTTAATTAAGCAATCAGCATGTTATAACATTAATTATTACATAAATATTACTAATAAAATTTTCATTACAAAAAATTTTCCAAAATTAAAATCAAAATTTGATGTTAATTGTCTAAATTTCACTAATCACGTAAATTAATAATCATACTTATTAAGTATAATATGTTCATCATTCGAATAAACAAGCATTGCAATTTTATTCTCAAATAGTTATAAATTTTTATTTCCGTGTGTCTTCATTAACTCATGAAACAAGAGTTTATGTTTAAAGTTACATATATAGAAGATATGAGTCATATAAACAACATGCATGTAATGCTATGTAATTTAATGTGTTAAAATTATTTAATTAAGCAACAAACATACTATAAAATTAAATATTGCATAAATATCACTAATAAAATTTTCATTACAATTTGGTTACTGAAATGCGAAAAATGCAAAAGAAACAAACAGATTAATGGCAGCAGTTGGGTACCTACAATGTCGGTTCAATTGAAAAGATAGTCAGTGAAGAGCACCTACACTGACGGTTTTCAAAAACAGTAAGTGAAGAGCACCTACACTGACGCTTTCAAAAATCCGTCAGTGTAGGTTACAAATACTGACGGTTACTAAACCGTCAGTGTTGGGTACCTACACTGACGGTTAAGAAATCATCAGAGTTGGGTATCTACACTGACGGTTTCTTAAAACTGTCAGTGTAGGTACTCTCCACTGATGGTTTTTTGAAACCGTCAGTGTAGGTAACTAACACTGACGGTTCGAATAAAACCGTCAGTGTAGGTTCTCTTCACTGACGGTTTTGTGTAACCGTCAGTGTAGTTACTTAACACTGACTGTTATTTAATTTAACCGTCAGTGAAGGATATGAGCAACACTGATACTTACGCTAATAAAACGTCAGTGTTGGTAAGCTGCTCAACACCGACCGTTTAGATAACAGAACCGTCGGTGATTGAGGGTCAGTGTAGGGCTTTTTTGTACTAGTGCAAAATGACGAATGGATATAATCCAAAGGTACAAGTCCAACCGAAACCCGGACATCCTAAAAATTCAAGACGAATCAAAATCAAGCTATTAGTTAACTCTTCTGATTTTTTTTATAGAGGATTTTTTGATATGTAGGATTCTTATTAATAGAAGAAACTCTATCCAATAGATATTTTGTCTTTCTTTTATATTAGTATTTTGATTATGGACATAAATCGCTACTACAATAAATATATGACATCTGTTAATAAATTTTTGACGACACCGTGGAGATCGTTTGTCCAATTTCTAATTATGCGAGTTTTTTTTCATATATTATTGAGTGAAAAAAAGAAAAAAAAAGTTAATAATAAAGTAAACTTCTTTGTAGAACTTGTGAATTTTTTTTTGAATTGATTATTAATGGATTTTTTCTTCTATTAATGGATTTTCCTTGTCCTATTAACTTAACGAAATAGTTAAGTTAATAATTCAAGATCAGAAAATAATTTTAAGTCAGATGATTTGAAACCTCAGCCAATCCAAAATGCCATAATTAAGAGTGAAGTGTTGTAAAAAGTAGTTAAGCCCTTCTATGAATTGAATATATTCATTTTAATTCTTTAATTTTTTTAATTTTTGCAAAAATTATCATTATTAGTCTCCCTCATAATATAAAAATTTATATGAAATTTATTCATCTAATCTGCCCAATCTCAATTTTCTGATTTCGCCCCTGACCATGATATATAAATTAAGTGAAATAAATATGATTCTCTATGATCCGTTGATTGTAATCTCAACTCCAGATCTAGAGCCGAACTGGAGAGGTCTTCTAAACTCAAAAGCACAAATCTAGCTAGGTTTATTAGAGGTAAAGATTTTAGCAGAGCAGTTTTTTTGGCTTCATGCAGCAGCACATGAACTATATGTAGTAGTGTTGTTTTGATTCTATAATTTGTGCGTTGTATGAAGCCAAAACTACTCTCTTAGGGATCCTAATTTCTTCCAAACAAGTTGTATAATGATTCAATAATGCAAATTAATACAATCCGGTCTGGTACCGGAGTTGTTGAGTCCCAGATATGACAGTGCATGCTTACTATGTTGGAATAAATTTTCAGAATATTCGGATAATTATAATTTAATTAAAATAAATCAAATTGAAATAGAGTTACCCGGATCGTGCGAAGCACTGTCCTTAAGCGTATTCCGCAAGATAATCCGAAATTGTTGCTCCTTAGACACGCCATGGAAACAACTGACGATAACTCCACAATATCCAGCAGTTGATCGAATTAATCAATCAAGATAAATAAAATGTTATGTGGGAGAGAATCTATGTTTTTTCTTGGATACAAAACGAAGAGAAGGGATCTATATCAAAATTGAGGGATGTATGCAAAATGAGATAGAGCCTGTAATATTTTTATTTCTGTTCATTTCTCCGATCTCAAACAGAGAAGAGAGAGAGAGCTATATATAATCTTGAAGGGTTGCACAGAAAATGAATAACAGATGTTAACAAAACAAAATCGAATTAATTAGAGAATGAATAGAGGTTAATAGCTTGTTTAATTATTTCTGTTATCACAGAAAATACGGAAATAAACAGAGGCTTGCTGGCGCCTCTTCAATGTTTCCATTAATGAATAACGGTTATAATAAGAAAGAATCTGAAATTGGATTAATTAGATATGAGGATTTTCATATTAGTCCTCAGCTTATCAAAATATTACAAACGGTGATTTTAACAATTTTATTGAAGAGGGAATTTTGAGTTTTTAGAACTCAAGTTCCAACATACTATTAGTTTTGATTTAGTAAACAACTCTATTTATAAAAAAGGCTGTACTAGGAATATTATTGACAATTTAAACTAAGGCGGCAGACTTACATGAGGAAGATATGATTTACAAGTTATACAACTTCTTTTGATCTTTTCCGTTGATTTTGAAGTCATGACTCCTGATCAAACAAAAATTGGAATTACAGTGCCTAGTATGACCTGTGGGCAGTTTCCAGCCACAGAACAAACCAACCATTATAATTTCATTCATCTATATATATATATACCACAATATATCCCATGCCTTTCCATCCCATCGTTTAAGAAAAGTATTACGTTCATTCATAATTTGAACTTTCAAAAACATATATCTTAATTTCAATTTGGAAACTATGGAGGTAGAAAGGGTGCAAACCATAGCATCTCTGAGCAATAGCCTTGGCGTAATACCGCCAGAGTTCATCCGGTCAGAGCACGAGCAACCCGGCATAACGACCTTTAATGGACCAGTACCAGAGCTACCCGTTATAGACCTGGCCAACCCAGACAAGAACCAGATTACGCATGAAATGGTTGAAGCGTCATCCAAGTGGGGCATTTTCCAGTTGGTAAATCACGGCATCCCCGAAGAGGTGGTGAAGGAGATGCAGAGGGTCGGAAAAGAGTACTTCGAGCTGGCACCACAGGATGAGAAGGAGAAGATAGCGAAGAAACCAGGGATGAAAGAGGGATACGGCACAAAGCTTCACAGGGAACCCGAAGGAAAGAAGACATGGGTCGATTTTCTATACCACAATATATATCTGGCCGCAGAGCCCGCCGGAGTACAGGTTTGATATTTACGATATTTTATTTTTCTATATAATATAACCATAACTTAGTTTTCCAAAATTGTGGATGCACTTGGCCACGCAAAATGAACTCATATGAGGTGAAATATATATATGTTTATTTTTATTAACTTATTGGACTTGAGACCTTGATCTATGTATAACAGTACAAGTAATCTGTTTCAGTGTCAGTGTCATAAAATAAACTTCCAAGCATAATGACAAATAAACAATAAATACAATGTATAGGCTTCATATGATCAACCTTTACGATAACTATCTAGTGAAAGCCTTTTTTTTCATATGATCAACCTTTATCCCAAGGTTTCCATTTAAGTAACCATATCCAATCAATTGCACTGCATTTTTATAAAGAAAGTAAATTTATATTTATTTAGCATAAATTTACTCTCATTTTACGGTTATTGATAATAGTTAAGGGCTTGACAAGTTGACCCTCATCTTTTTATCAAAAAGAAAATTACGGATGATTGCCGTTGGCGTATATATACACACACACCAAATTTTGAGCACCAGTTTGGCAAAATTATTAATTATTCATAGAAGTACATTTTTTTGTTACAACAGAAAAGCTAATGAGGAATACAGCAAGTACCTGGTCCCCTTGGTGGATCGACTCTTTGAGCACCTCTCAACAGGACTAGGTTTAGAGAGCAATGTTTTAAAGGAAGCGACAGGCGGAGACAATCTGATATTTTTGCTCAAAATAAACTACTATCCGCCGTGTCCCCGCCCTGACCTTGCCTTAGGTGTGGCCCCACACAGTGACATGTCAACCCTCACCCTTTTGGTGCCAAATGAAGTTCAAGGTTTACAGGTTCTCAAAGACAACCATTGGGTCGATGTGAAATACATTCCCAACGCGATGATCGTGCACGTCGGCGACCAGTTTGAGGTAATTGTTTACACAAGTAAAAGTTTTAAATTTAATTTCTTTAAACTTGTTAATTTAGTATTTTTAGTGAATTAATTACTATGATTTTGTTTTTGACAGATATTGAGCAATGGCAAGTACAAGAGCGTATGGCACAGGACCACGGTGAACAAAGACCAGACCCGCATGTCGTGGCCAGTGTTTTGTGAGCCACCTGAGGACCAAGTTGTCGGGCCACTGCCTCAACTTGTCACTGATGAAAATCCGGCCAAGTACAAAACCAAGAAGTACAAGGACTATGAGTACTGCAAGCTCAACAAGATTCCTCAATAATTTTAATTAATTGTCAACTATATGTTCTTATAGTTCAAATAAACCCTTTGATGGGCATTAATTATATTGTTTAGTGAAACTAAATAAGAAGTTGAATGCTTGGCTTATCTCAACCTTAGAGTTGTAGCTGGCCTTCACAAACAACCAGTTGTGGTTTATTTTGTCGTGCGAACTGTTTGTCATACTTTTTTTTTTAAGGTTAGCGGCTTTCTTTTTGTCATATTAAAATAAAAATATGTTACTCAATATTTGATTTAGTTAATACAGTAAATAAGTCTAGCAAGTCTGGCTATTTAATTTTTAATTCATAAATGATTTGAATGTATGCTTAATTAGCACAAATGAAGAGGAGTCTCCTCTCTGTATAAAAAAAAGATTTATTATCAAGCAATAATAATTTCTCAAAAATGATTTTAACAAGCGATAAGACTATGCTCAATTGTAACTTCAGTTTCAATATATGAAAAGGGCTTTTTCTTTTTCTTTTTAAAAAAAAAAAAAGACTCTTGCTCAATTCATACAGCGAAGATATATACAAGAATGAAACAAATAGTGACATTTATCCGAGGTTTCGGTAGTACATTAGGTGCAAAACCCACATATTTAGATTATGAAATGTCACATATAGTAAAAAATGAGAGCCGGAGTTATTGTTGATAGTGGTTGATATGGTGATCTCATGAATCTTTACAAGTTCTTTTTTGAGAAAGAATCTTTGCAATTACGTTTTGGCAATCTGTTTTGTGAAGTGGTTTCCACGAATTAGTTAGGACAGAAATAGACTCATATTCGAAATGAAATTAATGTTACATGAAACGTTACAATTACTTGTATCTGAAATATGATCATGATTTCTGCCGCAACTACATTGAGTCTCACAACCGAAGCTTCCTGAATACATTTAAAACAACTAGAATCAAACTTGATTTTGCAAAACTGATATCTAATCCGGCCCGGAATTACCTTTTTCAAGAAATAAAAGAACTTGCGGTAACTACCGGCAGCACATGGGCCATGACGTACGTCGTCTAACCTAAACCCACAAAAATAAAAATAAAAATCTTCAAAAGTGTATTTGTAAAAAAGTGATTCGAAAGGATCATGTACATGTACGTATAGGGGTGTCAATGGCACTATTTTATCCGTTTATCCGATCATGTACGGATAAATTTTTTTTTTTTTTTTGTAAACTTATCGGGTACGGGTACGGATAAAGTCTATTTTGTATCCATTATCTGATCGGGTAATTATATATATTAATAAGCATTGAAAAAAATATTTTAATTGATCTACTTGCGCTTAGGATGATCAGTTATTTTTCAATAATGTACTATATATGTGTTTAATTAATGTATATGTTTTAATATTTTATTTAATAAATAATAAAAATAATAATTATATTAATATTAATTGTTATTTACCCGCTACCGTTTCGTTATCTGACAACCATCACGGGTAAGGATAGAGTACGGCTAAGGACAATTTGTAACGGATACAGATAGGAAAATGTTTCCACCCGATCCTTACGTTGACACCCCTGTGTACGTAGCCTCTAAAAAGAATAAATTGGAGGATGATGATTTGAGTGAGCCCTGAAAGCTATATATTTTCGGTTTATCTTTTTTTTTTATCATTTCGTTTTCTTTTTTAAGAAATTATGAATACATGCTAAATTGCAAAATTATATTATTATTTGCATCAGACCGCATGTATGAATCTTTTGACACAGCCTTTTAATCCCTTTTACGTACACTTAATCAATGTCCTATACTAAGAGGACCTTTAAATACAACATAACAGGCTCTTTTTGGTTAAAGCAGATCATATGGAAAAATTGAAGAACTCGATCCACACAACCACATGTATATATATATAGAAAATTGCTAATATGTTATGTATAGCATAGAGGGCCTCCGTGCTACGGCTCAATATTTGAGTTTTTAAAATCCTAACGTCGATCCGAACCGTTCAACATGATCTTCCATATGAATATGTACCTGCAAATCAAATTTTACATTTTTTAGAACTTTTTTACTATTTTTTTAGATAGCTAGAAAATCACTTGATCTGAAAATTCTGTACCATTTAGATCAATGTGTTTTTCTACCTATCTAAAAAAAAGTAAAAATATTCTAAAAATGTAAAAATTTGGTTTGCAAGTACATATTCATATGGAGATCATGTTGAACGGTTCCGTTAGGAATTTGAAAATTCAAATATTGAGACGTAGCACGGAGGCCTTCTAAACTATGCATAGTACCGTAGCCAACTCATATATATATATATATATATATATATATAGCCTAACTTCTCTCTCTTCCCCTCGCTTAATCGGCCTATACTTATCAAGCACCTTTTGTCTTCAACAACAAATTTTTTTTGTTTTTGTGAAAGCCTAAAACCATGGAGGTGGATACGGTGCAATGCATAGCATCCATGAGCAAGGAGGCCAACACAATCCCAGCTGACTTCATCCGATCCGTCGATGAGCAACCTGGCGTAACTACATTCCATGGGCCAGTACCAGATATACCGGAGATCGACCTAGCCAACACGGATCGTAACCAAATCATTGATGAAATTGCCAAAGCGAGTCAAAAATGGGGTATTTTTCAGATCATAAACCACGGGATTCCTCCCGTGGCGATACAGGAGTTGCAGAGGGTTGGCAAGGAGTTCTTCGAGTTGCCACAAGAAGAAAAAGAAAAGGTTGCGATGGTACCCGGGCGACTCGAAGGGTATGGTTCAAGGATTACGAACAAACAGCAAGGCACGAAGAATTGGGCTGATTTCCTGTTCCATAACATCTGGCCGCAGTCGAAGATTAACCACGGATTCTGGCCGAAGAATCCACCCGACTATAGGTTTGATCTCTCTCTGCTATTATCATCGGATCATTTTAATTAGGTATATATATATTAATTATTTACTAACATTTAATTAAAGTTCTACATTAACATAATTCACACACAATAGTTCGGGGGTGTAAGCGAAATCCGACCGATCGGATCCAAAAATTTAGAATCACATTAATTAGATACAGATAAAAAATTTGATTAACCCGGCAAAAATATATTGAATGCAGATTTTGATTAACATGACCTGACTGTTCTACATGAATTTCTTAAATGAATTTGTAAATTAATAGTGATATTATCATAAAATTAATATGGTACCTTGCTGATTTTAATTTTTGAATTATTAGAACCTAGCTAGCTTGTTGTATGATATTTATATTTTTAATTCTAATTTGATTGTTATTTGTGTTTTTGCATAAATTAATATATTTAATGAGGATATCCGTAAAATCCGAACATCTAAAATAAAATTCCGATTGATTGACTTTTATTTTGTATCGAAAGAAATTCGGATTAACAATATTATAAATCAATAATAAAAAGAACATGCACGATATAGACTAACTCATGCCATTTAAATACTTGGTACGAGCTGGGGTAAAACGAGCCCACAGCACCATTATTAAATACTTGGTACTATTTTTGCTTATTAGACTTTAGAGTCGCGTGCTTTGTAAATACAATTATTAAATACTTGGTACTGTTTTTCTAATATGTGGTTTAAATTATTGTAAGTACAATTATTAATTAAATGTGGATAAGATTCATATTTTTTGTTTCAAAAAAGAATCACAGGTTTAGCGCAGTGGCGCTAGGAATGTGAATGGGTACGAAACGGATCGCATGGAAGCATTTTCAAACCCTTTACCGTTATGTTAACAAAAAAACTTTACCGGTACCTCTACCTAATAAGCTAAACAAAAAAAAGATCTTACTTGTACCCATTTAATCGAATACGGTACGGATCGAGTAAACGATAAACAATGTTCGCTCAAATAGATATATATGAGTTATGAATAAAACTATATCATATCATATATTCATCATCTCCATATAAATATATTTTTATATATATAATTTTATAAATTTTATTTTTATTATCACCATATATGTAACGGATAGGAAATAGTCTTTATCTGTACAATCTTACCTGTTAGGTTAATAAAAAAAAACTTTACTCTTATTCTTAATTATCCGGGTCCGATAAATTAAACGAAAAAAAAACTATTACATGTATCCGTGTAATTAAATACGATACGGATTAAGTAAATAAATCAAAGAATGCTATTAACACTCCTAAGTGACGCAAACTCTGTCTCTTGACGTTGAGACGCTTGTTTAATATGTAGAGAACCTTTTAATAAAAAAAAAACGGCTTCGTGCTTATTAATTGTGCCAACAGATTAAATTGCATACCTCATGAAATGTGAAAAAAGTGAACATAAAATTTGGCAGTATTTGGTAGCCAGCATTAGCATACAAATTGGTTGATAACAATGAACACGTACGTGCACCTTGAAAAGTACTACGGATACTTGCAAGCTAGGCATATGATTAATCAAGTTGTCGTAGTTTGGCAATTTTATTATGTGTGACCATTAAGTAATTAAATATGTAATTAAAGCGGACAAAGACTGTTTGACATACAACATCGCTAGTTCGATACAATGAAAGATGGTCCAGATCAGTACTCTAAATAACAGCACGTGAAATATTTAAGAAATCCCCAAATTTTTCTATTTTATTAATTTTTATTCTAGTTTACGGCAAAGTAATAATTAATCATGGAAAGGGGATGGTGCACTATAGTCAATTATATGTCCTTTGGGCCTTAATTTGTAATTACATTTAACATTTAAGTCTTTCTCTTTTTCTTTTTCTAAAATGTGGAATTGCTGCTCAATACATATATATCATATATCTGGACTTTACAATTGAATCGAACATTTCTCTTTACCATCAATTAATTTTCTCATGAGTTACCATCCACCTTTCAATTACTCTTCGCATGCATGGTTGCGTCATTAAAACATACTTTCTTGCTTCTTTTCAAAATGTTATAGAAAATGGCAACTAAAAATATAATTTATTATTATTTTGTCACTAAACTATGAAAAGCTAATAAGTAAATTTTGGTTGCCGTCATGGTTCTGAAATTCGAAATCGGTATCGGAATCGGATTCTTGACCGTGGAATCGGAATCGAATTAATTGATTGAAATCGGAAGAATTAGATCGGAAATTCGTATTTATTTAGCAGAAACTTGTTTTGTAGTAAAAAAGTAGAAAAAAATTAATAAAAATATAATTTGTAAAAAAAATATGTTAAAATAAAATATTATATACAAATAATTCATTAATTATATAATCTAATACAAGTATTACAAATATAACACACTTTTTATTGCTATACTATGCTAGTCATGCATTCTTTGCAAATTTCAAATAGAGTTAAATATGTTGTCTCACTCTCCAGCTGTATGCAACTCTCCTTTGGAAAACTTTAGTCAAATCAAATAAAAAGCTTCCTTTCTACTTATATGAGCTCTTTATAATATGATAACTTCGACATATGTTGCTGACGAATAGCTTATATAATATGCAGTTTTTACCTAAGTGTATATGCTGTTATATTCACAACTTCGGTACAAGCATTTGTACATTATAAAAAATTATAAATTATCACCATGCTAAGTATTTACAAAAACACTCGGCACTTCAAATAAGATGAATCATTCATGCCTTTTGATAATGACAATTAAGCTTCATGTAAAGCTAAAAAGAATTAATTAAGTTGCCTTTTGATAATGACTCGGCATGACAGGCACTTCTCTTTTCTTACCAACAAACAGTTTGCCGGTTGATTTTCATGATTTCACTGCCCATGGTACTGACTCGGCCTGACTCGGGTGATACTCGGCTTGACTCGGTCTAACTCGGCATGACTCGGCCTAAAAATTGGATAACTCGGCCTAGTCAAACACTGTTCAACCGAATTTTGCTGAAAAAATCGCATGGGTGCGAGACTCGGGTGAAACTCGGACTGGACCCGACCGATACCAAGTTGACTCGGAATCGGCTGAGTTTCCAAACCATAGTTGTTGTATATCTATACTAAAAATTAATATCAAAATGAATAAAACAAGACCATGCATTCGTTATCAGATCATGAAGGAGAGAGGTCTTCACTTTGTTCTAACCCTAGTACTAAATGCCAGGCATGTGAATGAGGAGTATACCAGATACATGGTTCCGCTGGTGGATCAGCTTTTAGAGTATCTCTCTTTAGGTGTAGGATTGGATGCGAATGTTTTGAAGGCAGCTTCAGGTGGAGATGAGCTTAGATTTCTGCTCAAGATCAACTACTATCCACCGTGCCCCTGCCCCGACCTGGCTTTAGGTGTGCCCGCTCACACCGACATGTCGGCTATCACACTCCTTGTGCCAAATCAAGTTCATGGGTTGCAAGTTTTTAAGGATGACCATTGGATCAATGCAAGGTACATTCCAAATGCAATAATCGTGCACATTGGTGACCAGATTGAGGTAGAAGTTCAAAATATTAATTGTTCTTATGATTCTAATTTTCAAAACAATATATACTCATATTTTCTCAGTCGAAAAACTCCTATTTCATTTGGAAAGAGATCTAATTACAGTATATGTACTAATTGTATTGGTAGATTTTAAGCAATGGCAAGTACAAGGGCGTGCTGCATCGCAGTATAGTAACGAAAGATGAGACACGCATATCATGGCCGGTGTTTTGTGAGCCACCAGAAGACATGGTAGTTGGGCCACTGCCGCAATTTGTCAGTGACGAAAACCCAGCTAAGTTCAAGGCCAAAAAGTACAAGGATTATCAGTACTGCAAGCTTAACAAGGTTCCCCAGTAATCTTACAAGGGCCAATTATTAATTGTTGGTGCAATGCTAAATTGAATTATTGTCTTTATGGGTAATCTGTAGCCTTTGGTAGGCATAGAACATTGGCTACATAGCAGTAGTAGTTCCACTACACGGGCATAAGGTTTCTTAGTAGTTTTGAACTTTTTTTTTTTTTGAGAACTTAGCAGAGGCTTAAAATATTTGGACCATTTCTACTGCAGGGCCATGCTAATCTTTATTGGATGCCTTTTTTTAACTTTTTTAACTGGTACGTACAATTGTGTTTAGTGGTTTGCCAGATTTTAACTTTATTGTCTGACTTTTTAACTTTTTAACTGGGACGTACAATGTGTGTTCAGTGGTTTGCTAGTTTTTAACTTTATTGTATGACTTCATAACTTTTTTAACTGGTACGCACAATATGTGTTCAGTGGTTTGCTTTATGAAGTAGTAAGCCCATGTGGTCTTAGATTTGTCCATTTTTCTTGTATTTCTGGCTAGATTTGGCCCAAAAAACAGTATCATGGGCTCCAATTATTGGAACAGGTTAATTTATTTTAATAGAATAAAACAGGAAGGATTTGAAATACTATTTTTCTAATTCAAAATCGTTGTTTGTTAATAAACATTAATTATTAAAACAGAGGTGTAGTAGAAAATACATTAATTTTTTAAATATATTTTTAATATTTTTTAATACAAAAATAAAATAAAAAGGACAAAAGTTAAAAAAAAAAAAAAAAATCAGCTAAAGGGAGGAGGGCTGCTGCCCACCCCTTTCCTGCCTGACTATGCCCTGTTTGCAAATGATCATAAACAAAAAAAAAAAAAAAAATTCTTCTCTAATTCAAAATCATATGGCAATCCTAATCGGGTGCCATATGCTGAGCCTAGAAGAGTAGGAAAATGTCAAACCGTGGAGGTAGAACAGGAATGAAGAAAACAAAAAGGCTTCTTTGTCGAAACTAATTCTTAAGTACAAGAACTATTTTTTTGGTCTGATTGATTTTTGTGTGAAAAATTACATGTACGAAATTCAAAAGCTAATTCTAAGTGTGAAAGACAATTCCTTTCGTATGAAAGATTGCAAATACGAAACTCAAATAAAGTCAATCTTGTAGATATTAAATAATGGTTTGATGACTTGTCCTTCAACATTTATTGTGGCGCCATGCCACTTGATTGGAAGTAGGTGCAAATCACCACCTAATACCTACCAATAAACACTTTTACAACTTGCTCAATTAATTTCTATTATTTTATGTTGGTAATGCATCCGCCACGATATGCAATTGTCAGAATTTTAGGAGGAAGTTTTAATAATATGCAGTGGTATATAGAAATACCGTGTACTCAAAGATAAGAGGGTGACCCACCAACTTATTTTCAGTGTACTCAAAGATAAGAGAGTGACCCACCAACTTATAGAAATAAAATTAATTCATTACCACCCCGCTGCCCCTTTATTCAATACTACCACTCCCGCTAACTCAGTTCGCGCACCAAATTGGCTGGTGCGCGGACTGTGTTGGCGCACCAACCTTTTCACCGTATAAGAGGTTGGCGCTGCCCATTCTGCTGCGCAAACGGCACTCCGCGGAGCTTCTACAGTAAAAAGGTAAGTTTTTTTTTTTTACTTTTTTTTTTGTTATTTATAAATTAGGGTAGTTGGGTATAGGTGTCCAAAATATGTCCAAATAGAGTAGAATTGTAATAAATAATTAGAATGGTGTCCAAAATAGATTCAAATAGAGTAGAATTGTATTAAATAATTAGAATGGTGTCCAAATAGAGTAGAATTGTATTAAATAATTAGAATGGTGTCCAAATAGAGTAGAATTGTATTAAATATTTAGAATGGTGTCCAAATAGAGTAGAATTGTTTTTAGCTATATTATGTTGTATTTTAGGCCAAATTATTTTAGTAAATTATTAAAGTACCCTATTTGAGGTACTTAAGACCAAATTTGACTAGAAATGCACCAAATTGTAGTATGGCGTCATCCAGCGGCACCAAGCACACCAGTCTGCCTCATGATGATGTGGATTTGGATGTAGCGTTAGCCCAGACCGTCTTTCTGCATTTGACGACCGAGTATATCAGTCCCGTTTGCTGGTTCCCGTACAAGGACCACAAGATCAGAAACTCATATGTAAGTTTACATCTCTATACCACTTGCAAATAATATACATTTTCATTTGAATAAAATAATAAATTGTATTTGTGTTTATTTTGAAATTAAATGCAGACTCATACTCTGACGTCGACGAGGAACAACCAGATGAATATCCTCTACGACGAGCGATTTGCACCCGCGTTGCAGAGGCTGGGTCTGTGGCATGTGTCACAGCTCAGTGACTTAAATGCAGATGTTGCTCTTATATCTGCATTGGTCGAGAGGTGGCGGCCGGAGACCCACACCTTCCACTTACCCGTCGGAGAGATTACGGTGTCTCTCCAGGACGTGAGTTGTCTCTGGGGTCTGCCCATTACCGGAGAGGCGGTGACGGGTGTGGAGTACGGAGACTTCGCGCAGCTCGTCACCGACCTGCTGGGAGACGGGTTGATGAAGCGGAGGGCGACCAAGAAGGGGTACGTCTACTCGAAGAATGACATCAGTTTACTACCTGTAAGTATTCCAGTTTTGTATCACTTTTATTTATTACGTACGTAAGATTATTTATTTTTATGTACTTGCAGGTACCACTTGTGCTCTACCAGTTTGTCGAGCATTACTATCCTGGACAGGTGATGCGTCAATTCGGTATGCGTCAGCCCTTTCCCATCCCAGATCCCATCTCCAAAGACAAGTGGTACGAGCTTCACAAAGAACTGGCCACTACCAGCAGTAAGAATTGGCGGACCGTGCACGCTGATTATGTGACTCGGCTCGAGGCGATGGGCGACAGGATCCCTGACGAGCTCCAGTCGTATGCTTTCGATACATACGATCAGACCTATCGCAGTTGGTATCAGGAGTACTGTGCCTTCACGGTGTACTTGTATGGTCATATCACGGAGATGAACACGAAGCCTCTCCACGTACGACGCGACACGGTTAGTGACGAGTATGGTTTCATTCCCTGCGCTGGCCCGGCTGCACAGATTGTAAGTCTTTAATTTTTTTAGTTTAAGAAAATTATGAAAATTCATTTGCAATTCGAACTATTTTTTTATTTTAATTCGCTGGTACTCATGAACATCAAGCAAGTGCTTAGGAGCGCAAGATACGCCGTCACAAGAGGTTGGAAGGCTATCGGGAAGAAGTGGTTGTGTATGGCTGCACCGCCTGTCGTCGTCGCCGGGTACCAGGATCAGCTCGAGAGGGTTCTCAGGCTTTCAGATCTTCCCTGCTATGAAGATTTGAAAGACATGGACGATGACGATTCTGCGGAGCCTATGAGCACGCCAGAGCTGGATTTCTCAGACCTACACTCTGCAGCGACTGCTGAGGCCGCATTTGAGGCTGCTGGGCTTGCAGCGGTACGTATATTTTTGTAATCATTTTTATAATCATCTTCATTGTGAAACCTAATTATCTATTTGTTTCAGGGAGATATACCCTGCGGAGATGAGGAGGACGAGCAGGACCCCCCGTAGATTTTTCGTTTTACTTGGGCTCTCAGTACGGTACTTACACACAGGATGTAGACTCTCCTCCATTTTACACACAGGAGCAGCCACTCCCACAGTCCAGTGCAGCAGCTGTCCAACAGAATGTCTCACATGGACCCGTGTACTTTGCAGAGGAGACACGTGAGGTTATTTTCGGACCTGGTGCAGATGAGGGACCACACGAGGAGACACTTTTTGGGGAGATACATGAGGAGACCGCACCACATCCATCACGACCGTACACACTGCTGGTCGATAGGGAGCGTCAGGAGGAGGAAGGGCGGGTAAGAGACTTAGGAGAGAGAAGAAGCGGTGGACACCCTCGAGCAGATATGATAGAGTTACTTGTTGTAGTTTATGTTTTTGTATATTATTTCGGTATTAGTTCTTGTTATTTGGATGTTAGTTCGATATTATTTTGATATTAGTTCTTATGTTGTTTAGTTTTTCTGTTGTTTAGTTCTTCCGCAGTCAATTTAAGACATTAGTTTTTACGTTATTTGCCTCCCTGCTGTCTTGCGTCTGATGAATGAACACCGTTAAAAATAAAAATGGATTTTCAGACACCCATTGAAAAAATAAAAATAAACCCTAAAATCCAGTCAGCCCTAAACCCTAAACCCTAAACCTAAACCTAAACCTAAACCTAAACCCTAAACCCTAAAATCCAGTCAGCCCACCGAGCCCGCTAACCCAGTCCGCGCACCAGCCAATTTGGTGCGCGAACTGGGTTAGCGGGGGTGGTAGTATTGAATAAAGCCCCTGCGGAGTGGTAATGAATTAATTTTGATTTTTTTTTGAGTGGTAACAATAAAAATTTCAGGAAACTGCTTAATTAGAATATGTACCTTGCAAGCAATCGCAGTTCTCAGCTTCCTTGCTGCTGGCCTTTAATCTAATGTCGGAACGGTTTCATCGAGATAGGTCTCATAGAAGCAGTTGGAGAAGGAGTCGAGAGCGGCGAAGAGCATCTCGTCACGGCAGCTCGGGGAAGCCGCTGACGCGCGCGGGGGAGGGTGACGGAGGTGGCTGAGGGGGTCGCGACTCGTCACGGCAGCTCGGGGAAGCCGCTGACGCGCGCGGGGGAGGGTGACGGAGGTGGCTAAGGTGGCTGAGGGGGTCACGACTTGAGAGTTTTTCTTTGTCAAAGTTGTAGTTATGGCCACGTGGGAGAACAAAAAGAAGAAGAGATCTGTACGAAGAGGGACGTTTAGAGGACCAACAATATAATTACTCAAAGAAATAAAAGGAGTTGATAGCTGCTATCAAGTTTTAAAAAGAAAGAAATAAAAGGACTTGTGGTAACTACCGGCAGCACATGCGCCTGACGTACGTCGTCTAACCTAAACCCACAAAAATAAAAATAAAAATCTTTCAAAAGTGTATTTGTTACTATAAAAAGTGATTCGAAAAGATCATGTACGCACAGGGTGTCAATGGCATTATTTTATCCGTTTATCCGATCCGTATCTGTACCGTATTTGATAAAACTGGTACAGGTAAGATTTTTTTTTTAAACTTAACGGGTATGGATACGAGTAAAGATTTTTTTCGTTATCTAAATGGGTAAGGGTATGAATAAAGTCTATATTTTTCGTACCCATTATCCGATCGGGTAATTAATATATACATATATATATATATATATATATATATATATATATATATATATATATATATATAGAGAGAGAGAGAGCTGGGCTATGGTGAGTTGTGAAGTAAGATGTCATTTTTACTTCACGCTCATATTTTCATTTTGAAAATTCAAACAACCGATCCGAACCGCTCAACATGTTCTAAATATTGAAATGTGCTTGGAGACTAAACTTTACATTTTTTAGAATTTTTTTACTATTTATTAAGCCACTTTGAAAATCGCTGATCTGATGGTCCAGACATTTTTACTAGTTTTTACTGTTCCCAGTGGATCAGCGATTTTCAAAGTGGCTTAATAAATAGTAAAAAATTTCTAAAAAAATGTAAAATTTAGTCCCCAAGCACATTTCAATATTTAGAACATGTGGAACTGTTCGGATCGGTTGTTTGGATTTTCAAAATGAAAATATGGCGTGAAGTAAAATGTTGTTTTACTTCACAACTCACCATAGTCTATCTATATATATATAAAAGACCATTTACTTCGCGAAGCACCGTAGCCCATCTATATATATATAGTGGCTAATATCAAAACGTTTGCACCAAGGCCCTCGTGCAACAAGTCATTTTTGGATTTTGAAAGTCCAAACAGTCGATCCAAACCGTTAGATGTTCAATCTATATTAAATCTGCTTGGAGACCAAATTTTACATTTTTTGGAATTTATTTACTATTTATTAAGCCACTTTGAAAATTGCTGATCCGGGTGAACAGTAAAAACAGTGCAACCAAATTCTGGACCATGTGATCAGCAATTTTCAAAGTGGCTTAATAAATAGTAAAAAAATTCCAAAAAATGTAAAATTTGGTCTCCAAGCAGATTTTAATATAGAGATCACATCTAACGGTTTAGATCGACCGTTTGGACTTTGAAAATCCAAAAACGATTTGGTTGCACGAGAACCTTGGTGCAAACATTTTGATATTAGCCACTCTATACATATATATGAGGGATCAAGTTACAACAAAGTTACAACAATCATTTTCTACATTTTGAAATTCCAAATCGTCGATCCAAACCGTTCAACATGATCTCTACAATAAAATGTGCTTCCAGATCAAATTTTACATTTTTTTGAATTTTTTTACTATTTATTAAGTATTTTACAAAAACTAGTCAAATTAAGGCCATTGAATTTTGTACCCATCTTAATAAATAGTAAAAAAATTCAAAAATATATAAAATTTGATCTAGAAGCACATTTCATTGTGGAGATCATGTTGAATGGTTTGGATCGACGATTTGAAATTTCAAAATGTAGAAAATGATTGTTGTAACTTTGTTGTAACTTTGTTGTAACTCAAATTTGTTGTAACTTGATCGAGGCTCTATATATATATAAGCATTGAAAACAATATTTTAATTGATTTACTTGCGGTTAGCATGATCAGAATTTATTTTTCAATAAAGTACTATATATGTGTTTAATGAATGTATATGTTTTAATATTTTATTTAATAAATAATAAAAATAATTATTATATTAGTATTACTTGTTATTTACCCGCTACCGTTTTATTATCCGACAACCATAACAGGTAAGAGTAGAGTACGACTAAAGACAATTTGTAAAGAGTACGGATATGAAAATGCTTCCACCCGACCCATACGTTTACACCCCTATGTATGTAGCATCTAAAAAGAATAAATTGGAGGATGATGATTTGACTGAGCCGTGAAAGCTATATATTTTCGGTTTATCTTTTTTCTAATAATTTCTTTTTCTTTTTTAAGAAATTATGAATACATGCTAAATTGCAAAATTCTATTATTATTTGCATCACAACAAGTGGCGAAGCTAGGATTTGAGGTAGGAGTAGGCAAAAATCGGATTCGGGTTCGAATAAACTAACGGGTTCAGGTTCGAGTACGGATTCAAGACACAATTCAAAAAAATAGCAAGCATTTCAGATATTGTAAAAATAGAAATGGTACCATTGGCACTGTGCCATCAAAATTTTTCATATGCCATTATACATAATTTTTCATATGCCATTATGCCATTATCATCAATTAAAATAAACAAGAAGTCAAGATAATATAAATGAACATCAAAAGTTTCAACTAAGTCAAAAGTTTATAACAAATATTCTTTTATATATCAAAAAATGAGCTTTTAAAGAAATATTCTTATAACAAATATCCTTTTACATACTCTATTAACAAATTTAAAGAAAACCTTACGAATTTGTCCACATGAGAACAGGAAAATGAGCTTAGTCCTCATTTAAACAATTCAAGCTATTCAAGCAATTTAAACAATTCAAGCAATTCAAGCAATTCTATGTCATTCAAACAATTCAAGCTATTCAAGCAATTCAAACAATTTAAATGAGCTATTCAATCAAAGATTCAAAGTTCAACCTATTCAATCAAAGTACAATTCAACTATTCAAACAATTTAAATGAGCAATCAAAGATTCAAAGTTCAACCTGTTACTCAACCTATTCAAATTTCAAAGTTCAACCTATTCAATCAAAGTACAATTCAACTATTCAAACAATTTAAATGAGCTATTCAATCAAAGATTCAAAGTTCAACCTATAACCTATTCAACCTATTCAATCAAAGTACAATTAATTCAAGCTATTCAAGCAATTCAACCTATTGAATCAAAGATTCAAAGTTCAAACCTATTCAATTTACCGAACAACAAAAATTGTTTGAATAGCCTACTTCAATTTACAGCCACATGTATGTATATATATAGAGCTGGGCTATGGTGAGTTGTGAAGTAAAATGTCATTTTTACTTCACGCTCATATTTTCATTTTGAAAATCCAAACAACCGATCTGAACCGCTCAACATGTTCTCTATATTAAAATGTGCTTGGAGACTAAATTTTACATTTTTTGGAATTTTTTACTATTTATTAAGCCACTTTGAAAATCGCTGATCCGGTGGTCCACAAAATTTTACTGTTTTTTACTGTTCAAAGTTGATCAGCGATTTCAAAGTGGCTTAATAAATAGTAAAAAAATTCCAAAAAATGTAAAATTTAGTCTCCAAGCACATTTCAATATTTAGAAAAAGTTGAACGGTTTGGATCGGTTGTTTGGATTTTCAAAATGAAAATATGGCGTGAAGTAAAACGACGTTTTACTTCACAACTCACCATAGCCTATCTCATATATGAGGAGGGATCAAGTTACAACAAATTTGAGTTACAACAAAGTTACAACAACTATTTTTTTCATTTTCAAAGTCCAAATCGTCGATCCAAACCATTCAACATGATTATCTAAATAAAATGTGCTTGCAGATCAAATTTTACATTTTTTTTTATTTTTTTACTATTTATTAAGATAGGTACAAAATTTAATGGTCTAAATATGACTATTTTTTGTAAAATACTTAATAAATAGTAAAAAAATTCAAAAAAATGTAAAATTTGATCTGCAAGCACATTTTATTTAGATAATCATGTTGAACGGTTTGGATCGACGATTTGGACTTTGAAAATGAAAAAAATGGTTGTTGTAACTCAAATTTGTTGTAACTTGATCCCTCCTCCCCATATATATATATATATATATATATATAGAGCTGGGCTATGGTGAGTTGTGAAGTAAGATGTCATCTTTACTTCATGCTCATATTTTCATTTTGAAAATTCAAACAACCAATCCGAACCGCTCAACATATTCTCTATATTGAAATGTGCTTGGAGACTAAATTTTACATTTTTTGGAATTTTTTTACTATTTATTAAGCCACTTTGAAATCGCTGATCCGGTGGTCCAAAATTTTTACTGTTTTTACTGTTCACAGTGAATCAGCGATTTCAAAGTGGCTTAATAAATAGTAAAAAAATTCCAAAAAATGTAAAATTTAGTCTCCAAGCACATTTCAATATTTAGAAACAGTTGAACGGTTCGGATCGGTTGTTTGGATTTTCAAAATGAAAATATGGAGTGAAGTAAAACGACGTTTTACTTCACAACTCACCATAGCCTATCTCTCTCTCTCTATATATATAGAGAGAGAGAGAGAGCTGGGCTATGGTGAGTTGTGAAGTAAGAGGTCATTTTTACTTCACGCTCATATTTTTATTTTGAAAATCCAAACAACCGATCTGAACCGTTCAACATGTTCTAAATATTGAAATGTGCTTGGAGACTGAATTTTACATTTTTTGGATTTTTTTACTATTTATTAAGCCACTTTGAAAATCACTGATCCGGTGGTCCAGAAAATTTTACTGTTTTTTACTGTTCACAGTGGATCAGCGATTTCAATGTGGCTTAATAAATAGTAAAAAAATTCCAAAAAATATAAAATTTAGTTTCCAAGCACATTTCAATATTTAGAAAAAGTTGAACGGTTCGGATCGGTTATTTGAATTTTCAAAATGAAAATATGGCATGAAGTAAAACAACGTTTTACTTCACAACTCACCATAGCCTATCTCATATATATATATATATATATAGAGTAGAACTAGGGTGCTCTCGAGTTCACCAAGCCCTTGGTGAACTCAAGTCCAAAACTCATCGGATCGGCTTCAAACGACGAATCCGACCGTTGAAACCCGTCTACCTTACGAGTGATGCGTCCACATGCAAAAATTTTAAATTTTGAAATTAATTTTGCATAGAGTTAAGTGGTCAAAAAATGAATGCATTAAAATTAATTTATTAACCTTCTAATTTTGACCACTTAACTCTATGCAAAATTAATTTCAAAATTTAAAATTTTTGAATGTAGACGCATCACTCGTAAGGTAGACGGGTTTCAACGGTCGGATTCGTCGTTTGAAGCCGATCCGATGAGTTTTGAACTTGAGTTCACCAAGGGCTTGGTGAACTCGAGAGCACCCTAGTTCTACTCTATATATATATATATATATATAGATATATATATATATATAGATATATATATATAGAGCAAAACTAGGGTGTGATGTGCTCACACGGTGAGCACACCTCCTAGAGGTCGCATTTTCAAAGTTCAAATAGTCGATTCGAACCTTCCAACGTGTTCTTCATATTAAAATGTGCTTGGAGACCAAATTTTACATTTTTTGGAAATTTTTTACTATTTTTTCAGAATTTTTGATTAAACTAAACAATAATTTGAAAATCATCACTTTCAAAAATTCTGAAAAAATAGTAAAAAATTTCCAAAAAATGTAAAATTTGGTCTCCAAGCACATTTTAATATGAAGAACACGTTGGAAGGTTCGAATCGACTATTTGAACTTTGAAAATGCGACCTCTAGGAGGTGTGCTCACACGGTGAGCACATCACACTCTAGTTTTGCTCAATTTATATATATAGCCTAACTTCTTTCTCTTCCCATCAATCAGCCTATTTTTATCAAACACCTTTTCTCTTCAACAACAAAAATTAATATTTATTTTTTGAAAGTCTAAAACCATGGAGGTGGATACGGTGCAATGCGTAGCATCCGTGAGCAAGGATGCCAACACAATTCCAGCCGAGTTCATCCGATCCGTCAATGAACAACCTGGCGTTACTACATTCCACGGGCCAGGTCCGGAGATACCACTGATCGACCTGGCCAACACAAACCGAGACCAAATCATTGATGAAATTGTTAAAGCAAGTCGGGAATGGGGTATTTTTCAGGTCATGAACCACGGGATTCCTCCCGTGGTGATTCAGGACTTGCAGAGGGTTGGTAAGAAGTTCTTCGAGTTGCCTCAAGAAGAAAAAGAAAAGGTCGCGATGGTACCCGGGCGACTCGAAGGGTATGGTTCAAGGCTGACGAACAAACAGCAAGGCACCAAGAATTGGGTAGATTTCCTGTTCCATAACATATGGCCGCAGTCGCAGATCAATCACGCCTTCTGGCCGGATAATCCACCCGACTATAGGTTTGATCTCTCTCTGCTATTATCATCCGATCATTTTAATTAGGTATATATATTAATTATTTACTAACATTTAATTAAAGTTCTACATTATTCAGAATTTTGAACATAATTCACACACATAATAGTTAGGGGTGTAAGCGAAATCCGACCGATCGATCGGATCCAAAAATATATTGAATGCAGATTTTATAAAAATATATTGAATGAATTTCTTAAATGAATTTGTAAATTAATAGTTATATTATCATAAAATTAATATGATACCTTGCTGATTTTAATTTTTGAATTATTAGAACCTAGCTAGCTTGTTGTATAATATTTATATTTTTAATTCTAATTTTATTGTTATTTGTGTTTTTACATCAATTAATATATTTTAATGAGGATATCCGTAAAATCCGAACATCTAAAATAAAATTCCGATTCATTGACTTTTATTTTGTATTGAAAGAAATACGGATTAACAATATTATAAATCAATAATTAAAAAAATATGCACGATATAGACTAACTCAAGCCATTTAAATACTTGGTACGAGCTTGTAAGTACAATTATTAAATACTTGATACTGTTTTTCTAATATGTGGTTTAAATTAACTTTGCAAGTACAATTATTAATTATATGAGGATAAGATTCATATTTTTTTTCAAAAAAGAATCATAGATTTAGTTCAGTGGCGCTAGGAATGTCAATGGGTACGAAATGGATATATAGCATGGAAGCATTTTCAAACCCTTGACCGGCCGTTATGTTAACAAAAAAAAAATTTACCCGTACCCCTACCCAATAAGCTAAACAAAAAAAAATCTTACCCGTACTCATTTTATCGAATACGGTACAAATCGAGTAAACAATAAAAAAGGTGCTATCAAATAGATATATATGACTCATGAATAAAACTATATCATATCATATATTCATCATCTCCATATAAATATATTTTTATATATATAATTTTATAAATTATATTTTTATTATCACCGTATATATAACGGATAGGAAATAGTCTTTATCTGTACCTTACTTGTTATGTTAATAAAAAAAAATTATTCTTATTCTTAATTATCCGGGCCCGATAAATTAAACGAAAAAAAAAACTATTACATATATCCGTGTAATTAAATACAGTACGAGTTAAGTAAATGAATAAAAGAATGCTATTAACACTCCTAAGTGACGCAAACTCTGCCTCTTCACGTTGAGACGCTTGTTCAATATGTAGAGAACCTTTTAATAAAAATTTAAAAAAAAAAATGGTTTCGTGCTTATTAATTGTGCCAACAGATTAAATTGCATACCTCATGAAATGTGAAAAAAGTGAACATAAAATTTGGCAGTATTTGGTAGCCAGCATTAGCATAGAAATTGGTTGATAACAATGAACACGTACGTGCACCTTGAAAAGTACTACGGATACTTGCAAGCTAGGCATATGATTTATCAAGTTGTCGTAGTTTGGCAATTTTATGATGTGTGACCATTAAGTAATTAAATATGTAATTAAAGCGGACAAAGACTGTTTGACATACAACATCGCTAGTTCGATACAATGAAAGATGGTCCAGATCAGTACTCTAAGTAACAGCACGTGAAATATTTAAGAAATCCCCAAAATTTTCTATTTTATTAATTTTTATTCTAGTTTACGGCAAAGTAATAATTAATCATGGAAAGGGGATGGTGCACTATAGTCAATTATATGTCCTTTGGGCCTTAATTTGTAATTACATTTAACATTTAAGTCTTTCTCTTTTTCTTTTTCTAAAATGTGGAATTGCTGCTCTTCAATACATATATATCAATCATTGAAAGAGTATATCTGGACTTTTACAATTGAATCATATTTTCTCTTTACCATCAATTAATTTTCTCATGAGTTACCATCCACCAATTCAATTACTTTTCGCATGCATGGATGTGTCATTAAAACAAAATTTCTTGCTTCTTTTAAAAATGTTATAGAAAATGGAAACTAAAAATATAATTTATTATTATTTTGTCACTAAACCATGAAAAGCTAATAAATTTTGGTTGCGGTCATGGTTCTGAAATTCAGAATCGGATTCTTGACCGTGGAATCAAAATCGGATGAATCAACCGAAATCGAAATAATCAGATCAAAAATTCGAATTTTTTTAACAGAAACTTGTTTTGTAGTAAAAAAGTAGAAAAAAATGATAAAAATATAATTTGTAAAACAAATATGTTAAAATAAAATATTATACACAAATAATTCATTAATTATATAATATAATACAACACTACAAATAGAACACTCTTGATTATCAGCGCACTGCTATACTAGACACATTCATTCCTTACAAATTTCTCATAGAGTTAAATATCTTGTCTCACTCTCCAGCTGTATGCAACTCTCCTTTGGAAAACTTTAGTCAAATAAAAAAAAAAAGCTTCCTTTCTACTTATATGAGCTCTTTATAATATGATAACTTCGAATTCACATCACCTCAGGTTACCTGACTCAAGCAAATTACAATCGGACGGCCCATTTAATATGGCACAAATCTTAAAACAAATTCCCTACCGTCTCAATAGGCACCGGATTGAGTTTGACCTAGGCAGAATTAATCTGGACCGGCCGTTGCAATTTGCTTGAGTCAGGTACCTGGGAGGATATCTGTCCGATAACTTCGACATATTTTGCTGACGAAGAGCTTATATAATATGCAGTTTCTACCTGAGTGTATATGCTGTTATATTCACAACATGGGTGCAAGCATTTGTACATTATAAAAAATTATAAATTACTACCATGCTAAGTATTTACAAAAACACTCGGCACTTCAAATAAGATGAATCATTCATGCCTTTTGATAATGACAAGCTTCACGTAAAGCTAAAAAGAATTAATTAAGTTGCCTTTTGATAATGACTCGGCCTGACAGGCACTTCTCTTCTTACCAGCAAACAGTTTGCCGGTTGATTTTCATGATTTCACTGCCCATGGTACTGACTCGGGTGAAACTCGTCTTGACTCGGTCTAACTCGGCATGATTCGGCCTAAAAATTAGATAACTTGGCCTAGTTAAACACTGTTCACTTAAATTTTGCTGAAAAAATCGCATGGGTGCGAGACTCAGGTGAAACTTGGACTGGACCCGACCGATACCAGGTTGACTTGGCCGAGTTGACTCGGAATCGGCCGAGTTTCCAAACCATGGTGGCCATATGTCTATACTAAAAATTAATGTCAAAATGAATAAAACAAGACCATGCATTCGTTATCAGATCATGAAGGAGAGAGGTCTTAACTTTGTTCTAACCCTAGTACTAAATGTCAGGCATGTGAATGAGGAGTACACCAAATACATGGTTCCATTAGTGGATCAGCTTTTAGAGTATCTCTCGTTAGGTCTACGATTGGATGCGAATGTTTTGAAGGAAGCTTCAGGTGGAGATAACCTTAGATTTCTGCTCAAGATCAACTACTATCCACCATGCCCTTGTCCGGACCTAGCTCTCGGCGTGCCCGCTCACACTGACATGTCGGCAATCACACTCCTGGTACCAAATGAAGTTCAAGGGTTGCAGGTATTTAAAGATGACCATTGGATCAATGCAAGGTACATTCCAAATGCAATTATCGTGCACATTGGCGACCAGATTGAGGTAGAAGTTCAAAATATTAGTTGTTCTTATGATTCTAATTTTCAAAACAATATATACTCATATTTTCTCAGTCGAAAAACTCCTATTTAATTTGGAAAGAGATCTAATTACAGTATATGAATTAATTGCATGTATTGGTAGATTTTAAGCAATGGGAACTACAAGGGCGTGCTGCATCGTAGTACAGTAACGAAAGATGAGACGCGCATATCATGGCCAGTGTTTTGTGAGCCGCCAGAAGATATGGTAGTCGGGCCACTGCCGCAATTTGTCAGCGACGAGATCCCAGCTAAGTACAAGGCCAAAAAGTATAAGGATTATCAGTACTGCAAGCTTAACAAGATTGGTGTAATGCTAAATTGAATTATTGTCTTTATGGGTAATCTGTAGCCTTTGGTAGGCATAGAACATTGGCTACATAGCAGTAGTAGTTCCACTACACGGGCATAAGGTTTCTTAGTAGTTTTGAACTCTTTTTTTTTTTTTTTTTTTGAGAACTTAGCAGAGGCTTAAAATATTTGGACCATTTCTACTGCAGGGCCATGCTAATCTTTATTGTATGCCTTTTTTTTTACTTTTTTAACTGGTACGTACAATATGTGTTCCGTGGTTTGCCAGATTTTAACTTTATTGTCTGACTTTTTAACTTTTTAACTGGTACGTACAATGTGTGTTCAGTGGTTTGCTAGTTTTTAACTTTATTGTACGACTTCATAACTTTTTTAACTGGTACGTACAATATGTGCCCATGTGGTCTTAGATTTGTGCAGTTATTCTTGTATTTCTGGCTAGAATTTAGGCCCAATAAACAGTCTGATGGGCTCAAATTATTGAAACAGTTTAATTTATTTTAAGAGAATAAAACACGAATGATTTGAAATACTATTTTTCTAATTCAAAATCATTGTTTGTTAATAAACATTAATTATTAAAACAGAGATGTAATAGAAAATACATTAATTTTTTAAATATATTTTTACCATTTTTTAATACAAAAAATAAAATAAAACGGACAAAAGTTTTAAAAAAAGAAAAAAATCAGCTAAAGGGAGGAGGGCTGCTGCCCACCCTTTCCTGCCTGACTATGCCCTGTTTGCAAAAGATCATAAAAAAAAAATAATTCTTCTCTAATTCAAAACCATATGGCAATCCTAATCGGGTGCCATATGCTGAGCCTAGAAGAGTATACAGGAAAATGTCAAACCATGGAGGTAGAACAGGAATGAAGAAAACAAAAAGGCTTCTTTGTCGAAACTAATTCTTAAGTACAAGAACATTATTTTTGGTCTGATTGATTTTTGTGTGAAAAATTACATGTACGAAATTCAAAAGCTAATTGTAAGTGTGAAAGACAATTCCTTTCGTATGAAAGATTGCAAATACCAAACCAATCTTGTAGATATTAAATAATAGTTTGATGACTTGCCCTTCAACATTTACTTCAACATTAATTGATGTGTTGTGCAAGGGACCAAGCTATGGTGGTATATATTGCCGGCTTTCTTGCTGGGAGGGATCTATGTATAGCCTAGAGGTGCTTAGCCACCCCATAATTTAAAAAAAAAAATTTAATTATGCATTATTTGCAAATTTAATTATATTCTATATAGTTCAACCTCCTTATAAATTATCATATATGTATTTGTAGTCCAGTGGAAGACTTACTGGATTTAAGTCTTTACCATGCATTATATATTTTAAACTTAGCCCTCCCATCTAAATTTTCTAATTCCCTCCCTAATCCTTGTGCCGAAAATGTCAACAACAGACTCACAGTTACCTATGACTAACGCCGGCGACAAAAGAGGTTTTTGTATAATGAAGTTAAGAAATGAACTTGAAGTGATAATTAAAAAACAATTTGAGTCCAGTGAATCTCTACCTGTTGTGAGACTTTTTAGTCTGACATTGCTATCATGCGAAAGGAAAAGAAACAGACTTTTTAGTCAGTAAACAATATAGACTTTTCTTTGGTTGAAAATAATTCATGCGATTGCTTTTAATAGTGGAAGACTTGGATTTAAGTCTTTACCATGCATTATATATTTCAAATTTAGCCCCGCTATCTAAATTTTCTAATTCCGTTCCTAATTCTTGTGCCGAAAATGTCAACAACAGACCCACAGTTACCTATGACACAATAATAATTTCTCAAAAATGATTTTAACAAGCGACAAGACTATGTTCAATTGTAACTTACCAGTTTCAATATATGAAACGGGCTTTTGCCTTTCTTTAAAAAAAAAAAAAAAAGGACTCTTGCTCAATTCATACAGCGAAGATATATACAAGAATGAAACAAATAGTGACATTTATCTGAGGTTTCGGTAGTACATCAGATGCAAAACCCACGTATTTAGATTATGAAATGTCACATATATAGTAAAAAATGAGAGCCGGAGTTCTTGTTGATAGTAGTTGATATGGTGATCTCATGAATTTTTACAAGTTCTTTTTTGAGAAAGAATCTTTGCAATTACGTTGGCGATCTGTTTTCTGAAGTGGTTTCCACGAATTAGTTAGGACTGAAATAGACTCTTATTCCAAATGAAATTAATGTTACATGAAACGTTACAATTACTCATATCTGAAATATGATTTCCGCCGCAACTACATTGAGTCTCACAACCGAAGCTTCCTGAATACATTTAAAACAACTAGAATCAAACTTGATTTTGCAAAACTGATATCTCATCCGGCCCGGAATTACCTTTTTCAAGAAATAAAAGGACTTGATAGCTACTATCAAGCTTTAAAAAAAAAGAAATAAAAGGACTTGTGGTAACTACTGGCAGCACATGCGCCTGACGTACGTCGTCTAACCTAAACCCACAAAAATAAAAATAAAAATCTTTCAAAAGTGTATTTGTAAGTGATTCGAAAAGATCATGTACCTATAGGGTGTCAATGGCATTATTTTATCTATTTACGCGATCCGTATCTGTACCGTATCCGATAAAACTAGTAGGGGTAAGATTTTTTTTTTAAAGCTTAACGGGTACTGGTACGGGTAAAGATTTCGTTTCGTTATCTAAACGGGTAAGGGTACGGATAAAGTCTATATATTTCGTACCCATTATCCGATCGGGTAATTAATGTGTGTGTGTGTGTGTGTGTGTGTGTGTTAGCATGATCAGAATTTATATTTCAATAAAGTACTATATATTTGTTTAATGAATGTATATGTTTTAATATTTTATTTAATAAATAATAAAAATAATTATTATATTAATATTACTTGTTATTTATCTGCTACCGTTTTGTTATCCGACAACCATAAGGGTAAGAGTAGAGTACGGCTAAGAATAATTTGTAAAGAGTACGGATATGAAAATGATTCCACCTGACCCATACGTTTACACCCCTATGTACGTAGCATCTAAAAAGAATAAATTGGAGGATGATGATTTGACTGAGCCGTGAAAGCTATATATTTTCGGTTTACCTTTTTTTTTTATCATTTCTTTTTCTTTTTTAAGAAATTATGAATACATGCTAAATTGCAAAATTCTATTATTATTTGCATCACAACCAGTGGCGAAGCTAGGATTTAGGTAAAAACCGGATTCGGGTTCGAATAAACTAACGGGTTCGGGTTCGAATACGGATTCAAGACACAATTCAAGAAAATAGCAAGCATTTCAAATATTGTAAAAATAGAAATGGTACCATTGGCACTATGCCGTCAAAATTTTTCATATGCCATGATATATAATTTTCCATATACCATTATGCCATTATCATCAATTAAAATAAACAAGAAATCAATATAATATAAATAAACATAAAAGGTTTCAACTAAGTCAAAAGTTTATAACAAATATTCTTTTACATATCAAAAAATGAGCTTTTAAAGAAATATTCTTATAACAAATATTCTTTTACATACTCTATTAACAAATTTAAAGAAAAAATTAGTGTTACCTTACTAATTGGTCCACATGAGAACAAGAAAATGAGCTTAGTTCTCATTTAAACAATTTAAGTTATTCAAGCAATTTAAACAATTCAAACAATTCAAGCTATTCGAGCAATTCAAGCAATTCTATGTCATTCAAACAATTCAAGCAATTCAAAAAATTTAAATGAGCTATTAAATATATCAAAGATTCAAAGTTCAACCTATAACCTATTCAACCTATTCAAATTTCAAAGTTCAACCTATTCAATCAAAGTACAATTCAACTATGCAAACAATTTAAACGAGCTATTCAATCAAAGATTCAAAGTTCAACCTATAACCTAGAGTGGGAAAAACGTGCCGTGCCGTGTCGTGATCAAGTTAATTTTTCACGTGCCGTGCCGTGACCAAAATGTCAAGGGATGGTCACGCCACGTGAGTCACGCCGTGCCTAAACGTGCCGTGACCATACGTGACTCGCGTGACCATTTAATCATAATTTAGGTTAGTTTATTCAAGATTCAGCACTAAATCAATATCTAATGGTCCTAATTATACGTGACTCGCGTGACTACGTGTCGTGCCGTGCCGTGACTAAATTTTTCACGTGTCGTGCCGTGCGGTGCCAAAGTTTTAAAAGATGAGCACGACACGCGAATGGTCACGGCACGGGACACGCAAGTCACGGCACGTAATTGACACGCGTGCCGTGCCGTTCCGTGACGGAGCCGGCTCCGCCGTGCCATTTTTCCCACTCTACTATAACCTCTTCAACCTATTCAAATTTCAAAGTTCAACCTAATCAATCAAAGTACAATTCAAGCTATTCAAAGAATTCAACCTATTCAATCAAAAATTCAAAGTTCAAAGTTGAAACCTATTCAATTTACCAAACAATAAAAATTATTTGAATAGCCTAACTTCAATTTACAGCCACATGTATATATATATATAGCCTAACTTCTCTCTCTTCCCATCAATCAGCCTATTTTTATCAAACACCTTTTCTCTTCAACAACAAAAATTAATATTTATTTTTTGAAAGTCTAAAACCATGGAGGTGGATACGGTGCAATGCGTAGCATCCGTGAGCAAGGATGCCAACACAATCCCAGCCGAGTTCATCCGATCCGTCAATGAACAACCTGGCGTTACTACATTCCACGGGCCAGGTCCGGAGATACCATTGATCGACCTGGCCAACACAAACCGAGACCAAATCATTGATGAAATTGTTAAAGCAAGTCGGGAATGGGGTATTTTTCAGGTCACGAACCACGGGATTCCTCCCGTGGTGATTCAGGAGTTGCAGAGGGTTGGTAAGAAGTTCTTCGAGTTGCCTCAAAAAGAAAAAGAAAAGGTCGCGATGGTACCCGGGCGACTCGAAGGGTATGGCTCAAAGCTGACGAACAAACAGCAAGGCACCAAGAATTGGGTTGATTTCCTGTTCCATAACATATGGCCGCAGTCGCAGATCAATCACGCCTTCTGGCCGGATAATCCACCCGACTATAGGTTTGATCTCTCTCTGCTATTATCATCGGATCATGTTAATTAGGTACATATATTAATTATTTACTAACATTTAATTAAAGTTCTACATTATTCAGAATTTCGAACATAATTCACACACATAATAGTTAGGGGTGTAAGCAAAATCCGACCGATCGGATCCAAAAATTTAGAATCACATTAATTAGATACAGATAAAAATTTTGACTAACCCGGCAAAAATATATTGAATGCAGATTTTGTGAAAATAGTCGAGCATAACATGACCTGACTGTTCTATATGAATTTCTTAAATAAATTTGTAAATTAATAGTGATTTTATCATAAAATTAATATGCTACCTTGCTGATTTTAATTTTTGAATTATTAGAACCTAGCTAGCTTGTTGTATGATATTTATATTTTTAATTCTAATTTTATTGTTATTTGTGTTTTTACATAAAGTAATATATTTTAATGAGGATATCCGTAAAATCCGAACATCTAAAATAAAATTCCGATTGATTGACTTTTATTTTGTATTGAAAGTGATAGGGCCATGTTCCACAGGCCCTTTTACTTACTGGGCCATGAAAGACTGGGATTCGGACCTTTACAAGGCCAACCCGACGTCATATGAAAAAGCCCAAAAGCTCGTTCAGCCGGGGCCCAATATGCCGGCCCCAAACCAGAGCCTCAATATAGGCCCATGCCAACCGACATACGGGATAGCCGGAAAACGGCTAGCTTAATGCCCAAGTCCCAGAAACAGCTGGTTTAATGCCCACGTCCCAGTAACGGACGACATAACTGCCCACGTTCTCCCATAAACGCCCGAGATGGCAGTTATGGCTAGACTATATAAGGCAGTGATTCCCATGAAACAGGGGACGTAATTTTCAACTAAGAGAGAGATTATACAGGTCAGAGTCCGAATCTCTCACAATCCACCCCGAGTTTCTAACTCGACCCACACCTCGGCCTGCCATCCCTTGGCAGGACGAATCCAGTTTAGCCTAAAACTTTCATACGGCCTCATCTCCCGAGATAGAGCGTATCAGAAAGAAATACGGATTAACAATATTATAAATCAATAAAAAAAAAAACATGCACGATATAGACTAACTCAAGCCATTTAAATACTTGGTACGAGCTGGGGTAAAACGAGCCCACAGCACCATTATTAAATACTTGGTGCTATTTTTGCTTATTAGACTTTAGAGTCACGTGCTTTGTAAGTACAATTATTAAATACTTGGTACTGTTTTTCTAATATGTGGTTTAAATTAACTTTGTAAGTACAATTATTAATTAAATGTGGATAAGATTCATATTTTTTTTCAAAATAGAATCACAGGTTTAGCGCAGTGGCGCTAGGAATGTCAATGGGTAGTTGGGTACGAAATGGCTCGCATGGAAGCATTTTCAAACCCTTGACCGTTATGTTAACAAAAAAAACTCTACCCGTCCCTCTACCCAATAAGCTAAACAAAACAAAAAAGATCTTACCCATACTCATCATTTTATCGAATACGGTACGGATCGAGTAAATGATAAAAAATGTGCCATCAAATAGATATATATGAGTCAAATAGAATACGGTACTCATCATTTTATCTCACAATCCACCCCGAGTTCCTAACTCGACCCACACCTCGGCCTGCCATCCCTTGGCAGGACGAATCCAGTTTAGCCCAAAACTTCCATACGGCCTCATCTCCCGAGATAGGGTGTATCAACCACCGTGGGGCCACGCTTAACTTAAACACAGAACTAGATGGCTCGTCCAACCACATCAACTCCACTCCCACCAGGGGTGACGATTCCGCCCGGAGTAACAATCACACCACCTCCAGTTGTAACATCACCTACAGCAAATCCTTCCCACAGTCAATTCCCGGGGGAGAGGCCTAGCAGCTCAATGGTGCGACCCCAGGGTCCTCAACCTGCTCAACCTCGCCCCGACGTTACTCGACCCTCATTCACTGAAGGGAACACAACCAGGCCACTCTATGCCGAACACAATCAGATGGCCGGTACCTATCACAATCAGGTAACTGGTGCTTATCAGATACCCTACATACCGTATTACCCTCAGCAAACGCCGCTGTATCACTACGGCGCGACTCCTTACACACCTTACACTCCCACGGGTCCCCAGTATCCCTATGTCACGCCACCTGGGCAATGGGGCCCCGGAGGCGCTCACGGGACGTATCCCATGACAGGTCCAACACCATATTCCCAGCAAGTACCACTGCGACCTGTCCACCGGACTGTACCACCCGCCGCAGCTGTACCGCGACCTTTGTCTGCAAACCGTGTCCACAGCCGGCCGGCAAATGTTTCGCCAAGAAATCTGGAACGAGAGTTCGCACAGGTCCGAACAGGCAATGAGACGGACACCCCCTCACTACCCGACCAACAGGTCCAGTCCGAACGCAGGGACCAAAATGCTCTGCCAACCGGGGTATACCCCGATGTAGGACGACGCCCGGAAGGTCAGGATGAGAATAGGGGGCCCCATCCCGCGGAAGGACCACATGCCGAAGGTCCCCGAGCCCTCCTTAACAACGAGCGAGAATCAGCTAACCACGGCAGAGAGACCAATCTCGCTCCCGTAGAGAGCGCGAACGAAGCCCACCCCGAGGTCGGGATAAATCTCGCCGCGATGACCGAAGAAGGAACCGGCGATCACCTACCCCAACCCGAGGCATCAACATGGCCCAAGTTGAAGAGCTGATCCAAACCAGACTCGCGGCCAAACTAGCCGAACTCGAATCCCAGAAGGCAGGCACTTACTCTCGGCCTATGGGAATCGAGGATGGCCCTCTGTCCAGAGACATCTACCGTCAGTCAATGACGGACTTCAAATACCCAACAACCCTTCCCAGCTTCCGGGGTAGCGGCGATACACAGGATCCACACAACTTCGTGTACGGGTTCCTTGAGCGACTCCGCCTTCTTGGAGCCACCGATGCCATCATGTGCCGAGTTTTCACCACTTGCTTAACTGGAGAAGCATGGGACTGGTACATGACGCTGCCTCGGAGGTCCATCAACAAATTCGAAGACTTCGCGAAACTGTTCTTGGAGAGGTACACAATCATAAAACCACCGCAAGCCACGTGTGAGATGCTCCTGGATATCGTCCAAGGACAACGTGAAAGGACAGGCGCATTCGTCAACCGTTTCATACAGGCATCTCGGCGAATTCAGAACCTCAATGAAGAATTCGCCCTAGCCGCCATCAAGAAGGGACTCCGCAAAGGAGGTCCAGGAACCTTGCGTTACGAAGCCCACATGAAGAAGATGACCACTCTCAGAGAATTCGTAACCTTTGCGGAAGGTTACATCCGTGCCGAGGACGACAACGGGAGTCCCACGAGGCCTAGATCTCGATCTCCCCGCCGCCAAACTAACAGACAGCCAGCTCCGGACAGGTTTCGCCACCAAAAGGAACCTCGGAGAAACCAACCCATCCGATCAACCGAGCAAGAACACAAATCTGGCACTGAGGGATATCGACAACACTTCGTGAGATACGCACCTCTCACCAAGAAACGGCACGAGATGTACAACATTGTAGAGGAGATGTTCGACCTTCCCCCGCCATTACCTGAAAGCATTTTCACAGTACAAGATAATTCCCAGAAGTGTGAGTACCACGGATTCAATGGGCACTCCACCGCATATTGTCTTCAACTCAAAGACATCCTGGAGAGACTTGCCCGAGAAGGTAAGCTGATCGAGTTCATCAACCCCGACTTCTTCAGAAAATTCTCCAGGAAATACAACGGCAAAGGTAAGATTTTCAAGAAACCCATTCCTTACAGACAGGACTATACTGGACCTCGAGTTGGGGAAGCCGGTCCCCAAACCCGGGATGATCCCGAGAATAGACGCCCAGAGAGGCAGAACAGTCCTGTCATCAATGTGATTAGTGGAGGCCATCGCGGGACCATCCGAAGAATCTCACCTCGCGACAATCGAAAACCATACCCCACTATTCTACAGGTCGAAACCGACAAAAAACGGCCCCGACCTGAAGAGGCAATATCCTTTTCAGAGAAGGACCTAGGCGAGATTTCTAGCCCGCACGATGATCCCGTAGTGCTGAACCTCAAGATTAACACACACCGGGTTAAGAGGGTATTAGTTGATACGGGAAGCTCAGCAGACATCCTGTACTTGTCGGCCTTCACGCAAATAGGCCTCAACACTCGCGCCCTCCAACAACACATTTCACCCTTGATAGGTTTCACGGGTGATACCCTTCAACCTCGGGGAATGATGCCGCTCAAGGTGACATTCGGCACATTTCCTCGAACAGTGGAAGTCATGGTGGACTTCCTCATCGTCAATGCTCCTTCTGCATACAATGCGATCCTGGGAAGAGCAACCTTGAACAAAATAGGCGCGGTTATTTCCCCTTCACACCTAAAAATCAAGTTCCACACTGATAACGGGATAGGAGAAGAAAGTGGCCAGCAACAGGTGGCACGCGAATGCTACATGACGTCTGTTCAAGGTCAAGGAGGCTCTGTCCACCAGGTCGACCAATCCGACGCCAAAACAAACCAACAGCGGTTGCGTTCAAGTACTGACTTTTTACCTCCAAACACCGACCTGGCACTAGATCCAGTGGATAAAGCCGAGGCAAAAACTTCCCTTGAACCCGCTGACGAAGTCGAACAACTCGATTTGGGCGAAGGCAGAACGCTCAACACCGGAAAGGCAGTCCAGGGAGAAGCGAAGGACGAACTCATCAAGTTTCTCCGAGAAAATCAGTCCGTTTTTGCCTGGACAGCCACCGACATGCCAGGGATTCCGAGGTCAATAGCGGAACACATACTGCATATCAAATCGGGTTCAAAACCGGTTAGGCAACGAAAACGTAACATGGGGGAAGAACGGCAGCAGGCCGTAAAGCGTGAAGTCCAGAAGCTACTTGACGCTGGTTTCATCAGAAATGTCGAGTGTCCAGAATGGACAGCCAACCCCGTGCTTGTCAAGAAGTCCAACGGTGACTGGCGTATGTGTATCGATTACACTGATCTCAATAAGGCATGCCCCATGGATCCGTTCCCCTTGCCCAAAATCGACCAACTGGTCGACTCCACCTCGGGACATGCCTACCTCAGCTTTATGGACGCGTTCTCTGGGTACAATCAAATCCGGATGAATCAAGACGACGAAGAAAAGACCGCTTTCACCACCAACTCGGGGCTATACTGCTACCGAGTCATGCCTTTCGGGTTGCGCAACGCCGGAGCCACTTTCCAGCGCATGGTTAACACTGTATTTCACGACCAGATCGGACGAAATGTAGAGGCATACGTAGATGACCTGCTCGTCAAGAGCATGTCTGACCTTGACCATGTCCGAGATCTTCGAGAAACCTTTGCGACACTAAATTCAGCCAGCATGAAACTTAACCCGAAGAAGAGTTTCTTCGGTTTAACCGGCGGAAAATTCCTTGGCTTCATGGTTTCTATGCGAGGCATCGAGATCCATCCTTCGAAATCACAAGCCATCCTCGATATGAAACCACCGAGGAACCTCAAAGAGTTACAATCCCTCACAGGCAAGTTGGCCGCCCTCAACAGGTTTATCGCGAGATCCGGGGACGTCTGTTTCCCCTTCTTCAAAGCCATGCGTAAGTCAGCCAAATTCGAATGGACAGAGGAGTGTGCCACGGCCTTCGAGAAAGTCAAAGCTTACCTCGCTAATCCACCATGTCTTAGCAGGCCGACCGCGGGCGATATCCTGGTGTTGTACTTGGCAACAACGGGTCATGCGGTAAGTGCTGCCCTTGTTCGGGAAGAGGGACGAGATCAGAAGCCGATTTATTTCGTCTCTCATGTGCTTCGGGATGCCGAAACTAGGTATTCCCAGATCGAAAAAGCAGCATATGCTCTCGTCATAGCCGCAAGGAAGCTGAGACCTTACTTCCAGTCGCACTCCATAAAGGTTTACACCGGGATCCCACTCAAGAAGGCGTTCGCGAATTTCGACTCATCCGGGCGATTGTTAGCATGGGCGCTCGAATTGTCCGAGTTCGATATTTCTTTCCACCCCCAAAATGCTCTGAAATCTCAGATATTCGCCGACTTCATCGCCGAGTATTCCGGAGTTCCTCCCGAGTCTGAGGGACGTTGGACAATCCATGTCGATGGAGGTTCTTCATTACAAGGGGCTGGAGCCGGGGTATCCCTCACTGGTCCACACGGGGAAACCCTGAATTATGCTCTCCATTTTCAATTCCCGGTGACAAATAACACCGCGGAATACGAAGCCATGATAGCAGGTCTTAAGCTAGCTAAAGAATTGGGCGCCCGTGAAGTTCATCTTCGTAGTGATTCTGAGTTAGCGGTCAAGCAGATAAACGATGAATGCCGAGTCATGGACGAGAAGTTGCGCAAGTATCGACAGCAGTTCCACCTGCTCAAAAGTCATTTCAACGAGGTTGATATCCAACATGTTTCGCGCAACAAAAACTGCCAAGCTGATGCTTTGTCAAAACTTGGCGCCGCAGGCAACCTTGACAAAGACCGGCCCGTGATTGTTATGGATATTCCGGAATCCAGCATCAACCTTGAGACAGTAGCCGTACTCGCCATCGGTGAACCCGGTGAGTCCTGGTTCACCCCGATGTGGAATTTCCTTAACACCGGGGTTCTCCCCACTGATCAATTGGAAGCCAGACGATTGAAAAGGATCGCACCGATGTACTCTATATTCAACAACCACCTCTACAAACGGGGGTACGTGCGACCTTGGCTCAAGTGTCTCAATGAGGAGACAGCCTCGAAAATGCTATCTGAGGTACATGAAGGCGTCTGCGGCAGCCATCAAGGAGCGAAAACTCTTGCCAAACGAATCCTCAGAGCCGGCTTTTACTGGCCAACCATGCAACATGACGCGGCTAACCTAGTCCGGAAATGCGAGCGATGTCAATACCACAGCAAATTGAGCAACATCCCGGCTTACGATCAGATATCCATCTCGGGAGCCTGGCCTTTTGACCTATGGGGGATAGATATAGTCGGGCCATTTCCCAAAGCTGTGGGACAGCGCCGTTGGATTATCGTAGCCGTTGAATATTTTACTAAATGGGTCGAAGCTGAAGCGTTATCAACTATCACTGCCGCAGCGGCAGAGAAGTTCATCTGGCGGAACATCGTTTGTCGTTTTGGCATACCGCATGCCCTCATCTCGGACAATGGAACACAGTTCAACGCAGCACGCACTATGACGTTCCTCTCTAACCTAGGCATTCAGAACAACTTTACCTCGGTCAGCCACCCTGCTAGCAATGGTTTAGCAGAAGTCACAAACCGTACCATTCTGGATGGCCTCAAGAAGAAAGTTGCCGAGAACAGAAAGAATTGGCCCGACATACTTGATGGAATTCTGTGGGCCTACCGCACTACACCTCGAGAAGCCACACAGCAAACCCCGTACTCTCTGGTGTTCGGAATGGAAGCAGTCACTCCAATGGAAATGATGGAACCATCTCTCCGTACTTTGACATATTCCACCGATAACAACCGCGATGCCCGCGCCGCAGAACTCGACCTCATCACAGAAGGTCGGGAGAAAGCCCGCATCCGCACCATGGAGTATCAACGCAGGGTTAAACGCGCGTTTGACAAACACGTGGTACCTCGGGAATTCCAGCCAGGCGACCTAGTACTTAAGACCGTGGAAGCGACCGGCAAGCATGTCAGCAAACTTGCCCCTCAATGGGAAGGTCCCTTTAAGGTCATTCGCCCACGAGGTAAAGGCGCTTACGAATTGGAAGACCCGAGTGGTTTCATACTCACTCGCCCGTGGAACACTTGCCACTTAAGGAAGTTTTACACTTGATGAATATCATTTTCGTTTATGTTTTCAATAGATTCGATGCGCTCAGGGCGAGATAAGCCTTTGTTTTTCGTTTTCTGTTCCATGTATTCACTTAGACCAAGATGCAAATTTTTTGTATGGTTCTAAGCTTTTATCAATATATATGATGTTACCTATGAGTGTGTTTCATTTATTGGGTCCGAGATACATGAACGAAAGCCATTTATGACAACGAAATTCGTCTCGGGTAATACCCCCGAGATACACAACAAATTAATATAGTTCTAAGGGACGACGACTGTTTTACCAGTAATATGAATTTTATTATGTCGAGAACATTTATCGAAAACCCCTCGGGGTAACTCATACGTTCACGCAACATACCTGTCCCCCCACATTGACCATTTTTGTCCAAAAATAAAGAAAAATAAAAGGGGGGCAAGGATATACAATCAAGCACATTTTGCTTGTTCACAAAGAAGCATGCAACCGAGATAAAATTGACAGAAAAGAAATCGAGATCGGGCAAAGAAACATGCGATTAAAAGAAAACAAGTACATTTAAATTGTTCTGTTAAACCCCCACATCCCGGGGGTATCAAATGTCATATTACATCTCAAATCTGTTAAACCCCCACATCTCGGGGTATAAACAAAACAGTACATTACAACATAATTCTGTTAACCCCCACATCTCGGGGGTGTTAATAAAACAACAATCTTCAAACTCCCACATGTCGAATGTACTGCTTGCCATCATCCTTCCTACAAACAAAACAAAAGGAATAAGATTAAGCGTGAAAGCAACATCTCGGCAATCACGATATTAGAAATTTTTTACTTACAGAAGTTGGAGCCCTATCCGACTCAAGAACGTTAGCTCCACCATCACAAGGAAAGATGGAAGCATCCTCCGAATCCTTTCCATCACCTTGTAGAGCAACAGGGTCCACCTCCACATTCACCTCGGTGTCTCTTATGTCGGTTTCCTCTTCGTCACTTTCATCAGAGGAAGTATCGGAAGGAATCCCGTCATCATCTCCTTCAGCCTCATTATCGATAAGCTCGAGATGCTGAGGCCATTTATCTTTCGGCCAAGGATGAACAATTCTCCCACGAGGATGGTTTTCAAGCTCTAACTCCTTCTGGAACGGAGTACCGTCCGGGTTCAATAACACATCCTTTTCTTCGTCCCAACCGTGATCCGAGAGATTTTTTATAACGAGCTTCTCGGGTTCCACTTTCGTAAAACCCATATGCTCGGGTTTGAACGGGTAAATCTTGGCCAATTCACCCATGTAACAATAGACGGTCTCCGTCATCATTTCTTGGCACGCATAGGGGACGGCTTGAGCAAAGGCTGACTGCCCAAAAACTTGCTCAGTGTTTTCTTCTTAGAACCCTCCATCTCGGCCTTTAGTCGGACATTTTCCGATCTCACCTCCTCCACCTCTTTTGCCTGGGCCTCGAGCTTGGAGTTAAGGTCATCGACCTTGTCCCTGTACTCCTTAGCTTTATGCTTATAGCGCTTTGCCTTTTCTTCGTTTTCCTTGCGCTCTTTGTCAGCCCGCAAACCTACCAACCGCACCATCTCGTATTTTGCCGAGGCAACGGCGGCTTCGCCAGTAGCTATCTTCCTTTCCCTTTCCTTTAACTGAGCCAACTTGACAAAATAATCCCTCTCCATGATCGCCTTGTTGATCGCCTCTTGATCAGTTGTGATAGTAAGAGCACTGCGATTTTCAAGCGAATCTTTGAGGAACCCAAAGAAAACCCCGGCATCATGTAGCGACCTTAACACCTGACCGGCGACTTGGTCAGGATGCTCTTCAGCCCACTTCTTTTGGTGAGCGGTTGTGGTTAGCCTGAAGGTCTCCCGAGAAAATGCGGCTTGGACCTCGGGATGCTCTTCCTCATCTTGCATGGTGGAATATCCGGGGAGATACGCCAAAATACTATCAGGGAATCCCTGTGAGATATGGGTCCCCCACACGAATCCGGTATTTCGCCCCTGTTCCGATATACTCGACTTGAGATGTTCGGTGTGCTCCTTCGCGGGATCCCACACGTCACGTGCTGCTTCTTCAATAATTCGTTCCAACTCCTTCTCAGCAGCCTCAACCCGAGATTGGGGTGTTTCCTTCGGGGGAACCCCAGACACCCCTAAGACAGTATCAGACCGAACCTTTTGCCTTTTCAGCTCAGGTTCTTCTGCCTCGACTTCCTTCCCCTTCTCTCGCCTTGTTAAACGCACGGGGGGGTCAGCGGAAACTTCTTTCCTCTTCTGGGAACTCCCGAGCTTGGAGGAACCAGAAGCACTGCCCTTAGCTCCTTTGGTAGTTGCTGCAGTGTTTGTGGTAGACTTCGGGCGAGTTGCTGCAGTTTTAGTAGATCCCGACTTTACGGTCTTAGGACCCTTGGAAAAGAAAGCCGGTGTTTGAGATGTCGCAACCTCTTTTCCTTTCGCGAAGCCGTCCTCCGGGGTATCAAAAACAAGAACAGGACGAGCGGCCTTCCAGGGTAGTGCCATAAACCCGCGTCCTACGACACAAAAACCACACCAGCATTAATAATTTATGTATAATATAGTATGGTTAATGAGCAGATGCAATGCAAAGGCATATCGGGTACGAGTTAAAAACAAAGAAGGACTAACTTGTGAAATATTCATCAAGAATTTCGATAGCCTGTAAATCAACTGATGTCGGAGCAGGAGGAGAATTGGGGACCAAATTTTCCTTTGTTAAAGGCCGCCACTCCTCCCGTATCTGGCGGAAGCAAGGCAATTCCTTGGGATTCGCGAGATATACCCAACCATGGTTCCAATCGTCCACCTTTGACAATTTTTCAAAAAGTGCAACTTTACCACGCTTCCGAATTGCGAGATGGCTCTCGTTGCTATATATAGGAGAAAAATAGTGAAAGAACAACCCCACACTCGGGAAATATGGCTCCAACTCGGGCATATAATCAAATAAATATTTGAAGCTCATGAGATAACACCAAGCAGGTGCGGTTAACTGAGCAGGGGCCACATCGAGATGTCGTAATACCTCACGAACAAACTTAGACACCCTCACTTTGAAACCGCATCTCGGCATTTTCCAATATATGCACATTCCGAGACTCGAGTCATGCACTCTGTCGTTTATACCCGGGGCCGTCAGCTTAAGTGCATGTCGTGGATATTCTTCTCTATCAACTTCATCTACGAGTTCCTCGTAAAATGCGTCAGCATAGGCTTGATATCGAACAACTAGTTTAGGAATAATGCCGGCAGATACTGGAAAATCCGAGTCATCCCTATGTCCATCTCGGGGAGGGACATCTTCCTTGGCTTTTTTCTTCCTGGGCTTCGTAGACCCGCGAGACGTTCCCACTAGGGCAACTACAAGCTCACCCCGAGGTGGATTACCTTCGTTTTCCTCATTCCCGTCACTATATTGTTCCTCCTCAATGTTTTCCGGCATTGCATCGGAATGTGGAGGCAACATGCCATATAGACTCTTGCCCTTACCAGGACGGGGGGGCAAGTGACATAACTGGGATGGTTCCCCCGAAGTAGTGGGCGACGAATCCCGAGATCCTTCTAGTTCCCCGGCCATTTCTAAATTAACGAAGAAACAGGATTGGCTTAGGTAACCGCTATTCTTTATTTCTAAGGTATTACATTTACCGACTTATCAGGGCTAGATCATTAGTCCTAGCCTTGACAACATTACCACGCCTATGTGAACACTACATCATTATTAACCTCGGCAATGATCATACGCAATTACAGATAAAATTAATCGATATATGGTCGACTACCGAGATGATAAAAAAATTATTACCTTATATTGAAGTTCGCAACTCGATCTTCGTCCAATGTCTTTCCTGAAGTTATCTAAAAAGCTCTCAACTCTCTCTGCTAACACCGAGATTATATTCGCTCTTTAACTCCGAGGTTGAGTTGCTGAAGATAAACGATAATGAAAGGCTGGGTCGGGGTGGGGTATATATAAGGGTCTCTATTTTCCCGCTCAATACTCGCGCGAATTTCGAAAAGGAGCCACGAAGCGTCGCGTTTCATCATGACGACGCCTCGATTCTCGCGCCGCATCAAGGGAATCGGGCTCCTGCTGAGTTGACACGTGCCAGGTGTCATGCGGGGATTGCGCCATAATCCCGTACCTCTGACTGATTTGACGGCTGATTTGATGGCTGATGACGGTTAACGGAAGACGAGGCGTCGAAGTAATTAATGCCGACATACTATATATACTACCTCCGTCTCCCTTTAACGGGACATCCAGTGATCCCAAATATACCTTCCAACTCGGACAAAAATAATATGGCAACTAACAAAAATTTGAAGGACGAGGTTAAGGAGGAGAAGGAACACATTCCGTCACCACACCCATCTCCCCAACATCGGAACCCCGCGATCAACATCGAGCAACCCCCAATCAACCCGAGGGAAGACGAGGACAACCCATTAGCATGGGATAGATGTGCCATTTGCCGATCCAGAGGGCACTATCGGCACATGTTCCATTGTGACGGATGCGAAGAAGCCTTTCACCCCGGGTGTCTGGCCCGCAGGTCACCTCGGAACCATGGTGATCCCCGCTTCACATCCTTCACCTGCAGGAGATGCCTGGATCAAGAACGTCGGGCCAAGCGCTCCCGCCATGAATAGCCTTAGCTATATATAGAATATCGTGGGAATAGCCCGCCTTTTGTTAGATGTTAAATTTTCAAATTTATCCATATGTTTATGTTGTGACATTCAGCCGAGATCTTTATCTCGTGTTGTTTTGATTAATATATATATATTTCGCATAAGCATTTCATTCCTGCTTAAATACCGTCTAACATGAGTCAGTTTGACTATCTCGAAAAAAAAACGCCGAAAGCTTGTCATGTCGTATAACTTACACAACGCCCAATGACATTTATGGCTAGTAGCTGGCGGCTACCTATTTAGGCAATATGGCCCACATTATTTATGGCAATATCTCCTCTAACGACTATAAATACCAGAATCACCATACGGTAAAAGGGACATTTTTTACTCTGCACTTTTTACCATTCTCTAAAAACTCCGAGATGCCTTACAAGAGAGTTGTTTCCAAAAACAAAACACCCCTTGATCGTGGCCATAGTGGCGATGTCCAACCATCAAGGCACGGCCACAATATACCTCCCCTTAATCCTCGACATTCTCGGGACACAATACGGGCCCTATCTCGGCCTGAGAGATGGACCCTCCTCCAACATTTTCCCGAGAAAGATTTGGATTGGATGCTTGCGAATGAGGACCTCCAAATCGGCGACCTTATTGACCTCACCCTTGCTAACGCACCCTCGTTCACCAAGGAGGACGAGAACGATATTTATAAATTCGATCTCGAGCCCAAGTTGCGTAGGTGCATCATCTGCCGTAACAAAGAAGCCAAGCACGAGATGGTGAAATGTCGGGGGTGTAATGAGTGGAGCTGCTTCACCCATTACGACATCCAAGGTCGGTCGGACCCCCGTCGTCGGTTTTGGAAATGTCCTGGGTGTTTATCACGCAATACCGGAGGTCCAACATTATACACCGCCACCGAACACGAGCTCATATCGGATAACCTCTTTGAGGATACCGACAATGAGACGGTGTAAGTGTGATTTTCAACTTAGAGAAACGATATCACACCCGTCTTTTTGCTGAGCATGAACAACGTGGTGCTTGAAAGGCGTGACATGACAGAAGTAGAAACATACTTCCTGGCACTGCGTTAAATCATGTCATGTTTAGTCTAATTAGGCGTTGTATGATTTCGATATTTTACTCGATCGAGGCGTTGTATGATTTCGATGTTTTCTTATATATTTTTATGCTTGTTCTACTATTACGATATCAATGATTACTTATCATTTCTAAGATTCACTTCTTTTACTGATCTTTGACTAACTCGGAAACCATGTCGCTTGTAAAAAAAAAAAATGGCAAGTACATTAACACATTAATTGTTAGGTTTGACGCAAGACATGTACCCGACATATGCTACATCCGAGTTATTACAGTTGACTAATACACTAACGTCGGTAATAAAAATCCTCGACACTAAATACGCTTAGTTGTCTCAGGTTACTCACTGTGATAACACATTTACTTTGGGTTACTTGTCCGGAGTAATTGAACGACATGGTTTGAACCCGGATAGTACATCACTAACACATAGATAACATTTAATAAAGTATGTTTTACGAGTTATCCACCCTCAAGTCGAAAGCATCTCGCTGATGCCTTCCGACTTCGGGGGCTAATGATAGGGCCATGTTCCACAGGCCCTTTTACTTACTGGGCCATGAAAGACTGGGATTCGGACCTTTACAAGGCCAACCCGACGTCATATGAAAAAGCCCAAAAGCTCGTTAAGCCGGGGCCCAATATGCCGGCCCCAAACCAGAGCCTCAATATAGGCCCATGCCAACCGACATACGGGATAGCCGGAAAACGGCTAGCTTAATGCCCAAGTCCCAGAAACGGCTGGTTTAATGCCCACGTCCCAGTAACGGACGACATAACTGCCCACGTTCTCCCATAAACGCCCGAGATGGCAGTTATGGCTAGACTATATAAGGCAGTGATTCCCATGAAACAGGGGACGCAATTTTCAACTAAGAGAGAGATCATACAGGTCAGAGTCCGAATCTCTCACAATCCACTCCGAGTTCCTAACTCGACCCACACCTCGGCCTGCCATCCCTTGGCAGGACGAATCCAGTTTAGCCTAAAACTTCCATACGGCCTCATCTCCTGAGATAGGGCGTATTAGAAAGAAATACGGATTAACAATATTATAAATCAATAAAAAAAAAAACATGCACGATATAGACTAACTCAAGCCATTTAAATACTTGGTACGAGCTGGGGTAAAACGAGCCCACAGCACCATTATTAAATACTTGGTGCTATTTTTGCTTATTAGACTTTAGAGTCACGTGCTTTGTAAGTACAATTATTAAATACTTGGTACTGTTTTTCTAATATGTGGTTTAAATTAACTTTGTAAGTACAATTATTAATTAAATGTGGATAAGATTCATATTTTTTTTCAAAATAGAATCACAGGTTTAGCGCAGTGGCGCTAGGAATGTCAATGGGTAGTTGGGTACGAAATGGCTCGCATGGAAGCATTTTCAAACCCTTGACCGTTATGTTAACAAAAAAAACTCTACCCGTCCCTCTACCCAATAAGCTAAACAAAACAAAAAAGATCTTACCCATACTCATCATTTTATCGAATACGGTACGGATCGAGTAAATGATAAAAAATGTGCCATCAAATAGATATATATGAGTCAAGAATAAAACTATATATATCATATCATATATTCATCATCTCCATATAAATATATTTTTATATATATAATTTTATAAATTATATTTTTATTATCACCGTATATATAACGGATAGGAAATAGTCTTTATCTGTACCTTACCTGTTATGTTAATAAAAAAAACTTTATTCTTATTCTTAATTATCCGGGTCCGATAAATTAAACGAAAAAAAAACTATTACATATATCCATGTAATTAAATACAGTACGGGTTAAGTAAATGAATAAAAAGATGCTATTAACACTCCTAAGTGACGCAAACTCTATCTCTTCACGTTGAGACGCTTGTTCAATATGTCCTTTTAATAAAAAATTAAAAAAAAAATGGTTTCGTGCTTATTAATTGTGCCAACAGATTAAAATGGGAAATTTTTTATTGGTAGTAATTAATAGAAAAGAATATAGACAAACAGTAAGAGTACAGTAATTTTTATATTGGTAGTAAGATCGGTAGGAATTCTACCGATCTTAACTTTTTTTTAATCTGATGTATAGATGGAGAGAATTCTTATATTTGATTTCTAGTAAAATATGAAAAGTTTTTCAAAAAATAGATGGAATGTTTTGATATATCTAAATTTTAAGGTACTTTATCTATTTTTGTAAAAAAAAATATTTTACTAGAAAAAATTAAAAGGAAAAAAGAAAAAAATTGGTTTAGATCGGTAAAATTCTTACCGATCTAAATATTTTTTATTTTTAAGATCGGTAAAATTGCTACCGATCTTACTACCAATATAAATATTACTGTACTCTTACTGTTTGTCTATATTATTTTCTATTAATTACTGCCAATAAAAAATTTCCTTAAAATGCATACCTCATGAAATATGAAAAAAGTGAACATAAAATTTGGCAGTATTTGGTAGCCAGCATTAGCATAGAAATTGGTTGATAACAATGAACCCGTGCGCCTTGAAAAGTACTACGGATACTTGCAAACAGGGGCGGATCCATAAAGGCCCAGGGGTAGGCAAGTGCCTACCCCTGGATTTGAAAAAAAACCATTGGTCCAGTGCAATTTTTCTCTGGTGCCTACCCCTGATTAAGAATTGTGCCTACCCCTGGGCCCAAAAAAAAATAACAAGGCCCATGCTCTATTCTATTCCTGCTGGTCTGCTGTTGCGCTGGAATTTTTGTCGCTGCTCCACTTGGCAGTAGATTGGGACGGGCTTGGATTTGGTCTGGTGCAAACCAACTTTATGTATTTTATGCAATCTTCTTCTGACGGGACATTTAATAAAAAACGAGTTCGTTCCTCTATTCTACTGGCTACTGAATTTTTTTTACTGCTCCACTTCGCTGAATTTTTGATCCAGTACAAACTCTAGAGATGACTGACATTCATCATTTTTTTTTTCTCGTAGACCTCAAAGTATCTCGTTCCTTTTATACACTGTTTGATGAATTGATTATATGTATATTATTGTAACGAATTACTATTATGGTTGAATCTTCTTTTTATTCTTTTGGCTTTTACATGTTTTATCATGTTGATTGTTTTTAATCTAGCATCCGATAAATTAATGGGTTTGAACCCGTTTAACTATTAGAATCCGATTAGTGCCCTACCCTGATGGAAATCCTGGGTCCGCCCCTGCTTGCAAACTAGGCATATGATTTATCAAGTTGTCGTAGTTTGGCAATTTTATGATGTGTGACCATTAATTAATTAAATATGTAGTTAAAGCGGACAAAGACTGTTTGACATACAACATCGCTAGTTCGATACAATGATATAACCGCATGCTAACTTTAATATTTTGGTGTCTCATTCAATAAAACATGGTCCAGATCAGTACTCTAATTAACAGCACGTGAAATATTTAAGAAATTCCCAAATTTTTCTATTTTATTAATTTTTATTCTAGTTTACGGCAAAGTAATAATTAATCATGGAAAGGGGATGGTGCACTTTAGTCAATTATAGGTCCTTTGGTCCATCATGGAAAGGGGAGGTGCATATCGAAAGGGGATGATCGCATTTGTACATTATAAAAAATTATAAATTATTACCGTGCTAAGTATTTACAAAAACACTCGGCACTTCAAATAAGATGAATCATTCATGCCTTTTGATAATGACAAGCTTCATGTAAAGCTAAAAAGAATTAATTAAGGTGCCTTTTGATAATGACTCGGCCTAACAGGCACTTCTCTTCTTACCAGCAAACAGTTTGCCGGTTGATTTTCATGATTTCACTGCCCATGGTACTGACTCGGCCTGACTCGGATGAAACTCGTCTTGACTCGGTCTAACTCGGCATGACTCGGCCTGAAAATTGGATAACTCGGCCTAGTCAAACACTGTTCAACCGAATTTTGCTGAAAAAATCGCATAGGTGCGAGACTCAAGTGAAACTCGGACTGAACCCGACCGATACCAGGTTGACTTGGCCGAGTTGACTCGGAATCGGCCGAGTTTCCAAACCATGGTTGCCGTATATCTATACTAAAAATTAATGTCAAAATGAATAAAACAAGACCATGCATTCGATGTCAGATCATGAAGGAGAGAGGTCTTAACTTTGTTCTAACCCTAGTACTAAATGTCAGGCATGTGAATGAGGAGTATACCAAATACTTGGTTCCATTGGTGGATCAGCTTTTAGAGTATCTCTCGTTAGGTTTACGATTGGATGCGAATGTTTTGAAGGAAGCTTCAGGTGGAGATAACCTTAGATTTCTGCTCAAGATCAACTACTATCCACCATGCCCCTGTCCGGACCTAGCTCTCGGCGTGCCCGCTCACACTGACATGTCGGCAATCACACTCCTGGTACCAAATGAAGTTCAAGGTTTGCAGGTATTTAAAGATGACCATTGGATCAATGCAAGGTACATTCCAAATGCAATTATCGTGCACATTGGCGACCAGATTGAGGTAGAAGTTCAAAATATTAATTGTTCTTATGATTCTAATTTTCAAAACAATATATACTCATATTTTATCAGTCGAAAAACTCCTATTTAATTAGGAAAGAGATCTAATTATATACAGTATATGAACTAATTGTATTGGTAGATTTTAAGCAATGGGAACTACAAGGGCGTGCTGCATCGTACTACAGTAACGAAAGATGAGACACGCATATCATGGCCAGTGTTTTGTCAGCCGCCAGAAGATATGGTAGTCGGGCCACTGCCGCAATTTGTCAGCGACGAGATCCCAGCTAAGTACAAGGCCAAAAAGTATAAGGATTATCAGTACTGCAAGCTTAACAAGATTCCCCAGTAATCTTTCAAGGGCCAATTATTAATTGTTGGTGCAATGCTAAATTGAATTATTGTCTTTATGGATAATCTGTAGCCTTTGGTAGGCATAGAACATTGGCTACATAGTAGTAGTAGTTCCACTACACGGGCATAAGGTTTCTTAGTAGTCTTGAACTTTTTTTTTTTTTTTTGAGAACTTAGCAGAGGCTTAAAATATTTGGACCATTTCTACTGCAGGGCCATGCTAATCTTTATTGTATGCCTTTTTTTAACTTTTTTACCTGGTACGTATATGTTAAATAAAGAAATAAAAGTTAAATCTAAACAAATTGAAGTCCCTGAAAGATAAAACATGAAAGCCAAAATTCCAAAGTCAAAGCGGTAAGTCTCTGATCCGGCTCCACCTCGTATTAGAATCTGCCAGTACCAGTCGATACAATCATATCTTCCTGTCAGCGTACCAGTTTTCTTCGTACCAGTCCATCAGTTTTCCTGTTCCCTGATCCGGCTCTGATTCGGCTCCAGGTAGTACCAGAATCTTTCCATACCAGTCCGGTACGATCATACCTACCTGTCGGCGTACCAATATCTCTGTACCAGTCCATCCATTTTCCTATTCCCTGACCAACCGCACTCACCATCCCATCCAGAGAGTAATCAATGTATGAAAAGAGGTTGAGATTTCCATTAAGGGCTGACTTCTCATTCAATAAAACTTGATCTGTTCTTCGATTCTCATTTTAAGTTGTTTCGTTTATTTTGTCGAAGCAGCGTTACACGTATCTCCAGTGCAGTGTATCCGCATCCTCTCTATTATCGTACCGTTTGAGTTAATTTTCGGACCGTTCAATTAGAATTCGGTTCAATCCGGCCCACGCTTATAACGCACGGGGCCCTTTAACTCAAGAGGATACAAATTCCAGTGCAGTACTGCTTAATACTTTGTTAGTTACTTTGGGAGGAGGTCGCATATATGTGTATGATTATGACTCGAAATAGGTCACTGGTACTCTGGTAGCATATATTATTGCCACATTCCTTTGCCTCTTTCTCATCCACTAATTTCTCTTTCTACTTTTGTGAAATTTATTGTACACTGCAATGTTTATTTTTTAAAAGATATTTGTTGTGCTGTGTTATGCCTGTGTATGGACCATCAGAGCCGAGCGTTTGTTTTTTTCCCCTCTTATACCTTATCAAAAAGTGCAACGATAAGACCGTCAAGTTGTTTGGAGATGATTTACTAATGTCAACATGACACTTGTATTGTTAAAAAAAAAATACTTCTAACGTATATTCAGCTTAATGGTATATTAATTTGACAACTTCATTCAAATTAAAAAAAAATTAATTGTTTATGTATTTATTATTATTTAATAAGTACATTTGTTACATTTAAGCTATTTTAAAAATATTAAGTTTTTAATTAAATAATTTAAATTATTAATGACTTTTTGATGGATCTTTTAATTTGACCATCTTTTCTCAAAATATTAAGCTTGTACCGATTTTAATGTGACTCCTGATATATTAAATAGGTCCGGATTTTTTACGACTCGTTTCGAACTTCATTGTATCCAATATAGTATCGTAACGCACTTAGGTCATGTTTGATTGTGAAGTAAAGTTAATAAGAATTAAATTGCTTACTTCATATTACTCTTCATATTTTACATCTTGTTTGGTAGTATAAATCATTGCTTAAATTAATCCATTTAGAGGAGTAAGATGTTTGGAAATGAATATGTGCTTATGAAAGTGAGTCCTACAGGTGAAGTAAGTTAATCCATTTATAGAGGTGGAGTAACTTATTCTGGAGTAACTTATCTCTTACTCCACGACCTTACTCTTATTTTACTTCTTGAGGTCATGTTTGATTGTAGAGTAAGAGGGGCCGATACTGACCCAAACCAGTCTATTGCAGTGGGCTGCATGAGGTGCGAACCCAACAAGTACTTGGACCTTGAGGCCAATGGGCTATATATTTAACTAGACTACGTCCATATATTCCACACCAGTAATTGGATGGGCTGGGTTTGAAATTTACATCTCTAATTATTTAAATTAATTAAAACAGGCCTTAATTTAAGTAGCATAATAATCATATTCAATCGGTATTACAGCATCCTTCAAAGATTTGCAACAGATCCTTGTGAATCTTAAATGCCAGTAGAAAAAATTGCAGCCTTATTATTTTTTCGACATTGAACTGCCGGAGTGATGCCGGAGCTTTTTCAAACCTCTGTTAGGGATCCTAAACTTCACATTTTATGAATTGTCACTAAACACTAACTTAAATTAGTTTTTTGCTATATTGGAGCGTTCCTTTCTTTTATTAGATTTTGTTGTAACTACTTGTTGGCTTCAGTTGTTAGTCCCACAGCTTACTTATTCTGGCCCAAGGTTCAAGAATCATTTTCTTTTCTGGCATATATGAATTTTCGTTAGCAGGCTTAATTTCCGAAACAAGCGGAGCTGAAGTTGTTTTATGTTTTTTTTTTTTATGGTCTGCGGCGATTACCGCGGAACAAACATATTCATAAAAAGTTATATTTACAAAAGTTTTTTAATTTAAATTTAACACTAGCTCAGGCTGTACATCCGGATCCTCGCTTCCTCTGCCACCTTTAACTCAAAAAGATGGCCAGGAGCTGAAGTTGTTGGATGTACAGAATTATAAAAGGGAACAAACCAAAGCTGATACTGGTTTATTAACAGGCTATCTGCCTAGGATTCTGATGCCTAACATGGACCTTGCACTGGTTATCAGATCTTTGGTTCAGTGCATATAATTGCAATTTAAAAGCCTGGTAATAGTCCCATAACATGTTGTAAGTATGTGGATTTTTTAGCGTAGGGTTCAATGGCTCATGTCATTCATGCTTCAATCATGTCTTATATCTTTATTTATGTTTTCAAATTTCAAACTGGCAATCCAAGCTGCTTAACATTATCATATTAAAATGTATTTGGAGACCAAATTTAACATTTTTTTTTGAATTTTTTTATTATTTTTTAGATAGGTACAATATTACTGTTTTTCAAAAGATTCTCGACCATCTAAAAACAATAATTTTGTTCTTATCTAAAAAAAATAGAAGAAGTTTTCCAAAAAGTATAAAATTTAGTCTCCAACACATTTTAATATGGAGATCATATTAAGCGGTTCAGATCGACTGATTGGACTTTAAAAACAAAGATAAGAATACGACACAGGATTGAGACATCAACGACATGAGGGATTTGAACCATGTTTTTTATTTATTTGAAATTTCATGGATGGCTGAAAGAGTTCAGATATGAAAATGCAGAGAAGCGCCTAGTCAGAAACAATTTTATTAAAAAAAAGACAAACCGTTTTCAGAAAAAATGAAGCAGCGCGCCAAATCATCTTATGATCATTAGGTAGCTCATACTATACAGAAACATCAACCAGGGCAAAACCAAAATTCCATGATCTAATCATATTTATCTAATAAAAATAAAACCATAACCTCTGCATTAAACATCCACCCCAATTAGAATCCTACTACACATCTATGCCGCCAGAGAAAAACGGCTGTGCTGTCGCTGCAGTCACCTGTTCAAGTGCTTGCACCTGCCGTTTCAAAAACTTCACGTACTGTATCGCCTCTTCTAACATCGACGCAGTGTCCATCTTCGTCCCTCCCGGCACCATTCTCTGTAGTATCCTGATTCTTTCACTGATCCTCTCTCTCCTCAACCGTGCCGCAACACTCTGTGGCTCGCTCGATATCCTTACATTCCTCCTCCTTTGTGGCCTCACCTCCTCTGGGTCTATACTTATCGGCTGCATCGCCGCGATCCTAAACACCATTTCTCTCATCTCATCTGTTGAAATGACAGATGCCGGAATGGTAGAGGTTGATATGTCGTTAAAAGCTAAGGCCACCGGGGAGGTCGGAGAGCTGAAAAGACCAGGTTCAGTACCTGACTCCATTTGTAGAATTGTGTTGAGGAGGTCAATTTGGTTTTCTTGGCATGTGTCCGGGAAGTGTAGGTATTCCATTTTTAATGAGGCCAGAATTAAATTGCTTTTGAGTGCAGGGATCAGGAAATTTTACATGTGAATATCTATTTATAGCCAGAGAACCAGCATATAACTTGATGTGTACTTAATGACAGAATTTATTGTATCGAATTTTTTTAGATAAAGATTGGGTCCTACTCCGGTTGGATGTGAATATTAACCGATTTGATCTACTACGCAATAGTACATGGATCAGATATGATATGGACTTAGTAATTTATTTTATCCGCCTCGGTTGGCTCAAGATATAACCCAATGCATTTTATTTGATTTGTCAAATTATCTTAATTTTTACCTCTTATCTCCGTGTTTATATTAAACACGTAAATGTCTTGATCTGCCAATGATTGTGATTAAAATAAGAAATTTCGGATTAAATATCAGCCCTCCAATCAAATAGTTTGACTTCTTTTGATTATATGCATCCTTTTATGATTTTCTACGTGTATAAGTTTAAATTTATTTAGGCACGTACTCGCCAGATACAAATTATATCATCTTTCTGATTGGTCCTGATTTCTTGTCATTTTTTAAATGTCAATTAAGAAACTTTTACATTGATTTATAATTGATTGGTCATGTCTTCATTTCTTTATATCTTTTTATATCTTTTAAAAAATATTATTTGTCATTTAATATATCATTTTGTATGAGATTATTGTATGAAAATATATCAAAAAAATAAAAAAATATGTATGTCATTTAATGAAATATGTCATTTAAGGAATGTTATTTACGTGTAGATGTTATTTAACATGTTATTTAAGGAATATTATTTACATGTAGATGTTATTTAATATGTCATTTAAAAAATGTTATTTACGCGTATATATTATTTAATATGTCATTTAGAAATATCCAGAGCAGTGGACTCCATCCCGAACCTACTAAACTAATTAATTAATTGAGATTTTTGTGCATTAATAAATAACAATTGCGGAGTAGGTCTCATATCCATCGAATCTACTTTAGATTCGATGGGCTTCTGGACCGTCCTGATTTCGTGCACTTAAAACGGATCAAATAGTTTTGAAGCTCATCATACTCAAAAGTAGATCTGATGCCTATCAAAGCTACTCCGTTCTCATAACCTTAGTACATGCCAGTGCATTCAATTGAGTAAAGAGTTTAACAGAGCATTTTGGTTTCATACAGAACACGAGCCATATGCAACACTGTTTTTATTCTATAGCTTTTGCACTGCATAAAACCCGAACTGCTCTGTTAAAATCTTTACCCGCATTCTTAACCTAGACATTCGGACCGGTCCAAGTCTTAAGTCATTTCCGGCCTGTAATCTTGACCACAGATAATTATAGAATTTTTGGGGCCATTATGGTCATGTCGGGTTTCAGGTCGTTCTAATTTGAGTTCTTTTTATTTTTCAGTCATCTTGGCTAGATTGGGTTGAATTAGTACGAATTTACAAAAGTTTTTAGTCGAATCAAGTTGGGATGTCAGTCAGGTCGAACGGGTTTTTCGATCGAGTCTAGTTTTGCCACCATTAGAATTGTCAATGAATCAGATTCAGATTAGATAATAGCAAGATCCCAATGCAAATTCGTATCCATAATTGCGATTTCATATCAAATAAAATTGAGGATGCATATGCAAATTCGTATCCATAATCGATCTTGGCAAATTTCATATCAGAATCATATAATATTTGAAATCTGTTCAATGCTTAAAGTAATAAAATACTTGCATAAAATTAAAGAACATACAATAATTTCGTATTATAGCAGTTCAAATTGAGAACAAAACCTTTATTTAACTTATATGAATTCAGATCCTACATGATCTAATAAATTACATGATTCCAATTTTAGATATTTATGAAAAAAATATTATAAAATAGATACAAATCACTACATTTGGGTTTTCGAGATTTTTTAGTAAAGTTGGAGATCAAACCACCCAAGTGTTTTTAATATCTATAAAGAATCTTTCATCCGGGTTTCGAGTGTGCGATCTTCCACACGAAGAGCATTACTTTAGCCACTGGACCAAAGATAGGTTCTCTGATCCAGAATCTTCTGAAAAATAGTGATTTTGTACATATCTAAAAAAATAATAAAAAAGTTCCAAAAAATATAAAAATTGGTCTCCAAACATATTTTAAATATAATATTATATGTTAAACAGTTTAGATCGTCTGTTTTAACTTTGAAAAAAAAAATAAGGATGTGAGACATGATTGGGCACAAAAACAACGGGGCATTTGAGTCCTAACAAAAATCAGGTATGTACATAAAATTAATATAAAATTCATCCCATAAACATAGTGGAGTTTAAGGATTAATTCCTACCATCATAAGAGAATTTAGATTCTCTCAAAAATTTCAAATTTTGTCATACTTTTTTTAGCAATTGAATCTTTACTTTTTTTAATAAAATGGTTGTAATTCATTAAATGTAACACCCGGTAATATATTTTTATTTTAATTATTTTCGACATTGTTATAATATTTAAAATCTAAAGGTTACATATGTAAAAAAAACAACTTAACCTTAAAAAAAATGAAGAATGAGGTGGCATTAATGCCACGCGGCCACCATGTACACAAATGTAACCCACCCCTGCCGTAAATAAAATCCCTCTTTCTCTCTCCCTGTTGATTCAGTAGAGAAAACTAAAAGAAAACCGAGAAACAGAGAAACAGAGAAAAATAAGGAAAATAAAAGAGAAAATAGTAAGAAATTTTTTATAAATATTTTGATTATAAATTATTATTCGATTACATGTCTAATTTGAAATTCTGACTATGTCGCGTTGATTCTGAACAGTCGTTACAATTCGATTTGAATTCTCTGGATTGATCGTCATCAGGTAACCGGATTTCTCTATAATCTGTGTTTTCGTTTTGTTTGGTTGAATTGGATATTGAATTATGAGGCATATTTTAACGGGATAGCGGGTCTGAGATTCGAATTTGATTATAAACTGATGAGATTGTGTGTATTGTGAATGTGAAAATTGTCTGTGACAGACATTCCAAATGTGTGTATACTGTGTAACTTGTTTTACTGATAACCTAGACCCATGTGCTATCATCGTTAAATATGCAGACATAATTTGATGTGAATTTGTGTGGATTAATCCAGTCTGCTTGAAATGGTTGTTTAATTAAGCCAATTATAGAGAAGCACGTCGTTAAATAACCGGTTACTGAGCTTTGTAGCTGATTCCGTATTGTTTCCTTGTGTTTTTGTTTGCGACGTAGGTTGACGGGACGAATGATGAATGCGAGGGTGCCTCTCTTGTCGCGATTCTGGCCTAGCGGCAGGGTCGTGACATTAAATGAGTGCAAATTATGTAAGATAAGCTTATGGCTGATATTATTTGTTCATCACCTTTTCGCATTGTCCTTTAAACAATTTATTAATCATTAAAAATTTCAGTGTAACATGATTCTAATATTTTTTTTATCCACGTTTATTTTCATCTTGAAATTTTGGATTAAGTTAAATATGTTTTTAAAATATTCATCTCAACTTGGCGAGCAAAATAAATCTAATTATGAATAGATTTTAAATATATTTGATTTTTTGTTGGATTAGATCCAACCAATATAAAAATTATATTTTTTTTGTATAATTACCGAAGACTAATTTAACATTGTGTATGTAGCATATATTTTTATTTTCGAAGTAAAATTTAAAGACAATGGTATACATAAAAGATGCCGTTATTTTTATTAATATCCGAAGTTAAATAGAAATTAATATATATCCCAGGTCCCCTCTGTTTTGATAAAAATATCCCTACCGGCCATTTAATGGCCGGTACCCTTAATTTTTTTTTTTAGACACATTATGAAGAGCAAGATGCTGAAATCTAACACTAAAAAATTGAATTTTTTGTTTAAATTATTTGTTAGATTAGCATATTTATACTAAAATATGTTATATTACTTGAAATTATGTTAAATTACGCTAAATTACACTAATTTCGCTAATTATAATAAAATATGCTAAATTACGCCGATTTTGTGCCATCTTTCATAAATCATAAAAAATAGTAAAAAAATTCCAAAAATAGTAAAATTGGTATTCTACAAGTTAATAATATAACTAATTTACTGAGCTACTTAGATTGAATAATAGAAATGAAAATCTTAATCAGAAACTTCAACTCAAGTTTTGAGGTTCTTCCCTTTGTTTTTTGGCAATATATTCTGAATTTTGAAAAACAGTAAAGCAGTCACTGACGCATGCGTATTTTTGTAAGCTTTTCGAAAATTAGTTATTTGCTGAAATCGGACACTCGAGCACCGTTTTATGGCCATTTGAAGTTTCATCATTGTTTTTCCCCTTCTCAGTAAAGATATCATCCGTATTCATATGTAATTTAGCATAATTTATCGTATTTCATTATAATTAGCGAAATTTAACATAATTTAGCGTAATTTAATGTAATTTAGTGTAATTCAGCGTAATTTAACATAATTTCAAGTAATTTAGCGTCTTTTAGTATAAATATGCTAATTATACATCAAAAGAAGTAATTCAACAAAAAATTTAAACAAAAAATTTGAATTTTTAGTATTAGATTTCAGCATCTTGCTCTTCATAGTTTCTAAAAAAAAAATTAAGAGTACTGGCCATTTAATGGCCAGTAGGCAAAAAAATTTAAAACCGGCTATTAAATGGCCGGTAGGAATATTTTTATCAAAACAGACGGGACCTGAATATATTTATTAATTTCTATTTAACTTTGGATATTAATAAAAATGACGGTAAAAGTTGCTCAGATCCATTTCTTTAAAAAAAGAAAAAGAAAAAGAACTGACCCTAGTGGGCCCTTATCTGGTACGGAGTTTGGAGTATTGAGTTTTGTTAGATTGTACCGAGTCATAATTAGTTATCCTTGTATATTTTATTTTTTAATTTAAAAGTAGAAACAGATTTCTATTAGTCTCAGCTCTTAAAATTGTGAAAAAAATTAGTCATACTGTTATCAACTTTTTAAGTCATAAGTCACGCACACGTAATGTGACTCATGTGTCAGTGTTATGCATCCATTCACGTGACGTGATTGTTTTTTATTGACAAGTTAGTGATTAATTTTTTCAACATTATTTTTTTTATAATTTACTTTGTAATAGTTTCTTATGCTTTATATCTTTCGTGGTTATTTTTTTGAAATAACTTAAACCTAAAATTAATAATTAAATTAAATCAATCATGCCATATAGGTTGCAAAAATACAAGCTGTCAAAATTCAAACTTACGTTACCATACAGACCAAATAAATTAGTTAATCTGTCATGAATTAATAATTGAGAAGAAATGGAATAAGAAAACATATCCTGAAGCTGTACAGCAGTACAGGAGTCGCAGACACCATGTGTTTATAAATGTGGTTCGGACCATTAATGACTTGTGAAGAGACAAATTGTGGTCCACCAAATCATCACCCCTATCAATGGACACGTGTCAGCCTAAGCAGTTCTCTTGGGCCCACCCGCTGATGTTACATCTGACAGCCTTGTTCAAGTTCTTCTCCAGCTAAGATTAATTGTACCAATCAGGTGCGTGTACGTACTGGCCAGTACATCTTGGTTCCAAACTCTAAATTACAGGTGTAATTCTCTAATTTGTTCATTGAGAAAGTAGAGACTATATTTAATGGAGTTGCTTTTCTCTTCAATCGTAGAGATTATATTAGAAAAATCTCTATCGTGCTAAAAATAGCCGACATTTTTATTAATATCCAAAGTTTAATACAAATTATTAATTATACCCAGACTCTGATCAATTATCGAAATATACCCAAGCCGGCCATTTTCTGGCCGGCTATGTTCCCTCCCTAAGCCGGCCAGAAAATGGCCGGCTTGGTACCTTTTTTTTTTTAAAACCGCATTATTTTTGTTTTAGGTGATTTCTATTAAAGTCAAATATTTCATTTCTAAGTTTCGTATAAAATAATAAAGTACACACAAATTGCAAATAGAGTCCACACATTTTTTACAACATGCATACAAATCACCTATTATTGCTACGTCTAAAAGGTAATCCCCGAAGTAAACCACTTGCGAAAGATGACCTACGAGGTGGCCTAGCAGGTGGCTCTGGTTGCTCAGTAGATGGCCCGGCTTGGGTTCCAGATGGCCCGGCTTGGCTTGTAGATGGGCCGGCCTGGGCTCCAGATGGCCCTGCTTGGCTTGTAGATGCCCTTGTTGTGCGTCTAGTAGTGGACCTCCTCGGTTGGGCAGATGGCTCCCCTTGCACCCCAACCGCCTCTCCTCCAATGGCAACCGCCTCTCCCATTGCTTCGGCATACATATCAGCTGCATCTAAACGGCTTGTAGCTGTGCTACGCCGTGACCCTCCGGACCCACTTCCCGACGCCATTACTCGCTCATTTTCTGCCGTATTTGCTGCGATTCTTGCCTCTGCATTTGCATGTGTTACTTAGTAAGTTGGTATAAATTGAAAAGAAAAATAATTTTGGATGAATGTTACATACCTCTTCGTTGCCTATCGGAAGTGGAACGGCGAGGATGATGCCCCTTTCGTCTACCTTCCATTTCATCCATCGTCATTACATGACGGGTGTGTTTTCGCCTCCCCTTCCTAATCCAACCACTACTCGGAAGGATTCTGTCTCCAGGATTAGGAGGCCAGTCTCCCATATTGCCAATTGGATTGAACACATGGCTCCAAGTACTCACAAGATAGGGTGTTTTATACCAGTCTGCAACAAAGTCGTCCTCTTGCCAGTTTCGGTCACGGCAAACAGCTAAGACATGAGCGCACGGAATAGAAGTTAATTGGATACCTCTGCAAGTGCATTCCATTTGTCTGTCGGGACCGCACGTCACAATATACATGAACTCCCTGTGAGTGGGTTCCATGTTGCCCATGTCGCTACGGGTGCAAGGAACGTACTCATTTGGGGATGAAACTTGGTACTGACCTTGGCCCTGCGTGTAACGCACCACCCGCATTTTTCCAGCTTTCTCCCAACGTTTTCTGATCTTCTGCAAAACCCGGTCAGACAGAACCTGTCCATTGTCTTGTAATTCCATTGCTCGCTGACGCCGCTGAACAAACCATCTGTTGCACGTGTAGAACGTATCCTCCACAATGGCACAAACAGGCAATCTACGACTCGTTCGGAAGACATTGTTGAGCGACTCGGAGCCATTTGTTGTCATGATACCAAACCGGTATCCTCCGTCACATGTTTGGAAAATTTTCTCATAATTGGACGGCTCCATCACATCATTAGGACGTACTTTGCCCACTCTCTTTAAATATGCATTGCACTTCGGATTTTGCTGCACAAAAACAAATGGGTGTTATTTCATTTTCATAAAATTCTTATAAGATAATTAAACGAAATGTTATAAGTTAGACATACATGAGCAAAATCTTGAAACATCTCTTGTAATCTTCTCGGCTTCTTCCTCTTTGCTCCTTCCCTGAACCTCCATCCGTACCATCTGTCTCCTCCACAGTTCGTGACTAAGTTGTCAGCAACATGCTGCATACAATACCTGTGCACAAAGAGCTCGGGAGGCCATCCGTATTCAGCTGTCAATGCAGCTTTGATCCCCTTGTGCTGGTCCGATATGACACATACAAATTTACACGGGCCGAGCACTTCATTCCTCAACCACTGTAAGAAAAAACCCCAATTCTCAGTATCCTCCTGACGTACAATTGCAAATGCAATAGGCAACAATTGGTTCTCGGCATCGTAGCCGCAAGCTATCAAAAGCCTCCCCTCGTATCGCCCAGACAAGAAGCAGGCATCGATGCTGATCACTAGTCTCAGGTACTGGAACGCCGCAATGCATGGACCAAACGCCCAGGCTACGGCTCTGAACTGGGCAACACCTGGCATGATTAGTCCTGTTTCCTTATTCCGTACCGGGCTGGTCAGAAATTGGTGGATCGAGTTGGGATTGTTGTGGCAAATTGCAAGCAACAGTGGTCTCAGCAAGCTGTATGAAATCTCCCAACTCCCAAATTACCGGGCTATTGCCAGCTCACGACCCCTCCACAGTCGGTTGTATTTAGGTGTCACACCCTTATACACAGACAAAACAATGTCTGCCACCGTCTGGATGCTCATACACGGGTCCTTTTTAATGGCGTTCTCAATGACATCGGCAATGAGTGCTGCCGTCAGACATTCGTGGTCGACCCTCGTACTCTCAGTCCTACATGTGTGAGGCCTGTCTTGCTTAGTTATAACCCATGCGTCTCCACATCCCGTCGGCTTTGCCCTAAGCTCGTAACGGCAATTCTTGTCCTTGCACGACAGAGTAACCCGATCCCTGTCACTTTTTTGAGATCTGAACTCCTGATTCTTAGTTATATGGTGCTCTCTGACCTTCTTCATTAGGTCTTCTTTGGTTTTAAAATATAGGTTTTCACACAACTCACATTTGTACTTAATCCGTTGCCCATAATAACCAATATCTGCTTCTCTAAACTCAGAAACATCATTGAGGTCTGGAAACGGGTGCGTATCAGTCCGGCCACTAAGCGGCCCCCCCTCATAAGTATGCCTTTCAGCTGTTTGAACCGGCCCGTCTCCATCGCAACCTTCCAAGTGATCTGAATCCCCCCACATTTCTCCCTCAAATTCATCCCCGCTCCCCAGATCGTCCTCCGGTATTTCATTAATGTCTTCAAAGTCCGAGCATGTTGCATCGTCTACTGGTGCAGGTCTGGGGTAAGGTGATACTGGAGGTAACGGTAAATCAGCCACATTTACGGATCTAGGTGGGGTTGAAACTGAGTGTCTTGGTCTGCCTCGATTGTGTCTAGGCGGGGATGCAACTGAGTGTCTTCGTTGAGGTGCTGGTGGAGTGACGTAGTTGTAGGGTTCTGGGTCAGGTTCGTTGAGGAGTAAGGTGGAGTCACGTCTGTAGGTTTCTGGTTGTGGGCTATAATGTGGTGCCGCTGATCCAGAGCCCGAACTTCCAACCCCGGGCTCTACCGGAACTCTTCTAGCAAATATTTCTATTAGATAATTACCCTGGGACCTCAAATGACCAAACATGCCTCTCCACGTAGTCTCATCTACCAGTTTCGCAACCATAAATTTTCCGCTGGAGGGATGGCAATATCGGGTTGCCAATTCTAGGTCACACCTTTCTGGGTTGTAACCGGTGTGTGTGTAAACTATGGATTTCAGGTCCAAAAGTGAGATGTCATCTGGAATCATCAATGAATGAGCTGCATCTTTGTTGTAATACGCCCCTTGTGCACTATTAAGCATCTTCCCACCATAGTGTAATGAAATAAAGGCCATGGTAAATAAACTACATTTTAGAAAATGGTAAACAATTGTCAGGTTACTAAATGGTAAACAATTGTCAGGTAACTAAATAGTAAACAATTGACTGGTGAACAATTAAGTAAATGGTGAACAATTAAGTAAATGGTGAACAATTAAGTAAATGGTCAACAATTGGTTAAATGGTAAACTATTAAGTAAATGGTCAACAATTAAGTAAATAGTAAACAATTAAGTAAATGGTAAACAATTAAGTAAATGGTAAACAATTAAGTAAATGGTAAACAATTAAGTAAATGGTAAACAATTAAGTAAATGGTAAACAATTAACTAAATAGTAAATAATTAACTAAATAGTAAACAATTAACTAAATAGTAAACAATTAAGTAAATGGTAAACAATTAAGTAAATAGTCAACAATTAAGTAAATAGTAAACAATTAAGTAAATGGTCAACAATTAAGTAAATAGTAAACAATTAAGTAAATAGTAAACAATTAAGTAAATAGTAAACAATTAAGTAAATAGTAAACAATTAAGTAAATAGTAAACAATTAACTAAATAGTAAACAATTAACTAAATAGTAAACAATTAACTAAATAGTATACAATTAAGTAAATAGTAAACAATTAAGTAAATAGTAAACAATTAACTAAATAGAAAACAATTAAGTAAATAGAAAACAATTAATTAATCTATAAAATAAAACATAATAATAAAAAATTAAAAAAAAATTAAAAATTAAAAAAAAAATAATAATAAAAATAAAAAAAATTTACCTGAAGGAGACTGCCTCGGGATGTGTGAAGGCGACTGCCTCTGGATGCTCTTTTATAGAGTTTTTGGGGTTTAAAAAAAAAAAGTACTAAGCCGGCCATTTTCTGGCCGGCTTAGGGAGGGAACATAGCCGGCCAGAAAATGGCCGGCTTGGGTATATTTCGATAATTGATGGGAGTCTGGGTATAATTAATAATTTGTATTAAACTTTGGATATTAATAAAAATGTCGGTAAAAATAGCGCGCAATGTAAATAACGTTATTAAGATGTATATCAAACAATCTCCGCTATAAATCTGATCCGATGCTGCGCGTCGCATACAGATCAGAATGTGCATCGCTGTCCAGAATAATTTAAGATCATGAAAAGATTTCAAGAGAACATAAATTTTTCTTTTTCCATGTGCATGCATCCCCCCTAGTCATTTTGAAACAAGATCAGTATAATTATGTTGCGGGACCGTTAACTTATTAATTATGTCACACCCATCCAATTTCATCAGCTATATCGGCTAAATCTATTTTTGTATTTATATTCTCTGTTGGAGCATTGATGGGTTGATCGAATCATCAAAGCTTTAGTTCACATTTTAAAATACCACATGCTGTGCATCAAGTGAGAATTTTGAATTATCTTTCCGTATTGTGAAAAAAAAATGTTATTTGTCATCTGTAGGAAAAAATTACAGCCCTTTTAGAGAAATAAAAAATAGAAGTATTGAAGGTAACTTAGAGACAGAGAGGTAAGCACCTGTTTTTTTTTTTTTTGTAATTGTGTTTATAAGAATGGGAATAAGTGACGATTTTTGGACAGGTAACTTGGGGGGGTATTTATAAGAACATAAAAAAAAAAAAAAAAGTTCATGTTTTAGTTGTCCAAAAATGCATAACGAAAAATTTATTCACATTGAAGAAAAAACAATAACCGATCATATATAACAGTATTCTGTTGGGCTCTCAGAAATAATTCCATTAGCACAGAGACAGTACACTACTACTGTACAAATATATTCCATTAAGGTCCAAAATAAATATTTGGATTAGCTAAGTTAACATAAAAAAATGAAGGGTAAAAGAGTCATTCTTTCTCATTCGTACTTGTTAAATGAGAATGGGAGGAATTTAGTTGTATTATGAATGATTTCAGTTCAGCAAGGTATCTAAGTTTTCTGAAATGGAAAAAAAAAAAAGATTGAGTGTAATTAGGCGGTTTAATAAATTAGGATGAATAAATAGTTTTAAAGAGGAACCTAATAACATAAATCCATTAAATGGAACTTTTGATTAATTAAAATAATACATTGAAATAAATATAATTTAAATAAATTATCAAAAAATTAGAATTTAATAAAATGAAAGCAAAAAAATATGAGGAGGGTTCCACTGCACCATTATTTGGTGCACCTAACGTGCACCCAAAACTCATATTGTGCATTTTCAAAGTTCAAATAGTCGATTCGAACCTTCCAACGTGTTCTTCATATTAAAATGTGCTTGGAGACCAAATTTTATATTTATTTGGAAATTTTTTACTATTTTTTCAGAATTTTTTAAAATCATCACTTTGCTGAATTTTTTACTATTCATCAAATTATTGTTTAGTTTAATAAAAAATTCTGAAAAAATAGTAAAAAATTTCCAAAAAATGTAAAATTTGGTCTCCAAGCACATTTTAATATGAAGAACACGTTGGAAGGTTCGAATCGACTATTTGAACTTTGAAAATGCACCATATGAGTTTTGGGTGCACGTTAGGTGCACCAAATAATGGTGCAGTGGAACCCTCCTCAACAAATATTTATATTGCTCAAATTTCATCCATAGTCATACACAAAAACAACATTTAACATAAACTATGAATTGGCCTATGATCTAGTGGTAAAAGATAATGTTTTTTGTATGGTAGATTTGAAATCCGACTAAAAAGTTTCTTATAAACATTCAAATGTCAGTTAATTTGACCCCAACCCTCTACTTAATTTAAAATAAATCAGTCATCAAAATCTTATAGGATGAATTTAAATGTTGTGTGGGCTTGATCACATAGGATATGAAAAATTCTATGGATCCAAACTTTTTTTTAAGCTCCAAATAATTGATCAAAACTTTGAAACCGGACTAGAAATGCCCTGCAAATATGAAAGAGTTGACTGACTTGAGTCACTTGACCTAACCCTATACTAAAAAAAGAAAAATTACAAAACATAAAAGAAGCTTTGATTGGCTATCAAATTTTGGGACCACCATCCCTTTCTGCTACACAGCCATTGGAATCATTTGTGGACCAACTCGAGTATACAAGTTTAATTCGATGTATCGGACCAAGCCTGGAAAAATTGCACCAGATCTGACCGATCAAGTTCATTAGTTCAGGCCACGGTATTACTATTACGGAACCCTTTTGTGCGGCACATGTTGGGGGCCCGAAATGATTGAATCCTAGATTATTTAATAACTGACAGATGAACATGAATTTTACAACATTTTGTAGTAAAGAGTAAATTCGAAATTGCATAATATATTAATTTAATAACTTACATAGTGGTCTAAGATTTTTAATAAGCAATTAGTGTGAGATCTCCTATTGCTTCAACCACCGGTATAATTATTTTTTTGTACTTATATTATTTTTATAATTATGGTTTTAAAACACGTTATAGTTTAGGCTGTTAGATTTAAAACACGTTATATATAAAATAAATCATGTTGATTCGTTGGTTCAAAATCATAACAAGTTTCTGACCCGCAAACGCTATACTTTTAGACTACTACATGTTAGAAAGCATAGTTCTCACCATAGAAAATCCGAAAAACAAATCGGACGAAAATCCAATAAGTTAGCTGGGGAACTGAGGCAGGGAAGCCCGACATTTTTATTAATATTCAAAGTTAATTACAAATTAATAAATATACTCAGAATTTCTTAGTTTTTCGAAAAATGTCCGAACCGGCCAGATTCTGACCAGTTTTCTCTCCCCAGAAGCCGGCCAGAATCTGGCCGGTTTCCTCAAAAAAAAAAATTTTTACACCCTGGAAAGTCCATTTGATCAATATCTACACTGAAAATTCGAATTTTTTGTTTAAATTATTTGTTATATTACTTCTTTTGATGTATAATTAGCATATTTATACTAAAATACGCTAAATTACTTGAAATTATGTTGAATTACACTATATTACATTAAATTACGCTAAATTATGTTAAATTACGCTAAAATACGGTAAATTACATATGAATATGGATAATATATTTACTGAGAAGGCGAAAAACGACGACGAAACTTCAAACGGCCATAAAACGGCGCTCGAGTGTCTGATTTCAGCAAATGACCACTTTTCGGAAAGCTTGCGAAAATACGCATGCGTTAGTGCCCATGATGCTGGATTTCAAAATTCAGAATTGCCAAAAAACAAAGAGAAGAGCCTCAAAACTTGAGTTGAAGTTTCGATTAAGATTTTCATTTCTATTATTCAATCTAAGTAGCTCAGTAAATTAGTTATATAATGAACTTGTAGAATACCAATTTTTACTATTTTTTATGATTTATGAAAGATGGCACAAAATCGGTCTAATTTAGTGTAATTTTGCGTAGTTTAGCGTAATTTACCGTATTTCATTATAATTAGCAAAATTAGTGTAATTTAGTGTAATTCAACATAATTTAACATAATTTAGCGTAATTTAATGTAATATAGTGTAATTCAACATAATTTCAAGTAATTTAGCGTATTTTAGTATAAATATGCTAATTATACATCAAAAGAAGTAATCTAACAAAAAATTTAAACAAAAAATTCAAATTTTCAGTGTTAGATTTCATTATCTTGCTCTTCATAGTGTCTCTAAAAAAAAAAAAAAAAGAAGGGGAAGAAACCTGCCGGATTCTGGGGGAGGAGAAAACCGGCCAGAATCTAGCCGGTTTAGACATTTTTTGAAAAACCAAGAAATTATGTGTATATTTATTAATTTGTAATTAACTTTGGATATTAATAAAAATGTCGGCAGGGAAGCCATCCCATATTCTCATCTGCTCTAATTTGTTTCTGAGCTGTAGGATCATTCCAAGATTCATGTCAGATTAAAATCTAACGGTAGATACTATACGGCAAGCTTTATCATTAAAATCTTGGGGGAATTTCATGTATATCCCTCAAAAGTTTCAATATTACGTATTTATCCCTCTAAAATCAGTAATTACGTATTTATCCTTACAAATTATAGAAACTCACATATTTGTCCAATCTAACTCTATTATATATCAAATATCTCCAAAAATAATTAAATAATATTTTTTTAAACATTAAAATTTATTTTACAATATTAATTAATATTGTAATGACCACTATACCCTTTCTTCCTCTCTCCCTTTAATCTGTTGAGTCTTGAGAGCGCCAAAACATCCCGTCTCTTCTCTCCAAACACACTCACATAATCTCCTGGCTCTTCTCTCGAACTTTCTCCCCGCCTTTCCTCATCTCTCGATTTCAGTTTTGGTACTGGTGCGGTTCAGTGTTGGTACTGGTACGGTACTGTTCAATATTGGTACTAGTACGGTTCAGTGTTGGTACTGGTATAGTACTGTTCAATATTGGTACTGGTACGATTTAATACTGTTCTCTAACACAGTGGCCTTAGAAGGGAAAATAAAAGAAGGGTAAAATGGGAATACATAGAAAATTAATGTTAAATATAATAGATTGGACAAATATGTGAGTTTCTATAATTTGTAAGGATAAATATGTAATTATTGATTTTAGAGGGATAAATACGTAATATTGAAACTTTTGAGGGATATACATGAAATTCCCCCTAAAATCTTTGTCAAACATTCCAACTAAAACGAAACATGCAGCACATGAAGGGACCCCGCATGCGCAGCTCCGGCCCAATGAAAAGCCCACACGAGATCCAAATTGGAGAACTGGAGGCTTTTTGTCCGTGTGATATTTGTAACTGGAGAACAGGATATATTTAGGGTTTAGGCCGTTCGATCATCCATGAAGCCAGAGATTATTTTATTCTATTTTCTCTCCGCACATGGGACATGTCCCTTCTGCTTTCTCGGGAAGCAAACAGGATCTTTGTTTGATAGTCTCCCATTTGTGAAGCTTGGAGCCTTGGATGCCTTTTGTTCCTGAGTTGAAATCACGCAATATAACTATAGACGGTAAGGAATTTTCTTCAGTATAAAATCGGAGTAAAAACAGATTATGCGCAGGATATTTAATTCTTCCCTTATTCATTTGATACTACTTTTTTTCTTAATTGTGTTAATGTTTAATATTTGATGATTCAAATATGTTGATTTTTTAAAATTTAAATTATAAATGTCTATTTGTAACTCTTCGTACATGTAAACCCTCACTAATTACTTCAAAAAAAATTCTCAAAAAAATGTTTCATTTTCCCACATGTATGGGAGAATTTCATGTTTACCCCTTAAAAACTTCGAAATTACATATTTTCCCCTCTAAACTTCTTAATATCATATTTACCCTTCTAAACATAAAAAACTCACAAATTTACCCAATTTTTTTTTTGTCTTTTCTACCAAAACTCATTTTAAATTTATAAAATACTCATTTTATCCTTTAAAAAAAATATAAAGTATATGTAACATGTTAATAAAAATGTTGTCTTATAATCAGTCGATTTCAGAGGGCAAATGGTTACGTATACGCAAGCGTATTACAAAATGTCACCTTATATATGTCAGAAGTAGAGAAATAAGTCATTTTCTCTCGAAAACCGACTAATTAGAAAACTGACATTTTTATTAAATAGGCTACATACTTTTAATGTTTTTAATAAAGGGTAATAAGGGTATTTTATAAAATTAAAATGAGTTTTAATAGAAAAGACAATAAAATTGGTAAATTTGTGAGTTTTTAAAGTTTAGAAGGATAAATATAATATTATGAAGTTTAGAGGGAAAATAATGTAATTTTGAAGTTTTTCAGGAATAAAGTGAAATTCCTCTCACATTTATTAATGAAATTAATTTAGATGGCTTGTTATTTATCTGTTATTAATCTATAAATAAAGACTTTGTAAGTTTATATTACACACATAAAAAATATATATAAATAAAAAGATAGGCATTATATATACATTTTCAATATATTGTTTGTTTCTCTCGTTAGTTTATAACATTGATGTATATATTCTTTTAGTTGTGAACCACACACAAAAAAAGAAAAAAATTAGGAACTTGTATATTTGTGGAGCCTGTGATTATCTACAAGTAATTTTGGGCCTAATCTAAATATGAGCCCAATATTATTTAATAAGCGAGGCCTTTGGGTTCATTTTGGGTCCATTGGTTGGTAGTACAAAATGTAGAAGGCGCCAATAACATAATAGCATGTTATGTGATTTGTGATATAACTTACGAGTAGAACTAGGGTGCTCTCGAGTTCTCGAGTTCACCAAGCCCTTGGTGAACTCAAGTCCAAAACTCATCGGATCGGCTTCAAACGACGAATCCGACCGTTGAAACCCGTCTACCTTACGAGTGATGCGTCTACATGCAAAAATTTTAAATTTTGAAATTAATTTTGCATAGAGTCAAGTGGTCAAAATTAGAAGGTTAATAAATTAATTTTAATGCATTTATTTTTTGACGTTTTTTGACCACTTGACTCTATGCAAAATTAATTTCAAAATTTAAAATTTTTGCATGTAGACGCATCACTCGTAAGGTAGACGGGTTTCAACGGTCGGATTCGTCGTTTGAAGCCGATCCGATGAGTTTTGGACTTGAGTTCACCAAGGGCTTGGTGAACTCGAGAGCACCCTAGTTCTACTCTATAACTTACTATTACAGAAACGAAGTTAAATGACAAGTTTGTTATGTAAACCATTACAATTAAGGCACGCTTTGTAAAATAGGCCATAGAAAAAACAAAAAATAGGCCATAGTAAAACGTACCTTGCTAGACCAGCACATGTCGTGTTTCCACAAATTTTGTGAGACGAGTCATGCCGTGCATATTTTTCACATTGACATAGACGGAGACTACGTAAATCATGCGATATTGTTACTTTGTTAGGGACAAAAACAGAAAATTAATAAGAGCAGTATAAATAAGTGTCTTGTTATTTTATGAGAGAAGTTAATATTATAATTTTTGAAGAACTTGTCTTTGGTCTAGTGCCAACTCATGATTTCAAAAAAAAATATTATAATTTTTGTAAAAAATAAAAAATTTAAAGGACAACTAAAAAGTTTCATTATAGGGGGTGGGTTAGCACCTCCTCTTCAAATTCAGATCCAGTGCAATACCTGACCGAGTACAATGATATTTGAGTCATCATCTTCAGTCTGGCACAAAACTCCAAACGGACCTCACCTCTCATAATTCAAATAGACACTAAATTAATCTTGATCTTGCCGGAAGTATTGTACTCAATCAAGTCCTGAGAGGATAATCACTCTTCCCCTCCACCGTAGGAGATAAATGAGTTACAGCCGAATCAAATTTTATATGAACTTGTTTAGATTTAGATCATCCCTTTAAAATTTGTATCAAATTAAAACGGACAATTTAAATCTCTCACTCTACACCTTACAATACTTAATTCATGTGTCGGACACTCGGCCCTATTCCGGTCCAAGTATCCAACCTATACAGACCTAAAAAAGGTGTAGAAAAACAAACATGTAAAATGTGGACTTATGTAAAATGTACAAATTTCACACTGATTATGAATTGCATGTCACGCATGACTACAGTTAGCTGTGAAATTTGCCAATACAAATTTCTCAGCTTAGATTAGCTTAGATTTCTCCGCAATGACCAAATCATTTTAGGTGCACCCAAAACACTTCCAATATAAATTATGCTCACATTTCTCACGTTTAAATTTAATAGGTGATGATGATGTGGATTCCACCAATTACAAACCCCTCCAGCTATTGCCGTTTTATTTATGTTATTCGAAACAGATGGGTAGCTTCCTGCGTTAATTAATTTAATTGCACTCATATGTTAGTCTAATCAATTCGCTGTTGCTGAGTCATTTAATGAGGATACACAAATTGTCACGTGGCTAAATGAATAAGTAATTAGCTAATTGCCTGATCATGATTAGCCAGTTGATTTTGGAGATAGTTTCAATTAGACTTTGATAGGTCCATATACCGATGGACCTTAAAAAGCCCAGGCCTGGCCCAATGAAGCACTCCTAGATTTAAAATACACAAAAGGCCGGCCCAAAACAGAATGAAATAAAATAGGCCCCCTCCCCCTGCAGAACCAGCCCGAGGTCAAGAAAAGCCCGGGATTCGGACCCCCTCCCGGGGCCAGCCCGAGGTCAAGAAAAGCCCGGGATTCGGACCCCCTCCCGGGGCCAGCCCGAGGTCAAGAAAAGCCCGGGATTCGGACCCCCTCCCGGGGCCAGCCCGAGGTCAAGAGAAGCCCGGGATTCGGACCCCCTCCCGGGGCCAGCCCGAGGTCAAGAAAAGCCCGGGATTCGGACCCCCTCCCGGGGCCAGCCCGAGGTCAAGAGAAGCCCGGGATTCGGACCCCCTCCCGGGGCCAGCCCGAGGTCAAGAAAAGCCCGGGATTCGGACCCCCTCCCGGGGCCAGCCCGAGGTTAAAAGCCTGAGACTCGGACCCCTCACAGGGGCCAGCTCGGAGTCAAATAAAACAAGGCTCAAGGCCTAAGCATGCCGAACAGCCAGAAAAGGCCGACGTATGGCCTCGCTGATTCGGCTTGCGCCAGATTATGCGGATATGATCGCCTATTACGCGGACGCCTCCAAAACAGTCACGCGGGCCCCCATCATTAATGATGACAAGACCCCGCTACAGTAAAGGCGATCCCTATTTAAGGCAGAGAAATCCCCAGAAAAGGGGACCGCATTCATTACAACCAGAGGAGGTATTAAAAAGGGTTAGAGCGTTAATACCCCTCCGACACCCCGCGTGTCCACCCTCTCGGCCCGATCCGCCCGGACCGGGACGAGCTACACTTTCGGCAGCCATCCCCTGTGCGGCCTGCTTCCCAGGAACAGGACGTTTACGCACCTTACTGGACCAAGTCCAAGTACGGCCCGGCCCCCTCGGGAAGGGACGTATCAACCACCGTGGGGCCCCCAGCCTCAACTGAGCAAGATGACTTCCGTAACCAAACAAACCGACTTGGGCAAGATCGCTTCCGAGGAGGCAGCTCGGCGGACGGAACAAGCCAACCGGCGAACTGAGAACGTGAAGCCCCCGACCGACCTAACCTCGGGCGTTCGGCCCAAAGAGCCCTCGAAGAAGACTCTCCGAGATGACCCGACTGTGGGGGCAACGAGCAAAAACCCCCTCGCTAAATTGGGCCAGAAGACTCCTAACCCGGCCATCCCGCCGGACCCCTCCTTGGGAATGCCCCTCGAAGGGATACCGGTTAACCTATCCGGGATAAACTTGGAGTCCCTCGGAGTTTCCACACCGGTAGTAAGACCGATCGACTCGACTATAGTGACCGCTCAGACCACCGGGCCGATCGGTTCGACCCCCCAAAACACACAAAACCAGATGATTTACACCCAGTACCACTCTCCGTATGTTCCACCGTATGTGTACCCACCTCCTTACAACTATCCTCCATACCCGCAATATGCCTCTCCATACCCACAGTACCAAACTGCCCCCTTAGCACAATACCCTCCCCAGGCCGACCTCAACCTACCATACTATCCCCAAACCCCCACCTCAGCGCCCGGGGTGCGAATGATTCACCCCCCACCGCCCATAGTACAATTGATCCGAGCTGAACCTGGATCGAACAACCCCGAGCCCAGTCTACACAACACAGACGGCGGTTTTGACAATCCCGACCCCGGACTTGAGACCCTGATAGGCGAGGGAGAAACGAGACGGGATGGTGGACCAAGACGGAGGTTATCCTTCGGGGCCGAACAACGAGAGAGCGAAGGCTCGTCCGCGGCGGCCAGCCCGAGAAGAAGCGCCGGCCGAGCGAGAACAGAGCGGACTCGAGAAGGCCCCACTATACACCCCGAGGAACGGTCTCACCACTCGAGGAAAGATGATCAGTCTCGCCACTCGCGCGAAGAGCGTCGCCGAACACCCCCCAAGAGGCGACGAAGACCACCCACCCCACCGGAGGCGGCAGGAGTAAATATGGCAATGATAGACATAATGATCAAAAAAGGGGTGGAGAAAGAGATGGCTAAGAGGGATAGAAGGAGAGCAGGGACTCGTTCCGGGTCGACGAATATTTTGGAAGGACCATTAGCCCCGGAACTTTACAAGGCCCCCATGGGTGACTTCAAGTACCCTACTGGCCTTCCCTGTTTTCAAGGTAGTGGGGATATCCAGGACCCCCAGAACTTTGTATACGGGTTCTATGAAAGGCTCCGACTACATGGAGCGTCGGACGCTGTCGCGTGTCGCATTTTCACCACCTGCCTGACCGGGGAGGCTTGGGAATGGTACATGAGATTAAGGCAAGGATCGATAAAAACCTTCGATCAACTATCAAGAGCTTTCCTGACCCGCTACGACATGCTCCGGCCCCCACGAGCGACATGTGACTCCCTGTTGAAGCATGTTCAGGGACCCCAAGAAGCAACTCGGACCTTCGTAAACAGGTTCGTGAAGGCCTCTAGGGAGGTCCGCAACTACAGTGAGGACATCGCCCTGGCGGCCATACTGAATGGACTTTGGCAAGGAGGACCGGGCACCCTCCGGTACGACGCCCGGAAAAGAGAATTCAAGAGTTTACCCGAGCTCCTGGCTTTTGCCGAAGGATACATCCGGGCTGAGGAGGATGCTGTCCAATTCGCTAGGCCGCGGTCCAGATCACCAAAACCGCAGCAGCGTGACCGGCAGCCCGGTGGCGGTCCGTCCCGAAGACGGGAGCCGCCAAAAAGAAACATCCTGTCAGCGCCACAAGAAGAACGGCGCGAAGATGGCAGAGAGGGCTATCGACCCCACTATGTGAGATACGCCCCCTTTATCAAGAAGAGGAGCGAAATGTATCATGTCATAAAAGACATGCCCGAAGTCCCAAGGCCGCTGCGCAAGAGTATTTTCGAGAAAAAAGACGAGGCCGTAAAGTGCCTATTTCACCGTTTCAATGGGCACTCTACGGGGGAATGCCTCCAGCTAAAGGATGTATTAGAAAGACTGGCCAGAGAGGGGAAACTAATCGAGTACATCAAGCCAGAATTTTTTCAAAAGTTTACGAAGGAGTACAACGGGGAAATTGAGCGCAAAAAGAAGGCCTCCTACCGAGACGACTATAAGGAACCCGGGTATGCAGGACCGAAACCCGGAGAGGGTAAGGGAAAAGGACCGGGAACATCCGGCAGGCGGCCAAGCGTGGAGATCAATGTTATCAGCGGAGGGCACGAGGTGCCGGTCCCTGAGAAACATAACCGAAGCACCACCAAGCCGTACCCTACCGTGCTGAACGTTGAAAGGCCCCTTGAAAGAAAGAGGCCCCGGATGGACGAGGCCATATGCTTTTCCGAGAAAGACTTCGGCACCGTTGCGTGGCCCCACGACGACCCCGTAGTGCTAAGGCTCAAAATTGAGGAGTTCGGGGTAAAGAGGATCCTTGTAGACACGGGAAGCTCGGCTGACATCTTGTACTTCTCAGCTTTCGAAAAGATGGGGATACAGCTTGAGAAGTCCCAGAAGAAGGTGACGCCGCTAGTTGGATTCACTGGCGATTCCCTCCGACCTAAGGGGGTCGTCCGGCTGAAAGTAGCATTCGGGTCCTCGCCGCGCATCGCTGAAGTCATGGTCGACTTCCTTGTAGTGGATGCCCCTTCCGCATACAACGCGATCATTGGCAGGGGCACCCTGAACAAAATTGGAGCCATAGTGTCCTCCCCCCACCTAAAGATCAAATTCCCTACCAGCCATGGGGTGGGAGAGGAATGCGGGCAACAGCAGGTGGCCCAAGGGTGCTATCAAACCTCCCTCGAAGGACGAGGAGGGGCGGTTCACCAAGTAGATGCGAAAGCAGGAACGAGGTCGGATCCCACTGGCCCGCATTTGCGGTCCAGCAGAGAGTTCTTACCCCCACGCACGCCCATGGTCTTGGACCCCGTTGACAGAGGGGAATTAGATGCATTCGCCGAACCGGTAGATGAAGTCGACCAAGTTGACCTCGGCAATGGCAAGTTTCTGAATGTTGGCAAGGCAGTTCAGGGAAACGCAAGAGAGAAGTTGATTAGGTTCCTCCGAGAAAACCAGGCTGTGTTTGCATGGACCGCCGCAGACATGCCCGGGATCCCGGGATCCATAGCAGAGCACCGACTACACGTCAAGTCGGGGGCAAAACCTGTTGTACAGAGGAGAAGGAACATGGGAGCCGAGAGGCGCTCGGCGGTGAAGGCCGAGGTGGCCAAGCTACTAGAAGCCGGTTTTATCAGAAATGTGACTTGTCCGGAATGGTTGGCGAACCCTGTGCTTGTGAGAAAAGCAAACGGAGACTGGAGAATGTGCGTCGACTACACTGACTTGAACAAGGCATGCCCCATGGACCCTTTTCCTCTGCCAAAGATCGACCAGCTGGTAGATTCCACCTCCGGACACGCGTTCCTGAGCTTCATGGATGCGTTCTCGGGGTACAACCAAATCAGGATGTGCCCAGAAGATGAAGACAAAACGGCTTTCACAACTCACTTTGGGTTATACTGTTACCGAGTGATGCCTTTTGGGCTGAAGAATGCGGGGGCCACTTTCCAAAGAATGGTGAATAAGGTGTTCCACGAGCAGATAGGTCGGAACGTAGAGGCCTACGTAGACGACCTTCTAGTGAAAAGCATGTCCGACCTGGACCACGTGCAGGACCTGCGCGAGACATTCGCGACGCTAAATCAGGCTGATATGAAACTCAATCCAAAGAAGAGCTTCTTCGGTCTCACGGGAGGAAAGTTCCTCGGATTCATGGTGTCCATGAGAGGCATAGAGATACACCCCTCCAAGTCGCAGGCCATCCTAGATATGAAACCCCCCCGCAACCTCAAGGAACTTCAAGCACTTACAGGCCGACTTGCAGCGTTGAACCGATTCATCGCCAAATCCGGCGACGTTTGCTTCCCTTTCTTCAAAGCAATGCGCAAATCCGCCAGATTTGAGTGGACAGAGGAATGCGCGACAGCTTTCGACAAAGTCAAAGAATACTTGGCCAACCCCCCTTGCCTCAGCCGACCCATAAACGGGGACACACTGGTTGTATACCTGGCCACGACCAACCACGCGGTCAGCGCCGCCCTAGTAAGAGAAGAAGGAAGGGAACAAAAACCCATATATTTCGTGTCACACGTCCTCCGAGATGCCGAGACCCGATACACACAGATAGAAAAAGCGGCCTATGCTCTCATAATCGCGGCACGAAAACTGAGACCATACTTCCAGTCCCATCCGATCAAAGTATATACAGGGGTACCCTTGAAGAAAGCCTTTGCGAACTTTGACTCATCAGGCCGCGTGTTGGCCTGGGCACTAGAGTTGACCGAATTCGATGTCGCGTTCCACCCTCAAGGTGCCATCAAATCACAAGTGTTCGCGGACTTTATCGCGGAGTACTCGGGAGCGCCGGAAGAGTTGGACGGCAAGTGGACACTTTACGTAGATGGCTCCTCGTCCCACCTAGGAGCAGGAGCAGGAATAGCTCTCACGGGCCCCCAGGGAGAAGCACTCAACTACGCGCTCCACTTCCAGTTCCCTGTAACTAACAACACCGCCGAGTATGAGGCCATGATAGCTGGCCTCAAATTAGCGGCGGGGCTGGGAGCCCGAGAGGTCCATCTACATAGTGACTCAGAGCTCGCGGTCAGGCAAATCAACGAAGAGTGCCGTGTGCACGACGATCGGTTACGACGATACCGTGAGCAGTTCCATTCCCTAAAAGGACAATTCGATAGAGTGGTGATCGAGCATGTATCTAGAAACAAAAATTGTCAGGCAGACGCCCTCTCGAAACTAGGAGCGGCTGGAACCCTTGACAAAGATTGTCCCGTGATAGTCATGGACATACCCGAGTCAAGTATATCGGGTGACGCGAAGGAAGTTCATGTTATTAACGAACCTGGGGTCGCTTGGTACGCCCCCATGTGGACATACCTCACCTCGGGGACGTTGCCTGAGGACCCGCTGGAGTCCAGGAGATTGAAGAGGATAGCCCCTTTATACTCGATACACAACAACCAGTTATACAAAAGGGGATACGCCCGCCCATGGCTTAAATGCATCGGAGAGAAAGACGCTCAGGCAATGCTGGAGGAAGCCCACGAGGGACTTTGTGGTAGCCATCAAGGAGCGAAAACCTTGGCCAAGAGAGTCCTGCGCGCAGGATATTATTGGCCCACGATGCAGCAAGACGCGGCCAACATGGCGCGAAAATGCGAAAGATGCCAATACCATTGCCGATTATCCAGCGTCCCAGGTTACGATATGATCACAATCTCGGGAGCTTGGCCCTTCGACCTATGGGGGATTGATATCCTAGGCCCTTTCCCCATGGCCATCCAACAGCAGAAATGGATCATTGTGGCCGTGGAGTACTTTACGAAATGGGTCGAGGCCAAGGCATTAGCCCACATTACGGCAGAAGCCGCCAAAAACTTCATCTGGCGCAACATCGTATGCCGCTTCGGCATTCCGCACGCACTCATTTCGGACAATGGCACACAATTTAATGCAGATGTCACCCTGTCCTTCCTCGAAAGATTAGGCATTCGCAGCAACTTCACCTCGGTGAGTCACCCGGCTAGCAATGGCCTGGCCGAAGTCACCAACAGGACCATTCTGGATGGTCTCAGAAAGAAGGTGGCCTCCAACAGGAAAAATTGGCCCGATAAACTAGACGAGATCCTCTGGGCATACAGAACCACTCCCCGCGAGGCCACCCAGCAAACACCGTACTCCCTAGTATATGGCATGGAGGCTGTCACACCCCTCGAACTCATTGCACCTTCCCTCCGGATGACGGCCTATTCCACAGAAGGCAACTCCGAAGCACGAGCGGTAGACCTCGAGCTAGTGCAAGAACTCCGAGACAAGGCCCGTATCCGGACCACCGAATATCAGCGGAGGGTAAAACGCGCCTTCGATAGACGCGTGTCACCCCGGGCGTTCGAACCAGGTGACTTGGTGCTAAAAAAGGTCGAAGCTGCCGGACAACATGTTGGTAAGCTCCAACCTAATTGGGAAGGCCCCTTCCGGATAATTCGCCCCTGCGGCAAGGGAGCTTACGAGCTCGAAGGTCCCGACGGGCGAATGCTCGCCCGGCCCTGGAACGTTGTCCATCTCCGCAAATTTTATATTTAAAAAAAAAAAGGGGGGGAGAGGGGGAGAAAGAACAGGTACAGCAGCGGACATGCCGTCTGCCCAAATGTAATTACTATCTTTTGTCTCTTTTGGACCAGCATGGGAATGCCCGTGCAAGGTCAAGGGCGCCGGTGCGATATTATAAGCACGGCCCGACATTTCGTACTTTTGCGCCAACACGGGAATGCCCGTGAGTGGTCAAGGGCGCCGATGCGATATTATAAGCACGGCCCCGGTGCGCGATGTCCGACTAACAAATTCGAGGCCCGACGACACAAAACTGCCGTCGGAACCACCTCACAAAAACAACTGATTATCACAAGGGCAAACACGAGCCTACGGGCGATAAATGCCTCTACAAAAAATAATAAATAATAAATAAAATTATTGCGTTAAGAGGATAACCGAAAAGCCTAATGGGCAACGAACGCCTCCGCAATAAAACAACAGCGCTTCTCATAGCAGAAGGATAAAAGCCTATGGGCAACATATGCCTTAACCGACCAAACCAACGACTTCAGAACAAGGGCCCTTGAGTATAAGACAGCCCGAAACAACTTTTCCATAATAGCAAGCGTGCGCTAGTCGTGCAAAGTACGAACGAATACTCTGAAAAGATGACGAGTACACACGAGGCGCCTCGTGAGGAAAATTCGCGCTAATCTCAGACCAAACGACCTGAAGTACGAAACAGCAAAAACAATTACCCAAGGCAACACAGGAAGAGAGTCACAGAAGTGTGAACAAAAGCTCTGCAAAGAGCAACAAATACACTTAACTCTCGAAAATGGCAACACAGGAAGAGAGTCACAGAAGTGTGAACAAAAGCTCTGCAAAGAGCAACAAGTACACATGACTCTCGAACATGGCAACACAGGAAGAGAGTCACAGAAGTGTGAACAAAAGCTCTGCAAGGAGCAACAAGTACACATGACTCTCGAACATGGCAACACAGGAAAGAGCAACAAGTACACATGACTCTCGAACATGGCAACACAGGAAGAGAGTCACAGAAGTGTGAACAAAAGCTCTGCAAGGAGCAACAAGTACACATGACTCTCGAACATGGCAACACAGGAAGAGAGTCACAGAAGTGTGAACAAAAACTCTGCAAAGAGCAACAAGTACACATGACTCTCGAACATGGCAACACAGGAAGAGAGTCACAGAAGTGTGAACAAAAACTCTGCAAAGAGCAACAAGTACACATGACTCTCGAACATGGCAACACAGGCGCGAGTCGCAACGGTGTGAACGGAAACTCTGCAAAGAGCAACGAATACACGCGACTCGCGAAATCAAAAGGAACAGTTAGGCAAAAAAGCAAACGAAAATCCCAAAAGGATAACGAATGCGCATAACCCTGCTTTGGATAAATAATAGCGAAAACCCGTGGGGTAATGAAAAAATCTCTCCGAGGATCCTGAAACACAGCGTAAACGGAAGCCCGACGGGGCAACGAACACGCAAAACCGGACAAAACATTCCGCCATTCCGCAAAGACAACAAGCTTGCCTATGCAATAGGTACAAACGAAAGTCCTGCGGGATAAGCGTGAATAACCTACTGGCCTCGCGAGACGGAAAGTAGGCATGGCAACATGTCCGAACAAAGTCTCGCAGGAATATATCTACTGGCCTCGCAAGACAAACGAACGGGCATAACGACATGCCTGAATAATAACCTCGCAAGAACATCCCTACCAGCCTTGCGATACCGCAGGGCGACCAAACAAAGAGTTGCCCAGCAATCTCGCGAACTTGAAGAAATCAAGAGGACAAGCCCTTAGGGGCAATGCGCAATAATACAGCACATAACACCACCGACCGGCAAAGCAGGCATCTCCTCGAGACGAGCCATAGGAAAAAGAGGACCGAGGACCCCACTCGCTTCGGGAAGTCACGGAAGCACGCCTCACAAGGTAAGCAAACTGTCCATTCTTTTATATCTGCGCTACAAACGCGTATAAGAAAAGTATCCCGCGTACCCCGAACCCGCACGACCGTAAGACTTATGTCACAACAATTATACGGCAAAGTAAGGCGAACACATAAACATAAATATTGTCAGGTCAACTGTTATCTCGGGTGGCTGAGAAACATTCCTCAGCAAACCACCCGAGCAAAAGCATACAACAAATTCTGTTAACACCTCCACACCTCGGAGGGTTCCTCACACAAAATACGCTCCAATAAAAATAACAGAAAATCATAATAATAAAAACGAAGAAGGATGTGCTCCGCCCAGCCTTTCTGCCGCGACATACTTACTCATCCTTGTCCTGCGACAAACCAAATAATGTAAGGTGACTACCCACATTACACCTCGTTTTATGACATATGTATAGAAAAAAAAAAAAAAAAAAAAAAAAAAGAAGAAGAAGTTATACCTGGTTCACTTCGAGGTTTTCTGCAGGGTCGTCTCCCGACTCTTGATTGTAATCTACCTTGTCCAGCGAAGCCTCTCCATCGACAGTACCCGAGACGGCCTCTTGGACCGTAGGACCCTCGCTGCCTCCCGCATGATCTTGAGGAGACTGCGGTGGTGTATCCTCTCTGTCCAAATGACGAGGCCATGGCGCAATCTTACGCCACGTATGAAAAGGCGTCTTCGGCGTACAGCTCAGTAAGTTCATGCTCGGGAGAATGGGCCCACCCTCGGGGTTGAACAGCTGGCCTCCAGCCCTATCCCACTCATATCCCACCAGACCCTGAGGAGCCCCATCCTCGTCCGCAACAGGCGGGTACCCGAGATCCTCAGGGGCGAACGGATAGAGACCAGCCAAAACAGATAACTCGATATGGACCTGCTTTTTAATCATCCCAGTTAGCGACAACATCGCTGCGAGCTTAAAAGGATCGCTAACCAGGAATTCTCGGATCACCCCCTTCTCGTGATCGAGACGCTCTGCTTGCGAGTTCTTGATTGCACGTAAGGCCTGGGATAACTGCTCCCGCACAAGCGTCAACTCCCGCGCCTGTCCCTCCTTTGCCCGTTTTAGCTCCTCTACCTCCGCTTCACTGTCAACGAGCTTAGACACGGCCTCCTCGAGCAAATCCGTGCTCCTCTTAGCGCTGGTTTCGCTTTCCTCTAACGCGCGGGCCTTTGCGTCGACCTCACTCCTCAACTTCTCAACCTCGTCACTACTGCCCACCACCGAGCCCCGAAACTTCTGGTAGTCATCACTCAAAGACTTGTGCTTCTCCATCCAGTAGTCCCTCTCCACAAGGGCCGCTGTCAAATCCGCCGGCTCTACAGGAGATTGGGCCACAGTCAAATTCTTGGCGATCATCGCCTCCGCCGCACGACCAAACAAGCAGCCTATCTCGAAAAGACGACCAACTGCGTCCAGCATCATACCAGCCCCGCGTTTCTGGATAAGTCGACCCAAATAAGGAGGCTCCAAAGCGCGGAAGGCCTCCCTATAAAACGTCGCGCTCTCGAGGGGCCGCTCCTTAGCGCTTTGCATCTTAGCCAAGTGAGGGAACAAGGCGAGGCACCCGTCCGGTTGACTTAACGGGAAGGGAGTCTTACAAATGGTCCCTACCCCAACCTTGCCCGGAAGACTAGCCTTACGGGAACCCTCGGACGGCGTAGGTGCCGTCTCAGGGGAAGCGGTCGTGCTCGAACTCCCGCCTCCACCTCGCCCCCCAGCTGATACCGGAACTCCTTGGGCCAACACAACTGACGCCGCACCCGAAGGAGGGACTGCTACCTCCGACGAAGGGGTAGTGGCGACGTCCCTCGAACTCGGGGCTAAAGGTGGCCGAGTCACGTTCCTCTTCTTATTGGTAACTGGCCCTTTCCCCTTTTCACTGCTATCAATGTCGTGTGTCGCCCTCCGCTTCTTCGACTCTGCACCCCCAGCCCCCTTCTTGACCGTACGCTCCGCGACACCAGCAGGCGGTTGAGCAGGAGCCGCGTTGGCCCCCGGTAACCCAGCATACAGCCCCTCCGCGTGCGAGCACACCAATTCGGGGATCGCCTTCAGCCCATTAAAAGAGAAATCCATCAGGCCGTAAGCTGCATCAAAAATATGCACTCAAGGGTCATATATATAGGGAAACAGTTAAGATCCTTTATTAAAAGAAATATATATGCGCAAAAACTACCTCGCGACAAATCCTCGATAACATCGACGGCTCGTTCATCATCAGCGCTCATCTTAAAGCCGCTCATCTCGGGTTTCCCCTCCCACAAACTGTCATCTTCACCCCTCTTAATCTGTCGCCACGAGCGGCGAATACCTTGCAGCGACTCAACTTCCTCGGGCTTAGTCAAATACACCCAACCCCTATTCCAACTGTCGATTTTCCTCAAGAACTTCTTATGCGTCTCATAGTCAAAAACTTCCGGCGCGTCATTTCTCCTCTTGACAGCAACAAAATCCGACGAAGCTATGCACAGACTAAAATAATGTGCGAACAGGGCCACGCTTGGCTGCAGCCCGTCAAAACAAACCTGAAATTCGTCAAATAGCCTCTCGAAACTAACAAGATAGCACCATCCTACACCTGTCAGCTGGGCAGGAGTTATGTCCAGCGTCGTCAAAAAAGTAACCTGGAATGGAGTCAAAGGCAGTTGGAACCCGCATCGGGGCATCTTCCAGTAAATACAGAGCCCTCTCTCATCATCATGGGCTCGATCGTCGGCTTGCGGCAACAAGAATTTTAACTGATCCAAAGAAATACGATCCCTGGCATCCTTCTTTACGAACTCACCATAGAAAACGTCAACCGACCAACTTTGACTACGACAACCTGTCGCTGATGGAAATAGGAGACTAACTTCTGTGAACTGCGCATCGCGCGCATGCCCGGGGCGCCTCCTCTTCGACGAAGGTAGTCCCTCAGAATTCTTTTTCTTCTTGAACACCCGCGAGGGCGCCGAAACTGACGCCTCACGGGAAGACCCCTGGCGATCATGTACCTCGGCTTCCTGCGACTCCTCATCTTCCTCGACAGAGCGACTATCGCTTTTGCCGGAAGAATAATACGAGGGATCAGCCTTCCCCAGCGGGACCCGCTCCCGAGCCACCTTTTTCTTCCCCCCCATCTTCGCTGACTGCAAAGGCAAGTTAATAAGATGGTCAGCAATGGGAGACACTACCGAGGGTACTATCCTCTTACCCAACGCGGCGAAGGCCCTTTCCAGGGCAGCTCTCGACTTCCCGGCACCTTCACCCTCTATCCCGTAATCCCACATCGCCGGGTCGGTCCAGTCAACGAGCTCGTCGGGAGAACCCGGTTCCGCTGCAGCCCCATCAACAGAAGACTCCGGCTGTGCCGCCTTCCAATCAACAGACGACTCCGGGCCTATGTCATCCCAATCCACGGCCGCCTCCCAATCAAAGAAATTTCCCTCGGAACCCGAATTACCGCCCGTCTCCGACATTTAAAAGAACCTGCCCAGAAACCGTCTTACGGACCGACCGTAGGACCTCGCGTATGGTAGACAAACAAGGGTAGAACAATACCGACCTCGTGGCTCACGGTATCGATCGAGATACCGGATCCCGAACGAAATGTTTGCGACAGTAATACTTACGAATAGCGAGCGACGCTCCCGCGAGGTGGTCGTGCAGTCGTCCCCGTCAATTGTCCTTATCAGCGAGAGCGATGAGCGAGACTACTCCGACAAGGGAACTTGCTGAAAGCGGACATCCGCACGGGCCCGCCTATCTTTATATAGGGCCCCCGTAAAGAACCGTAGGAATCAGCACCAATCTCAAGGAACCACTCTCGACACGTGTCTCGCTCCCCTTCGATCGGCCGCTTCAAAAACCCAAAACGTCGCGTCGTTCAGCCCTTTAGCGCCAAAATCCGAAGGTATATTGAACCATCGCGTCTCTTCGGCTTCGTCTGCGCAAAAAATCCCCATGACGTAAATCCTCTACAACCTTGGAGCATGCTGCCCCTCAAGACGCCAATCCCACGACCGTCCCAACGAGTGAATCCTGACCCCACGCTAGGATCACCGTTCACCCGAAGCAGTGGGCGGCCTGGTCAAGATAGCAGCGGATCCTGATGACGTCAGCAAGCCTAAGCATTTATGACGGTCTGACACATGCATTTATTGCATCTACAGTAACCCCCCGTTATATATACGCGTAGACCCTCCGTACCTAACCACCAGATATCTGTTTAACCTAACTCTCGGGAACATGGCGCCAAAACCATCTGACAAGCGTGGAAAGAAACCCCTCGACGAAGGCCAGTCCAGTGACCCGAGGTCGAGGCACCCGACTAATGTCCGAGACCTACCCCCACAGATCCGCTCCAACTGGCTCCGTTTCTTCCCGCGACGCAACCTCGACCGAATGCTGTCAAGCCCCAATCGCAAGCTCCAGAACTTCATCAAATACCTGATCGACGTTGAAGTACGCTCCTACGAGCACTGCCCCTGCTGCCCGAAGGCTCGCCGCAATGAACCACCACCCGCACCCCCCCATCGCGCCCCACCCAAGCCGGCAACCCTCCGCACTTGCCCAGCATGCGGGAAAACAGGCAATCGGTCAGAAATGCCCCGGTGCCACCGATGCAGGCAGAGGTTCCACCAGGCCTGCCAACCCGAGGAAACTCACTACTTGTTTCCTATCCCGGGCCTAGAAAGCTGGCATTGCGACGAATGTACCGCCATCCTCAACTCCCTGGACGACATGAACGAGGACAGCGACGAAGACGGCAATCAGGACGGTGACGGGGAGGGCCCGCAGTACCACCCCACGAGGTCTGGCGACACTGACCCCGAGGAAGAGTCCTCCACAGACAGCTTCTTCAGCGATTGATACGCTGCGCGACGTCGCCCCATCCACCTGGCCGGATGTTTACTACTATCCCTTTTGTTCCCCGACAGGGGGATGGGTTTTTATTTTTATTTTTATTCTGATGATAACCCCGCGAACTACTATGTTTTGTTGAGAAGGAAAACTCTATAAACCACATCACATTACCTGTAGTTATAATCTTTTCTACGTTGCAAAGTTCCTAAAAGCATGTTCGTATAACGGCACACTAAGGCAGAATATTAAATGCACGTCGCTAGTATTACAATCCCGTCGCAACCCAGCAGTACGCTACGTCGCAATGCTGATTTACCATATCGCCAAATCAACTGGCACCGTCTACCTCGCGACCCCTCGGTCCAAGGTAGATCGCGACACATTAACGGACACACTACCTGAAACTAGCCATCTAGCGACACCAACCCCACCCGTTACACGCTACAAGTTGATACACCCCGCCTCAGGACAGTCCCGGGACACATGTCTCACTTCTAATCTTACCAATAGCATGAAAATAAAGCTACCGGGTAAGCAATAATCGCACATTCCATATCACGTAACTTAAATAGTCCAGACAAAACAGGCAATGAAACCACCCTCTCCTTATTCTAAAGGGCACGACTCGAGATAACTTGGAAGAAAAACTCAACAAATCACCGGCATAACTGTGCCTCGACACGCCCTCGCGGCATAGCAACATTCTCTACTCCAATTCATGCACCTCATATGGGCTACCACGCACACTCCCCAAATATCGGCTAACCGACAGCAGATAGCCCTTAATTTAGCGCACCCGCTCCGGAAATAATGAATCTCTTACTAATAACACCTCGAAATAGCCGTTCAATAACTCCTAAAAACGTCTCGAAACAACCGCCCCGTCAGTCCAAAACGCTTCGATACTAACACCGGTCAAAACAACAGGGCTACGCTCGTCCAGTCAAGTCACCTAGCCTCAGCTTTTATGAGTCGGTGGGGCCCAGACACGATAACCAATGGCACCACCCCGCCTATATATTGGCCCACTAAGCCATGAGAAGATCATTCCTCACCAACCAATTCTCCATTCCGTCAACTAACCCTTACCACATCTACCCTCACAATGTCGTCGAACGACTCGGTTAACAAACCCGAGCAACGACGTCTCAACATTACCCTCCCCCGCGATTCGCCTCCCCACCGACCCCGGCCTAACCCCACGCAGCCACCACTGCGAATACTGTCGGAAGGCGAGAGATGGGTATTATTACAAGACGTATCACACTCGGACTTAGGATGGATGCTAACCCACGAGAACCTTCGTATCCGAGATTTCCTCGACTTCAAGCTCAGCTCATGCCCGAAATTCACCCCGGAAGACGAGAATGCCATCCAACCTACGGCGCCGTCATTGCGCACGTGCTTCGTGTGCGATGATCAAGATCCCAAGACCGAGATGGTCAAATGCCGAACATGCTTCGAGTGGCGCCACATGTATCATTACGATATAAAAGGCCGCTCCGATCCCCGCCGTCGGTTTTGGCGATGCCCCCGTTGCATCGACCTCAACTTCGGAGGACCAACCTTATACACAGCCACCAAGGAGGAGCTCGAAGCAGACAATACATATGAGGACACCGATAACGAGATCCTCGCCTGAATGTTCCTTAAGCAGCGACATCACACCCGTCTTCTTGCCGAAGAGGACCCCGGAGTGCAACTGCCGAAGGGGAAATGTCTCTTCCGCCTGCCTCAGGTCCCACCTCGGCAGCCATGCGGGTATACAGGGAACGAGTCGCCCTGCACATCGTAGCTCACTAGGACAAATGTATCTGTTGTCATGTATCAACAAAAGACAAATGTTGTCTACAAAATATGTATCATTCCGATGTAACATCATTACGCTTATAAAAACAAACAGTTGAATTCGTTGACAACACTCCTTACGGTATCGAACAGTCCACCTTTATCATATCACGATTGGCCGAATTTCGGCCCCGCGTAGGTTCCTCCAGACACACACTGACATTCCTGTCGACCATATACCCCGCGGCCTCACGCCAATCAACTAAAAAGTCGACGACTATACATCATGGGTTGCCTGGGACCCACATCATTTATAGCCGCAGTACCGCCTTACATCTATAAATACCAACCTCACATTACGAAAGAAGGGACAACCATCCTCCTCATTCTCAGTCCATCCCCCTAAACAAACATGCCTTTCAAACAAGTGGTTTCAAAATCTAAGAGGCCCGCGGACCAAGGTCAAAGTAGCCGCGACCAACCTCCCCCCAAACCTCGTCGCTCTTATAACCCACGACAAGTCCTCTCTCCTGCAGAGAGATGGGCCCTCCGCCAACGATTCTCCGAGGAAGATTTGGAATGGATGCTCCATAACGAGGACCTCCAAATCTGCGACTATATCGACCTCCTCCTCGCCGGTGCACCCTCATTCACTAAGGAAGACGAGAACAACATCTATGACGACGTCGACTTCGAGCCCAAGCTGCGTTGGTGTGTCATATGCCACGATCAGGGGCCCAAGCACGAAATGGCGAAATGCCGGATGTGCTATGAGTGGAGCTGCTTCGAACACTATGACATCCGAGGTCGCGCGGACCCCCGACGCCGGTTCTGGAAATGCCCTGGATGCTTATCCCGCAATTCCGGAGGCCCGAGCCTGTATACCGCCACTCCAGAAGAAATCCACGCGGACAACCTCTTTGAGGATACTGACAACGAGCGCGTGGTCTGATTTCAATATTTCCTTATCTATTAGGCATTGTATGGTCCCGATTTCATGTCGTGTTTGGGCGCCATGCTATTTAAGAATATTTTAATATCAACATATGCTTATGATTGTCGCCATACTCTCTGTGACGCGCCCACCATAAAAAAAAAAAAAAAAAAAAAAAGACGACGACGGCGCAGGACACCAAGCGTAGCTCGTCTAAAAAGCACTTAGCTACCCAAAGCCACCCAACACGCCGACACAATTAGTCGGACACTTACCCGAGACAGGGCATACCAAACGCTCGCAAACTTTGTAAATAGCAAAATTACGACCTTACAGGGAAAAAACGATAACACAGGTTAAGACTATCTGGAAAACACAAAAAACCCCGAGACCAACTCGGGGGCCGCCAACAACAAAAATTATGAAATATAACAGCAAAGCAAAATTGACACATACTATGCGTAACCAATAAGCGGTGCGACGCGAGATCATATAAACGAGAACTTCAAAATAACCAATATACGAACAGAAAAACCCCGACGGATAACTCGGGGGCTGACAACAAACAAATACCTCATAAAAAATTCCCAAGATCAACTCGAGGGCTAACACTCGCAAACATTAAAATAAGTTAGAAGCCGAGATAAGCCAAGAAAACTCCCACGATAGGACCGAAGTCGCCTAATCAAGAACCCGAAAGCGTCATACTGATGCATTTCGGCTTCGGGGGCTAATGATAGGTCCATATACCGATGGACCTTAAAAAGCCCAGGCCTGGCCCAATGAAGCACTCCTAGATTTAAAATACACAAAAGGCCGGCCCAAAACAGAATGAAATAAAATAGGCCCCCTCCCCCTGCAGAACCAGCCCGAGGTCAAGAGAAGCCCGGGATTCGGACCCCCTCCCGGGGCCAGCCCGAGGTCAAGAAAAGCCCGGGATTCGGACCCCCTCCCGGGGCCAGCCCGAGGTCAAGAGAAGCCCGGGATTCGGACCCCCTCCCGGGGCCAGCCCGAGGTCAAGAAAAGCCCGGGATTCGGACCCCCTCCCGGGGCCAGCCCGAGGTCAAGAGAAGCCCGGGATTCGGACCCCCTCCCGGGGCCAGCCCGAGGTTAAAAGCCTGAGACTCGGACCCCTCACAAGGGGCCAGCTCGGAGTCAAATAAAACAAGGCTCAAGGCCTAAGCATGCCGAACAGCCAGAAAAGGCCGACGTATGGCCTCGCTGATTCGGCTTGCGCCAGATTATGCGGATATGATCGCCTATTACGCGGACGCCTCCAAAACAGTCACGCGGGCCCCCATCATTAATGATGACAAGACCCCGCTACAGTAAAGGCGATCCCTATTTAAGGCAGAGAAATCCCCAGAAAAGGGGACCGCATTCATTACAACCAGAGGAGGTATTAAAAAGGGTTAGAGCGTTAATACCCCTCCGACACCCCGCGTGTCCACCCTCTCGGCCCGATCCGCCCGGACCGGGACGAGCTACACTTTCGGCAGCCATCCCCTGTGCGGCCTGCTTCCCAGGAACAGGACGTTTACGCACCTTACTGGACCAAGTCCAAGTACGGCCCGGCCCCCTCGGGAAGGGACGTATCAGACTTAGTCCAATCAGGACTACTGCAACGCGTTACTTCTTATGTATGAAAATATTTTGAAAAAAGGTAGTGATATCAGATTAGGCAAGATGCATTTGAAGTTATTAGTATTAAAAAATAAAAGAGTATCATCTGTATTAGTCCTTCTTGAACTTCTTTTTGGAAAATTTTGTTTAACCTCTCAGAGGCTAATTAATACCAAGAGCAGAGAAGACATTGGATCTCCACGTTTTAATTCCTGAAATTGTCAAAGTACAGGGGCAAAATTAGAAAAATTAGATTGAGGGTCTAAAACATAAAATGAATAATTTGTGACGGTGAGATTTGTATTCAAGTCTTTACAATAACATTCTAACCGCTAAACTACAAGCACACATTAAACCCGAAATTTTTATTAATAGGAAATACAATTTTAAAAAGAAAAAATGGGAAATGGGAAATGACAGGAAGGATGAAATTTTAAAAATAGTAAGGCAAGATTACGGTTTAGTGTCCTACGGGACGCAAAATCATACAACAACCTCTGCTAAATATATATATATAGAGAGAGAGAGAGAGAGAGGGGTTGGCTACTCTACTCACATAAGCATATGAGGACATATACTTATAAGTCATTTTTGCGTTTTTAATGTCCAATCGCGCTTAACATGTTCTCCATATTAATATGTGTTTGGAAACGAAATTTTACATTTTTTGGAATATTTTTACTATTTTTTTAGAATTTTTCAAAACTATGTTTTTCAGATTTTTTTTATTATTTTTTTAGATTTTTTAACCATATTAAAACACTGTTTTGAAAAATTCTAATTAAATAGAAAAAATTCCAAAAAAATATAAAATTTGGTCTCCAAAGCACATTATAATATGGAGAACATGTTGAGTGTTTCAGACCGACCATTTGGACATTGAAAACGCAAAAATGACTTATGAGCATATGCCCTCATATGCTTATGTAAGTAGAATAGCTAACATTTTATATATATATATGGGATTCCAAATGAGAACAAAAACCAAAAAAAAAAAAAATTCTAAATGTAGGATGCCAAATTAGACATAAAGAGAGACGCGAAGTTTTTTTTTTTTTTTAGGGAGACGCGGACTGCAGTTAAAAAAAGAGAGATAGCCATCGATGGGAGTAAAAAAATAAACGCAAGGGTAATTTTGGCGTCCCACTTTTTTAATTTTTTTTTTCAATATTTGTTCTCATTTGGAGTCCCATGTATATTTTTTTGGCAATGGCTACGTTATGATTTGGCGTCCCGCAAGGACGCCGTGTCATATCTCATTTTTAATTTTATTTTTTTGTATTTTCTATAAATAAAAATTTCGGCACATTTAACATTTCATAGGGGATTAATCATATAAAAACTTACAAACATTATAATTAAATTTCAATACACATGATTAAGAATTTTAATATCATAAGGATAGTAGATTTGCCCCGGCAAGAAAATAAATCCTCTTTGATGAAGCATTTGAATGAAGAAAGCATATTATCTAAATCTTTTTCAATATTAGAATTTGTTTTTGTAAATTTTCATTGGAGTTTATCAGCTCTGTCAAGCTTGTCCTCAAATCGTATTATTGTCTTGAAAATTTTATGAAATATTTTTATTATTATCATATTATTTTATAATAGGAAAATTGAGCATATATGAACTTTTGAAGAATTTATATATGTCACCCATATTTTTAGTAGATTGAAAATTTAAATATAACTCCTCAAGTTTAATCTCATTAAAATTCAGTGAATAATGAGTAACTATCATTGATTATATTGTTCATTAAAATTAAATAAGTTAATTTTCTATCTATTAAATCTGCATGCATTGTTTGCTGTTTATGCATGCTACATTACATGTAAAAAATATAATTGCTACATATGATTAATTAGAAAACACATTTAGAAATACTAATTCTTTTTTAATCAACTTGAATTTCAAAAATTCCAACACATAAAAGTCGTTCCTTCAAGAAGCGGTCCAAGATTTACGTGGGATTGGAAGCCTTTTCTTATAGAAACAGCCCAACCTTCTGCACTATCTTTCAAAATTCAATAATGTTCTGTAATTTTTTTAGATAGAATGTTGGAGGTCTAACTTTTCAAATTTATTTAATATCCATAAATGACTCTCTATTGTAGTTTTGAACTCACGATTTTCCACACAGAGAATGTTGTCTTCTTGCCACTATATAGACTAAAGGCTGATTCATACGGGTTTTTGAAACAATTACTCAAATATAAAAAACAATGACTCAAATATAAAACTTTTAACATTGTATAGTTTTTTGAAACATCAGTTTCTGTATTGTAATTTTTGAATTAGATCTTAACATGTTAATACAAAAAAAATTGTGTTTTCAAACACAATCTTTTTAGCCACGTCACATAGATTTGATTCAAACATCAATGCTCTCAATAATTAATGCAGTCGATAGGGAAATAAATCAGCTGAAATTCCGAGATCGGGTACTGTTCACCCTGAAATTCCTGCAATCCGAAATCCATCTATCGAATTTTTTTCGAGACGCATCTCGAAACAACTAGTTTTTTCTTGCACGCATCTCGCAACAGTTCGACGGCTGGATTCGGATTGCAGGAATTTCATGGTGAACAGTACCGACCTCGGATTTCAGTAGATTCAGATCCAGTCGATAGTGGCACAAGTTCTACGGGAAGATAAGAGTTGGAATCATGCATATACATGATCGAGTGTGTGAGTGAGTAGAGCCTTCGGGAACTGTCAAGAAATGCATAATGTATTTATGGATTTTCAATTACATTGAAAGGAATATAAGTAAAAAATTCATACTTTAGTGCTCATGAAATTCTTGCATTCAAAGGAAAAATGGGCAAACAGGAAGCTCTCCCCAATGGAGATGGGTGGTACAGGATTCTCACGCGCAGGCAGAAGCAGGAGCGAGCTATCACCAACCATCACCAACCTAGCAAGGCAGGGTGGCGCCGTCATCAGGCTACACTCTTCAAAAGTAAGCAAGATCAACTAGCTATCGCATCTAACAACGGCTACAAGCATGGCCACACTCTTCACACCCGCGCTACCCAAGGCACCAAGCATGGCTTCCCAAGGCAGAACAGTACAGCTCCCATCTTCTCAGGTAAGTCATTCTCCAACAAAAACCATGATTATAAGCACAGAAGGCATGGCCTGGTAGGGGGAAGCATTTATGGCAACAGTACTTATGGAAAACTTTTGCCAAACCCATCACCTCAACTTTTGAAGGGCTTTAATGGCTTCCCACTAACTAATCTCAATACAAAAACGCCCCAGCTTCAACATTCCCTTTCGCATTCAATACATACAGTCAACTACAACCACCAAACTTCATTAATGGCAAAAAGAAAATCCCACCCCACCCATCAACCGACTTTGAACCCCCAGCCTGTGATTACTTCTTCTCCTCAGCACCTCACACCAAATTCCAACCTCTCATATGCCCAAGCCGCTGCTCACCACCCACTTTCCACACATCCTCTACCTTTCCCCTTCGCATCACAGAGGTTTACCTCTCCACCATGGCGCCACTACATGGAAAAAAACCCTTGGCACGCCAACCTTGCGCAGAACACACCATCTACCAACCGGCCAGACCCTCTCCCCACCCCCCCGGACCCCTCTAAAGCAATATGGAGGGGACGTTGCTATAATTGTCTTATTAAAAGGTCACGACCAAAGCGAGTGCAATAGTAAGGAACGTGTATGTGCGCGGTGTTTGGGAAAAGGGCCACGAGGCAAAACAATGCACGCTAGTGCTGCCTACCAGCCAACCACACTTCGACCCACTCACTCCCCGTGGAAACATGGGTGAATCGCTGCTGCCACCAAACAGGCCCAAGTCGGCCACGGTCTTCATACCCGAGACGGACAAAATGAAGCACGACATGCTCGAACTTAACAGGGCGCTCGTCATCGATGCTAGATTACGGCCGACACACACCACGCAAGTGCTTCAATCCGTTTTGATGACCATTTGCAAATCCGACTATCCATACCCTCTCACACACATGTCGGGACACCAATATTTCCTTCTTCTACCGTATGGGGCTGACCGTAACCGGTTCATGCATGAATATGGCAACCCGTTACAAGAGCTCGGCTATGTCATGTTTCCTTGGAGCACCGCGGTTAATGCTTACCCATCAAACCTTAAGTTCAAAGCTTGGCTAGAGCTCAAACGCGTCTCCCCACAAGCATGGTGCGTCGAACATTTAATCGCTGCGGTTAGTTCCTTCGGAGTGGCTCTCGAGCATGCACCCATGTGTAAGGTAAACTCCCTTGATTCTATGATGGCGGTTATCGCGCTTCCCGACCTTGCACGAATTCCTCATTTCATTACTATGTGGATACATGGGTTTTCACGTGACATTGAGGTGCTTGTGCATAGTTGGCTTGAGGAGCCGATCTCTTTCCTTCCAGTAGAAGATGCGTCTCCCGCTAATCAGTTCTTTGCGAAGGTACAGCACGACAATGTTAGAGCAATGACCGGCTATAAACACGAACTAGATGGCAAAGGGATGGTCGCGGTGGATTTTGATACTTTGCTAGGGGTTTGGAAGAAAGAGCAGCAGGGGCCACACAAGGACAAGTTGAAAGCTGTCTTGCAATCGAGCCCCCATTTTGCCGACTACCTCCAGCAGAACCCGGACTTCACTGACCCGGCCTCGCACGGGCAACCGTCAGAGTTCAGACCAGTTCAAGAGAAGGGTAAGGATCCGATTGACAAACTTGCATGCCAGATTTTTCAAATGGAGAGTCCAGTTTCTCCTCAAACAGGAGAGGTGGGAAATAATGCATCAGGTACAGTACCTAGTACCTCTGTCCATCACACTCGGTCTATTTCCCCTACTAGCTGTCAAGGTGATGGGAGGGTTTTCGGAGGTCTTTCAATTCAAAATGAAAATTTGAAATTCTCGGCAACATCTGATCCGGCCTCATCTGATCCGGCCACATTTGATCCATCCCGTTACCAAAACCCATTCTCCACTAATTGGGCTGCACCTATCAACCTAGCCGAAACCTCTGCTAATTGGGCTGCACCTACCAACCCAGAGGAATTGGGCCAACAGAATTGCAATCTCCAAACAAGTGGAGCCTTTGATGTTCAGCCACCGTTCCAACCACTTACCCAAACCCAATTAATTAATTCACCAAACCCAAACCCGACTTTGCTTCTTTCCCCTTCTCCTCTCCCTTCCCCAACCCATTCACCTGGCCACCAATCAAATCCCATACACATTTCCTCCCCCTCCAACTCTTTGATTGAACCAGCAATATGCGATTTAGACTCAACAAGGGGGATACAAGTACATACCTCACCCAAAACTGAACAACTTGAACTTGAATCTGAACCCTCTGAGTACTATCCGACTGATGAAGATGACGCCCAAATGGGTATTGATGAGCTTGAGGCTCAATTGGCATTAGACGAACCTATTGTCGAATCACCGGAAAGCCCCGGGACAGACAAAGAGGATTTGCACCTACCCGAATATGGGCTGCTACCACAAAATCAGTACATGTCGGACCCCTGTCTTATGGACCAATCTGATTCGGCAGGGTCGGGCATGGACATGGACCAGATTGGGATGCCGTATGAGACAATTTCTGATGCGGAGATAAGAGCTCTCGAGGAGGAGATAAGACTCCAGGACGAAGCGGATGCTTATCAAAGTGCCCTTAACGACCCAATTCAAACTCATTTGTTTATCAATCAGCCAACACCATCATCCGAGCAATCGGCATCACCAACCGAGCAATCGGCATCACCACCGTTCGACCAATCGGCATCACCAACCGAACCTAACTCCCATCCACCGCCACCTGATCAACCAACACTACCACCAACCGAACAGCCAACAGTAACCAATGTCAATCTACCGCCACCCGACCAGCCAGCACCACCAACTTCCGAACTGCCAACACCACCACTAGAACTCAGATCACCCCCCCCCCCCGCCACCACCTGCCACCAATTCCCCACCGCAACAAGCAAGGTCTTTAAGAAGGAGTGCACGTATTCTGGAGAGGGGAGAGACAAAGCATTACGGTGGTTAGAAAAATAAAACAAAAAAGAGTGGAAATGACGGCCTACAGGATACTGACCTCGACCCGGCCAAACAGGCGGAATTGCTGCTTGCATTGCGGCAGGATGACATCGCAGCAACACCGCTCCAGCAGGACTTGGCGGACAGTGCCGAGCTCTATTGTGGGATAAAGAATCTGCCATTGATCGGTGGGACAGACCTGCTGGTTAGTGGGTCGGGTTTACTAACGGGTCCGAACATGTGCACCAGGGGAGATACAATGGGGGCAAGAGGGCGCTCTGCCACGAGGCTAACTGAGATGGAGCCGATACAAGGTACAGGGGCGGATGATGACTATCAACTGGGGCAGGCCGAAAACATCATAGGAGGGCATGCTACAGGCAGCGGCAATAGCAGAGAGGATGATGGAGAATCAGTCCTAGGAGCGTTTGACTTTGATAGCGATATCGATCTCTCCGAAGAGGACGAGATCGATGCAGCTATCTAAGTTAGGTGCATGTTTTTATTCTAGGGTAGTCTAGCCTTGATTAGTTGTTTCATTTTGTGACACCGTCCACATACGGTTGGATTATAACACTATCATGTGCCTTTTGTGTAACACTACCTTTTATGATGAATGACTTTAATTTTAAAATGAGTGCTTTAAATTGGAATGTGCGAGGGTTGGGAGATTTTAATAAGTGTGCGGTTATTAAGGAATTAATAATCGACAGTAAACCGGATTTGATTTGCTTACAAGAAACAAAGTGGAGAGAGTGCTCTTTTTTTTATATGAGGAAGGTGTGCCCTTCAAATTTTAAAAATTTTGAGACTTTAAATGCAGAAGAAACGAGGGGGGGAATTCTACTCGCGTGGAGTACGAATTTCTCCCGGCTACAATCTTTTACTTTGAATTACACAACAACAATAATTTTAAAAAAAAAGGGTTTTACATTCATGTGTACTGGGGTCTACGGACCACAAGAGGATTCAAACAAAAGATTATTCCTGGAAGAACTTAGAATTGTCAGGGCCATGAATAATTTACCATGGATGGTTTTGGGAGATTTTAATCTTTACAGGACAATTGAGGACACAACAGGAGAGGCCCGCAACCTTGGCACGATGCTGGATTTCAACAATTTCATCGACGGATCCGGAATGTTTGACGTACCGTTGCAGGGACGCTCCTACACATGGACGAACAAAAGACCACAACCGACCTTCTCAAGGTTGGACAGAGTTCTCCTCTCAGGACATTGGAATGAATTTAGGGCATCGTATGACCTCACAGATCTGCCGGCAACTGCCTCGGATCACGTCCCTTTAATTATCAGAATACGGCCGCATTCCAATCCACTGAAAAGACTCTTTTAAGTTTGAGACCTTTTGGCTTAAGTATGACGATATGAAAGAGGTGGTTCAACGTGCATGGGCGACGGTCACAACACGGAATCCGGTGATTCGGTTCCACAAAAAAATCAGGATGGTTCAGAAAGAGTTACGAATTTGGGCACAAACAAAATTCTCCGGAAAGGAGACATATCTGACAAGATCTAAATGGGTGTTACAAGTCCTAGATCGGGTAGAGGAAATCAGGGAATTAAACACAGTGAATTCCGCTTGAGAATTAGACTACGGGCACATATCTTTGCTCTGGCGGCTGACAAAGAGGAAAAATGGAAGCAAAGGTCAGGATGTATTTGGTTAAAATTGGGTGATAAAAATACTAAATACTTCCATGCAATGGCAAATGTAAGGAAGAACATCAACACCATTGAAACATTGCAATCGGAAAATGGTCAGCTCATAACATCGGCTCGCATGCCGGATTATTTGAGATCGCATTTCAAAGGAATCCTGGGAACAAAAATTCAACATCCAAGACCATTTGACCTTTTCGAAAGGGTAGGACCGGCAATGTCAAACGAACTACAGTCGCTAGACGATCCCATCGACGAACCGGAGATTTTGCAGGCAATCTCCGACATGCCAAAAGGAAAGGCAAGCGGTCCGGACGGTTTCCCTATTGAGTTTTATCAGGCTTTCTGGCCTACGGTTAAGTCAGATCTGTTGGAGCTTATCAGGGAATTCGTAAGGAACAATGTAACCATCGAGTGTATCAACAAAGCGGCAATCACCCTGATCCCAAAGAAACAAAACCCAAAACGAGTTGTGGATTACAGACCAATAAGTGTTATTAACACGGTGGTAAAAATCATCACAAAGATCATGGCAAATAGGTTGCAACCGCATTTACAGCTCCTCATCTGCAATAGCCAGACAGCGTTCGTCCAGGGTAGATCCTTAATGGAATCTTTCCTCTCCGCAAGAGAGTTCCTTAATTTCTGTGTTAAAAGGAAACTGCCGTCCATCCTCTACAAGGTATATTTCGAAAAAGCATTTGATACCGTGGATTGGTGTTTCCTTGTGAACCTATTAGTGGAAAGGGGCTTCCCTCCGAGATGGATTTCTTCGGTTCTCAATCTTCTAAGAACATCTTCCTCAACAATTAGAATTAATGGAACTTATACACGATTTTTCACACATAAAAGGGGCTTACGGCAGGGAGATCCGCTTTCGCCCATGCTCTTCATTCTGGTGGCAGACTCTCTCAATAGATTTCTGCAGAGTGTGACAAGTATTATGCCGCAACACGTGAGGATATGGCCGGAAACAATTCAGTATGCTGATGATACTCTGATAATCTGCGAGGCACACCCCATTTCCCTAAAAATACTAACTCAGGTGCTAAATGTTTACGCCGAACTTACTGGTTTGCAGATTAACCGATCAAAAAGCACCTTTGTTCCGATTGTGATACCGGCCGACAGGGTACCGGTCATACAGAACATCATTGCTTCAGAACCATCGCAGTTGCCCATTAGATACTTAGGATTGCCCTTATCGGTAAGAAAACCGAGGAAAATTGACTACCAGCCGATGCTTCAGGCGGTACAGCGGAGGATGGAGGGATGGACATCCAATTTTTTGTCTTACGGCGGCAGAATCACATTAGTCAAATCAGTGATGTCCGCTATGCCACTGCATTATATGTAGGCCTTTAAAATTCCTATAGGTGTTATTCGACACGTGGATAGAATGAGAAGAAACTTTCTATGGAAAGGAAATGACACATGTAAGGGGATCAACTGTTTGGTTAATTGGGAACGAGTATGTGCTTTAAAAATAAATGGGGGCCTAGGTATTATTGATCTGAGATGTCAAAACGATGCACTGCTTACTAAATGGTTGTGGGCAATCGAAAATGATACGGTGGGCCTATGGCCACAGACGATGTCAGCACTGTACGGTATAACCTTGGCATCTCAAATGGATTCCTTGGGGCAGGGGGTATCTTTCTTTGTTAAAGAATTGTCATCACTGCGCTATTTCTTAGCATCATCGGTACGAATATCACCTGGGGCCTGACAATGGAGATGGACTCCGTCCGGGGTTTTCTCTTGTGCATCGGCATATAGAGCAATGCATCATAGTGGGATTGTATCGTGGAGTCAGGGCAAAATATGGAAACTAAAGATCCCAATGAAGGTAAAGATTTTTATCTGGCTACTGTTGGATGACAAACTCCTAACTCAGCAGGTGCTCTTATACAGAGGGTGCACAATCCAAACGGGTTGTCACCTCTGCTCGGCAAATTCGGTGGAGACTAGGGACCACATCATGTGGGACTGTGTCTATGCCGTGCACTTCTGGAGGGGGTTGATGGCACAATACAACATCTCCATCACGGGTGCGATGGACCTAATCACTGCCTGCACTAATGGCAGAAAGAAAAATCCACGAGAGTCACATTGGAACCTTGTTTGGGCGGCAGGGGTCTGGGCGCTCTGGCGAGAGCGCAATAGGAGGCTTTTTTCAGCAAAAATGAAGCCGGTGCATAGATTGATCACCGATACAGCACTGGAAATAGAAAACTGGCGCTTACACATCTAGGAAACATCTAGGGACTCTCGACATGAGGTTGAGAGGAGTATCAATCTAGTTCAGGTGTATAGGTGTGGGATTTTGAATTTTAAAATATATTAGGACTTGTAAATAAACTTGTTTTATCAATATATCTGTTGTTGTCGACAACCATCAAAAAAAGAAAGGAATATAAGTGTCATTTCTGATCGCTACATAATGCTCAGTAATTAATTAAAGGAAGCTTCAAATTAATGCGCTTTTGCAGATCCTTCTTCTCAAATGAACTCTTTAATTCTGTACCATTTTATCCCTGTTTATGAGAGCAGTAGTAGCCTGTAGAGGTGTTCAACATGTAAATAGACAATCCTGACAGTGACATGGAACTGTGTATATATAATTAAGCATTAATTATAGATTTACAGTGGATTGACTATTTATGAACTTAAAATATTATTATATTCAGGTTTCGTGATGTATCATAACTGCAAATAATTGTCTTTGTTATTATCAATAGAGAAGATAAATTCTTTACCAGTATGTATTTCTTTCTTGGAAGCATTTTTTTTTTTTTTTTCATTCAAACATGCCCGTAGGCTTTGCATTCAACTTTAGAACAGTGATTACATTCATGATTAAGGTTGGACTAAGTCCATGAAGCCAGAAAATCACTTAACAAAACTACCCAACTGTCCCCTAATTAGTTACAAATCCGCTGGTCGAAATAGAGGGAAGGTGTGCCCCGTGTAGCTCCAATCCTTCCCATTAAGCTTCCCCATCTTAGCTAGGCTATCTGCCAGAACATTTTGGCTCCTGCTAATATGAGAAATTTGAAAAGAACTGTTACTGGTAAACACTTTCCAAACTTCGAAGATCTCCCGGTATGCCCTCCAATCAGCGTGCACCGGTGGCCCGCCTTAGAACATTCATTCGCTAGCTCCAGACAGTCCGTGAGAAAATGCACTGAGGTAATACCATTTTGGGCCGCGTATCGAACCGCCTCTTGTGGCCAAGTGGCCAAGTGGCCAAGTGGCCAAGTGGCATCGGACCTACTCTCAAGTGTTCCTCTAGTGGTGGAGCCCGCCACATGCAAATTAAAATTAATAACGTAATGGATTAGTCTAATTTTCTGTGGTTTCATCTTTGTAGTATTATGAAAAGTGTTAAACCTTAATTAAATTGCTACAATACTCTTAAAAATGATAATTTGGACTGTTATGATTTTTTGCTATCTTTGTGCATAGATGCTGGTATATATATATATATAGTGATGCTACGGTGTTTTGGGAAGTAAAGAGGGTGTTTTACTTCCCGCTCATATCACCATTTTCAAAGTTCAAATAGTTGATTCGAATTTCTCAACATGGTCTTCATATTAATATGTGCTTGGAGACCAAATTTTACATTTTTTGAAAATTTTTATTTCAAAAATTCTAAACAAATAGTAATTATAGTTTTCTAAGTTTTCTGAAATGGAAAAACATAGATAGGCGGTTTATTTAATTAGGATGAATGAATAGTTTAATTGGAAGACTCAAGAGGCACCACATATATACAATAAATGCATGAAATGGAAGTTTTGACCAATTAAAATAATTACTTTGAAATAAATATAATTAAATAATTAAATTATCAAAAAATAATTTACAACTTAATAAACTGAAAGAAGAAATATTATCAAAGCAAGAAAATATAAGCTTAAATTTCATCCACAATCATACACGAGCACAACAGTCACATAAGCTAAAAACCGCCGTCTAATTGAGTAAAGATAAAACTCTATGTGTGAGAGGTTGCAGCTTCGAAACTCGACCGAAAAATATCTTGTTAATATTAGTTTGTGGACCAGATCTAATCTCCAACCATTTACTAAAAGATTAAAAAAAAAAAAAAACAGAGAGAGAGAACAGGCAACAGTAGTTTTGATCGTCTATCAATTTTGGGACCCGGCGCCATCCCTTTCTGCTACACAGCCATTGGAATTATTTGTGGACCAAGCCTGGAAAAATTGCACCAGGTCAGATCCGATTGTGCGTCACATGTTGGCCCGGAATGATTTATGAGTCCGTGATTGTCTAAAAACCATACTCAACACCGTACTGCGAGATGCCACTGACACTGATCTTTACAACTTGGATTTTTTTTTAAAGAACGTAATTAAAATAACTAATTTAAAAAAAACAATTTGGTTACTTCTATTTTTACAAAAATTATATATAAGAACCGGACTGCCAATCCGGTCCGATGGATTTTTTTTTTCCGGATCGAGCTGGCAATTCGGTCCAGTTGTTTTTCCAATTCGGTCTAGAGGCATTTTTTAGCCCCGACCGAATTGCCAATTCGGTTCAGGCGCAATATATCAAGTATATTTTATTGCCCACTCGGTCTAAATTGTAACTCGGTCTATTAAAAAAAAGTATTTTCTAGATGCAATTGCAATAAAATATTTTAAAGTATACTTTATTGTCACTCGGTCTATTAAAAAGGATTGAAATGGGTACCACATTCTTATCCGTTCAACTGCTACACCTTATATCTACCTTACTTGTATATTGCGGATCTCCTCCCTCCCTGACTCAGAGATTGTACATACTGCGTAATTGTGGATCTACCTTAATCTTAGATCGTAGAGGCGCTCATACTATCGTCACGTCTTTATGTGCCTTTTCACCCTTAGTATTTTGATTTTTGGTACCACAAACTCTTTCCCACCAGGAAATATACACCTTTCAAAGCAGGGTATACATAACCATTTAACAGATCCATTAAAGCATGTGAATGAAGATCCACCTCATTTATAAGCGGGTATGGAGTTTTTTACTTATGAACAGTTGTTATACATCCAGGAAATAAAAGGTTGTGCATGCTTTGTATAATGTATTCTTGAATATAACTCATGCCAACACCCACTAAAAGTACTAAACATTAAGTTGTTCTTATTTAGAGTTCGATTATGAAAGTTTTTATTTTCATTGCCTTATTATTTATATTCTTAATGATGCACACAATAATAAGGCGGAAGAATCTTCCCTTTGGAAAGTTTATTCAAGATCTTCCAGCATTTTTCATGCCTGACCATCAGACTACCTTCCGGATTATTATGTGTCACTTTCTTTATATATAACTCGTAACTAGTACGAATTCAATGGCATTTTTTCATCCATGATGCTCTAAGCTCTTTATTTATGCCCTCGGTTGGAATGTTATCGATTAAGAATTTGTGGAGTTTATCGGGATCCTCCAGCAATTCTTTAATCTGATCCTTTGGCATATCAGGATTGACCGGTTGAATTCCATTATTATATAGAAAGTATAGATGAGGTGAAGTGGTGTACCAAGTTGTATAAATGCATCGCAATGAATGTTAGGAATATGTTTTCAATAACGAGGAGTGGTTATGAAGTTATCATGGACAGTACAGATAGGGGCACCAAATACCAATCAACTTCAAAAGTTCCACAACACTGGTAGCTATACAAGAATCTGCGTGATGCACAAAGTTTGCAAAGGTGGCAGTCTCCGTCTTTCAAAGTCTATTAAAATATTTTATTGCAATTCACATATCTTTATGAAACTATAAAGTATGCGACTTTTATTTAGACCGAGTTGGCAACTCGGTTCAGGCAAAAAAACAAGTGGACCGAACTGCCAACTTGGTCTGGTTTGTTTCATTATTTCCTGTGGCGTTTTTTCTACCCGGTGAAAAACAGCTAGACCGAATTGGCAATTCGGTCTCAAAAAAAAAAATTCATCGACTGAGTTGGTTTCACCGCTAGACCGAATTGGCAATTCGGTCTCAAAAAAAAAAATCATCGACTGAGTTGGCAGTTCGGTTCTTATGGTTTTCGTAAAAAGAAAAAGTAATTTAGTTGTTTTTTTTAAATTAATTATTTTAATTACGTTTTTTTAAAAAAACCCTTACAACTTTGTAGTAAATGGGTCCGTACACTGAAGATTTCAGTTTATCTAAAGCCGGACTATATTTAATTTTGGCGTCTATTCGGAATGAACGAGGCAGTATTATTGGTATTTTGAGATTCGTGCCAAAAAGAATTTAAACTGTCCGTGTTTTTCACATATCAACGAAAAATTTGAGTTATCTCAGGAATACAAATTCATGTGTTAAGTCGGTGGAGAAGCCACCGCAAAGGAGGACACCAAATGGTCAAACTATTTTATATAAATTTTCAAAAGTGTGCTTGAAATTTAAAATAATTATAGAATTATGTCTCTCTACGAATTTTTTTCCCCTACGATATTCCACACCATGATTGTACATGCAAATAATTATGTTTAGCTTTTACACTAGTTGTTAAATCATAATAAATATGACTGTGTGTTTTACAATTTTTAAAACAACAATGGAGAGAGATTTTAGCATAATTTATAACAAACACGGCAGCAACAATTTAGCATAATTTTGCATATCCTCTAATTTGTAGCTTATCAATATAGCAGCAAGGAGGCAGATTTGTAAGAGAAAGTGAAATCAGAAATTCGAAGAATGGAGCAAGCAGCATAAATATATAAAGTAAATCATGTTTATCCGTTTGGTTGTGGCATCTCTCCTCCTTGCAAAATCATAACAAGTATCTGACCCGAACAAGGCAGTATTTATAGACTCACTGCATGTTAGAAAACATAGTCGTTCTCACAATAGAAAATAAAAAAAAAATTAGGACGAAAATCTGATAAACAAATAGTTCTCGCCTTGCACTGCGGGACCGTATATATATATTCTCACACAAGATTAGTTGGCAAATAGAGTCATTAATTAATTGTGATATGAGGTGTGTGTCATGTGTAGCACTTGTGTAGAAACTGTTTTTCACTAGTTTCTTTAGTGTGTGTATGCTCAATCTCGGTGTGGAACTGGTGTCTTTCAAGGTGGGATACGAGTGATGCAAATGAGTGAGTAGGTGCAGGACACATGGGATCAATCATGTCGAGCTTCCATATCAAGGGGGAGTAATAATTAACCATAGTGGATGGAAAACTCGGTACTGTGCTACCATATGGTTCATCTTGAAGCAACAAAATGAAGTGGTGTTCAAGGGAAGGATGCTACCGGCTATGGAGAACGGAGTAGGTCCAATGCCCATCGGACCTACTTTTAGGTTTAACGAGCATGATGACTGTCCGATCTAATTTAAGATTTGTGCGCACGAAAATTGAAACAGACACGCACGGAGTTTAAAGCATTCTGCACGAATCTTAAAGCAAATCGACGGTGATTAAACCCATCGAACCAAAGTAGGTCCAATGTCCATCGGACCTACTCTCAAGTGCTGGCTATGATACTAGTAGAGCGGATCGATCATCAAAGAGGTTGAGTTGTAGGATAGATAATGTACAGAAAAATAATCACGGTGTAAAAACAGAGTAGCTAAGGGACTTGGCTTAGGGCACTTATTTTACTTTTTTTTTTATTGGTAGCTTCTGCCAACAAATTTCAAAAAAATATCGACAGTACATGCAAAATAGTATTCGTGTAGGCGTCTGAGCGAGCGTTAAGTAATTGCTCCCGCGATGATATTTTGTATTTTCCATGAAAATAATTAATTTGGTCCGAGTTGTCCTGCTAGAATGATCCAAACTGTTAGTCTCAAAATTGCATCTGACATTTTAATAAATCCTCAGTATTTGCATTATCTAATGTCATGAGTATTTGACATTATATCTGTGGTTTCTTAATCACCCACAAAAAAAAAATTATGTTATTGGAAAAATTAATTATGACAGTTGTGACTATTTGTTTATGCACGGAAAAGATCAAACTATTTTCTGTGTAAGCTGAACCTGACGTGGGGCCCATGTGAGTCCAATCCACTTAAAGTTGCAGTCTATGGAAAAGGTGCGAACATTACATACATAAAGCATCCAAATTGCCAGATGAGCTGACTCGGTCGCTTAGCATGCCTCAATTATTTTGGTGTTGTAGGGAAAGCCAATGAACCTTTCTTTTTCAAATTGGAATGTTTATCATATTTTTCGCGTGTGTTCAATTGATCCAAAGTTTATCGCCAAACACGTAAAATCAATTAAGCATCCATTTTTGTTCGGTAGGTAGAGTCAAAAAAGAGCTAAAAATTTTCCAAAACACGGACAAATTAATGATTTGAAACAAAAGAGAAACCATACATAAAATTTTATAATTTTATATGAGGAAGCTTCATTATATTTTTTGACTCCGTATTACATAGAGTATAAATAATTTATTTATAACAACATAAAATTTCTAAAACGAGAAACTCATAAATAACTCTTTCTAAAATACCTTACATACAAAATATTAAACATTTCATCCTTAATATAGCTTGTTCAACATAAACCTGTTATTTCTGACATCATGCTAAATCAAGTCTGATGTAAATAGATGATAAGATGAAAGACATACACAACAATCATTCTCTTAACTTGAAATCTCCTCTACTAACCAAGTGGATCTGGATATTACAAACAAACCGTACAAGTAACTGGGCACCTACACTCAGTCTCTTATATGAGATAGAGGAGGTGTCGCATTTTGACCGAAGTGCTGATCACTCTTTTTTCATTAAAGAACTAGCTTCTCTGACATCCTTTTTTTCAAGTGGCCACAGTAGTTCAAGTTGATACGGGTCAGACACAGTGAAGATGGGAAGCGAATTTTGTTTTTTCTACATCCTCGGCATATAGAGTCATGCATTACAAAGGAGTCATGTGTCATTATTATGCAAGACTCTGGAAGTTCAAAAAACCTCCCAAGGTAAAGGTTTTTATCTGGGTCTTGTTACAAAACAAAATTTTGACACGAGACATTCTCCGGAAAAGAGGGTGTCAAGCAATTCAAGGTTGCGTGTTGTGTGGAGAAGACTGCATGGAGACAAACATTCATCTTTTCTGGAATTGCCCATACTCATCGGCCTTGTGGTTGACCACGATGCGTACATCTCGGGTGCCTCTAACCATCACGAGCTATGATTCTCATGTGGCTTTTTAGATAGCACAATCTCGACCCTTGGATAAGGCGCAACAAAGAGTGTGGGACGTATGTTGGGCAGCGACTCTGTGGTCGATTTGGCGAGAGAGGAACAACATAATTTTCTCCCATAAGACAAAGCCAATTAGCATACTCTCGGGTGAGATTATACGAGATATACAACAATGGCTGAGCTGCTGCTAACATCAATACGAGGGAGAGTTATCTAATTTTATGTTGTTTAGTTAAGACGAGAGCGCTATGTAAATAGATTTTATTTCCTTCCCGGTCTTTGACGACCATTGTAAATATTTTTTTATCAATGAAAACCTGTAAGATGGCAACTTGCCACCTTATCCTAAAAAAAAACTTGAAATCTCATCCTGAAACAAAACTCTAAAATAAACCCCTAAACCTCATCATCAACTTGAATTTCAACTAAATTAGCATATCCTGAAGAAATATCATTATGGTCGGTTTTCTATTTATTCTTGAGCTTGAAACAGTCGGCCTTGATGTGTCATTTCTTCCTGTAATAATTACAAATTAGATTATTATGCTTAGAGCTCGAATAGGTCGATGATGAAGTCAAGTTCTTCCTTTTTTCTCTCCTCTTCTCGACAATCAAACCAACATCTTAATGGCCATTCTCAACCCTTAACAAATCACTATCGATATTGGACTTGACCAGCAAATTATTTTTCACATTCTCAAAGGTGATTGATTCCTTGCTATATAGCATGGTTTCCTTAAACCTTTTATAAGACTTAGTCAACAAACACAACATAACCATAGTTTTATCCTCATCGTCTACCTTGATATCAATTATCTCCATGTCATTGAGAAGTACGATACAGTCTAAAATATAGACCTTAATGGATATACCTTCTGCCATCTTGAAAGAATGAAACCTCTGCTTCAAACGCAACCGGTTAGTGACTGATTTTTGCATATAGATCGCATCTAACTTCTTCCAAGCATCAGTTGTTTTAGTCTCTGAAAGAATTTCTTGAACAGTCGAATTACTCAAACACAACTGAATAGTTGAGAGAGCTTTGTCATCCATAATCTCCCAATCTTTATTTTTATCCTCCCATGTCAACTCTTTAGGCCTACTTGAAATTGTAGACTTTACACCTAAATTGAATAAGAGTGAGGCTACGGTGCTATGCATAGCACCAATTGGGTCCGTACTACGGCTCAAAATTTGACTTTTCAAAATCCTAACGGTCAATCCGAACCGTTCAACATGATTATAAAATGAATATGTACTTGCAAACCAAATTTTACATTTTTCCGAATGTTTTTACTATTTTTTCGAAAATCACTTGATCTGAACATTCTGGACCATCCAAAAACAGCCTATCTAAAAAAATAGTAAAAAAATTCGAAAAAATGTAAAATTTGGTTTGCAGGTACATATTCATTTTATAATCATGTTGAACGATTCGGATCGACCGTTAGGATTTTGAAAAGTCAAATTTTGAGCCGTAGCACGGACCCAATCCGTGCTATGCATAGCACCGTAGCCTCACTCATTGAATAATGTCACCTTCATTCGAACTTGCCAAAGCGCAAAACTACTTATGCCATTAAATTTCTCTGTATCAAATTTGACAGACATAGTTGAATTTAAACTCATAGTCACACCCTTAATTTTAAAACATCAAATTTAATCAAATTACTCCAATTAACAAAGAGTGAGGCTACGGTGTAGCACCATTTGGGTCCGTGCTACGGCTCAAAATTTGACTTTTCAAAATTCTAACGGTCGATCCGAACCGTTCAACATGATTATAAAATGAATATGTACTTGCAAACCAAATTTTACATTTTTTCAAATTTTTTTACTATTTTTTCGAAAATCACTTGATCTGAACATTCTGGACCATCCAAAAATAGCCTATCTAAAAAAATAGTAAAAAAATTCGAAAAAATATAAAATTTTGTTTACAAGTACATATTCATTTTATAATCATGTTGAACGGTTCGGATCGACCGTTAGAATTTTAAAAAGTCAAATTTTGAGCCGTAGCACGGACCCAATCCGTGCTATGCATAGCACCGTAGCCTCACTCATTAACAAATCTTCCAATTTATCAATTTTTCCAAGCACCAAATAATAAACCAATCACCCAGACCACCGAAAACTCCACAAAATTGGAAATACCAGATTATACGGCGGAGTCAAATTTACCAAAAAAAAATTGTTTCGGAAAACCAAAGCGACGGTGTTGTCGCGGTTCGCGGCTCACGACCCAGCGCCCAGCCCTCTGTGGTGTTGGCGCGGTCTACCGAGAAATCTCCTGTCGGACGCGACTACCAGATCCGGTCCACGCGATCCTCAACTAACACGAGCAATTGACCATCTCTTTCCAAAAGCACACTGCTCTGACCATGATAATGAATGTCTACTAACACGAGCAATTGACCATCTATATGTATAGTCACACTTATAATTAAGTAAATATATTAATACCTTAATTAGAGTGTTAAACTTTTTGAGAACTAATTAGAAATTCTCATAATAAAAAGGACCGCCATAATATATATAAGCATACAAAATAATAGCCTGAGTATGAAAAAAAAATGATAATTCTTAAATTACTAATTAGTAACTTACGTAATAATTAACAGTAACATATACAAGATATATAGGCAAGGATGGCAAATTGCACGTGGGTAGCACATTGCAATAATGATAATTTTATATGTTGATCATTTTAAATGATCGGTTGGTGGTACAGTCGTACCATAGCTTGCCTTCTACTACTATATATAAGCTATAACCAAGTTTACTTGCTCCCAAGCAAAGAAATACAAGGAATTAACACTACCTCCCTTCTCTCTACTTGTCTCTCTGAAAAATGGATCATTGTCATGGAGGCACCTTCAACAATTTCCTGGTCTTGAAACCAAAGGAAGTATCATTGTTTGATCTCATCCATCTCTTGTATACGGGCGATGTCTGTGCCAATAAGGCAATAGATTGCCCTGAAGGGACAGATAAGATCCCTAGCAAGTGGCGTAGATGGGCGCTCGTTGTGTCGCTTTTAGTGCAAATGGTTCTTCTTGCCTTGGAGACACCAATGGCCGTGTTCGGGTTAGCGATTGAGAAGTGGCTGAATTGCTTTTACATGAATGAAAGTAGCTTCACGAAAACTTTCGCAAATTTTCTCAAAGGTATACTTAAGTTTAAACTACTTGCAATTGTACAAATTTAAAACACATCTTTCATCTCTAGTAACCTATCCCTCAGGTTAATTAAAATTTTGTTCTAGTTATATATATATTTTTCCTTTCACGCATATACGTAATACTTACAATATTTTTCGAGATTAAAATGAAAATCAAGTAACATAACTTTAAATATCTATATCATGAGATCCTTTGCCGGACTTTGAAGACTTTTCATATATATATACGGAGAGCATTAATTGCCTGTCTCAGTGTAAAGGTTGGTTCTAAGATTTTAAGTTGCTCTCTTAATTTTAGAAGGTTTCTTAAAAATAAAAGCAGAAATCAAAGTTGAAGTGTTAATTATCTGATATGTTCCTCAACAAAAGACATTCAACATGTCTATCTCACTAATTCTTAAGAGGAATTCGAAATATTAATGTTTAGGTACTTGGAATAAAAGTTTTGTCCTGTAGTTGAAGTTTGAATAAGGTTTCATTGGGAATCAAATCCTCTGCCCACCGGTGGGCAGGATTTTCCTGCCACCCTTATTGAAAATTAACCAATCTCCATGTGCCACTTGTTATGAACTCTTAATAAAAGTTTTCACAATAATTAATTACTGAGTCCATCATTAATATTTGTAGATTAACTTAGTAACTTTTCTGAATACAGAAACATTAACTCACATAATAAACAAAAATAGATAAACAATTCAGTTTGTCTTTTATGAAATAATTAATAATACCACAAGTTATCTAGAGGAAAAATTATAAAAAAAAATACCACAAGATATTCTTTTATGAAAAAGTAAAGTTATTTACAGGAGAATTTCATACCATAAATTTTATGTACAATTTGAGTTATAGATGTTCAAATATAAACAAAAAAAAGTAAAATTTGGACGTATTTTAATTTCTCTTACATCAAGATTTAAGATTGATGTTCAAATATAGAGAAGTATTTTCGAGAAAGGTTCTCATGTTACAAAATTTTGTGCAATAAAATGGTCAATTTTGAGGTTCTAAAGCAATGAAGGTTCTCAAACGATTCAAGAAAAATTACAAAAATATGTCCATATTTAACTTTTTTCATTTATATTTGAAAAATTATAAATCAAATTGCACATATATATAATAAAATTTGTGGTATTGTGGCTCTTCTGTAAATAATTTTACTTGTTCATAAAAAGAATATCTTGTATTATTAATTATTTCATAAAAGACAAACCGTATTGTTTTTCTTCTATTTTGTTCATTATGCAAGTCAATCTTTCTATGCATAGAAAAATTATTAAGTTAATTTACAAATATTTAATAAACAGTTCTGGTAATTAATTATAGCTAGAGAGTCTAAGATACGTGGCTTATGTATATTGGTTAATTTCCAAGGATGGCAGGAAAATCCTACCCACCGAGGGGCAGAGGATTTGATTCCGTTTCATTGTACGGTTGAGGGATATATATATGAGTATCCCAATGTACAAAATATACCAATTAATGATAATATTGATTCTCCTCTCTTTGTCTTGACCAAGTTATGAATTGTTCAAAGTCAGTCGATGCTTAAGCGAGCTGTCAAACATAATTTATTAGTTTTAATTTACCAAATCAACCACTCAAAGCATGCATTATCATGTAATTAATTTAACTTAGCCATGTGCAGTACTGCAAAATAGAAAGCATTATACAATATATTAGCAATGTATCGACATGTATCTTGATTAGCTTCTGATTAATTATATGTTTATTATCGGATGCTACTTGTGCTTTTCTGTTGGAAAAATCGATATATAATATGCTGCTATACAGCCAAAGTAATTAATTGATACTTTGCAGGAAATAAAGCATGCCCAGACAAGGACTCATCAGATTTTAGATCATTCATTGGCATCTTGGATAGAAGAATTCATTTGGATACAGACATAAAGCCTGATAATAGCAAATACCATGCACACCTCTCCATAATGGCAGCAAAGGCAGCATATGAAAATGAGAATGCTATCACGACCGTAGTTACTGATAAGTGGAAGGTTAGCATTTTTACTGTATAACTAATTTGGATTATCCAATATCTTTTGCTATAACAAAATTAAAATATTTTTTGAGAAACGAATTCACTAATTTCTTTCTGCATATTCTCTCTTCATTTTGCAGATGGAATTCTTGGAGTACTTTAATTGTTGGAATGGTGAGCTTTTCTCCTGAGTCCTGATGTTAGTCAATATTATTATATAATAAGAACAATAAAATTCGGGATAAGCTAGGTTTATAAGCTTTTAACTATTAATTATACATTAAAAATTAATTGTAAATGGTGTTGCCAATTAATTTTCTAATTTTTTTTTTTGTAGAATTTGAAAAGGAAACTTCCACTCAGGCTTTCATGTTCTGCGACAAGCCCGTAGATGCCAATTTGGTAGTGATAGCTTTCTGCGGTACCAAACCATTCAACGCAGTCATGTGGTGCACTGATATCGACTTCTCATGGTACGAGATTTCCGGCATAGGAAAAATCCATGGCGGCTTCATGAAAGCCCTCGGGTTACAAAAGGAAAATGGGTGGCCAAAAGAGATAAAGCGCGACGACGAACATTTATTTGCTTACTATGCCATACGAAAGCAGCTAAGAGAAGTGTTGAAACGAAATGAAAATGCTAAGTTTTTTATAACGGGCCATAGCCTAGGGGGTGCATTGGCTATTCTATTTCCAAGTATACTGGCATTGCATGGAGAGGAGGATTTGTTGAAGAGGCTAGAAGGGGTGTATACATTCGGACAGCCACGTGTCGGTGACGCTGAATTCGGGAAGTTCGTGCGGGGGTTTTTGGAGCCAAAGAAGAGATATTTTAGGTTTGTGTATGGCAATGATATGGTACCAAGAATTCCTTTTGATGATGAAATTCTCTTGTTCAAGCACATCGATGACTGCTTCTACTATAACAGCTTATATAGAGGAATGGTAATTCACATCTCTCTCTCTCTATCTCTCTGTTGCATATATATACCCAAAAAAATTGACTATAATAATTAATAAGATCTTCCATGCAGGTACTGAGGGAGCAACCAAACAAGAACTACTTCTCGCCATTGGCTCTGATACCAAAGCACTTGACAGCTACATTTGAGTTAATTCGTAGTTTTGTTATCGGTTACGTGAAAGGTGCCGATTACAATGAGGGGTGGCTGATGAGGTTTGCAAGGTTGTTCGCATTGCTCGTTCCGGGCTTGACGCCTCACTGCCCGCAGGACTATGTCAACTGCACTAGACTGGGAAATCCAGTAGCCCCTGCTGATAAAAGAGATTAAATAATGACACTTCTTTTCAATTTATTCAGCCCGCAGTTCAAATATTCTTTTTCTGTTTATGGCTCTATGCTGCTTTTTATAAAAGAAAAAAAATAGCAGTATCTTTATCTCTAAGAAAAATAATAAGATGTATCTGGAAATAAGGCATGCATTACAAGCAGGCATTCTGTTATATATTTTTCTTGTATAATTAAGATTCATAATATGATAATATGGACACATCTATTTATCATATACATGCTAAATCTGGGATATTATTAATATTTTTATTTTTATTTAGAAAAGAAGGATATAAAAGAAATTCTTGAGCATCTCTTTTCTCATAAATTAACCTCTTATTCGATACTACCTAAGAATTATGACATTAAACAATATTCTCTCAAAAAAATGATATTAACTTCTTTTCTTATTTACTTAGTTTTGGGTGCAATATAATAACAAATAATTACAATGTCTTACACCATTAATGATCGATATTATTAAATTATTTAGTCAATGAACACAAATACACATGCGCTCATAATAAAAAAATAATATACCCGAACTGCTTGACTAATTCTCGTTCATTGCCAAGTTAGACTCTAATAGAGAAGTTTTATCTAGTTGTTTTAGTATAATTAGCCTTTAATAAGGACAAACATATCTTTTGATGAAGCAATATGTGGAACACCAAAATCAACAACTCAAAATATATTACGTAACTAATAATCCATTATTAACTTAAGAAATTAGGCTGAAAGTTTTTGTAAAGGTTAGTTGACGATAATCAATGCCTGACAAGTTCATTAGATGAGTAAAAGGTTAACAAACTATTACAAAAGCAAGAAGTAAAAGAAGAGAACTAACCCAAAATAAATATGATCGACATTACTCGATCTTATTGATATAAAAGAGAACTAGCAAAATAAATATTTTATATACAATTTTCTTCTCCTTTAATTTAAGAGAAAAGTATATTATTATTTTTCCTTCCATATATAAATTCCGACGTCCAGCCAGGCAGCCATCCAAAAGCAAATATCACCTAAAATTGTCAAATCCACATATAAACTCAACACTAGTATTTACGTCTCTCAAAACTGGTCTCTTCATATATAAATGGGTGAAGGCCACAAGAAATCAAGATGACAACATCATTATTTAATGGTTGGCATAATTTCCTCCAAGGCTCCAATTACCAATTTGTTCAAATATCATAACCTTATAAAATAAAGTATTGAAGATCAACAATCATGCGCACCTCAACCTATGCGGTCAATTTCTGGAGGCGGCTCCATGCGCACCTCAACCTAACACATAAAGGTGGTCAACACATAGCCGAGGCTTGGAATCTTGGGCAACATCGTTCCCCAAGTAAGAAACAAGTTTGGAATGTCGCTTGGGCAGCAGGTGCTTGGGCACTTTGGAGAGAGAGAAACATGAGATTTTTTTCGAACAAGACGCGGCTTGTGAGACAACTAATAAATGATACAGCTATGGATGTCATTTCTTGGTCGCAGTTTGCTTAGGTTTTTTGCGGGAATGGATCCGGCAGGAGCGTACTGCGCTCTCCTGTCGGCCATCTTTTCTAGTTAAAATTCCGAGTTTCATTTTACGGGCTTGATAATTAATCTAGCCCACAAACGTGTAAATAAACCTTTTTCATTATTCAATATATTGTTGGCAACAATTTGTCACTAACCTTAAAAAAAAAACAATCATGCCCTCAAATTTCATAACCTTATAAAATTAAGTATTGAAGGTCAACAATCATCCCCTCAAATAAATATTCAATCAAGAGCGGGTCATATTATTCTTGATAATATAGTATTACATGTTCTTAAGTAATGAGTTGTCGAATCCTGATATATATAGGCTCTTCCTTAATCCCAATGGAACAACAACAAAATTAAATCGCAATTCTCATCTAAAACCAAAACCATGGACAGTTTTCATAATGGCTACTTCACAGATTACTTGATCTTAAAACCAGATAAAGTTACTCTGCTTGGTCTCATAGATCTCTTATACACTGGTGATATCGACAAAAATAGTGCGGTGCACTGTCCTGAGAAAACTCCTAATATAAACGAGCTGAGGCGTCGATGGATTATTTTTGTTTCCCTTTTTCTGCAAATGATTCTTCTCAAATTGAAGAAGCCGATGGCTACGTTTGGATGGGCGGTTGAGAAATGGATGAACCTCTATTATGCAAATGGAGATAGTATTTTTGTGCTCATTAGGAATTTTCTCAGTGGTAAGATAATTAAAGTCTTCTTGTTTATATCTGACTTTTTTTTTGGATAAATATGATAAAGAATTGCAGATATTTAACAATGATAGAATATAACTACAAAAAAAATTGCATAGAGCATGACTAATACTAACATTATAGTACCAAATGTTCAAATATATTTCCAAATAAGCATAATATATAATGAAGTTATAATGAGTACTAGAAAGTCTATTGTGACCTACCATCAAAATCTTGCAAAAGGAACAAATTTGTAGTCTGAAGTATTTGTTATCTCATCATATTAGTCTAAAATCATAGCAATTAATGAACTTAATTTAGACATCATTTCTTAACTTGTTATATATGCCTTTAGAATACATATGGATTGAGTATTAATTAGTTTCTATGTATTGATTCCACTATATATCATGTTATTCTCCTCATTCGGTACATGAGATTAGAAAACATTGTAAGTTTTTACTCTACCGGACATGTATAGGTAGTACTAGAAAACACACATCGCTCACTAGAAATGGAAAGGTAAGATCTGAAATTTTTGTATCATGATCGTGCTACACAGAGATATATTTTGATAATTTTACTTATTTTAAATTGTTGGCAATGATGCTTCTAAGGTTTAAGGTGTTTTATGCTTTCTTTATTTTTTGTGTTGACAGTTCTTCAAAATGATGTTTCTAAGCTTCTTTTTCTTTGTTTTCTAAAAGTATGATATGTAGGTTTTTACATCCTAAGCGTACAAGCTTTGACATATTCCTAGTTATTTTTTTTTATAAAATTTTGTTTTATTTAGTCAATCAACTGTTGATCTTATTTATAATCGTGTTTGATATTGGCTCTAGGAAAATATTACATAAATATCTCATATAGAAATTGCTTAGTAATTTCTTGAGAAGCAATCACGTTTTTGCATGATTTGACAGGTCATTACAACTAACAGGCTACCCAATTAAATATTAATTAATTTCGAATTATTCAACAAATATGTAATTATTGTTGGGAGCAATTATTTTAGTAAACGTGCCATTTTAAATGGATACTTACATACTTTAATCACCTGCTTTTCAACTACATAATGTGTACTACTCCCTTAATTTTCTCGACATAATTTATAAATTTTTCTTTAATTTTTCTTTAATTTTTTTTAAGTGCAAGTAAATTTCTATTAGAGATTTAGAATAGTTAATTTGACATTTGCTTTGCATTGCAAATTTCATAATACTTACTATGATGATAATTAATGCTATCTTATATGCAGGAGGCAATGAATATGCACTCATATATGATATATCAATCAACAAAAGTTAATTATTCAAGTTGCATGTGACATTGTATCAATATTTCGCTGTTAATCTTTACAATTAACATTATTACTTTTTGAGTTTTTTTATAACATAGCAGCAAATAATAATGCAGTGTTTAATAAAATAAATTTGAATTGTTTCAGGAAAGTTAATTAATGTACCAGATGAGAATTCAGCCAATTACAAATCCATGATCGGGCTCCTAGATACACGAATTGATTTGGACAAAAACATAAGACCTGGTGACCGCAAATACCATGCTGCACTCTCTATAATGGCTGCAAAATATGCGTATGAAAATGAGGAATCTATCAAGTACACAGTCAGAAATCATTGGAAGGTTTGTTATATATCGAAGAAATATTGCGAAGATATCTAACCCAGTTTTTTTAAAACAGTACATTCTGAGAAACTCACTTTTTTCTCTCTTTTTCTTTTATTCTAGATGGAATTCCTGGAGTACTACAATTGTTGGAATGGTACTCTTTCTCAAAAATACTAATTATGATTTTATACAAGAATAATATAGATAAAGCGTCCAAATATGCTTTTATAAGTTTTGACAAAGAACGCAATAGAATAAAAAACTTTCCTGAAATGGTATACCAGTATGGTGAATCAAACATGTAACTAGTCTAGAAAAGTAGATTAGGTAACAAAATTACATGGCAGGGAAGGTGTAACTAGTCTAGAAAAGTAGATTTGGAGAAGTCTTTGTTTCTTTTTTGGTAGCTTCTACCAACATTTTCAAAAAAAAAAGGGGGGGGAGGTGTAATATATAAAATGTGATTTTGCTACAACCGTGATAATATTTAGTTATTTACTTTGATTTTAGAATTTGAAGGGGACTATACTACTCAAGCGTTCATATTCTGCGATAAACTGGTAGACGCTGAGCTTGTGGTGGTTGCTTTCTGTGGGACAAAGCCTTTCAATGCACTCCAATGGTGTACCGACTTTGACTTCTCATGGTACGAGATACCAGGCATAGGCAAAATCCACGGCGGCTTCCTGAAAGCCCTAGGGCTACAAATGAACATGGGGTGGCCCACAAATATTCAACAAGAAGGAAAACCCATTGCTTACTATGTAATAAGAGATAAGCTGAGGCAAGTGTTAGAGAAAAACAAAAATGCCAAGTTTTTGGTGACTGGCCATAGTTTAGGGGGTGCATTGGCAATTCTATTTCCAAGTATTTTGGCAGTGAATGAAGAGATGGATTTGTTGAAAAGACTAGAAGGTGTGTATACTTTCGGGCAGCCGCGTGTCGGGAATGACAAATTTGGGGCATTTGTGAAGAGTCATTTGGACACTGAAAAGACATACTTACGGTATGTTTATAGCAATGATATAGTTCCAAGAGTACCTTATGATAACAATGCTCTCCTGTTCAAGCACTTTGGTGATTGCCTTTACTATAATGTGTTCTACAAAGGAAAGGTTAGCATCTCCCTCTCTTTCTCATACTATCAAAATTTTCAGAGTTTAATTTTAAGATTGACACTCCATTAATTTTGTACTTTATGAACAGGTACTTAGCGAGGAACCAAATAAAAACTACTTTTCTCTCTGGACTCTGGTACCAAAGTACTTCACAGCACTGTTGGAGTTCATTCGTAGCTTTGTTATCGGATACATTGATGGTCCTGATTACCGAGAGGGATGGTTGCTAAGATTTGCAAGGATATTTGCACTGGTTCTCCCAGGCTTGACGCCTCACAGTCCTCAGGATTACAACAATGCCACCAGACTTGGAAATTTCGTCGAACCAGCTGATAAAAAAATTTGATAAGAGCTTTAAGGGTACAACTGTAAATTTTCATATTGCACCATTGTTGTCAGTTCTGCCCATTCATTTTGGTGTCAGTAATTTTAGAACAATTGAGCTTGGATTTTATTATTATTACTTTTTTAAATAAAGGATCCCGTAAGTCACATGATTTATTTTCTTTTAGTAACTTCTTACAAGAAACAAAATGAACATACCTCTCTATGCAGAGAGACCAAAAGACGAAGGTTGTCCATCTTTGCTAGTGTTGCGATCCGAATAAAGAATATGATTTAGACATTAATCCCGCTGCCAGATAACCAACAAAATCAATAACAAAGTAATCCCCTTAACCCATACACAGCCACCTCAATATCAAAATCACAAGAGCATACAAAAAAAATACAAAGAAAATATCCCGAATGACCATTGTATATCAAGTGTTTTTCCAATAGATAGCCATCCTCCGGTCCCTTCCTCTAACAGATCTAGTGGGCTCACCGATTTGCATGTCAACTATTGAAGTTATTTTTCTCCTCTCATCTGATGCACCAAAATTCAAATCAAATAGCATAGCCAGAAACCTTATTTGATTCGCCAATACATAATTCTCACATGACCCTGGTATAATCCCTAGTATGTGCAGATTGACCTGAATTGGAATCAAAATGGACATTACTGAATATTGTGTGAAATTATTACAGTACAGAAAAGTACGTCGTAAAAATGAATAAGCAAACCTCAGCTTCCATAGCACGAAGTTCGTTTTGCCATCTCGAATCATGAAAAGTTTCTGGAAAAATACTTAGGTTGAAAAGTGGTGGTCTAAGGGGATACTCCATGCATATCTTGACCTGCCAAAAATAAGACCGAATGTTTAGCATCCAAATTTCTCGAGGAATACAGAAAATACAACAAATAGTAAAGTCTCCAGATAATCCATACTTTAAGAGTTCACATTATGGTCCCGTTTAGCATCCAAATTTATCAAGGAACACAGAAAATACAACAAATAGTAAAGTCTCCAGATAATCCATACTTTAAGAGTTCACATTATGGTCCCTGTAACTGTAAATGGGTGCATTTAGGTGCAAAAATGGTTAGTCCAAAACTTTCACAATGAAAGTTAGAACTGGGTGAAATATTAACAAAAATTTAAGTAAAGATAGGATACCTTGACAACGGAACAATTTAACAATCTCAGATAACACTCAAATTTCAGTCAAAAACTTCCATGTAAAGTTCAGAGATATATCGTTAGACATATAGATCAGCTAATGATAAACCTAATCCAGGTTGTTATAGAATATTTTTTCAATGAATGGCACAACAGGCACCAACTGTCATTATTTTTCATATGCATAATTAATATCCAGATAATATAGCCCAATTAAAAATGTTGGTTTCAAATTTAAATGTCATTATCATGAATATCAAGATTGTCAAAGCATATTCCATTCTAAATAAATAATGAACTTTGTGTGATTAAATCAAACAGAAAACTATATATATGAGATAATACCTTAGCTTCCAACTTCACAATTTCATCCTTGCCGCACCTTTTACGCAAAACCAACTTAAACTCTCTCAAAGCATGATTTTGCCATGGTTTCTCTAAATTTATATTGACATATTCGGATTCTATCTCAACACCAGCTAACTCCTCTGCTTCACTCTCACTATCAATCATCATCTCATCGTCAACATTTCTCGCCAGATTTACCAAACTATCCTTCTTAGAACGCGGAGCACTCTTGGAGAGAAGAGACAAGCTTCTTGCGAAATCAATTCGGTCGGTTTCTGGCCCGTCAGGTGGTGGGGTCGGGGTCTTTTCTTTGTTGTATTGGTTTGCAGCACCCGCCACGTGCACTACTACAGGGAGTTCGCCATCCTCTCTGTTGCTCTCTACCTCATCCCATTGTGTGACTGATCTTCGGTCAAGTTCACCTGAAATTTCTCCCGTAGTAGGTGCAACCAAAAAATATGACTCAGTGGTGGGCCCCATTAGTGTCCAGCAGTCGATTTTGCATGATGGAGTGTACCCAGCCCAGGGAGCCTTGTCATAGTTTAAGGGAGGCCACTCGAGTTTTGATAAAGAATTCAGCTGCTTCCTGTAAAATTCATTAAAAGACTTGATATTTTACAAGAAACACCCTGCAGTTCTTCATTATAATAAACAAATTCATTTGTCATACAAAATCACAGTGCAGCCCCTGAAATCAGTTTTTAATATACAGAGAAACTGATATCCACATATGGAAATATACTAATCTTTCCATGCAGTGCATACCCATTATAGATTAGACTTTCCATCATCCATAGAGGAATCCAAATATTTCAAAATATTTCAAAACTGACCATATATTTAAATACCATCATACACTAATACTAAACATGACAACATATGCAATTGTACTTAACAAAGCAAAATTTGATAAAGAAACATTTCATTAACTAACACAGCAGGGCGAACATTTCAAAATACAAGGTTTTACAACAGGTGACTCACAAAAGAGCCAATTGAGCTTTTTTTCTGGAGCGGATCTTTAGCAAAATGGTCTGGACCCGGTTCTGGCACCGGTACATAGTGACACCTGTTGACAAATCACCAGTCTTCATCGATTCATGAGAAGTGACCTCCCTAGACGGAGGTAGCTCTGGCAGGAAATCAATCCCAGCCAGATGCTGGGCCCATTTGTAAGGACGTGAACCCATGTCTCCAAATGTCAAAGAGTCGCTAGCACAAAGCTTAGCTGTCTGAGTCAAGAATGAAATGATACTCATCACAATTTTTGAATAGATAATCGGTCATTTTTTCAATATAAATTTATGATGGTAGGATTGCATTTTGGCAAAATAAATGGTACGCTGCCATCCTGAAATGAGCATTTACTAGTACTAAAGTTAAAACTCATGTATACCGAATGTAACTATACTTCATTTGTCTGATTTATGTTGATCTCAAGGTCAGCCTAAACCAGAGGTACAGAAACTAATTGCCGGTATGTTAATCAATGCAATCACATATAAAGAAAATTAATATATATATTAAAGAGTTAAAAACCTGATGAGGAAGATCTGCGCCAGTATCATCCGGAAACAGATTACACAGAATATCTTTATCTGAAGAGTCGCCACCTTCGACTCCAACACAAACTACATTTAGTTTGACCAAGTATTCGAACCGAAGCACGAGTAATTTAACAGGTTTTTCCTCTTCATTTTCATCAAGCACACTGAGCATGATTTTTAATGGGTGCAAACGATAAATCCCGTCTTTGTCAGAAGTTGCCTCCTTCGAAAATTCCTTTTTCGGCCTTGCTCGTCTTCTCTGCATATCTTCATCCTCCTCCATCACATCTTCCTCCAATTTGTTATCCTCCACATTTGCTATTTGACCTAAAATTACCGATTCTTTATCATAACCCAGAAGAAACAAAAAAAGGGTAATGTCATGTATACCCCATAAAAAATATGTAGCATATTTCAGAAAAATGTCATCTTCTAATTGGTCAGTTTTCAAGGGCAAATGTGTCATTACCCTAATGCTGACGCTTACACGGGCATATACCTAAATGTCACTGTGTATGCGTCTGAAGTAGAGAAATTATCCACTTGCCGTCGAAAATTAACCAATTAGAAGAGAGGCATTTTCTTCAAAATGATACGTATTTTTATTTTTTTAATAAAGGAAAAATGGGTATTTTATTAATTTAAAATGAGTTTCAATAGAAAAGACAATAAAATGGGTAAATTTGTGAGTTTCCGAAATTTAGAAAGGTAAATATGATATTATGAATTTTAGAGGGGAAAATACGTATTTTGAAGTTTTTGAGGGGTACACACGAAATTCCCCCAAACAAAAAAAAAAACTATAAATCTTGGCAGCCGCTGCCTAGTTTTTCAAAAAAAAAAAAAACTATAAAGCTATTAAAAAAGAGAGAAGCAATGATACCATGTTCTCTATTAGCTTGCTCCTGCATGAACGCCTGTGCATCTTTCACGCTTCCTACAATCTCCACTTCGATCCTCTCATCAAATGCTTCTTTCTGAGCCATCAATTGAGAGTATGCTATGTAAAGAGGTGACGGTAAAAGCTCGGCCATTTGGTTTTGCTTTGCTCTCTTGGAGTGTAAAATACCGAACTGTTGTTGAACAGGTAACGATGCTTTCTTGAGAGATTTAAGTTGTGAAGGGAGACTCGAAAGAAACCTCTTCCTTTCTGATATCTTCTCTGATAGAACTTTCTTTTGATGCTCCAGCCTCTCATGCATTTTGCACAGCTCCTTCCTCTAAAAACCAAATAAATTTACATCAGATTGAACTAGTTTCTTTGTTCGTTTGTGCAAATTAGGCAGCATGATTTTATTGCAAATAACACCCCCCCCCCCCCCCCTATTCTCGTATTTCCATCTATGGTCTATACACATTATATCTGGGAAGCAGTTGCAATTAACACCTGAACTAAACTAACCTAAATTTAGTAAAAGTTGACTTGATGCCACTGTATTTTGCTTTTGCTTTTAACTCAAACAAACTGTTTCATAGTTAACTCACTCTAGTCATGGGTAAAATTTTCTTTAACACTAGATCTCTCCAGCCACAGAAACATAACAGTAGCGCCTTATATTCAAACATCTCAAAAATGTTTGCTGTTATTTGCCAGTATGAGGGATGTCATTTTTTATTTACAATTACAGTAGAACATATTTAGTGTCATTTACAAAAGAAACCCTAACACTGACTCATAATAATTAAGACAAACCTGGTAGAGCTCGAAATTGAGCCGCTTGAGCATGACATCATGTGCAGGGTCCATTGCAAGAGCCTTTCCTTTGATACTTTCCGGCGCCTTCGCAAAAAATTCCTCCTCGGGCACAAGCTCAATACCCGGGTACTTGGAAGTAAAATCGCGACAAGCCTTGATGGCATTGGAGTAATGATTTTTCTCGTACAATAGATTGTGCAATTGTAGAGTGGTAAAATCCACTGGCGCCTTGGCACGCTCTGTTTCAGCCTTCACTTGATCCTCTTCCATCAATATAGCCCGGTTCACCTTCAAATGCACATCGTGAGATATATATTAAAAAAAAAAAACAAGGTAGGCATATGAAAATGGGGCAGAGATTATAACAGAGCAGTTTTGGCTTCATGCAGCGCACGGACTCTACAGTCCAAACAGTGCTGCATATGGTTCGTGCTCTGCATGAAGCCAAAACTGCTCTGTTAAAATCTTTACCCATATGAAGAGAGAAGAAATAAAGGGTTTAGGATTGGAGCTGACCTGGCGGAGAGAGATGAAGAGGAGAGACATTTGGGTACTGAGTTCGCGGAGCTCCGATTTCGGGCGACCTTCTTTCTTTGCGGAGAGCAAGCGCACGGCGATCTCTTCCATAGCTGTTCGAGTCTCTTCCAGCAGAGAGTACGGGTTACCGGGTTTCATATTTTCTGTCAGTGGGGGCTGAACAGGAATCCTCTTTTCGGGTTCGGATTTGGTTTCCGGTGGCGGTGCTTCCACCTCCATGGCCACGGTCGATGTGTCGCCCAGCGGTTTTGGTTTTACTCCGCTTTGCTGCTGTGAAGTTAGCTTGCAACTCTTTTTGAGTCTTCGACTGTTCGAGTGTGTAACGGGCCGGGTTGAACGAATTAGCCCAATTAATCAAACTAGCCTTGTTAAGTAAATGGGTAACTCTTCGGCTGCGTTGGTATGATAAAATACGAGCCCAAAGAAAAGCCTTGTAAATATTTCACAATTGGCCCGATTAAGAAATGCAAAAGTGTGCATTTTTTGTAGCAATTTTATTGAGTTCAGTTCATTTTCAATATTTGATATGCACGGCACCCCAAACAAAGGAAGAATATTTTTTTAGGTCCTAAATATTATCTTGTAAATAGAGAACTTAAAGATACATAGATAAAATCAGTCCCATTTATTTTGAGTTGCAAGTTGTGAGAGTCAGTCCCCGTACTTCAAAAATATGCTCAATGGGGATTCAATTTTGTGATGAATAAGCTCAATATTGCTCATCTAGATTGAATTTTGTGATGAATAAGCTCAGTAATTAGATCAATCACAAAAAGTTGGTTTGGCAATATTATAAATTTGTTTGCATATGTAAATTTAGTTTACACGATGCTTAGATTTGTTTAGTAATATTTTAGGTTCAATGTTTAATGCTACAATTTAATTGAGAGCATGACATAAATTTAACAGTGGTTCGATATGCTTGGACATGCGCTTTCTGAGTGTTCTGAATTTATGAGTTATTTCGAATGTTCTAGGCCGAAAAAAAATCTATTTGTGTGATTGTATTAAAATAATGCTTAAATGAATTTAGACAATTTTAGCAAAGTAATATATAATGTTTTAATGTTTGAGACATGTTTTGTCAAATTTTTAGTGTGCAAGTCCTAAGTGAATTTTAAAATCAGCGCAAAAGCAAACCCTAAAATGTCTAAAGATAAATTTAAATCGCAACCACCTGCTAACTTTTGATTGCGCTTCGGTGAATTGAATTTAAGACGCGCAAATGTTGGATCCTACGTTGCACGGATACGCTAGTTTAGGCATCATATCGGTATCAAACACGTATCGGATACCGATACGTCTCCGATACGCCAGCTGGCGTATCCGCCTACGTGGCGTATTCTTACTCGGCCAATACGGTCGCCGATACTCTGTTGAAACAGCTGAATACGGCTAGATACGTGTGGATACGGCAGATCGGAACCCATAAGCCGCGCCCGTGGCTGTGAACCGCGCCCGTGGACCGCTGGAAATCTCTTTTTTTTTTCTGCTGTCAGCGTGGATCGAACTTGGCCTTCCTGGTTAAGCGCCAAAATCATTAACCACTACACTAGAGTATCATATGTGATATGTTCTAGTAAATATAGTATTTAACTTATACTGAGGTTAAGTCTTTATTTTTTTTACAAATTTGATTTAAGTTATGATTATCTAAATACAATATATAAAATAATAAAAAATAATATATAATAGTTGTATCGTATTCTAAATTTTTTATAATTATCGTATCGCCGTATCCGTATTGTATCCGATACGATACCCGTACCCGTATCCATGCAACGTAGGTTGGATCCAAAAAGCAACTTAAAAGAGAGTTACACAGCTAACTTATCACTTGTTTGTGATTTTCGAGGTGTTAGCATTTTTTAGTTCAATTTTAATCAAATCTACTTTAACTACCAATTAAGAGAAAAATTAAATCTATATAATGTATTTTAATCTAAATTTACTCCTATAAAAAAATAAATTGAGTAGAAATATGCAGACCAAGCAAGCAAGAGTGTGGCAACAGATATAACGATCAGAGCCGGAGCTAGTAAGAGGAAAAAAATTATTCTTATACACGATTTTCTATATGGTTTAAAGTTAAATGCTACATGTACAATAAAATTAATTCCGTTCGCAGTATGAAAATTTTATATAATTGATCATCATTCATGTATGACTTCTATAGTCTGAAAGTCTGAATCCGCCCTTAATAACAATGAAGTTAGAATATGTAATATAAGTTAATCCATACAAATCTGTTAACTCAAAATTATTTGTTGATCCTTAAGAACATTTTTGTTAAAATATGATTAAGAGACAATTAATTATTAGAGTTTTGTCAGACCTTTGACAGATTTTAGTTATTTTAAATAGGCATAATTGTTCTTAGGAACACCCTACTCACTAATTGATATATCATTTTCTGAGTAAAGTTGGTGGACATTGGTCAAGTCACCCAACTAGTTTAATATTCATAAAGAATTTTGTCACTAGATCAAATACTGATACTCCTAATTGATATATCATTTTCTGACTTAGGTTTTGGATTCTTTGATACTAGCTTATCACTTGCTAACATTTTAGACATATATGTTTAATTGTATTGCAAAATAGCTTACTGATTAATCAACTCTTATCATATAGCGTAATATATTCAATCTTAATTATTTTGATAGAATGGATATTAAAGTTGATTGTTAGTTATCTTAATTGGTGCATTTGAATGGATGAAGAATAGTCACTAATTTGGGTTAGCACTATTCCGAATTATTATTCTCCGTTTGAGTGTGTTTAAATTAGTAAATATGGATTATTGTTTGTGGATTTTCTCACTATTATACTAACTCATCATTTTTGTTGGATTAACTACTATTCTCAATCTTAAAGTTAGCTCTATTCTTACTATATTCCTTGTTTCATCCAAACGTTCAAATATCTCTAATCATATCAATACATTAATATGTATTGGAGGTGCTTAATTCTTAAAATCTGATGCTTTGATGTCTTTTATTATTGGTCATGACATGTGATAAAATTTAATACGGTTTGAAGGTTCCTTGTGCATCTCGATGCACTTCTTATCTTGTTGTGTAGGTAATTTATAAGATGCTAGTTGTATTTTTTTTTTTTCGAAATTACTTGCCTCGAATGTTAGTGATTTTTAAGCCGTCAAAAGGTAAATCTTAAAATATCCAAAAGCGAATGAAAAATTTAAAATAGCAAAAGGCGAATTGTGACATGTTCATAGTGAATTCTAACATGTTTAAAGTAAATTGTAAAGCAACTAAAGGTGAATCATAACATGTCTATAAGTAAATCCTAAACATAATAAATATATTAAATTTGTTGTCAAATGCAGACCAAATTTTCTGGTTTAGTTTCAAATTTTGGTTCATATCTTTTTGAAGGTCCAATTATAATATCAACAATTATGAAAAAAAAAATCATATCAGTGTATCAACTCTCTTAAAAGAATTGTAATAATATGTTACTTATGATTAAACGAGTCAACAACAAGGTCTTCCAAAATTCAGAACCGCAAAGATGTATTATTGGTGATATTGTAAATAAATAAAAACCCCAATTCTTCAGAGTTTAGAAAAAGAAATAAACAATATACATTTTATTGACTAAGAGAAAAGTTGAAGCACGATAGGATTTTGCACCTGACATTATATTGTTCTTGATGGGATAAATTTACTTTTTACTTTATTTTTGTAAAAAACACGACACATCTTGTGTCATTATTAATGGAATTTGGAGGGGTTTTGTATTATTGCTTTTCTTCCCTCAATAAAAAAAAATGTGTTGGATGTGCCCAAAAATTATGAAATTTTCAAAACTATATAATTTGTTATATTAATAATTAAAAATTATGGTGTGTTATTCTCATGTAATTTTAGCGTCCTAAAAAAAATATTTTTTATAAAAATGATCTCATTTTAAAATTTAAGTTTTCGCTGATAAATATATTTATGCACGAAATATGATTTGCTATATTTAAAAATATAAATGTTTTCTAACTTTAAAATGAAATAAATAAATAAACCATATATTAAATATCCATTAAATGAAATATAACCGATTTTCAACCCTCTTTAGCAGGACCTCTGAACTTCGAAGCGATCGTTGCACAATTATAGCAACTCCAATCCTGACAGATAAAATACCGTGATTTTTATTTTTACCCAAAAAAAAATATATTTTAATATAAATAACCAGGTTTTTAAAATATTTTTATTTCTACCCAAACCGCTAGAATTATCAGCGGTCCGAATTAAAAATTCGGACCGCTAGGATTCCTAGCGGCCTGAATTCTTTATTCGGACCGCTGATAATCCTAGCGGTCTGAATTCTTAATTCGGACCAAAGCCGACCCGTGATCCCTTCCTCTCTTTCTCTGTCGCCTCTCCGCCAGAACAAAGAAAAAACCAAAAATCGGCTCCGCCAGAAAAAAGGAAAAAAGAAAGAAGGCCGCCTCCGCCCCTCCGCCTCGCCGCCCCTCCTAGGCCGTCCATCCGCCCCTCCGCCTCTTCACCCGACCCGACCCGTTAAGGACAGGTACGGTCATTCCTTGTTTCCTGACCTCCGGTACCGACCGGTACTGGGACCCGGTACTGACTTTGAAATGACAGGGACCTTATCGTGATATTTGTAAATGGTTTGAGGAATTTTGTATACAAATTAGGCCATTGTGTAAATTAAAAAGAATAAGGGACTAAAATGCAAATTGGTGATTTTTGAATAATTGGGCTTCAGCCGAATTGTATATTGGCCATGACTTGGTAAATTAATTTAGAATTTTAATTAAATAATAACTTAAGTAGTTAGGTTTTTAAAATAATTAGTTAAGTAATTAGATGTTTTAAATTTAGTAATTAGAAATTATAAAGTAAGTAGAAATTTTAATTAGAGAAAATGACTTACAATTAAAATATGTTGTTAATTAATAAAGGACAATTAATTAACAACATATTAATATTTTCGAATCATTACGATTGCAAAAGTTTAGTTAATAGGATAATTAGATAATCACGTATTATTTTGTAGTTTTAAATTAATCAACTTGTGCAAATTATTAAGATAAATTCGTACGACTTTAGAAATAGTATAATTAAAGGCCTAACATTTATTAAGTTAAGTACTTGAGATTTAAATTACGTGTAGCTAAATTAATTAAGAAACACCTTTATATTACACGTAAATAGTTAGGGATCAAATAATAACAATTTAAATTACGTAGAGTATATTTTAAGTAGATAAGCAATTTATCTTCAAATTAAAATATAACAAATGATTTAAGTAAGTAAATTAATAATTAGATTCGAACCCTAGTTAATTAATTAATTAAGTATGATAACTAGAATGTTGAACTGGCAGGGACCATATTGCAAAATAATTTGATGGAAATTGCTTGATATATAGCTTTATATATTCTTTATTTTGGTTGAACTAATTAGGGAATGAATTTTTTTTAACGTAGGATGGCTAGGGGACGGCCTAGGAGACCACCCGCAGCCGACCCGGTTGATGAGCCCATTCCCACTGACAGCCAGCATCATTTCAGTCCTTTATTATGGATGCCTCACGATGAGCACCGAGTCTCAGAGGCATCTAAAGAGGTACTTGATTACTTTTTTTTTTTTTTAAGTTTGTATTTTGTTGAATTTTTGTATTTTTAGGTTTTCATGTTGTTTACTTTTTTGAACGCAGAGTGAGGCAATTATAAATGCCAGGGGTCGGTATCCGGACATGCAGTACTACTCAGTCATGGAGACGTATCTGCAAAATTTGGGGGTGCAGCATTTGGTCGATATTCTACAGTCGGAGACTAAGTCCATTAACGCGTCCCTCATTTCAGGACTAGTGGAGCGATGGCGCCCCGAGACGCACACGTTCCACTTACCTTTTGGAGAGATGACAGTGACTCTCCAGGACGTTAGTGCTCTATGGGGTTTGCCTATCCAGGGCGTGCCCGTTGGTGGCATATCTGACCCCACAGATTCAGATGACATGACGATTAATTACATGCTCGCTGAGTTGTTGGGAGCGGAGCCAGATATACGCAGCAACGGGGGGAAGTCCAAGTACTGTCTGGAAAAGAAGAAGCTGCGAGTTATGTTTGCGAGAGGTCTAGGTAGCGATTCCACTCCGATCGAGATTCAGAGGTACTCATACAAACTATTTGTATTACATTTATTTTGTACTCTGTTTCATGCGGAAAAATGAGTTGCTCTATAATTTTGATATTACAGATACACACGGGGATTCGTGATGGACCTATTTGGTTCTGTCATGTTTGCTGATTCAAATGGTGATACCATCCCGATGATGTATCTAGAGCTGCTGCGAGACCTTCAGCCGTCGAGCGGCAGGTTTAACTTGGGTGGGGCTGTCCTAGCACATCTCTACTCCAACTTGTGCCACGGTTGCAAGGTCAGTATGCTATTTATGTCTTATTTTAATTACCTACCTTGTCATGCACTTGTTGTCTTATTTTAATTATTTAACTTGTCCCTGACGGCTAGTATTCTTCAAAATATAGCGGAAAACTAAGCAAATCTACGGGCCAATGCTGCTTCTGCAGCATTGGTCGTGGTCACGGCTACCGGTGGGGGTACCTGAGCCGAACGAGGATCCATGGGGAGAGCCCGAAAATGGAAATCGACCGGCATTCGGCATGAAATGGTACGGACATCACTTGTACAAGGACAACCCTCACGGAAAGACAGTAGGTATCAGGTTGGTCCGATCTCAGATTCAGAGTCTGGGTGAGACGCAGGTGAGATGGACTCCGTACCACGAGCTATACACTGAGGGGAGGCTGCCGCAGATTGTAGCGGATGATCAGGAGATGTGGCTCTACAGGGGACCGCTGGTGTGCTTCTGGATAGTGGAGCACCACTTTCCAGACCGGGTGCTCCGTCAGTTTCATTTTCCTCCACTCATCCCCGCATACATGGATATAGGTGGGATAAAAGGTGGAGATTGTACTCGTGGTGGGACAAAAGGTGGAGATTGGGGTGAATTATTGTATATTTCTGGTTCAGTTTCTGGTCCAGGCATTACGATAAAAGGAGTGTGTGGTTCATTATCTTCTTGATAATGTTGGGCAGCCGAATTTTGGCCTGAACTTCCGGCCCCTGACTCTTCGCGAATTCTGCGTGCAAAAACTTCCAATAATGATTCGCCAGACCTCAAAACCTGCGCTATTAGACCTCTCAATGCCCCGTTATCTCCCAATGTGATTTTGACATACTTTCCTGCGTGGACCATTCGGGCCTGAATTTGTAATTGGCAACGATTCCTATTGTAGCCGCTCGCTTCATAAATAAGCGATTGTAACTGCTCAAATGAGAAATTTTCATCAACCCAATACGTATTTGCTGCAGGTTTGGAGTAACGTACTCCATACTGGTCAGTTATGAACTTTCCTCCAAAATGTATTGATATTGCAATAGACATGGCCAATAAACTACATTCATAAATGACAAATATTTGGTCAGTTTACTGATTTCAACTGTGAACAGTTGTGAATAGTCGTATATGAACATTAATTAACAGTAAATACGTATGTGAACAGTAGTGAACAGTAGTGTACAGTAAATACGTATGTGAACAGTAGTGTACAGTAAATACGTATGTGAACAGTAAATACGTATGTGAACAGTAGTGTACAGTAAATACGTATGTGAACAGTAGTGTACAGTAAATACGTATGTGAACAGTAGTGTACAGTAAATACGTATGTAATTAACAGTAAATACGTATGTATTAACAGTAAATACGTATGTATTAACAGTAAATACGTATGTATTAACAGTAAATACGTATGTATTAACAGTAAATACGTATGTAATTAACAGTAAATACGTATGTAAAAAAAATTACCTGACTTGACAGACAGAACCGTCTCCTCCTCTTCCTTCAGAGCTCCCCTCCCCTCCCTTTCTCCCTTCCTCCCTCCTCTTCCTTCAGATCCCTCTTTTTTTTTTCCTCTCTTCTACGCAGCTCTCCACCCGTAATTATAAGTTTTCAAAAAAAAAAAGGGATTCAGGCCGCTAGGAATCCTAGCGGTCCGAATAAAGAATTCAGACCGCTAGGATTATCAGCGGTCCGAATAAAGAATTCAGGCCGCTAGGAATCCTAGCGGTCCGAATAAAGAATTCAGGCCGCTAGGAATTCAGGCCGCTAGGAATTTTTAATTCGGACCGCTGATAATCCTAGCGGTTTGGGTAGAAATAAAAATATTTTAAAAAACTGGTTATTTATATTAAAATGTATTTTTTTTTGGGTAAAAATAAAAATCACGGGATAAAATATACATATCCCATTAAAGGTACTTTATTGATCCACATCATCATTATTGTTTGGACATTAATTTCAACTTTCAAGCCTCAAACCCGCCAATACCTCGCGGAATCATTTCACCTAAAGTACCTTATTCTTTGATTTTAAATCCTGTCCATGAGGATTGTCCAGATTATAATCGAACGTTTCGGATATAAAAACAAACGGTAAGGTAATGCAGAGGATGCGAAATCATATTTCCTTGAGAGTATACAGACAAAAAGAGTTGATGCGGGTCCCATTCCAGTCTATCGCGTTCACCAATTATAATCAGAGCACGCAGTCTGATCCCCTCCTGTCTTTTCCGACAATTGCAACACGATAGAGAAGAACGCAGAGGTCAAACCTTCTCGCATCCCCTTTCACACTGTCTAGTAAGATCCAACGGGAAAGATTCTCGTGATCAGAAATAAATCAACGGTTATAATGTGACTGGAAGGGGAGCAGCTTGGGTCCGATGCCCATCGGACCCAAAGTGGGTTCGATGGGCTCTAGGACCGTCCGATCTGCTTTAAGTTCGTGCGCACGTAAATTAAAGAAGCCGCGAAAGTTCTGGAGTGAATCTTAAAGCAGATCGGACGGTTCTAGAGCCCATCGAACCCACTTTGGGTCCGATGGGCATCGGACCCAAGCTGCTCCCGACTGGAAGAGATCTAGATCCTACCATAGGCTGTACGTACCCTCGGATTTGTACTGTAGGGGATCCATTCCAGATAAGTCCGCAGTGGCATAATGTTCTATTTTATTGACAAAATTGCCCCTAGTTAGTGAAACTAGGCTAACCTGCTTTTGTCATTGCTGATATATTTTTACATTATTTTAGCCATTGTCGGCGCTAAAATCTAAAAAATGTGAAAGTTTGGATATCCCGTAAAATTACGCCTTTTATTTTTATTTAATAAAGGTTAAATTATGTCATGTAACCAGTAACCGTTTAATATTTATTAAAAAAAATATTCTTTGTTTAAAATCTGAAATTTTAGAATACAACATCATTCACTAGACTAGAGACTGATTTTCTGTGATTACAATACATAATTCGGTAACACTTTTAGCTCCTTTTTTGGCGAAATTGCCAGTAGGTTTTATTCAAAACAATAATATAGTACAAACTGCAGATTTATATATGCAAAAATAAAAAATAATTCGTTGTAATATAGCAGTGCTCTTGAAATTAACTTTACTCGAAGGTCATAATTTAATTTAAAATTTCATCGATCCATTTGTTACAATTTGACATTTTGAATACTAATACTTTGATTACTATTATTTTTCAAGGGCATGGAATATCTCATTAATAATAATAATAAGTAATAAATTATGGTTAATGTCTGTCAAAATTGTCTTAGTTAAATTTATTGTTGACGCTAATTTTAGTGAATCTTTAACTTTTTTTTTTTTGGTACATTCAACTCTAAAATTTATTATTCAAATTAAAAATTAATATTGAAAAGGTAATCTAGACAAATATGATTCCGAGTATTTAAATTACTAATTTTTTTGTTGAAATTATGAAAGAGATTGAATTGCGTTGATCTAAAATGTATAGTAATGCATAAAAATATTATTATTATTTAAATAAAATACACGTATTATTTAAGAAATTCTAATGTCAATTGTCATTGTAGATAATGCGATAAATATTACAGCAATTCACCATAAAGGTTATGTCCAGTAAGATAAATTAAAGAGATAAATTAATAACTTTTTTGTTGAAATTAAAGAGATAGAGGGGGGAATTCCATGCATACCCCTCAAAAACTTGGACATTACATATTTTGCCCCTCTAAAATTCATAATATTTTTACCCTTCTAAACTTCAGAAACTCACTAAATTTATCCATTTTAATATCTTTTCTATTAAAGCTCATTTTAAATTTATGAAGTATCCATACCATTTCAATAAAAGATAAAAAATATATTGTGTTTTAGAAAAATATAAGTCTTATGATTGGACGGTTTTCTATGGCAAATTGGTCATTTCTCTACTTCTGACGCTTACACAGTGACATTTAGGTATATGCTTGTGTAAGCGTTAGAAGTGGAAAAACAACCCATTTGCTCTTAGAAATTGATCAATTAGAAGGCTGCCATTTTTCTAAAACATGTTAATAGTTTTTATTTTTAATGAAACTTAAAATGAGTACTTCATAAATTTAAAATGAGTTTTAATAGAAGATACAATCAAATGAGTAAATTTGTGATTTTTTTAAGTTTAAAAGGAAAAAATATGATATTATGAAATCTAGAGTGCGGAATACATAACTTGCAAGTTTTTGATGGTACACATGAAATTCCCCCGAGATAAAAATACAATTCTTATTATTTTTATAAATTATTTGAAACTGGGAGAAACCTGAATAGATCAAAATATCTTTTACCACCATCTTAGATTATGTATGATGAAAGAATAAGAATTAAAATTAAAATTACTCAATCTCATTCTTGTAAAATAAAAGTTTACTTGTATCTCCTTTGGTTTTTTTTTTTTTATCAAACACATCGTCCGATTTTGTTTGGAAAAAACAGGTCTAAGAAATAATGTATTGCTATCCGTTAAAAAAAAAATTTGTATATTAAAGTAAATTTCTAAAATAATTTATATATTCTTTCAATTTGTTTTAATTATCTTATTTCGAAACACCACCTCAAGAATTATTTCCTTCCACTGTCTTACCATAACAAAGATGTGTATATATAAGAATGTCTCATAATCATTCACTTTTATGCACGTGACATGCTCAACAGAAGAGAAATTCTACTTGGTGTATAGACGAGATACCATATAAAAAAGAGGGAACTTTATTGTGTGTCCTTAAATCTTTTTGAAATTACTTATTTTCTTCTCTAAAATTAATTATATCATATCTATCCTTCTAGATTTTCAAAACTCACAAATTTATTTATTATTTTTTCTAATTAAAACTCATTTTAAATTTACAAAGTACACATTAACTCTTGTGATGTACGCACATGTCTATCCCAAAATTATATCGTGTATGCGTCACAAGTAGAGCCGCCATTTTTATTAATATCCAACATTAAATAAAAAATAATAGAAATGCCCACAATTTGTGAAAAAATATAAAAATGTCCAAACCGCCATGTTTTTTGGCATTTCTTGTGTCAGCCGAATAAACATGACGGTTTGTTATAATATCATTTTTTTTATTTGACATTTCTTGTGTCAGCCGAATGCAAAGATTTGTGATTTTTTTATTTAATTAGAAGATTTTATGATTTTTTAAATATTATAATATTTTTAAAAATAAATGAAATACTGTAAAATTTAATTTCCTAGAAAGACTGTGACAAATAATCTGGATCAACATTTTTCAGTCGAAATTTTTTACAGCTGTAAGAAAAATTAAAATATTTCTTTATGTGTTACTGGAAAAAAATAAAAATGTTTTGGATCTGATTTATTGATCTCGGTTCAAAAGTCACTTCTGAGTAAATAAAGAAATTATCGTGGTCCTTCTAATACATTCAAATTCTAAGGTATTTCATCTATTTTCTTAGCAACTATTTTATATTTTTAATATTTTAATATTTTTCTAAAATCATTTCTAATAAAATAGATGGAATATCTTAGAATTTAAATGTACTAGAAGGACCACGATAATTTCTTTATTTACCCATAAGTGACTTTTGAACCGAGATTAATAAATCAGATCCAAAACATTTTTTTTCCAGTAACACACAAAAAAATATTTTAATTTTTCTTACAACTACAAAAAATCCCGACTGAAAAATGTTGATCTGAGTTATTTGTCACAGTCTTTCTAGTAAATTCAATTCTACAGTATTCCATCTATTTTGAAAAAGTATAAAAAATATTTCTAATATTTTAATAGAAAAATAAAAAAATCATAAAATCTTCTAATTAAATAAAAAAATCACTAATCTTTGCATTCGCTGACACAAGAAATGTCAAATAAAAAAATAATATTATAACAAACGTTGGCGGTCTATTTTTTATTAGGACTGCTAGGATTTCTAGCGCTGTTGAAATAAAATAGAATGCCAGAAAACCTGGCGATTTGGGCATTTTTATAATTTTTCACAAATCGTGGGCATTTCTACTATTTTTTATTTAATGTTGGATATTAATAAAAAAAATCGGCAAGTAGAGCAATGTATCATATAACCTCATAAACCTACCAATTAAAAGACTGAATATTTTTCTTACACAAACTACATATTTTATATTTTTTAATAAAAAAAAATAAGAACTTTATAAACTTAAAATGAGTTTTAACAAAAAAATAATAAATTAGATAAATTTGTGGGTTTAAAATTTAAAAGAGTAAATATGACATTATGAATTTTAAAAGTAAAAATACTTAATTTCAAATATTTTGTGGGGTATACATAAAGTTCCGATATTTTTATTAATACCCCAAAAAAAACAAATTATCAAATCTGCTCCCACTCCAAACTTATTTTTATTTCTACCCTAACCGCCCGTCCACTGGGCGGTCCAGTTTCCCACCTGACCGCCCAGCAGCTAGGCGGTCCACTATGCATAGCTGACCGCCCAGCCACTGGGCGGTCCAGTTTCCATAGCTGACCGCCTAGCAGCTGGGCGGTCCGCTAGTGTTTTTTTTTTTTTTTTTTTTTATAGAGACAATATGAATATCAAGATGTTGAATTCTTAACGCTAAAAATTCGAATTTTTTTTGTAAATATTAGTTAGATTACTTCTTTTAAGCATATTTATACTAAAATACGCTAAATTACTTGGAATTATGTTAAATTACGTTGAGTTACACTATATTAAGTTAAATTACATTAAATTACATTACATTACGCTAAAATACGGTAAATTACATATGAATAGGGACGATATCTTCACTAAAAAGGCGAAAAACGACGACGAAACTTCAAACGGTCATAAAACGGCGCTCGAGTGTCCGATTTCAGCAAATGACCACTTTTCGGAAAGCTTGCGAAAATGCGCATGCGTCTGTGCCCACGATGCCGGATTTCGAAATTCAGAATCGCCAAAAAACAAAGGGAAGAGCCTCAAAACTTGAGTTGAAGTTTCCGATTAAGATTTTCATTTCTATTATTCAATCCAAGTAGCTCAGTAAATTAGTTACATAATGAACTTGTAGAATACCAATTTTTATTATTTTCGGAATTTTTTTACTATTTTTTATGATTCATGAAAGATGGCACATAATCGGTCTACTTTAGCGTAATTTTCTGTAGTTTACCATAATTTACTGTATTTCAGCATAATTAGCGAAGTTATTGTTATTTAGTGTAACTCAACGTAATTTAACATAATTCCAAGTAATTTAGCGTATTTTAGTATAAATATGCTTAAAAAGGAACAATGCAAATGTATTAGTTAGATTACTTCTTTTATGACCGAAAAGTGGTCATTTGCTGAAATCGGACACTCGAGCGCCGTTTTATGACCGTTTGATGTAATTTAACTTAATTTCAAGTAATGTAATTTAACTTAATATAGTGTAACTCAACGTAATTTAACATAATTCCAAGTAATTTAGCGTATTTTAGTATAAATATGCTTAAAAGAAGTAATCTAACTAATATTTACAAAAAAATTTCGAATTTTTAGCGTTAAGAATTCAACATCTTGATATTCATATTGTCTCTATAAAATCTAAAAAAAAAAAAAAACACTAGCGGACCGCCCAGCTGCTGGGCGGTCAGCTATGGAAACTGGACCGCCCAGTGGCTGGGCGGTCAGGTGGGGAAACTGGACCGCCCAGTGGACGGGCGGTTGTGGTAGAAATAAAAATAAGTTTGGGGTGGGAGCAGATTTGATAATTTGTTTTTTTTTGGGGTATTAATAAAAATATCGGCATAAAGTTCCTCCTTAAAAAATCGAATAAAAAAAACGATTGAAGAAGAGGAAAAAGAGAGAACGAAAGGTATAGTTTTAACTTTTAAGTGTTTAACAGTTTCCAGTTTGCGACTTCCCACTTGCTAGTTGCTACTTCCCCAGTTCCCAATTGGTAGGTCTCTCACGAGTACGTATCCTCTGCATTAACTCAGAAGGAAATATTTTGAGTTAATGAATCTCAACCGTCTGATTTTAAACGGAGCCAATCCGGCTTATGTCTATAACATAGGGGGCCCTTTAATATTAGTGCAGATTTAGTATGCACGAATCGTAAAACAAATCGAATGGTCGAGATTCATTAACTCAAAAGATTCCCTTTTGAGTTAATGCAGAGGATACGAATTCGTCTCTCACCCGCCATATACTGTTCACAACACCACCACACCACCACACCCCAGTACCCATCGCGGTGTTGACATTCTTTAACAAATTAACAAATACAATCAATCCCTCTCCGAGTTGCTCGAGGGGAATGCTAGAGCGAGCAAGCTCGAGAGAATGCCCGACCTCGAGCCCGCTTCATCCCTCCATTCCGACATTCCCAAGACCAGAACCAACAAGCACAGAGCTACCAAACCCAAACCCGCTCGATCCGCCGATACAAAGCGAAAGCAACGCGAGAAGAAATCTCCAGTCGGGACTTCTCTTCCTACTCCCCCCTCAGTTAAGGTTCCCATCTGTGAACCTTTTTTTTTATTAGGTTTTTTTTATTTGTTTAGGTGGACTGAACCTTTGACTAAATAGGTTTTAAAAAAAATCAAAGGCACGATAGAAATCGGTGAGAAACTTATCCTGGAGTTTTGTCTGCTTGGGTGAAGTCAACAGTTAAGATTAATTATTTTTTGTTTGAGGTTTGAACCCATGTTATGAAATCAATTTTTGTTTTTATGAAAAAGGAATCCAATGATGAAAGTGAAAACTACAATGTGAGAGAAATTGAAAAGCAAAGCAAAAAGGGGGTTTAGTAGTCTCTTAAAAGTGTTTCTGGACCAGAAATTCTGGGGTTTTGAAGCGGTACCAACTTTTGTTTTCTTTTCTCTCCTCTTTTGTGCGATTGAAACAGTCTTTAGTGGAATCGGATTGCTTCCCTTCGGGTCCAGATCCAGATCCAGAGAAAAGAAACGAACTTTCTTCTTTGCCTTTTGCTGATACTCTCACGCCTCAATCGCACTTGAATCTACGCACAGGTTAGTGCTAGCCTCTTTAGCTCCTCCACTAGCTACTATTTACTTTTGTCATTATTCATACTGTCTTATTCTTTATTCTTAATGGTGTGCTAGAGCTAGAGGAGAAGGGAGACCCACCAAAGCATTCATTTTCCCACGCACTAAGAGGTAATTATTTTTGAAAATTTTGAATTTTTTTTATTATTGTTAGTATGTAAAATCACACTTAGTGTACCTTCTTTTGGTCATAGAATGCCAGAATCTGAGGCTCAGATCTGAAGGTGCTACCTTTGAAGGTCCAAGTTCCAGTAATCAGTTACACCGTCACATTTATCAAGAGGCCCAATGTGCTGATGTGGCGGTGCTTTCGCCGAGATATAGATCAGGAGGCATGAGCAAGAGCTCCGCCTCATCTCGAAGTAGGTCAGGTACATTTCCCAGCCCAGGTACACCCAACTACACCCGTCATGGTCTGACTGGTGGGACCTACCAAAAGGGATGGAGCTCTGAGCGGGTCCCGCTTTCCAACAGGAGATACGGTGGTAGTAGCAGTGTTGTTTTACCTTTCAATAACGGTAGGAAGTTGCCGTCAAAATGGGAGGATGCTGAGAAGTGGATTCTTAGCCCAGTTGATGGGACCGGGCGACAGTCTGCCCCGCCACCTCATCACAGGAGGCCCAAGTCCAAGAGTGGGCCTCTTGGCCCGACAAATGGCTATGCTGCCTCGCCGATTGCACAAGGGGAAAGTTTTGTTGCGAGTTCACCTTTTTTGGCCGGCGTCCTGATACCTGAGCACGGAGTTCATGACGACAATTTGACTAGTGGTAATGTTGGTAATCTTTGTTCAAATAAGGAGCCATTTATTTTAAGGTCGGTAAGTGTGAGTGGTTGGATGGATACACTAATGGAAGCCACTGCAGCATTACCCCCCTCGCGTTATACTAAACCAGGTTCTTATCTGCTAATTTAATTTTTCTGAAGGACCTACATTCAATATTTATTTGCCGAAAAAGAACTTGTGGTGTTGAGTTATGCAGAAAATACAGTAATGTCAATTAACAAGGAGAAATATATTTTTTAACCAGGTTCTTATCTACTAATTTAATTTTTCTGAAGGACCTACATTCAGTTTTTATTTGCCGAAAAAGAATTTGTGTTGTTGAGTTATGCAGAAAATACAGTAATGTCAATTAACAAGGAGAAATATATTTTTTACTGGAGAATTTCACACATTGGATTCGCTTTGCATTGAGACTATTCCATTCTTTATAATTAGTAAGATATTAAGATCAGAAATTCTAAGAAATGAGACAGACAAAATGAGGGGGGATCGGGGAGATAAAATTTGATGCAAATATAAGCTCTAAATCATCAGAACTAAGAAAAGAAATATGTCTGTACTATTGAACTATCTGAAAAAGTAGTCAATTATTTTTTTGTTATTTTTTCTGACATTCAGTGTTCATGTTTTGCAAATTCTGATAAAAATTAAGAGCCTTTTTTTTCCTTTTGCAAAATTTTCTTTTTCTTTTATAGATTTCTTAGTAGTTTGGTCAATAATTCTCGGTGTTTCAACTCAATACAGAGGAGAAGGTTCAAATAACAAGAGAAGCAGTGCAAAGAATAACTGCTGGGATTTTAACTAAGGATGTCGCTACACAAATGAGCCCCGAAGGAAGCACCACGTCTTCTCCAAAGGAGCTTTCGTTTTCGTATTCACCTTCGTGTGGTCCCATTGAGGAGGTAAATAGCAGTTCTGCTAAGTTGGAGGTGAGAGATGTCGAGATAGACAACCAGGTAACGGTGACTCGATGGTCAAAGAGGAATGTCCTTAGGAGTTTCGACAAACGATCAGTTGGTTCTTGGGAAGATAGAGAAAAAGCAAGATGCGCTTCAAAGTATGTCCTATTTCTTGTTTGAATATTTTTATTATCAAATGGTTTCAACTTATCAGTTTCATGAAATCAGTTGCAATAACAATATATGTATCAACTTAGAGTTCTTCCTGGCAATTTTATGATTTTTAATATACTTGAATTTACAATTTGATTGCGTAAAGCCAAAATGCACAATATTTTGTAGTGCCGTATTAGCTATTAATTGTTGCTCATGTTTTATTATGGAACTATCACAATTAAATAATTTACATGTTATATTGGTATTTTATTTTTATTTTCAAAGACAAACTCTCACCTATTACCGGACATAGGTCCAAAAGAGAAGAAGCAAAAATAACTGCATGGGAAAACCTACAAAAAGCAAAGGCTGAGGCGGCAATTAGAAAACTCGAGGTACATAACATCCTTGCTCACCTTTATCTGTAATTACTAATAAGCAAAAAGATAATTTCATAAATCTAGCAAGATTTAAAAACTATGCAGATGAAATTGGAGAAGAAGAGGTCGTCTTCAATGGATAAGATAGTAAACAGGCTACGAGCAGCCCAAAAGAAGGCCCATGATATGCGTGAGTCGGTGGCAGCGAACCAAGACCCGAGCGTCGGAAGGTCGGCTGGAAAAGCATCCCGGCATTGCCGAACTAGCAAATTAAGTTCTCTAAGTGGATGCTTTATATGTCACGGGTTAAGATAGAAAGTGCACTTTCTTGAATAAATTTTTTTTTGGGTAGTTTTTTCAACAGTTAAATTTTGGAATTGCAATATGTGTTTGGTACTATCATGCTACCTAACCTGATTAATTGCACTGATTGGTCAATTTGTATTGGTACCAGCTGGCATTTATTTTTCTATTGATAATTGGGCAATTTAAGCGTGGTGGCAAGATGTAATTCAGGAAGAGTGAGGCTATGGTACGGATCGACCCGTGCAATGAATCCATATCTCTATGGAAAAATGGTATTAAATGGAGTCAATATTTAGCTCAGTACGGTACATTGCATTTATGTAATGATTATGTAGACCATGACAACTCAGGTACTTGTGATCAAAGAGAAAAAGACAAGAGAAAGCACAAGTACAGGTACCTGTGTAGTCTGTCTGTCTGTAATCTTTGACACCAACAGAGAGGAAATTTTTTATTTTTAGAAATTAATATAAAATAATATAGGGAATTGGAATGCGTGTGCCGATTTAGATGTCATAGATGAATTGAAAAAAAATTTGGCTCCAAAGCTTTTAGATAGAAGACTGGCCTTGTATAATTAGAAAAGATAAAGTTTCCTCCAATGCCGAAATTTTTATTGTTGACACTAAAAAAAATCAAATTAAATGAATACCACTCTAGGGTCTATTTTCAATTATACCACCCACGCCAGCTGGATTTGCGCACCAAATAAGTGGGTGTGCGGATTGGGTTGACGCACCCAGTAGGAATTTGCGCTAATACAAAAATAGTAAAATGGTTTGGGCCTGGTCTTGATGAGCTGAACAAGAAAGGCCCGCCTCCAAGTGTCACAGTTCACATACTCCTAGTCCATTTTGACTAAGCCATTGTTATGTTTCTCATTTAAATTGACTAACGGGACCCCACCTCTCTAGCCGTTATGTTTCACTGAACCGTAGGCCCCAATTCGTCAGCCTACCCTTGTCCCTTGCCCAAATCTGTTTCTTCTCCTTCGTTCAAAACCTAGCGATCTCCTCTCTCGCGACATCCCCGTCTCCTCCGAGAAAAAGAAAATATCAGACTGAAAACATAATAATTAGGCCCAAACAGGTGCGCCAACCCAGTGCGCGCACCTGCCAATTTGGTGCGCGAACCCAGTTGGCGTGGGTGGTAGGATTGAAATTAGGTCCAAATGAGTGGTAATCATTTAATTTCGTTTTTTTAGGATGTCAACTAAAAAAATTTGGGCCTCCAATGGCGCTGTAATGGGGTTCCACGTCTTTTTTTATTATTATTTTAATTGATCAAAGATGCAAAATTTTGCTTGCGAGCTACAATTCTTTAACACTTAAAAAAAGAAAAACAAAGATACAAAATTTTGGATCCAGTCAAAATTTTGGAGCCGAATTTTTTTTTTCCCGATCCATCTATGCATCAAAATCTGACAGTAGTCATTCTATTAACCTATATTATTTTTATTAATTTCTAAAAATAAATAAGGTCTGCACATAGCGACTAGACTCGGTTCACTAACATTACATTACCCTTTTGTTGCTAGAACAGATAAAAAGATATATGCAAAGAGATGAAAGGCTGTAACAAGAATCCAACCGGCTCAAAAAATACCAAGTAACGATGAATAGCCCGATTGCGGGTAAATATAGTCCTTAGCAAGATTATTTTCCCCGAAATATCAAGGGGATAGGTAAATCTAATCCGGTTTGCGAATTTTTTTTTTGCATGTGATGAACGCTGTCAAATCTATAGCAGCTATTGCTGTAGGATTACTACCTTGTGTTCATTAAACAAGAATATTTTCAGCTGAAGTTTCACTATCAAAACTGTTGCTTCTTAATTAATAGATTTGGTTTTATTGGTAGGCTCAAATCAGGGCCTCAATGAGACAATACATAGCTGTCTTTGAATAATAGACTTAGCATCGAATTGTGTGAGATTCATTCTGACAGCAGGTTGTCATATTAGCCTGGTTAGTTTTGGCATTTTATGATTTCATGGACCAATAAATCAATAAAAGCGGAAAGAGATTTAAAACGATGCTTAAAAGCTTTTATATAGCAAGAAAACATAAACTCAACCACAATAACTAAGGAGTACATTAATCCTATCAAACAAGCAGTTCCATCACAATATTATTTCAAAAGCGTTCCCAAATAATTTCACAATACTTGCACAGCCCATCTATTCTTAAGAGAACATCAGCCTCAACGAAGGCCTTTAGAAATGCTACAAGTCACGCCATCCGGTTCAAGCCCTTTAGAAATCATGTCATGTACAAAATCCATTGCCTTCTCATTTTCACCTTTCTTGCACAGCTCATGAATAAGACTGCTGAAGGTCACAACATTAGGCTCATGCTCTTTAGAAATCATGTCATGTACAAATTCCATTGCCTTCTCAAATTCACCCTTTTTATACAACCCGTATATAAAAGCATTGTAAGTCACAATATTAAGAGCACACCTTTTAGAAATATGTCATTTGGAAAATCCATTGCCTTGTCAATTTCACCCTTCTTGCACAGCCCATCTATACAATGGAGTAGGCCACAACATTGGGTCGGCATCCAAGCATAGACAATTTTAAAAAAAAAATTGAGGTCTAGCCTCAATTTGTTGTATTAGAAGTTTCAAAGAGTTTTTGGACAAGTTTAAAATACAACGTGGTTCAACTATTTGAGCCGAAGTGAAAGCTAGAATTAAATAAAAGTAAAAGATAAAACTGAAATAAAAGTTTTTGGATGCCAGCCAATCTGGTAGATAGGTATATTTGTTGCTGCAATTTTATTTTTTTCTCGCGGTTCTTCTTACTGTGTAGTGACCTGAGTTGTAAATTTGTAATCCCATTGACTGGTTACCTCATCTACAAGCTCTTGGTCAGTCTTCTCAATGTCTCTGAATGTTCTATTGCACCTCTCTCGCCATGCAATGAACTGTGTTAGATCATATTTAATGAAATGGGCAGAGGTCTTCTTACGGAGTTGGTTATGTTGTGATATCTACTGAATTTCAATGAAATGGGATGTGCATAAAGCTCTTGATTGTGACAGTTTTTCCTAGCTTTTGTTTCTTTTCAATTTTAGAGAGCTTGATTTTACTTGGTTATCTTCAATAGTAGTATGTTGTATATAGGTGTGTGGCACATTTTTATTTCTTTTAATTTCTAGAATGGATATTCAACCAAAGAATATATAATATATATATCCTCGACTATGCTTAATACGTCAATGTTAATGTACATTCAAATCGTATAAAAAAAAACTATAATTTTACTAAAAGAGAAACAAACTCGAAATGAATGAAGTAACGGTGAAGCAGAGCTCAATGATCTAAAAAAACACATAAAAGATAGACCAAAATAATTTTCGAGCCATAAGTCCAGTGACATCGTATGAGAATATAATAATCTCTAAGGATATGTTTGGTTGGATTGAGAATAGGTTATTCTTGAGAACAAACTATTCGGAACAAGCTATTTGGTATTTGATTGGATTAGAATAGTTAGAATAGGGCACCAAACTTGTTTGTGATAGACTTAATAAATCATGAAGTGTTTTGCAATTAAAAACACAAAAAATCCAGAATCCGTAAATCCAAAATAAAATAGCAAATGAATTTAAATCTTACAGTTCTGAATTGAAGACATCTTTAGACGGAAGCGTTAATACTTAATACTAATCTTCAATGGTTTTCCTCAAATTTGATGATGAAGACTCTTTTGTATTTTCTTTACTTCTCCTTTTGTAAACTTATTGGACAAAAATGTTTCCGAAAAATGAGATTCCAAAAAATTCAGTAGGGAGAGAAAACGTTTTCAGAATCTGATCCCTTAAAATAAGTGAGCAGAAAAATATTTTTGGAATGACATACGTCCAAATAGAGAAGGGTCTTTTTATATATTCTGAGGCAATCTTTGGGACTAGTATAATTATTAATAGCAATCTGAATTTTGAAAAATTCAGATGCCTTTTCGTGAATTTCTTTAAATGAAATTGGTGCACAGTAATAACGTAGGCAACATAATAAAATAAGAGTGAGGCTACGGTACTATGCATAGCACGGATTGGTCCGTGCTACAGCTCAATATTTGAGTTTTCAAAATCCTAACGGTCGATCCAAACCGTTCAACATGATTATAAAATGAATATGTACTTGCAAACCAAATTTTACATTTTTTTGAATTTTTACTATTTTTTTAGATAGGTAGAAAATCACTTGATCTGAAAATTCTGGACCATCCAAAAACAGTGATTTTCTACCTATCTAAAAAAATAGTAAAAAAAATCGAAAAAATGTAAAATTTGGTTTGCAAGTACATATTCATTTTATAATCATGTTGAACGGTTCGGATCGACCGTTAGGATTTTGAAAACTGGAGTCTGAGACGCGTCCCTACGCGCGATACGCGAAGGAGAAAGGAGAGTGGATCGCCGCTGCGCAAAGGAGAAGGATTGCCGCCACTTTGCCGCCTGTGTCGCCACATGTACCCGCCTGTGCCCGCTAGCCCTAGCCGCTGATCACCGCCTGTGTACTCTCGAAAAGCTGAAGAGGAGGGTTCTCTTGCGTAGAGACGCTTCAGATGAGCCTCTTGCGTAGAGACGCTTCAGAGGCGATTCAGAGGCGATTTCCCCTCTCGCCAAATCAATTTGGACCTCTCTCTGAGCTAGATCATGCCTTCCAGACTTTTTCTGGAGCTCTCACGTCAGCCATGGCGATGTTCCATGGGCCAGGAGACAGCGTGCGGGTTGAGAGCAACTTCACGCGAGGCAGAACTCGGCGTAATAACGATGATTCGCGTTTCGTTCCAGATCGCCTCAGTAGATCTCATCTCGTTGGATTAAAGCTCGCTGAACTCAAGGCGGCTTCTTCTCCGTCTTGCCCTCTGTGCTTTCACTGTGGAGCTCCCGGTCACATAGCCAATCAGTGCCGTAATGCCACCCTGTGCTTCGTGTGTAATCGATTCGGTCACAGATCGCCGGAATGTGGATCGCTGACCGCTCAACCAGCACCGCGAGCTCCGATACCGTACTACCAGGTATCGGTTAGGGGTTCAATTAATGAGTTGGAGCTGGAGTTATCCGAGCTTAAGCAAGAAATGGCGAGGGTGCGACAGAGAAGATCTGAAATGGAGCTCGCCTTGACAGGTATCACTAGTCAAATTCATCTAAGTGAGACTCATTTGACAGCGATTGAGGCTGCTATAGCAGCACGAAAAGGTGAATTGAGTTTTAAACCAGATAACCAGCCACAAGACGAATCTGATAACGGGTTTAGGATTGGGGAACTCACTAAGGGGAAAGAGACGGATTGTACAGCCGCTTTTGTGACTGATCCTAGCTGTAGTCAGAATTCAGAAACCGATGAGAATAGATCTCAAGCGATAGAGAATGAGAAACATGAAGCTGAGTCCATACAAGATGTGAAGGTGGTGAAAGCCATGGTAGGTGTCGATGTTGCCTCGGGGTTGTGTGAAGTTGATGTAGAGACATCTAATGCACGGTACAGTACCAGTAACTCCAACAAACAAGAGTCCAATAGGGGCGACACTGTACCAGTAAATCCAGTAAATGCTCAGTACAGTACCAGTAACCCTGTACCAGTAAAACCAGTGACAGAAACCTTCCAGGAAGTTGTTGTTAGTCAGCTCACTCGAACTAAAAAGATGAAAGGGCTGAACAAAGTGAACAAAGTGACTCTTAGTAGAGAAGCAATCAATGTCCAATTCAAACGAGTTGCAATGAAGGACACTGAAAGAGCAGAGAAGAACGGGCACACTTCCAAGAAGATGGCCGGGCTGTGGCTGCCAGCCAACTGTGCTCGCTGGCACCTGGAGAAGACCTACCTCAGATGAATATGAGGGGCTGCAGCGTCTTCTGCAGTAGAGAATTGAAGACACATACAAATTCTTTTTGATATAGATAGATATACCTTCAGCCCTCTTCTTAGGCTTAGGATCAGCCATATATGTTTTTGTTGTTTAGATTTGCTTCAGACTTTGCAGTTGTGGTGTTTTGTTTTTTGTTTTGAGGAGTTTCTTTACTATTCTTGCATGCAGTGCTACTGGTTTTTGTAATTATCCAATTTCAGCAATGAAATGGGCTTAATGCCTCTTTTAAAAAAAAAAAGGATTTTGAAAACTCAAATATTGAGCCGTAGCACGGACCAAACCGTGCTATGCATAGTACCGTAGCCTCAATCATAAAATAAAACTAACATTCTCCCACTTGGCCGTAATGTTATAACATAATAAAGCACATATTCAAATTTGGCCAATATAATTTTCATTAATCGTATACCTGTTCAGTTAGAAATACCAAACCAAACTAATGTAATCAGAATAACAAATGTCGTTATTTGATCCCCATTAATTATAGCATTGGTACTCTTTCCAACAATGGTCAATAATCTTCATTCGGTTCTCACAAGTAATTTGCTTAGATTAAATAAAATTATGCGCATCATAATAAGCAAATTTAAAAAATTCGAAGTCAATTCATAATTAAATACTCAGTACATAACATAATATATATATATATAGAATTGAGCTATGCTACTCCATGGAGTAAAACGCTTTGGTGCTCCACGCCGCTATTATTTTATTTTGAAAGTCCAAACGACCGATCCGAACCGCTCAACATGATCTCCATATTGAAATGTGCTTGGAGACCAAATTTTACATTTTTTAGAATTTTTTTACTATTTATTAAGCCACTTTGAAAATCACTGATCCGGCAGTCCAGAATTTTTTACTGTTTTCTACTGTTCACCCGGATTTTCAGATTTTCAAAGTGGCTTAATAAATAGTAAAAAATTCTAAAAAATGTAAAATTTGGTCTCCAAGCGTGAAGTACAAACGCGTTTTACTCCATGGAGTAGCATAGCTCATCTCTATATATATATATAGAGAGATGAGCTATGCTACTCCATGGAGTAAAACGCGTTTGTACTTCACGCCGTATTTTTATTTTGAAAGCCCAAACGACCGATCCGAACCACTCAACATGATCTCCATATTGAAATGTGCTTGGAGACCAAATTTTACATTTTTTAGAATTTTTTTACTATTTATTAAGCAATTTTGAAAATCTGAAAATCCGGATGAACAGTAAAAACAGTAAAAAATTCTGGACTGCCGGATCAGTGATTTTCAAAGTGGCTTAATAAATAGTAAAAAAATTCTAAAAAATGTAAAATTTGGTCTCCAAGCACATTTCAATATGGAGATCATGTTGAGCGGTTCGGATCGGTCGTTTGGACTTTCAAAATAAAAATATAGCGGCGTGGAGCACCAAAGCGTTTTACTCCATGGAGTAGCATAGCTCATCTCTATATATATATATATTATGTTATGTACTGAGTATTTAATTATGAATTGACTTCGAATTTTTTAAATTTGCTTATTATGATGCGCATAATTTTATTTAATCTAAGCAAATTACTTGTGAGAACCGAATGAAGATTATTGACCATTGGAAACGCAAAAACGAGTTATAAGCATAGTAGCCAGCCTCTATATATATATATATATAATCTGGCTAATATGCTACGCGTATATAAGGGCCCCTCCGTGCTACGGCTCACTTTTTGAGTTTTCAAAATCCTAACGGTCGATCCGAACCATTCAACATGATCTCCATATGAATATGTACTTGCAAACCAAATTTTACATTTTTTAGAATTTTTTTACTATTTATTAAGCCACTTTGAAAATCACTGATCCAATGGTCCAGAAAAGTTTACTGTTGTGTACAAATTAGTGTTTTTCAAAGTGGCTTAATAAATAGTAAAAAAATTCTAAAAAATGTAAAATTTGGTTTGCAAGTACATATTCATATGGAGATCATGTGGAACGGTTCGGATCGACCGTTAGGATTTTGAAAACTCAAAAAGTGAGCCGTAGCAAGGAGGGGCCTTATATACGCGTAGCACTGTCCTATATATATATATATATATAGGCTATGGTGAGTTGTGAAGTAAGATGTCATTTTACTTCACGCTATATTTTTATTTTGAAAATCCAAACAACCGATCCGAACCGCCCAACATTTTCTAAATATTGCAATGTGCTTGGAGACTAAATTTTATATTTTTCAGAATTTTTTTACTATTTATTAAGCCACTTTGAAATCGCTGATCCACTGTGAACAGTAAAAAACAGTAAACATTTCTGGACCATCGGATCAACGATTTTCAAAGTGGCTTAATAAATAGTAAAAAAATTCCAAAAAGTGTAAAATTTAGTCTCCAAGCACATTTCAATATAGAGAACATGTTGAGCGGTTCGGATCTGTTATTTGGATTTTCAAAATGAAAATATGAGCGTGAAGTAAAAATGACATCTTACTTCACAACTCACCATAGCCTAGCTCATATATATATATAGGAAGGCTACGGTGCTTTGCAAAGTAAACAACCCTCTTTACTTCGGGCTACTTTTTCAATTTGCAAAACTCAAACAACCGATCTGAACCGTTCAACATGTTCTAAATATTAGAATGTGCTTCGAGACCAAATTTTACATTTTTTGGAATTTTTTTACTATTTATTAAGCCACTTTGAAAGAGTCTGATCCGGTGGTCCAGAAAATTTTACTGTTTTTTACTGTTCACCATTGGATCAACAATTTTCAAAGTGGCTTAATAAATAGTAAAAAAATTCCAAAAAAATGTAAAATTTGGTCTCGAAGCACATTTCAATATTTAGAACATGTTGAACGGTTCGGATCGGTTGTTTGAGTTTTGCAAATTGAAAAAGTAGCCCGAAGTAAAGAGGGCTGTTTACTTTGCAAAGCACTGTAGCCTTACTCATATATATATATATATATATATATATATGAGCTATGCTACTCCATGGAGTAAAATGCGTTTGTACTTCACGCCGTATTTTTATTTTGAAAGTCCAAACGACCGATCCGAACCGCTCAACATGATCTCCATATTGAAATGTGCTTGGAGACCAAATTTTACATTTTTTAGAATTTTGTTACTATTTATTAAGCCACTTTGAAAATCTGAAAATCCGGGTGAACAGTAAAAAACAGTAAAAAATTCTGGACTGCCGGATCAGTGATTTTCAAAGTGGCTTAATAAATAGTAAAAAAATTCTAAAAAATGTAAAATTTGGTCTCCAAGCACATTTCAATATGGAGATCATGTTGAGCGTTCGGATCGGTCGTTTGGATTTTCAAAATAAAAATATAGCGGCGTGGAGCACCAACGCGTTTTACTCCATGGAGTAGCATAGCTCAATTATATATATATATAGAGATTGGCTAATGTAATAACGTTATAACTTCGGCCGAAGTTATAACGAGTCGTTTTTGCAATTTCAAAATCCAAACAACCGATCCGAACCGTTCAACATGTTCTCTATATTGAAATGTGCTTGGAGACCAAATTTTACATTTTTTGGAATTTTTTTACTATTTATTAAGCCACTTTGAAAATACTGATCCGGTGGTCCAGAAAATTTTGCTGTTTTTTACTATTCACAGCAGATCTGCGATTTTCAAAGTGGCTTAATAAATAGTAAAAAAATTACAAAAAATGTAAAATTTGGTCTCCAAGCACATTTCAATATTTAGAAAAAGTTGAACAGTTCGGATCGATTGTTTGGATTTTAAAAACTAATAAACGACTCGTTATAACTTCGGCCGAAGTTATAACGTTAGCACATTAGCCAATCTCTATATATATATATATATATATATATAGAGATGGGCTATTATACATTGCAATGCATAGGCACCCTTGTGCATTGGACCATAAATCACCGAGTCAAAGTCCAAATGACCGATCCAAACCGTTCATCTTGTTCTCCATATTAATATGTACTTGGAGACCAAATTTTACATTTTTTGGAATTTTTTTACTATTTATTAAGCCACTTTGAAAATCGCTGATCCAATGGTCCAGCAGATTTTACTGTTGTGTACAAATTAGTGTTTTTTCAAAGTGGCTTAATAAATAGTAAAAAAATTCAAAAAAACGTAAAATTTGGTCTCCAAGCACATATTAATATGGAGAACAAGATGATTGTTTTGGATCGGTCATTTGGACTTTGAATCGGTGATTTATGGTCCAATGCACAAGGGTGCCTATGCATTGCAATGTATAATAGCCCATCTCTATATATATATATATATAGTTTACAACAACAAAATTATAATACATTAACTAAACCCATGCCGGCAACATGCTCTTTGTAAAGAGTGAGTGGTAGCGCTTTTGTTAGAGAATCAGCTAACATAGCTCTTGTATTAATATGTTGTATCATAATAGTACCATCTTTGATTGTCTCTAACAACAAGATATTTGATGTCAATCCACTTAGATGCACCACTTGATTTGTTATTCTTAGAGAAGAAAACAGCAGCCTCGTTATCACAAAATAAGGTGAGTGGCCTCGCAATACTCTCAATTACTTGAAGTCCTGGTATAAAATTCTTTAACCAAACTGCTTGACCAGTAGCATGATAACACGCCACAAATTCTGCTTGCATAATGGAAGATGCCCTTAAATTCTGCTTAGCATTCTTCCATGAAATTGGTCCCCCTGCAAGCATTAATAGGTAACCTGATGTGGACTTCTTACTGTCGACAAATCCAGAAAAATCTGAATCAGAATAACCGATAATTTCAAGGTTATTTGACCTCTTGTAAGTAAGCATATAATCTTTTGTCCCATGCAAATAGTGTAAAACTTTCTTGGCAACTTTCTAATGTTCCATTCCTGGATCAGTTTGATATCGGCCAAACATACCAACTGCAAATGCAATATCAGGACGTGTACAAACTTGAGCATACATCAGACTCCATACTACTGAAGCATAAGGAATTTGCTGCATTTGAGCACGTTCTATTTCATTTTTAGGACATTGAAACTTGCTGAAAATTTGTCACCCTTGACAATAGGAGCAACACTAGGGGAGCAATTGTGCATGTTATATCTTTTAAGCACTTTCTCAATATATGCTTTTTGGGATAAATCTAAGATCCCACAAGACATATCTCGGTAAATTTCAATTCCTATAACATAAGAGGCTTCACCAAGATCCTTCGTTTCAAACTTAGTTGATAGAAAATATTTTGTCTCGTATAACATGTCTAAATCACTACTTGCCAATAAAATATCATCCACGTACAAAACGAGAAAGATAAATTTAGTCCCACTAATCTTGAGATATATGCATTGATTTATTGTATTTTCTTTAAATCTTAATTCAGTTATGACCTCATCAAACTTGAGATACCACTGTCGTGAAGTTTGTTTTAATCCTTATATTGAACGTTTTAACCTACATGCCATATGCTCCTTGCTTTCTTCAACAAATCCTTCAGGTTGTTTCATAAAAATTTCTTCACGCAAGTTACCATTGAGAAATGCAGTTTTCACGTCCATTTGATGTAGTTCTAAATCATAATAAGCTATAAGGGCTAAAACAATTCTTAATGAATCTTTCTTTGAGACAGGAGAAAATGTATTATCAAAATGTACACCTTCTTGTTGGTAAACCCTTTAGCTACTAGTCTGGCCTTAAATCTTTCAATGTTACCTTTGGAGTCAGTTTTAGTTTTATAGACCCATTTACAGCCTATAAGTTTAACCCCGGCAGGTAACTCAACAAGATCCCAAACTTCATTAATTTTCATAGATTTCATCTCATCATCCATAACTTCTATCATTGAGATGATTTATCACTCATAATAGCTTGCTTGAATGAGATATGATCATCTCCACTACCTATATCACAACCCTCCTCAATAAGGTATACGATATAATCGTCAGGTGTGGCATATCTTCTCTCTCTTTATGATCTACGTAAGGGTTCTTGTGACAGCATATGAGCTTCATCAACATTAGGAACATCATGAACATGAGTTTCTTCGTTAGCCTCTTGAACAAGAGGTATATAATTTGTAACCTCTCGAATTATCAGAATTGGAACATAAGTCCGATTTTCTTCAAGGTTTACTATTCTATTTACATTACTCCCACTTACGTTGCCATTTTAAAAAAATACATCATGTCTAGTCTCTACTATTCTAGTGGTATATGATGGGCAATAAAATCTGAAACCTTTGGATCTCTCTGGATAACCAATAAAATAACAACTAATGGTTCTGGAATCAAGTTTCTTTAGTTGCGGATTATAGACTTTTGCTTCAGCATGACAGCCCCACACACGTAAGTATCCTAAGTGCAAATTTCTGCCAGTCCACAGTTCGTAAGGTGTTGTTAGAACAGATTTACTAGGAACCCGATTTAGAATATGTGTGGCTGTTTTTAAAGCTTCTGTCCACAAAAAATTCGGCAATATGGTATTGCATATCATACTTCGTACCATATTCATTAGTGTACGATTACGTCTTTTAGCAACTTCATTCTGTTGAGGATCTCCCGGCATAGAGTACTGATGAACAATACCATTTTCTTGAAGAAATAAAGCGATTGGGCCTAGACTTTGACCAAGGTCGGTGTGTCTACCATAATATTCACCGCCTCTATCTGATCGAACTATTTTAATTTTAAGGTTATGTTGATTTTCAACTTCAGCCTTAAAAATTTTGAATTTATCTAGTTCTTCAGATTTTTCATTAATCAGATACACATAACCATAGCGAGAATAATCGTCAATGAAAGTAATAAACAATTTTTGCCCGTTAATACCAGGAGTAGGAAAAGGACCACATATATCAGTATGAATAATTTATAATAGTCCCTCACTTCGAGTGGCTCCTTTCTTATTTCCCTTGACAAATTTTCCTTTAACACATTCTACGTAGTTGTCGAAATTAGAAAAAATCTAATGCCGAGAGAATTTCATTTCTAGTGAGACGTTGCGTTCTATCTCTTGAAATATGACCCAACATGCGATGCCATAATTTGGAAGAATTTCCAACATCACGATTTCTCTTGACTCCATGTTTATGATTAACACTAGTAATATTCATAGATAACAGAGATTCACAAAAGGAAGAATTCAAACATAATTTTTATATAGATTACCACAATAATCCAGAACCAACAAACTTAGAGTTATGATATAGTTTCAACTCATTATTTTCAAACTGAAACATAAAACCACACGCATCAAGTCTAGAAACAGAAATTAAATTTCTAACCACACTAGGAATATAAACTACATCATGTAAATCAAGAATAAAGCCACTCTTCAAAAACAAACGAAGAGTTCCAACAGCCTCGACTTCAGCCTCTAATCCATTAGCAACCTTAAGTTTCCTTTCTCCCCTTTGATTAGAGGCACCAGTGTCAACCCACCACGTATTTGAGGGAACATCAATTAAAAGGTTTCACAAATCATGGAATTTAAATCATTACCCTTTTTAGCGAGCCAATCTTTAAACTTCACACAATCTTTCCTCATGTGTCCACGCTTCTTACAGCGATGGCACTTAGGAGCATGCACGGGTTTTGTACCAGATATACTTGCCTTGTTAATACCAGTAGCCGTATTCACTTTGCTTTTACCCTTACCATTGTCCTTATTTTTTGGTTTTGGACTTTGAACAACAATATGTGCATAGTCAGGTTTCTCAGCCTTAATCATTTCTTCTTCTTCAACACACATGGCAATTAATTTGCTCATTTTCCACTTTTCTTTCTGCGTATTATAATTGATCTTGAAAGGACCAAATTGTGCAGGAAGAGAAGTCATAATGAAATGAACTAAAAAGCCTTCAAAAATTGCCATATCCATACCGTTTAACTTTGCGGCCATATCATTCATCATCATGATATGTTCACATACACCGCTTGTCCCATTATACTTGGTAGTGAGCAAGTAAAAATATTATTTGTATCATCCTTCTCAGGAATACCTCATATTATAGTAGTTGTAATAGTACTTTTCATAATCATGAGAGACATGCGGTTTGACCGCTCCCATTTTACAAAATTATTCTTTTCATCATCAGTACTAGTCACTATAATAGTAGGTTTGTCTATTCGTAATGCCTGGTCAATATCGAGAACACCAAGACAAATCTCAATTTGCTCTTTCCAAGTGGAAAATTAGTTCCGTTTAATGGTATTATTCCAGAAATTTGAGCATGAACATTATTCAATGCTGCATTAGATTCAGAAAAAATGAAATGCTTACTATTATCAACTATAAATCCATAAAAAAAATAATAACATTAAATCAACTGTATATAGAGGGACTAACAGTAATTATACTGAAATAAATAATAAAACGCCAAATTATATTTCAGTTCTATCATAACCGTTGTTGCATAAAATTTATATCACCGTTGGGCAGAAATAAATTGAATTGTTAAAATAAATAAATTCACTTAATAAATCATAATGGTAATTAAAGTTGGTAAAATTAACCTTCATAATTTATTAAATGTAAAAGCATAATTTCATAAAAATTAATTTGTATCACCGTTGGGCAGAAACAAATTAAATTATTAAAACAAATAAATTTATTTAATAAATCATAATGGCAATTAAAGTTGGTAAAATTACCGTTCATAATTTATTAAATGTGAAAACATAATTGTGACTTAAATCACAAAATTTATTTTAATAAAGTGGCAGTTACAATTTAAAGTTGATAAAAATTAATAACAATTAATTATTAAAAATAAAAAATAAAATAAAAAATAAATAATAACGTTATATGGTTTCAATTATTTATTTGAAAAAATATATAATAAACTTCCGTTGGGCCGATTATTATATATGAATTCATATAAAACCATAGAGAATACTAACAGATTACAATTAGTGCAATATATATATATATATTATCTTTTGTACAACTTGAGAGTAGGTCCGATGGGCATCGGACCTACTTTAGTTCGATGGATTTAATCACCATCGATTTGCTTTAAGATTCGTGCAGAATGCTTTAAAATCCGTGTGAATCTGTTTCAATTATTGTGCGCACAAATCATAAATTAGATCGGACGGTCATCATGCTCGTTGAACCTAAAAGTAGATCCAATGGCCATCGAACCTACTCTGTTCTCCTTTTGTACACATGCAATCCCATGTGATCCATATAACATATACTCCTCATGATCCAATACAATATTTGTATAAAAGTTATGTCCTTACCACTTAGTTGGGCTCATGTTGCCAAAACTCTTGGTTATGATCTAGTTTGGACCATAATTTCATACAAACTAAGGCGTATTAGATCCAATAATATCAAAAAAAGAAGTTCTATGTGATCCATGACATGATGCCTTTTGGTGAAAGGTCTCCAACATATTGCATCTCCAATAAAAAATACATTTGATCAACATATATGTGCATACATATTAGAGAATAAAGATTTTTCTTTAAAATTTTCGTCAAAAAATTATAAGAAAATATTTATACATAAAATTAATTGAATCTGTATATATATATTTTTTTATTATACGAACCATTGAAAATCAATTTCGTAAAAAAAATTATTGCATCTTATATGAATTTACGATTGCTCTGATACCAAATGATAGACTCAATAAATCATGAAGTGTTTTGCAATTAAAAACACAAGAAATTCAGAATCCGTAAATCCAACGCAAATAAATTTAAATCTTACAGTTCTGAATTGAAGACATCTTTAGGCGGAAGCGTTAATACTATTCTTCAATGGTTTTCCTCAGAACTGATGATGGAGACCCTTTTGCGTTTTCTTTACTTCTCCTTTTGTAAACTTATTGGACAAAAATGTTTCAGAAAAATGAGATCCCGAAAAATTCAGTAGGGAGAGAAAACGTTTTCAGAATCTGATCCCTTAAAATAAGTGGGCAGAAAAACGTTTTTGGAATGACATACGTCCAAATAGAGAATGGGTCTTTTTATATATTCTGATGCAACATTTGGGACCAGTATAATTAAATAGCAATCTGAATTTTTCCATAAAAAATTCAGATGTCTTTTCGTTAATTTCTTTAAATGAAATTGGTGCACAGTAATAACATAGGCCACATAATAAAATAAAACTAACAATTTGTCTTATTAGAACAAGTTATTCTCACAAAAAATTAAAACAAGCTATTCTAATAAGACAAACGACAATTTTACGATTCTTGCTATTCTAATATTGTAACCAAACATACCCTAAATAAGGATTTTTTTTTTAAATAGAATTACTGTAAAATCATTTAACGGAACAAGCCTCTGCGTTTTTGATTTTCGGAAACTAGACTCCACCGATCCTAGGGACCGGTGGAGCAAAAAAAATCCAATCTACACCGGTCCTAGGGACCGGTGGAGCCTTTTTTGCACCTGCCACAGCTATTACACGGAAGACCACACGAAAAACAACCTGCACCGATCCTGTGAATCGGTGGAGCTTCAAATATGCCTCCACCGGTTCTGTGGATCGGTGTAGATAGGTTTAGGGTTTTAAACCAGCCAGCCGCACCTTCTCCTCTCTTCTTCTCTTCCCAGCCTCCATTGTTCTCTCTTCTTTCTTCTTTCTTTCATTATTTCGTTTTTCTCAAATTCTTAGAGGAGTTGCCATATGAACAGATCGCCACCACCATTGTACTCAGCATCATCTTCTGATTATTATTGTGAGTTTTTTTTTACTCATGTGTTTATATTTAGTGTTGTAAAATTGAAAAATATTTGGAGTTAATTTGGTGTTTGAATTTTGTTCAGCAAAATGTCCCTGCTATTGATCAATGTGTATTATGGTGGTAACCTCCAAAGCACTTCAACAGGTGTTGGTTATGACATAGGGGCTGCATTTACCTTTACCGTATCTGATTCTACCAGTTTTGCTGTTATAAGACGGCAAATATACGTTGGACTTGAATTGCTTCCAAGTCGAGTCAAATTGACAATCAGGGTACGTATGAACACAACACAACCCGGATCGTACCATTTCTCACTTTTTTGGATAGAAAATGAGGAAACTTGGGATGTCATTAAACAAACTGCAGCTCAAGTAGCTGGATTTAAGGTTATAGAATTGGTAGCTGAGGCACACCAGGGTAGAAACCAAATCAGTTATGATCCGTGTCCAGATAGTTTGCCTGGAGGTAGTAACACACCGTCGGTTCAGACCGGCTTTCATCCTGACTCGGGCAGTGTACCTGTACCCACCTACACACCTCCGGTTCAGGCTGGTGATGACCCTTGTGAGCAATCAGATCGAGACAATGAATCTGATACAAGTTCTTTTGATGATGACGATTCTGATGAAGCATGGGACGCAGATATGGACGAATTTGAGGCTGAAATGAACGCCCGAGAAATATTGAAGGATTGGCACGAGTCGATCCCATTCCTCAATCGAGGACTTAAGCATCCATGTTCATCATTCAACGATGAATTGCCAATGCCATACAAGGATCGTGCATTTTTTGCGAACCCCCCCAGGTTAGATGAAAAATTTGCTGAAGGTCAAATGTTTGAATCCAAAGCCAAACTAAAATCAGAACTTGCTGATTTTCACCTACCCCGAAACACAGAGTTGGAAGTGCTAAACAGCAGCAAAACTAAGCATAGAGTTAAATGTAAATCTTCTAAATGCCAATGGAAATTGTATGCAATTGTAGTACCAACAGGTGCATGGACAATTTCCACCAACCCGTTTATCCACACATGTTTTGGAAGTGCTGAAAGGTTGGATAGTCATCAAATGACTGCCAGAGTAATTGCTGATATTATTAAACCGGCTTTGAAAGATGATCTGGAGATGAGCATTAAAGCGGTCAAGCATATGGTTAAAGTTAAATTTGGGTCAGTAGAGCCGTCGTATAACAAGTTATGGAGAGGTAGGAAACTTGCAATTGCTGACTTGTTTGGGAGCTGGGAGAAGTCTTACGAGATGCTGCCATCGTTGTTGGGTGCCATCAAAGCATCTAATCCAGGTACACAGTACCTAATAGAACATGGACCATCAGAAGATTTTAATATCAATATTTTCAATCGGGTTGCTTAGGCATTCGGGCCATGCATTGAGACTTGGCCTCATCTTTGACCCTTCATTAGTGTTGATGTCGGGCATTTGTCCAGAAGATACAAAAGTAAACTTTTTATGGCGTGTGCTTATGATGCAGAGCAACAACTTGTGCCACTTGCATTTGCAATTTGTGAAAAAGAGTCTATAGAAAATTGGGGTTGGTTTATGAATTGGTTGCGTATCAATGTTGTCGGGCCAGGAAGAATCTGCGTTATCTCGGACCAGCACCTTGGTATACGAGGGGTGTTTGAGGCTCCTAATCTGGGATGGTGTGAGGAAAACGGTGAAGCTGTCCACCGACTGTGTTCACAGCATATTTGTGAAAATATTTGGAAAAAATACCCTCAAAAGTGGATCAAAACTGTATTCAAAAAATATGTTGAGAAGAAAAAAATCTGGAGATTTGAAGAGGGGATGGAAAGAATTAGGCAAAGAGATGCAGACGTATATGACTACATTATGAAATTTGGTAAACGGCTCCGCAACTCTGATGCAGAGCCTTTGGCTCTGCATAAGTGGGCACAAGTGCATGATGGATTCCTCAATCGATGGGGTATAATGACAAGTAATGGCTCTGAGGTACTAAACAGTGTATTTAGGATTGCCAGGCAACTACCTGTGTGTGCAATTGTTGAAAAGACCTTTTATAAGTGCGTCGACTGGTTTGTAAATAGGCGGGAGGCCGCAATTGGATGGGAGGCATCGGGATTGGATTTTTCAATGAACATTACACTGCTTTTACATCGTCGTAATGAGAAAGCAAGGAAACATGATGTAAGACCGATGTATTATGGCCATAACAGCTATGAGGTTATTGATAAAAATGGAATTCTCGAGACAGTAAGTCAATAATTCGATAAATCTAATTATTTACTTTCACGTAATACATTTGATGTAAATATGATTTTTTAATTGAAGGGTGTTCGGGGCGAGGTGAAGTACGATGTTACCTTCCCTGCAGAAGGAATGCCTATATGTGTGTGTCGGAGACCTCAATTAACAGGAATCCCATGTAACCATGTTCTGGCAGTTTGTTTCATTAGGAGGCTAAATCCTAACGACTATGTTAACCCGTATTACAGCTTACAAAATTATATAAATACTTGGTCTGGTCGTTTCTATGGATTTGGAAATAAAAGGAATTGGCCATTAGTTGATGGCCCCATTATAAGGCCAGATCCGGATAAGGAAAAAATAAATAAGGGTAGGAGAAAACACAAGCGAAGAATTATGACTATGGACAAAATGGAGGCCCCTGCCAGGAGGCGTAATGCTCGCCAAGAGTCAACTACAGCAAGACATTCGGGTATAACAATTTAAAAATTCAAAATACAATTCCGTTTATTTCCAATTAAATTTGAACTAAGTTGTACTCATTTTGTAACAGGTGCATCAACTCGATAAACTCGTAGGATTTAGGGATTTCTAAGTTTATGCATTATGTTGAACTAAGTTGTACTCATTTTATTTGAACTAAGTTCTATTTATGTTGTATTCTAAGATTTTATGTTGTATTCTAAGAATTTATGTTGTATTCGAAGAATTTATGTTGTATTCTAAGAATTTTTATTGTATTCTAAGAATTTATGTTGTAATTTTTATTGTATTCTAAGAATTTATCTTTGACATTTTTAATCAAGAAATTATGCTTCGGTGGTACATACATAAATTTCAAATATGATTCAAATAAGCATAATTTAAACAACACATTTAGCCATGCTACAAAAATTCAAATAAACATAATTTAAAGGATAATTAAAGGTAGTCCAATTAAAGCTACAATAGTCCATTTAACATTACAGATAACATACATAATAATGGATCCAATCTAACATTAATCTTCAGGTACCTCTGTAAAAAAAAAAAATTAAAATGTATCATGCATTAATCAATAAATAATGGATCCAAAACATAATTTAAAGGGTATCATGCTTAACAGAGGCACTTACTCAGTCGAAGCATGTTAACGCCTTCGTCGGCGGGTACGCTGTGGTCCAAGGGCGTCAGTCCCGGGAGTGTAATGCTGAGTAGGCTGCCTTGTACGGACTCCAAGAGGTGGACCTGAAGTGGATGGAGCATAATCGCCTGTAAGATTTCCCGGATCTGCAGTGGATGGTCCCATCATACTAAAGTCTCCCGTTAATTCATTGAGCATGAACTCAGATATAGATCCAGGCTCTGTGCCACTCATGAAGTTGTCCCACGTCGGGGGAGGCTCTGAAGTTGTAGGACGACGATAATGCTGATCAGGGAAATCATCATCCAAATTGATCATGTCCAAGTCTGTAGGGATCCCAGCACTGTCGAGTATGCCTCGGAAGATGTGAATCTGATCAATATCCTCCATAATGTCACGAGCATTCTCGAGGATCATCTTGCCATATGCCATTTGTCCCGGAGTCCTCACCATTTCTATTGCCTGCATAGTGAATTGTATCTCTCGAGAAATCTGCATAATACATTTCGAACTGTGACATATTGCACATTAATATTGAAAAATCTAGTTTGATTGAAAAAAAAATAATGTACGAACCACACGAGAATGCCTATGACCATGAGGAACGTATGCCAGTGTTGCAACATCTCCTGTACGCGGGGGAGCCTGACGCTGTAGAGCTTCCGGATTGTTATCTGATAGATACACTGATCTCATACCACGCGCGTTGAACCAATGCATGTACATATGATGCCTACTCATGTCATATGGTCTCCGCTCTCCAATTAATACTGCAGGCTTCTCGATGTAATCACTAAGAGTAATCGCCCAACAACCATCCCTTGTTGAATTGCCATCGTGATACCACGTCTTTCGTAAATAACTGATCTCATCCCATGGTAGAGGAAGAGGAGGCGGGACCTCTTGGTACTTACCAAACTGGCGCATGACCCTATCCGCATGCTGAAACTCCACCATCCAAAAATGGATCACGTAACCGCATCTCATCCAATACCTCTTTTGTCGTCGGACATGTCGAGGTAACTGATCATAGTAATCAACGTATGGTCGCCAGTTAACTGTCTCATCAGCTAGTCTATCGAAGTTATCTCTATACGTGGCTGTACCACCTGTAAAAAAAATATAAATTTTAAAAAACAATTATAAATCTATCGAAGTTATCTCGAATTATAAATCTTTTTACCTAAGTGAGGGTTCTCTGGCCACAAATGAAAAGTGGTCCACTTCACACCGAAAGCATTCCTCGTATCCTCATCGGCACCACCGAAGGGATGTGGCTCTGATCGGGGTATAAGCCGACCAACAGCAAATCGAGTCCATGACCAAATCTGTAACAACAACATCGGACCCGCTATCGTGTCTGCCCCCGCGTGGCAAGCACGTGACAACTCTCGATAGAGATGTGCAAGTACAGCACCTCCCCAATTGTATTCTCGTGGAGTCTCTAGATCAGTGATGAATTGCAAGTACATCGCAGGGACTCCATCCGCACTTGAATCTGGAAACATAACCGACCCGAATAAATCCATACAAAAACCTCGAGTGTACCGTGCAACTATCTCATCGTTGTGCCAATCTTCTAACTCAAAACTAAATTGCGCCCGCAACCATTTTAGTCTAAGCGCATAAGCAGAGACGGACAATCGTTCTTTCGATGTGTTAGGATTATAAATCCTATATTTGTATGGCATTGTCTGATGGAGGTGATTGTAAAAATTAGCCGGATCAGCCCCTAGATCAAACTCTAAGTATGGGTCCCAATCAGTATCGCTGGTGCCAGTAATCGCGTCACCTGCAAATTAAAATAATTATACAATTAACAATTTATTTTTTATAAATAGGTAATTAAATTAACCGATAAACAACTCATGATTATTAATTACCCTTAGTCGATAAGCCCCATAGACATGCAACATCTTCCAACGTCACTGTCACCTCACCGACAGGTAGATGAAATGTATTGGTCTCCGGCCTCCACCTCTCAACCAGAGCAGTAATCAAATACGGATCAATCTTGCAATCATTAAGGCGAGCAATTTGATACAACCCTAACCTCTTCAGAGCACCGTCCATCCGACCGTTGTAAGCAATACTAGTCTGATGTGAATTTACCTGCAATGAAGAGGTAGGCTGCCAAAAAAAATTAAAACATTATAAACCCTTCAAATACTTCAAGAAATATTTATTTGCAACAAATAATTAATAAATATAATCAAAATTACCATATCACGAACTTGCCATGCCCTGTGGTTCTGTGGTGCTAATTTCAACAACTCTGGATAATCCGGATTATCCATTGACTCTGTTAGAAAATTTGATAAACAAATATTTTTTCAACTGATGAGAGTCATCACACATAAATATATAAACAAATATTTTTTCAAGCATATGGCTACAATAATGAAAATTGAACTATATGTAAACAACATATCATCTAATTTTGATTTTAAAAATAAACTTCATGAACACTTAATTACACAAATTTATACTACATATTACTAATTTTACACATTTATAATTTTATCTAATTTTAAACTTCATGAGAGTCATCACACATTTATCTAATTTTACAAAAAATATAATACACATTACTAAAAAGTTACATTAAACTACATGAACACTTAATTACACAAAATTATACTACATATATACTAAATTACACTAAATTAACATCAAATAAATTCTAAATTAACACTACATCACTACATTACACTAAATTAACATCAAATGAACTCTAAATTACACTACATTACCACTAAATTACTAAATATACTCCAAATCAACACTAAATTACACCAAATACTAATTTAACACTACATTTCACAAAAACAATCTAAATATACTAAACAAACTAAATTAAATTAGTTATTCATTTTAATTCGGCTAAAATAAAAAATTATAAAAAAAAGAGATATTTACCTCGTCAAAATCGTAGATCCGAAGAGTTTCTAACTCTCTTAGACGATCCAGAAATTTTAAAACAATTGGATTCTAAAATGGTTGAGTAAATTGAGAGGATAAAAGAAAAAAAAAAAACAAGAAGAGTTCGGAGAGGAAACGAAGGAGAAGAAAGGGAGAGACAGAGATGGAGTTCTGGAGTTGTCGGGTGTGAATTTGGGAGATGAAGCCTCCACCGGTCCTAGGGATCGGTGGAGCTAAAGATGGGATTTTCTGTGGCAAGGGGTGCAGTCTGCACCCGTATGGTGCAAAACAGGCTCCACCGATCCCCAGGATCGGTGTAGGTTGGGTTTTTTTTGCTACACCGGTCCCTAGGATCGGTGGAGGCTAGATTTCGAAAATCCCAAATCCAGAGGCTTGTTCCGTTGATTTAGTTTACAGTAATTCTATTTAAAAAAAAAAACCCTAAATAAGCAACTCGAATTTTGAGTTTAGATCTGGATCGTCTGATCTGCTTTGGTACGGACATTACAGAGGCCTAATGCATTGTATTTGTACCTCGAGCTGGATTATCCCAATTCTGATCGTACGGTTCGGATTTAAACTCAAAATTTGAGTTACCTCAGAGGTTCCGGACTCATCCTAAGGTATTTGCATACAAAACTGTTTGACTGTTTCCAATAGACGGACTGAAACGATAAAAAAGAATGCTCAAATGGCGAGAGAAGAAGAAAACCTCTCTGTAACCCTAGAGGGATCAGATCAGGATGAGGAGATGCCGACGGTCTCGGAAGCCCTAGCCTCCGCCACCGCGACCGCCTCATCCTCCGACGACTCTGGTTTGGAGGAAGAAGCCGATGAGCTCCGCATCCAAGCCCTCGAACAAGCATTGCGCCGTCAACCCCTGGACTATGATTCGCATCTCCAGGTATTTCTGATGCTTTCTCTCCCGCTCTCTCACTACCTCTCTGGTCACTGGAAAAATAAATAAATGTACATAATTGCAATTTGAAAATGGGGTTAATGTGACCTCCCTCCTAGAACAATCTAACATATATATGTTAAACGTATATTAAATTTTCTTCTGATGTTAGATTTTAGGTGCTAAATTAGACATTTACTTTATCACAGAATCAGCTCATCAATTAAATAATATCTTAATTCTTACAAGATAGCTTGGTTCCCTCTAAATCCGGGATGGATAGTTTGCAACCTTGCTTTTTGTGAGTAATACAAGTGATTTGAAAGAATATCCTTTCTATCAAGCACTAGCAGATTTGCACTGTTTCCCCTTAATTGTTTCTCACGTTTTAATTCAGTCAGAATTTAACATAAGCAAACAACCAAGCAGTACATAATTTAAGCAAATAGCCAAACAGTACAACATAATTTAACAAAAAACTGTCCATAAGAAAATTTAACAAAATCATACAGCTATCTTCTTGTCGGTGAGAACGGAGAAGGAAAGGGATAAAGTTTTTCCACTGTTATTGGTACACAGATGAAAAAAGGAAGAGAAAAGAGCTATTTGATATCTTTTAAGGAAATTGGAAGAGGGGGAGGGTGTAATATTAATATGATACATGCCTTATGTGGTATGTTAGGCATTTTCTTGGCTTCTCATCAGTCAGTGGTAGAATTGAATGATAGTTATGTGTTTTTGATGATTCTATATAGCAGGCATGAATAATTTTTTTGCTTTGTTTTTTAGCTTTTGATCTCTTATTTATTTAGCAATTTATTATAATTGAAAAGGTAACAACACGGCTTAATGATGTAATGCTGTTCAAGGCACAGCAAAAGTCTAAAGGTAAAATCGACCATTCTTCAGTTTCAGTAAAGGAAACGACTCGTTCTCCTCTCAAAAGAAAAACCAAACAGAAGTCTAGTGCAAAGGCACAACCTCCTGCTAAGAAAAGAAAACAGAATGCACCAAAAATTGAGGAAAAGCCCCAGCCTGATCATGGCCGAGTGGAAGTAGATAGTGAAAAACAACTTGAAAAAGAAGAAGAAAGCAAAGAAATTGAGAAACCAAAACCTGAGTCCTACAATGACCAGTGCACGGCATTTGTTTCTAGCCTAAATCTTCAGGTAAGTGTCTATGCATAATACACTCTTGTGAAAATCTGTTTTGTCATTATACTTTCTAGTTTAGATACATGCACAAAATAAATGTATACCAGTTTTTTGCCAACTGAACTTGACAACTCAGCGAAATATATAGAAAATTTATTATGATTGGATACATTTCTGTCCTTTTTTTACTTTCTTTTCTTAATTATATTTTTGGTCAATGTAACACTAGCAACAACTATAACGGTACAGTATCAAAACTAGTAGGGTAATGCAGCTTCAGTCAGTAGGGTAGATAGTTCATGTTTCATACTCATATTCACTAAGAATTGGTAAACCTGTACCTATTGAGGTTCCTACCCATACCTATTACGATCATCAGGTTCATTGGATAATTTTTAATTAATTTTTTTAAAATAACTCAAACTAGTTAGAAGCAAAATAAGTTCCTCTAACATCCAATTAGAAAATATTTAGGGGTGGTACTTGAACACAACAAAAATAGTACTGTGTGATGGTATTCTGTTACACAATACAATGTAACATTTTATAGTCTATTATTATTACAGTTTGATTACCCCAAAGTACTTGGGTATTTAACAACTTGCCCCATTAGCTGAAAATCTACAGGCACAAAACCCTTGATAATATGCATACGGCATAGCTGTACCATAACTAAATAAAAATAGGGCCCTACTTATATATAACGAACGGACTGGATTGATCCGATTTACAATTCACGGGGCCTTTTATATGAATTTGATTTAGAATAGTAGGATCGTACTTTTCTTTAAAAAAAATGTGGGGGATACCAACTCATAACTACAATTGCTATGCTACCAATAGAATATCACATATTGTTTTGTCTACGGTAAAAATAGTCTTGAGTTACACATTGGATAGCCTATGTAAAAGTATGAATGTTTTAGACCAGAGACTTGACTAAGCAAATGGACAACACAAGGATAAAGTTTTGATTAAAATTAATTATAGCATAGGCTGGTACATACAGGTGCCCTAAATATCCCTAAATATGTTATTTTCTAACCGTTATGAAAAATACCTTGGATCCTAACTTTTTTTTTGGTTTTGCTTAGCCATTGTCCACCATCCAGTTGTTTTGACTATGTTTCATTTCTTTCTGCCAGAGAAATAATGCAATTAGATAAATCTTATTTGTTATAATAATGCAGACTAAAGAGGAAGACTTGAAGTCTTTCTTCAGCGACTGTGGGAGTGTTACAGCTGTTCAATTGGTCAGAGACAAAGTCATAGGAAAATCTCGGGTTAGCTCTTCCAAAAGGCACATAGATTTTCCTGACCACCTACTTCACAAAAAAATCCTGCCTTGTCTCCCTTTCAAATACCTCAACAGATTGAAATGTATTTCCAAGGAATTGCATTCACTAATAAGCACTGATGCAAAATTTGCTGCTGATCAGTCTCGCTCAGCTGACACTTCATCAAGTGGCTTTGTATACATGTCGACAGATGGCATCTTATCATTCTTCCCCGACCCAACATTGATAGGTGTCCCCGATCCGTCCCTAAATTTCCTCAACCCAACCTCTTTTTATGATGAGATCAATATAGTCTCCTGCACAAATGGCCTCCTCCTTCTTGATTGTGAATTCAGTCATAAGACATCCCTCTGCGTTTGTAATCCTGCTACCAAAGAGATGGTGTTTGTACCAATAAGTGTTGGTTGGAGTAAATATTTCGTCTATAAAATGGGTCTTGCTTATGATCCTTGCGAGCTGCCAGATCGGTTCACCATTGTTCACCCTCACTATAATATAGATGGTTACGTGTACCAGTTTAATGTCTTTTGTTCAGACACTGGCAAATGGACCCGTTCGAGGACCAGCGTATGTGTAGGCCCATATTTACCAGCAAATAAAGCAGTGTGTGCGAAGGGGGTGATATATTGGGAATGTCGAGAGTACCTTTTGTGGTATGATACAAAGAGGGATTTAGCAGGGTCTCTACTGTGGCCTTTAATGAAGCCATTGATAGAAGAAATGTTTCATTTGGGAGTCTATGCCGGTGAAATCACGTGTTGCCTTACTTGGGTTGGCGGGATCAAGGTGTGGAGACTGACTGGAGGTTCCTGCTGGGATAGGTTGCATGCGACTAGTTGGGACAGCATGTTGGATGCATTGAACTTTTGTGAAGGCATGCAGTTGTGTCGCAAAAGCCAGTCTGAAATGTTCTTCGGGCGACACATCATATTCCCAGTAGGGTTTGATGGGCAGTTTGTTTACATTACGGTGCGGCTGAGGAAGGATAAACTTAACCAATCGAGGTTCTTTCGTTGGGAAACTGCGACAGGACGAGTTGAAGAGAGAAGTCGGATCGCTATATGGGAACCATGGTACATGAATACCATCTTCAAATATGCCAACAGCATGGCTAGAGTGCCGCAAATTTTGAAAGAGACTTCTTAGGAAATTGACAGATGGTTTTATGTACAGAGTTGTAATGAAAAAAAATATGTATTTTGGTCTGGCTTGCCAGAGTTGTTTATTTATTTATTTTGTCTTGTTTAGGATTCTAAAATTATGTGTCGAGTGGGTAAATAATTTTGCAAGCTCCAGAGCATAGGTTTCCTTACGAAGTTAGTTATGTTATGATTTCTACTTAATTTCAATGAAATGGGATGTGCGTAATGATATTGATTGTGAGAATATTTCTTAGTTTTTTGTTTCTTCTTTAGGTTTAGAGAGCTTGTTTTTACTTGGTTATTCTTCAATAGTTGTGTGGCACATTTTTATTTCTTTTAATTTCTAGAATGAATATCCAGCGGTTCAGCCAAGCAGCATATATATCCTCTACTATGTTTTATACGTCAATGTTAATGTACATCCAAAACGTATAAAAAAAAAAGAAACTATAATTTTACTAACAGAGAAGCAAACTCAAAAGGGAGTCTAAGCCGTTTGATTCTAAATTTTAATTGCTCTGCTTGATTAACGGGTCCGATTGAATTCAAATAAAACCCGTTTTGCCTGGCCGAACCAAATCCGAATTTCAATTCTTCTCGTCCCTTCGTCCTTTTTCTTTCCTGCGCTTTGTAAGAGAAGGGGAAAGCTCGACGAAATCGCACCGCCGAAATGGTCTCTCCTCATCCTCCAACTTCACCTGCTCCGACGCCTCTGAAGACTGCGCCCTCTTCGTGCTCTCTGTCCTCGACCCATCGGCCGCGGCCGCCACCATGACCATTCTCTCTTCTCCGAACGCAGCCGCAATTGCAACGGCATCTGCACTGCTGATTGTCATTTCTGTTTGGTAAATTTTTTTCTATCTCCAGCTCATCAGCATGTTGTGATTCATGTCTTGGATGAGATAGATCACACCAATTCTGCAAGGTACATGTTCGTTGAAATGTCTAATAAACGTACTGAGTCGGATCTTCAATTTACCTAACTGGAGCTTGTATTAAGTTACAAATGAGCGTTCAGTTTAGAAGTAAAAAGAGAGAAAATAAAAGATATGGAAGCTAGATGTGACGACCTTGGATGATGAGGCATTCAGTCTAGATGTAAATCTCGATTGATGTATCTTAAAACTCATTGTTAGCTGTTGTCACAGTAAGTATCAATTAAGTGTATTGTTCCAAATGTCACATTTTTTTTTCTTTATTTTTATGCTTGCAAATTGGATTCAACCTGTGCCATTTCCTGTGAATAATCAATCAACATATCTTCTCTGTTAATTTTTCAGAAAATATTAAAAGGTGCAATAACAATTGTAACAGCATCTAAGCCGCCCATATTGAAATTATGTGCCATTCTTGAGGTTAGTTAATTATTTTTTAGAAGCCCCTATAGAGCATCAGAAAATCATGCATGTCGTGCAAAAGAAAGTATCTAACTACCCAAAGAAAAATTAACATAAACCCTCTCTGCTAATGTTGTTTTGCATTTATGTAGACATGAAGTGGACTAGGGTATATTGATAATCCTAAAAGGTAGCATATATATTGCATTTCTCCCTGGACAGTTATATATGATATTTTGACATTCTTAGGTGGTATAAAATTCATTTTTTTTGGTTATTATATGGGTTATGAAATTAGTTTTCTGGTATTGATGAAATTGACTGACGATAGGATATTTTGAAACTTTTTTTTAATTTTGTGAATTTTGCAGTCAAAATTGTGCATTTTTAATTTTTCAATCGGTGGATCTATGTATGACAAACAAGATTCTGTTTATGATGCTTTTATTAGCTTGAAGAATCTAAAATAACAAAAAAGAAGTTTACAGCATGTTTTTGTTGATTAAGCCATTATCTAAATTTTCTTAATAAAGTAGTTACGTTCTATTTGATATTGATCAAGTGATAAAAAAAAATTATGTGCGATTCAATTTTTACGGGGCAGCTTGCATGTTATATTTTGTCATTTGATGTTGATTCGAAAAGAAGTTTCATTAAAGCCATTCTATATTTATGTTTTTTGAAATATAGATTCTGAAATCAATTGCTTGGCAGTGATAAAACTGTCTAGATATATTTTTTCCTTTTTAAATAAGATTGGAAAATCTCAATTTTAAATTTGAACAACAGTTTGTAAAAAACCCGGATGAGAGCTAATTTTAGCTTTTTTTTCATTACTCACAGATGACACCCATGCACAAAATGAGCCCAGCTGTCAGACAAAGTACTCATCACCATTGAATTACCAGACGCAAAAAGGATGTTAAGCTGAATTTACAATCACTCCTCAAGATAGGTTATTACCATATGCAAAAAGTGTTGTAATCGGTCTTAATTTATTATGTTTAATTTATGTACAGGTCTGAAATGCAAACTAGAAAAATCAGCAAACCAGTGCTTAAGTTCTGTTATGGTGTGTGTTTGTGTACAATAAGGAGTTGTTTTACCATATTTTACAATTTGGAGTTGTTAAATTTTTTATTCTCATATGTAAACATTCATTCTTTGATCGTGCATCTCATTTTTTCCCTTATACCACATGTCTCAGTTCCATGATTTGTTGTAAACATTATGCGAAAGATACCGGTGACAGTATGGTGATCCTTTGATAAAAGCATGGTCTTTTTTTTTAACAATTCGTATAATGTTTCATCAAAACAAGGTGGGTCTTCAAATATTATTTTTATGAGCTGATAAGAGACAATTGTATATTTAAATATCGCATTTTTTACATGCGTTACTTATTACATATGACTGTCCATGCAACAGGTTTTATTGTGTCAGAAACGCCATTTCTTTTTCATGGAACCTTCACTACTACGTAAAAATTAAGTGTTGTCCATATAAAAAATCAAGATTCTAGTAGTGTAAAGAGTTGCCGGTAACATTTAAAGTGTTGTAAACAAAGCTTCAAAGGCTTAGACAAGGACAGACACTGATATTCTAGAATCTTGGAGGACTTGGGAGGTGCAGACGAGAATTTGTTTGGAGAGCAATTATCAGGCTCTAATAAACTATGCGACATCACATGAATTCTTTTTTTTGTAGGTTGCACTTATCTAATTTTATTTCACAGGAAACTAAACAATGCAATACATACTGGCTAGTGGAATGGAATGATGGCTACAATTTTTTTTTAAAATAGATAAAACTATAAATATAACACTAGAATTAATAAAATCAAAATATATATTTATATTTAGCAGTTTTAATAAAACCAGAGCTCTTCCGATTTGTTTTCAATTGCCCATATCCATTTTGACAGCAAGCTTTCGTTCTGGCAACTTAGATCAATGATGTCCAACCCTTCCATTTATTTTCGAAGCACACACCCTCTCCCAATTAACGAGGTAATTAATACCTTTACATGTGTGGTTTCCTTTCCAAAGAAAGTTTCTCCTCATTCTGTCGGTATGTCTGATCACCCCCATAGGAATTTTGAATGCTTGCATGTAGTGTAGGGACATTGCAGATAGCACCGTCTTTACCAAAGTAATTCTACCTCTGTAAGATAGGAAATTTGAGGTTCATAATCTTTTGAAAATTAGTAATTTTGTATTGATCTAAAAAAATAGTAAAAAGTTCCAAGAAAAATATAAAATTTGGTTTTCAAGCACATTTTAATATGGAGATCATGTTCAACAGTTCGGATCGACTGTTTGGACTTTAAAAAAGAAAATAAAGATGTGACATGAAAGACACGAGACATTTGAACCCTAATCTATTATACAATTTCTGCTTATTGTTTTACAATATTGCTTTTTATAGATTTGTCTGCATAGTTGCAATTGTGATACTTGATCTTGGTTTGATAGTAGTTAAATCTATCTGATCGATGGTAGAGGGGAGGTCCGACGCCCATCGGACCAAACTCGGTTCGATGGGTACGCCAGACCGTTTGATACATCAATCGTGATTGATATTTTGATTAACGGAGCTTTCTCTCGTAGTCTGACCAAATCTATTTGTTTTTCTTTTCAACCCGATTCAAATTGATTGTATTAGTTTCAAGTTGAGTTTTATCTGCACCAAATCAGTTATATCGATTACATCAACCAAAAACATCCCATTAAATATCATTTATGATGATATTGGAAATGTATCAATTTTTATTTCTTTGGAGGTAGGGAATATACCAAATTTTGTGTCTCAATTTTCTTTTTTAGAAACCGTATTACTTTGAAGTTGAAATTACTATCTCCTTCAATACTATAATATGTACTGAAATGTTGAATAATTGAAATTATTTATTTCTTATTGTATTATACAGAAGAACAAGGCGCCTATTTATAGGCAACTGTACACAGATTGTATACTAATTACACATAGCAGACTATCCAAACATAGAGTGCTAAATATAGAAAAAATAATCAAGGCTAATTCTATACTAATTACAAAGCTATCAAATAGGTAAAGATGGAATGTTCTCCAACGGCCTAGAGAAGATTGTGCATGCCTCCTGGATTTGTGCAGATTGTATCTTGTGCAGATTTTCCAGGAATGATTCTAATCTTTTACACTCCCCCTCAAGTTGGGTTCGTAGATATTAAAAGAACCCAAATTGGATAACATATTTTGGAACTGAACATTGGTTAATGGTTTGGTAAATATATCAGCTAGTTGGTTTTGGCTAGGAATGTATGGAGTTTCGATTTCCTTTGATTTTATTTTCTCACGTATATAGTGGCAGTCTATTTCGATATGTTTAGTTCTTTCATGGAAAACCGGATTGTTTGCAATGTATCTTGCAGCTTGATTATCACAAAACATGGGAATGGGATCATTGCATTCTATGCCCAAATCTTGCATTAGTTGTTTCAACCAGATCACTTCACTTGTAGTCGCTGCCATAGCTCGGTATTCAGCTTCAGCGCTAGATCGCGCTACAACTGATTGTTTTTTGCTTCTCCAAGTTACTAGATTTCCTCCAACGAAAGTGCAGTAACCAGTGGTTGATTTTCGATCACTACTGCCCGCCCAATCAGCATCGGAGTATGCCATGATATTGACATGCTTGTTCTTTTGCATTCGCACTCCTCTTCCTGGACTTCCCTTGAGATATCTCAAAATCCGTACTACTGCATCCATATGAGTTGTCCTTGGTGCATGCATGAATTGACTCACTACATTAACTGCAAACATTATGTCAGGACAAGTAACAGTCAAGTAAATTAATTTTCCTACTAACCTCTGAAATTGGCTTATATCTGTTAAAGGTTCACCGTCATTAGGTCCTAGCTTGATATTTGGTTCAATTGGGGTATTCATGGGCTTACATCCTAATTTCCCTGTTTCTTGTAATAAGTCCAACACATATTTTCTTTGGGATAAAAATAAGCCCTGTTTGGAGTAAGCAATCTCTATGCCTAAAAAATACTTTAATTTCCCAAGGTCTTTGATATCAAATTTTTTTTGTAGATACTGCTTGACATCACAAATTTTGTTAATATCACTCCCTGTAATAATAATATCATCAACATAAATTAAGACAATAATGGTAGAATTAATGTCGTGTTTAACAAACATTGAGTGATCACCATTACTTACCTTAAAACCGAATTGTATCAAGGCAGAACTTAGTTTTGCATACCAAGCTCTTGGAGATTGTTTTAGACCATATATTGATTTGTTTAGTTTGCATGCTAAAGTTTTATCATGTTCACGGGAATGTCCTGGTGGTAAATTCATATAAACTTCTTCCTCAAGCGTCCCTTGAAGGAAGGTATTTTTTACATCCATTTGATATAACTCCCAGTCAAGATTAATAGCAACAGATAATAAGACTCTAACTGTGTTCATTTTGGCAACCGGTGCAAATGTTTCTTTATAGTCAATACCATAAGTTTGGGTGTAACCTTTGGCAACTAACCTGGCTTTATATCTTTCTATTGTGCCATCACTATTATATTTGATCTTATATATCCACCTACACCCTACTGGTTTTTTATTTTGAGGTAATTTCACAATATTCCAAGTATTATTTTTCTTTAGTGCTTCTAGTTCCTCCTGCATAGCCTGTTGCCATATTGGGTTTTTGATGGCTTCCGAAAAAGTTTGTGGTTCTACCTCTTTAGATACCATACTAATAAAAGTTTTATATTTTGGAGTAATGTTGTCATAAGTCAAATAATTTTGTATAGGGTATTTAGAACTACAGTGTGTAACAAAATCTTGCAATTTAACAGGAGGTTTGGATTGTCTCACTGACCTGCGAAGTGGCATTGGTTCATTACTTACTATTTGATTTGTGTCACCTGGGGCTTCAATAATTGTATGAGGTGGGTTGTCTTCATTGCCAAGAAGGTTTTGACTTTGACTCTGTTCTTCTCCTTCTTCAATATTTGATTGAGCATCTGTATCTTCGGATGGCATTGGACCTGTGTGGGGTGAGCTTTGACTTCGATTAATTGAAAAATCTCCAATGATGCCATCTTCAATATTTAAATGTTGACCTTGGTTTGAAGTCTCTTGCTCCCCCTGAATCAAATTCTCAAAGAAATATTGAGTTTCTACAAATTTAACATTCCGAGAGATATATATTTTGTTAGAATTTGGATCAAGACATTTGTAACCCTTTTTTTTAGTGGAATAGCCAATAAAAACACATTTTATAGCTCTAGAATCTAGCTTATCACGATGAATATCCTGATTGTAGACAAAACACGTGCACCCAAAAATTCGTAGATGGTTCAAACTAATTTTTTGACTGTTTAGGGTTTCTAAGGGAGATTTGTATTTGAGAACAACACTTGGTAGTCTATTTATTAAGTATGTTGCCGTAAGAATGGCATCGGACCAGAAATATTTCGGAATTTTTGATTGAAACATAAGGGAACGGGTCACTTCTAAAATATGTCGGTTTTTTCGTTCGGCAATACCATTTTGTTCTGGTGTTCCGACACAAGTTGTTTGATGAATAATTCCCATTTTATTTAGAAAATCATGAAAATTATTATTAATATACTCGGTGCCATTATCAGTTCTAAGAACACGAATTTGAGTGTTGTATTGAGTTGAAACCAGCTTTGTAAAATCTTTAAAGATAGAAAAAACTTCTGTTTTTGAGTTTAAAAGATATAGCCATGTGGCTCTAGAAAAATCATCAATAAACGTTACAAAATATTTAAAATTATCATAAGATTCCATTGGAGCTGGGCCCCACACATCAGAATGTATAAGTTGAAAAGGCTTATCAGATTTATTACTTGACAACGAAAACGGTAATTTAGTTTGTTTTGCAAAATTACACACCTCACAACAACTAGAGTTCAAATTAATTAAATCTATAGTTTTACTTAAAACTCTATCAGAAGGGTGACCCATACGACAGTGCCACAAATTATTCAAACTTTCTTTTGTAGAATTAAAAGCACACTTTTGTTGTTTAACAATATAAAGACCCCTTTCGAGAGAACCTTCACCAATCGTCCTCCCAGTCACTCTGTCCTGAAAAATCACAGATGAGGGTGAAAAAATAACATTGCAATTTAATTCACTCGTTATTTTCCCAACTGAGAGTAAATTGGAAGGAAAGCTAGGAAGATAAAGGACATTTTGAATGGATTTGTCAAACAAATTAATTTGTCCTGTTCCTAATATTGGGTTAGTCGAACCATCAGCCAAATAAACATTTTGTGCAATTTTTAATGTAGTTAAATTGCTTAAATTTGTTGTACAGTTGACCATATGATCTGTGGCTCCTGAGTCCACGATCCATTCATTGTTTATATTAGTTTTATCCAAATGTGTAGCTAAGCTCTTCCGTTGAGAGGAGTTATTTTTCTGACCCTTTCCAGGTATCAATGGCCTTTGATTACCGAACTCTAATTCAAAATCTGAGAGATCGAAATTACCTGCCCCTTTACCTGTTGCAGGAGCGGCTTTCCTTTCTTCAGCCGGTGCCGATGGGTTGCCGGCGCCGCTGATTTGTTGTAGCAGCTGGCTCAGTTGCGCGAGAGTGAAACTTGGTGGTTCTGAGGCAACACCGGTCACAGTGGTATGCGCACTCAGCTGATGCCCTCCGCCATTGTCTCGATTGTCTCGCCGCGGCTTCAGATGGGGGTAGAGCACCCAACACCGGTCTCGACTGTGACCCTCTCTGGCACAGTGGTCACAATAAGCGGCTGGTCTGTTGCCCCGACCTCTGCCTCTACCACGATTACTGGTATGAGTTCTTCCACCTTGATTTCTTTCTGCTGCTAACACAGATTTCTCAACGGTGTTGTCAGTGAATTGATTTTTCAGATTCATAACAGTTTTTCTGGTTTCCTCTCTTTGAAGTAGGGAAACAACATTTGAGATTGTGGGAAGCTCGGTGGAATAGAGAATTTGACTACGAACTTGTTCATAGTCAGAATTCAGTGCATTTAGAAGGAGGTAAACATGATCATTTTCATATCGACGATGGAGTGTCTGAAGGTCTGCAGTAATTGGCTCATACATGTTTAGTTCATCTAATTTACTCTTGATTGAACCATACAACTGAGTAATAGTCTGGGAACCTTGTTTAGTTTGGTATAGTTCTCGTTTGAGTTGAAAAATACGATCAAAGTTGTTCTCCTGCCCAAACATGTCCTTGACTGATTTCCATAAGTCAAAGGCAGATTTGGAGCTGAAAAACAATCTAGAGATTGGTGGTTCCATAGAGTTTAAAACCCAAAGTCTAACAAGTTTGTCAATAGCAATCCATTGGTTATAATGTGGATCTGTCTCGAGTGGACTGTTTTCATTGTCAGTTATATGATTCAACAAGGATTTTGCACCTAGAGCCAATAATACTGCTTCAGACCAAGACAAGAAATTGTTACCATTTAGTGGTTCTGCTGTCAGTTTTAATGCTGGATTTGCATCATAGTATGCAGGTGGGGTTACAGCTTGATTTTGCTTGTCACCTTTTTGCTTGATTTTGTCTTGTTCTCCTTCCTGGCCAGTTGACATTGCTTGCCGGCTGCTTGAATCAAGAAGGGCTTCAGATTTTGTGTTACAGGTATTTTTCCTGCTCTGATACCATGAAATGTTGAATAATTGAAATTATTTATTTCTTATTGTATTATACAGAAGAACAAGGCGCCTATTTATAGGCAACTGTACACAGATTGTATACTAATTACACATAGCAGACTATCCAAACATAGAGTGCTAAATATAGAAAAAATAATCAAGGCTAATTCTATACTAATTACAAAGCTGTCAAATAGGTAAAGATGGAATGTTCTCCAACGGCCTAGAGAAGATTGTGCATGCCTCCTGGATTTGTGCAGATTGTATCTTGTGCAGATTTTCCAGGAATGATTCTAATCTTTTACATGTACTGACTATTAATTTATATAATTCAAATTAATAGTTAGAAGCCTCCTGAAGCCTGCCAAGGCATCAGTTCTTCATCGGGATGCAGAGATTAGAAGCCTGCTAAAGTGTTGAAATTCAAGCTAAACCTATAAGAAATACCAAAGTAAAATGCACTGATTGGGACATGGCATACTGAGATACAAATATCCAACATTCTTTACTCATGCATTAGATGTTCAGATTTCAGTACAGGAAGTCTCACAAGCACAAGACCTGCAGATGTTGTTCACTTCGGCCTTATTCTCAAGGGCAATGCTGGAAATGTATAGGCTGGAGGCGCAAATCTTCAACAACTAGTACAGGTACCTCTAGCGGTACAAGAAGATGCGAAGTGAAAATTATCTAACACACGATGTTTCTCGGTAAAATCTGCTTACTGGGCTTGTAAAGGAGATTTAAATTTCTTCAAATTGGTACGCTATGGTTGGTTTTTAGTTAAAATCTTTAATTAAAATTAATTAAATCTGTTTATTTGTATAATTATGTGATACATGCTTTTCTTCAAATTGATACGCTATGGTTGATGTTTATTTATCAGTGATGTGGGTAGCAGTAGGCTATCATTTGCTTTGGTAGTTTGCTAGAACTTTCTGATAGCTGGCGTACTATATATACTTGATGAGGACGGCGAGATTGTAAATTACGTGACCTTTTCTTTTTCTTTTTGTTTTAATAAAAGCTGTGAGTGCAACGTAACAATGATTCTAATGATTCTACATGAATTGATCTGGTTGTTCATTTTGCATTTACCCCCATGCCGTTCATATTTGAATTCTTAGTTAAGTACTTTTCAATTGTTTTCTCACTTGTCAGGACCTAGGTACGTACGTTAGAGAGCGAAATTAAGATTGGCAAAGAAGAACGCGGTGCATGTAAAAGCTTAAAAATGCATGTGAAGAATCCACACATTAGAGAACAATAAATTCAAGTTCTTTTTAGTGAGATTAATCAAATGAATAAACTCAACTAAAAGCAACAGATGTTGTAAACGAGCTATTAAAAAGCGTACATTCATATTTACATTCTTAAATGAATCTAAAACGAAACAGAGTTAACCAAAGCAAATTTGTTTCTGATTCAAAGCAAATTAAAAATCAAGGCCAGACGAACACCCCTAAAACATTCAAATGTCTATGTACGTGCAAATTGAAGAGATCGACAGTAGTATCATATTAAAACTTAATACGACCATTTTATTATAAGTAGAAATTACAAACTGATATAACTATGGCGGACCAACAAAATTGCATCCAGTATATATACTGTACATATACCATATTATCCACATGCCCATGCTGTGCCTCCAATTAAGGCTTTATATAATGCTTCATGCAAAAGGAAGCCTTTTAGGAGAGAACAAGCAGAGCAACAAAACATACGTGCAATCATGAATAAAGCCGTTGCCCGTTCTAATCCATTTATTTATCAAAGGAGGAATTTTACGTATATCCTTCAAGAATTTTAAAATTAATATTACGTATATTCCCTTTTAAAATTCATAATATCATATTTATCATTCTAAATTTGAAAAACACTCAAGAATCAACAACCTTTGTCTAGTGGCAAAGGCAATGCCCTCTGTGAGACGTTGCATGTTCGAAACCTGAATGAGAAATCCCTAGTGGATATTTAAACAGTTGGATGACTTGACTCCCAATTTTACTAAAAAAATTTTAAAAACTCAAATTTATCAAATTTATTGCATTTTACTTTAAAACTCAGTTTAAATTTATAAAGTATCTATTTTATACTTTATTAAAATATAAAATATATGTAAGAGAAATATTTAGTCTTCTAATTAGCAGGTTATAAGAATAAGTGGTTTATTTCTCTGTTTGTGATGCTAATTTTGATATTTTTGAAGTGTGTATATATATAGAGAGAGAGAGAGAGAGAGAGATGGGCTATTGTGCTTTGCAAAGTAAATGGGGGGTTTACTTCGGATCATATTTTTATTTTTGAACATCCAAATAACCGATTCGAACTGTTCAATATGTTCTAAATATTGAAATGTGCTTGCAGACTAAATTTTACATTTTTTGGAATTTTTTTACTATTTATTAAGCCACTTTGAAAATCGCTGATCCACTGTGAACAGTAAAACAGTAAATTTTCTGGATCACCAGATCAGCGATTTTCAAAGTGGCTTAATAAATAGTAAAAAAATTCCAAAAAATGTAAAATTTAGTCTGCAAGCACATTTCAATATTTAGAACATGTTGAACGGTTCGGATAAAGGATCCTGGAGTAAAATTTCGAACCTATACATAATTAACCTCTCAAATGATGGATGTTGGATTATCTACGAGGCCATAAACTGATTGTCATTGTAATTCATTTATTCAAACTGATGCCTTGGAAAAAGAAAAAAGAATGATAATCTTTCGATTTTAAGGTGCCACTGTCAATTTTGCATGTGATTAATGTTCCGGATTGATAAGCTAGAATTTTAAGGTACCTATTAAGCTTCCCAGCCTGATCAGCTATATTTTAAAGACTTTAATATTCCGTACATGCATCATATTATGAAATGCTGAGGTGAATTTCAAGTTTTCAACTGCTTAAAAAAAATTCCCAAATTTGAGCCCAGGTTCTCTGCTACGACCTACGAATCTCTAGACATAATCCCTGTTACAAGTCATCGATGGATAGGTTCTGTGGGTTGAGTCTGTACCTAAATTTTGAGTTTGGAATCGGGATCTTCCGACCAAAATCCGGGTCAATTCAGTTCAATTTGAAAATTCACGGGGTCCTTAAATATTTGTGCGGATGTTGATCAGACGGTCCGGATACTGTCTGCAATAACTCAAATATTATTTGCATGGCCCGCATTAGGCATTGCAAGTAGCCGATCGAGTACCCACATGTCAGTGACTCGAAATAGAAATTGTCCCAACGAATTAATAACAGAAAAAATACTTGGATTTCTTCACTTGAGATGTAACAGAGCATGCAAGAGGGGCTACCCTACAAGTATGTAAGACTTGTTGATTTCTCTCCCTTTCTCTTTCTCTAGATGAGGTTTGTTGCACCTTATCTTATTTTGGTAGTTTAGACGAAAAGAGAATTCAACCTTAGCATACACTTCTTTTGCACTATATAAGCACGCTAATTATAAGCTGAGAGCACCATCATTCCACGTATATATCAGTCTTGATCATTTACTATCAATCTGCATTTGAATACAAACTACATAACTTTGTATCGATCTTTATAATCATTGGTCTCGATCGATGATGAAAAATAAAGATCTTATTTGCATGTTCATTATCTTCACCGTGCTTTTTTTACGGAATGCCACCTCTGATGACAACCCATATAGTTCCAGAGGTTTTGTCCAGACAAGCGGGACCCATTTTGTAGTAAATGGGAGACCGCTCTACACTAATGGGTTCAATGCATACTGGTTAATGTACATGGCCTCCGACCCGTCAGATAGGAGCAAAGTTTCTGATACTTTCGCCGAAGCCTCTAAGCTTGGTGTGAATGTTATTAGAACTTGGGCTTTTAGTGATGGTGGTTATAGGCCATTGCAAGTATCCCCTGGTTCATACAATGAACAGATGTTTAAGGTAAATATTTATCATATAATTAAACACTAAGGATAATGAGCTAAAAGATATATAATGGTCAAATGGAACTTTTAAATATCAGTTGATGGATGTTTTAATGTATATATAGAGTTGTATTCCATGTATTAGGGTTTAGACTATGTTGTCTCCGAAGCGAAGAAGCACGGCATATACCTCATACTGAGCTTGGTGAACAACTGGGAAGGTTTTGGAGGAAAGAAACAGTATGTGCAATGGGCTAGAGACCAAGGCCATTATATAAACTCAGACGATGATTTTTTCAGCAATGATGTACTTAAGCAATACTACAAGAACCATATCAAGGTAAGAATATTCAATATATATATATTATCATTTTTTTCTTCAGTTTGGTATTAGTAGAAAATTCTTTTTTTGATTTTTATATTAACATGTCATTCTATGTATGATCAAAATTAGGCTGTTTTAAGCAGAGTCAATACCATAACTGGATTGATGTACAAAGAGGATCCGACCATATTTGCATGGGAACTGATGAATGAACCCCGCTGTCAAAATGACCTCTCTGGCCGAATTATTCAGGTCCAACAGTTCACATGTTTTTGTTTTGTATGGAAGTATCATTCAATTTTAATTGAAAAGTTTGTAACTAATGCACCGCTTGTTTACTTGAACATAACAGGATTGGATCACAGAAATGACAGGTTATGTTAAGTCCATAGATAGCAAACACTTGCTTGAAGTTGGTATTGAGGGTTTCTATGGTGAATCAGTGCCTGAAAGAAAACAATTCAATCCGGGTTATGAGGTTGGCACAGATTTCATCTCAAACAATCAAATCCAAGGTGTTGATTTTGCCACCATTCATGCCTATCCAGATCAATGGTAAGATATATGGCAATAAACACTCCAATAATCGCATATAGTTTGCAAAAAATAAAGAGTGAGCCTATGGTGCTATGCATAGCACGGATGGCTAGTGTACTACGGCTCAATATGGTACTTTTTAAAATCCTAACGGTCGATCCAACCGTTCAATGTGATAACCATATGAATATGTACTTGCAAACTAAATTTTATATTTTTTCGAATTTTTTTACTATTTTTTTAGATAGGTAGAAAAATCAGTGTTTTCTGAAAATTCTGGACCATCAAAATTCTACCTATCTAAAAAAATAGTAAAAAAATTCGAAAAAATATAAAATTTAGTTTGCAAGTACATATTCATATGGTTATCACATTGAACGGTTGGATCGACCGTTAGGATTTTAAAAAGTACCATATTGAGCCGTAGTACACTAGCCATCCGTGCTATGCATAGCACCATAGGCTCACTCAAAAATAAATTACTAGTTCATTTTAGTCATAATGGCATATAATTTTTTTTTCCGAGAAGAGGTTGAGGAGCAACCCACCCAACTATCTAATATCCACAAAGGATCCCATCCGGATTTCAAACCTGAGTCCTCATAATGGCATATAAATTGCATTTGAAAAATATTTCGGAGCCATCAAATTAATCTTTCTGCATCCTATCTTCAATAAAATCTTATATATCGATGCATTGGGAAAAAAAATGTTCTCTGACTTCTATTTTTCAAATCCATTCAAAGGATCTCTGGATCGAATGACGAAGCTCAACTCACGTTCACGAAAAATTGGATCGAGTCACATATCGAAGATGCCAACACAACTCTAAGAAAACCAGTTATGGTGACTGAATTCGGCAAATCCTCTCGCTCTTCGGGCTACAATGTAAGTGTACGAGACTCCTATCTCCGCACAATTTATGATGTGATCTACGCCTCAGTCCGTGCAGGGGGTCCTTGTGCCGGTGGTTTGTTTTGGCATGTGATGGCTCAAGGAATGGAGGGATGGAGCGATGGATATGAGGTAGTATTTTCACAGAGCCCGTCGACTGCTAGTATAATTGCTCAACAATCGAGCCGCATTGCCGGCCTCAATGGCAGGCACTGAGGCTAAGAAATAGTGTTTATGCAGACACACAGGCATACAAGTCACAATAAAACATTTTGGTTCTAAGATGAGTTAATCATGATGTAATAGATTTAAAAAAATATATGTGGAAACACCTTAAATAATACACAGGTCATCTGATTATACTTTCTTTACTGAAATCATCACTTTTTTTCTAAAGGTTCACTGGAATACTTTCCCTTCCACACTTTTTTAAAATGGGCTTCATTGGGCCGAATCATAAACCCATAACTTATGACAGACTAAATATTCGACCTAAGTACATGGGCATATAAAGCCTACGGCATTAGGCCCATAAAGCCTTACCTTGCAACCAGCAAATCAACGCGCACTAACGCTTTCCCAAAAAAAAGAATAGTTGAAAACAAGCAAGACGCACTCAAGCTCGAGTGAGTATCCCTAAAGTACCTGACCGGATGGAATACTCGCAGCCGGGCCAAAATCGCCTATTAGAAATATGAGGTCTGCTTCGAGATTCGTGCCATATTAAATCCGACGACTCAGATCTCATTATACACGGTCAGGTATTGTATTGGATCTGAATTCCCCTCAAGCAAAGGCTCAGCGTTTACGAGTTTTTCCCAATATTCGATTTTTTTTTTTTTTTGAGAGAACCTCTATTCGAATTATTATAACATAAGTGTTCCCTGGTCCAGGTTGTCCCCTGGTTCTGGTTTTCTGTACCAGCATGAACCCGCTACAATCTAACTCCACATGTCTAATACAAGGACAGAAGAACTCAATACATAATATATATACAGAGGTTGTCACAAACAAGCCGACAAGGTTATTCTTTTCAGAATATAATAAAAAATTCCGCCAGCATAATCCAGTCCCTAATTATTTTGTCGTGACACGAAATGGACGGATGGGATTAACACATGTAGCAGTCTCTCATTGGGCAGCATGTCACATCGATAGCCTCAACACTCTGGTTTGCTGCCACGTTTCTCCCCCATGATGTTCATGCTCTTGCCTTTTTTATCATTTCATAATTTTATATTAAACTTTACCCACCATCACTCCATCTGTCACCTAATCTGGGTTTTCTGTTGTGCTCCTACTTTGAGGGCTCACATGTTTACGTAATTGGAAAATAGCATCGACCTAATTTTTATAATTGAAGCTGGATTAATTCTTACTTAACAATATATAATAACCTATACAAATATTAATAATAAAAAATAAAATATGGACAAATAACATGGTAAAATACTAGTGCTACTACATGATATATATTGGCTAAACTTCGGTCATTCATGTAATTTCAAAATTAGAATATGCATAAAGAGTAAAATCACCTCAAAATTCAAATATCTGCCTTCAACTACCCAACAATTATCCTATTTAATACTTTATTTTGACGAATTGTAAAACAACACAATATTTACCCTATATTATTTATAAATTTACAAACTTCATACTTTATTTTGTAAAGGCACCAATATTGTATTTTGTTACATTCAAATCAGGAATTTTAAGAACTTGCAGTAATATTCTGCAGCAGGAATGGCAACACCAGTTGGTACCACAGCAAGAGCAGATAAACTAGTACCTTCTTTCCATATTTAAGGCCTCTACGCATTAACCAAGCGACACCTGGCCCCTCCGTCTTTGCGCCGTGATCTGCTCTCAAAAAAAGTCGCAGAGACTCTGCTCAGGTCTGGTTATCTGTGAGTTTAATCCTTTGTTAATTAACATTAAATCCTGTTCTATCTACCGTATCTTCTTCCTAATTAAAGTATTATTGCTTGATTTGAATTTTAATCGTTTAATTACATGTGACCATAGGATCAAAGGAGCAATTCCTAGCACCACTATTCCTGGAATAGTAAACATCTCCTGTCTCTCTTTATTTCCTTGCTTCCCTAAATGAGTAAATGCTATTCTCCAACTGCTATATAACTGTTTTTGCTCAAAATCTTATTAAAAATACCAGTTCTCATCTAATCTCGAGAGCATATCTCGTTCTCTTGCCGGGATTACAAAGGAATTTTGTGTAATCAGGCAAGAATAGACAGTAGCGTGCTCGTAAAAGAGAGATTTCTCCATCAAAGAAAGTAAAAAAGAAGAAAACCTTCAATCTTTGCACAGTTGATCAGGGGAAATAATGGATTTCACGAACAAAGGAATACCAGATACACCGCTGAATCGACAAGGCTCGATCTATTCTCTGACATTCGACGAATTCCAGAATACACTCGGTGGTGGTAGCAAAGATTTTGGTTCTATGAATATGGATGAATTGTTAAAAAGCATATGGAATGCTGAGGAGACTCAGGCCATTGTCATGGCCTCTGGCAGTGGGCCCACCGGTGCAGATCAACAAGCCGGTGGGATCCCCCGTCAAGGCTCGCTTACACTCCCTCGAACAATTAGTCAGAAAACAGTAGACCAGGTCTGGAGAGAGGTCGTCGGATTTGGTTCCAACCCCGGAAACGCCGGGCAGAGCTCGGCGGGACCCAGTACTAATGCTGGTGGAATGGTCACTAAAGATGAGATCATGCATAATCGGGAGCCGACACTTGGCGAGATGACATTGGAGGAGTTCTTGGTGAGAGCTGGTGTGGTGCGAGAAGAACCGGCCCCACAAATGAATCATTTTGGGCCCACAGCACCAACTATTTGTGAAAATAACTTTGGAGAATTGCCTGGGTCTCAGATGCTGTCTACGCCTTTTGGAGGGATGAACAATGGGTCGGTGGTGCCGGGTTATGTTAGGATGGGGCCCAGCCCGGTTGCGGTCAATCTCGGATCCCCTGTAGACATGATTGGAAATTCATCAGATCTGTCACCCGTACCAGTACCGTATATGTTCAAAGGAGGGATTAGAGGGAGGAAAGGGGGGGCAACAGTAGAAAAGGTGGTCGAGAGAAGGCAGAGGCGCATGATTAAAAATAGAGAGTCGGCAGCCAGGTCTCGTGCCCGTAAACAAGTAAGAATTTTTGTCCTTCTGGTCCCTAGGTAATTTTATCAGTTTTTTTTGTGAATTACTGAATTAGATTAGTAAGTGGAGTCAGGTTCAGGGCGGAGCTAGACTTTCAAAGTATGAGAATCAAATTTGAATGGGGGTCAATCATATAATATTTTTGTGCTCTGAATGGAGATAAATTTTACAGTTTCTGTAACATTTTACTCTCCATTACATAGAAAACTGTATAAATAAAAAAAATTGAAAAAAAAAAATGGGGGTCAATTGACCCCCATACTCTGTTATTGGGTCCGCCCCTGGTCAGGTTCAAAAAAAAATTATGTTAGATAAATTTGTCTTGAGTTAATTTATGAATTTGTATTTGTAGGCTTATATGATGGAATTGGAGGCTGAAATAGCAAAGCTTAAGGAGCTAAACAAAGAACTACAGCAAAAACAGGTGAGAGTATTGTCATTTTCATTTCCTGTTATATTAAATACATGAGCTTTACTTGTAACCTCTCAATTTATTTATTTTCTTTTATTTGAGCTATATTGGTAACCTACACTCGTACAGTACTATTATGTGATCACTTACGAACAAAAGTTTATAACCATTTGTTGTAAAATTTATACAAGTAATCGAGATTCACAGATAAGCTTATATTATCATTGTCCGAAATTTGCAGATTGAAATGATGAAGATCGAGAAACCTGATGAGGTAATTTTTCATATTGTCCAAGTCTCTTTCTTTTAAAAAAATTGTATCACCTTATAATTGTATCCAACTGCATGGTTTTCCATTCAAATCTTTTGAAATTATTCATATTGAAATGTTCAGGTAATGGAGATGGTAAACCAGCAGCCTCGGTCGAAGAGAATCAACTTGCGGAGGACTTACACCGGTCCCTGGTAAAAGAAAAATTAAGTTTAGTATAGAAAATTAATAATCACCTTTTGAGTTCTTTGTTAGATTTGATATGGTGATATTGTGCTGCATGTTGTATCCCCTAGCTCCATGCTCGCCTTGTATTAACCGGCATGGCGCAACATTATTGTGGGTTTGATCTGTATTTTGATCATAACATTTAGTCTAGTTTGTAACATCTGGAACTTTGTGTGGTTGTCCAAATCTTATTTAGGTGCATTTTGGGAATCTTCATGTTTTTTTATACCGTTTCATCTGAGCAAGATTCTCCTTTGCAAATACTCTGTTTGTAGTATCCCGCCTAATGGATTTTTGTTTGTTTGTCTGCCTGAAATGGTACAAGTGCCCAATCTTATTTAGGTGCAACTATGTCTCACAAAAAAGAAAAATAAAATAAAGTAGTTTAGTAGCCATGTTTGGCGAAAGTGTACAAGGATTGTTGTGAAAAATAATAATTACATACTCCATGTCAATCTCACTGAATTCTTATAAGAAATTGGAACCCAATCGCTCCAAGCAGAGAAATTCTCTCATATTTGATAGCTGGCTGTCCGGTCACGCTATAAAGCGGCCCGAGCAGTTGTAAGTTGTAACTGATGTGTGAATATCATGTTTTGTTTAACTTTTTGATGTTTGTTAGAAAGGATCGGAATTTGGTCTGATTATCAGATCGGATCAAAATTCACGCGTACGTACAACTATAAGGTTCGTGTTGATCAAATATGCACAAATTTTAATGCAAATTTGATCCGATGTCATGTTAGAGTTGTCCAGTCCGCATCAACATTCATACAAACGACTTTTAAAGCTTGTATGAATTAAGTGTACACGAATATTAATGTGAATCAGACAGTTCTGACCGAACATCAAATTGAATTAAAGGACCCCCCCCCCCCCCCCCCCCCCCCCCCTCCAACACACCTTGTTGGAAATGTTTTTAGCACCAGTACATCTATTCATGTCAGTATCCTGTAATCCTGCCATTGCCAAACACTGCTTGTGTGCCCAATTGAAGGAACGGGATCAGCTGCTCTTCAAATCCCTATTATTCCCTGTTCTTCTCTCTATCTCTCTCCTCTGTCTCTCTCTCCTCCTATTTGAAGTGAGAGATAGAGAGAAAAAAGGATAGCAGAGTTTTGCTTTTCTCTTGAGAAAAGCAGCGGATGCTGATCCCCAATTGAAGACTTGAAGCAAGGGAAACTCCTCTGTATGGCCACCTTTTATCTACTACCCGGATTTTCTGCAGCAGCCATTGTGTAGCGTATTGCGCAAGGCCATGCCTTTATGTCACATTGTCACCTCCAAAAAAGGAAACGAATATAATTTTTTATGAAAGCCATGCCCATACTTGTTCACCTTATCACAGTAGAGGCCGATAAAAGATAATAAAATTCACAGTACCAAATAAATGATCAACTTTTGGATGCCGATTTATATTCATTTTTTATGTAAACTAAAATAGAAGGCCACGATAAATTCTGTGATCAACTTCCAATGAAAAAGTACATTATCTTGAATCTGCTATAGTTAAACTTAAAACTAATATAGGTAAAAGAGGCCACATTTGTTTATAATTCTATTCTATGCACAGGTCAATCGCTAATCCACACTTTTGGACATGAATCCTGATTTGGATCCTAAGCCGATTTGACACTGAAACAGCAAATCTATCTCTAACGCTTCATTTTAATTAAATTTACAGAACGAATTTATTCCTTTTCTTTGCTTCATAACTAAAAAGCGTATATACTCCTGTACCGGCGCACCTCAATGGCATACTTTTCCACTGCTTTGTTGCATCGGTACCACTGGTACAGAACCCATCCACTGAGAACCAAAACCTATCTTCATTGGCCTCTCAGCAACGCCACCACAAGTATCAGTATCTTCACTCAAACCTCTCTTTCTTCCACAGGTACCTTTCAACCGCACCCCGAAAAGTTTAAATTCGCAGCATTCTTCCTCCTTGACCTCCTTGACAACATTACTTTCGTCGCCTTCCGTTAAAATCCGGAAGTCAAGTTCTTTCATGTTCACAAATTTCGAGAGGAATCCTAGGAGTTCACCACATCGCTTCTTGGCAACTGCCAGTTCCGAGCTCAATGTCTCGTTATCTTTTTTCAATTGCTCGTTCTCATTGGTTAAGGCGGCTAAATCATGACACGGTGACGATAGAGGAGAAGATGTGGTGGAGGAGGTGGTTGTGGTGGAAGGTGGCGGCAGTGGTTGGCTACTGTTGGATTTCCCAGTTGCAGCAGATGCTAATTTTCGCCGGCGAATGTTGCGGAGGAGTTCGGGTTCACCTTTTCGAAAATACTCATTAGCAAATTCCCATCTGTCCGGCACAACCTTTCTAAATCCCTGCATAAAAGGAGAAGTGTTAAAATAATTGTACATCATTTCTATCATTCTTACTCTAATTCATGTAGTGATAAAGTATTCTTGAATTTTCTTTTTTTATTCAATAATCAACCAATTATCCCTTCTTAAAGAAGGCGGATACCTTGGGAACTAAATCAAGATCTTTCTGTGTTACATATTCTCTAAATTATTTGATGACAAAATTCCATGGACTCGGTATTTTACTCTGCACCTTGTAATAAAACCTAAAGTAATACAATACGCTTTAGGGGTGCATACATATCGGATACTGACGGATAATAATTAAGTGGTATTCTTGTCCATTTTTATTGTTGGATACAGATGCTGATAGGATATACATATCCGTTACCCATGGAATATTAAACAAATACGGATATGAATATAGGTTGGATATTAAAATAAAATTGTCATATATTTCATTAAAAGAAAATGTGTTTTTGATCCTTGCATAGAGAGAAATTGGTGGAAGAGAGACACCTAAAGTTTGGTTATATTTTCCTAACTAAATAACTAAATAATAACAAAAGTAAAAAGCGTATAAGAAAAATTAAGTAGAAAAAGCTGAACATAAATTGAATCCTTTTCGTTATAGTGGGGTTAAGGGGTCACAAAATTAGGCCTTTCGAAGCCCAAACAACTAGTGATGTAATACACCTTAATGGCACAATTGGACCATTTAAAGCCCTAACACACATACTTGATCCGAACTGTCTAATTTAACAAAATGGATGAATTTTGAACTTAATTGATCCGTGGATTCGATTCAAACAACTTGGGTTCAATAAATGACACAACTTTGTCATTCCAATTGTGGTTAGATGAAACAAACTTTCTTTGGATGAAAAATCTGCACAGTTTCAATTTCCTAAAAGAAAAATCTCTATAAAAACGAACTCTTCTTTTAAAGAAAATATTAAAAAAATGGGAATTTACTTCATTTGAAAGATGCAACCGTGCCAACCTTTCCTAGAGCAAATTAACTTTTTCATCGTAATTAAATATGAACTGTATATACAATTCAATATGCATATAGCTAAAATTTAGCACAAATGAGTTGTCACTTCCAACCCTTAACATTTAACAATCAAAATTGTACAAGCACTACTATATTCCTACACTTGAATTTTGACCCAATATAAGAAAGGGATAAAAAGATTCACAAAAGCAAAAGATCAACCAATAAAAAAAAAACACATGTATGATTTTCATGTATAAGCGCCAAAATGGGCATCCAACTAGTAGATTACGGTCAACAGCCGGTGTCTAATCAATGGTTAAAACTTAAAAGATAATAATAATGTATCATTTTCAAGTATAACCGCGTAATGGGTTTACATCTAGTAGATTCCGGTCAGAAGCTGGTGTCTAATCAATGGTTGGTCAAAAGTTCATATAATTATAATATATAAAACACTATGCATTGTTAATTAAAGAAGCAGCCTAGATAATGCTTTCTGCGGCACACTGTAATTTTGGGATTAATATCCGTCATTAATTTATTTTTTCATGTGAAGCTTCTAGAATAACCTCTTTAACATCATTGTTAATCTTTCTTCTCTTTGTATAAGCACTATTTTATATTGCTACATAGAATATATATAACCGCTATATCATCGATAATTAATTAAATAAAAATTATTTAATATGATGTATGTCATGCAATTTTGATCTAATTACAGAAATTGGGAACAGTCGTTTGTTAGAAATTTCAAATTTTGAACAGTTAAATTTTACTGACGGCCTTACCAATAAAAACACCTATTTTTGTTCGATTAATATCAATTGTTCGAATAAAGACAAAAACAGGAAAGACGAGGTTCATATAAAATTTCAGAGAAAAAAAAGAAATAAAAAAAATAAGTATGGTGAGATCTCCCAACGATAAATTATATATGAAATTTTTAATAACCACAAAAATTATTATAACTTAATTTCGAGATCTGAGAGAGAATATGTACTTGATGCAAATTCTACCATTAATGAGACGATTTTAAATTTGTATTCGTCTATGTTTAATCGCTTTTGATAAAATAACAAATAATATTTAATTTATACAAAATTTGATAAACAGAATCCAAAAAAAATCTAATAATATATATATACTAATTAGATAAACATTGTCAGATTACCAATTATGTTAATTTGTTATTAATAGAAATCAACATTAAAAAATAATAAATATTTTATTACACCGAAACAGAATGTCAAAGACCCCAAACTAATTTAGGTACTCAAAATACGATCCCCAGTTTCAAGGAGGATTTGACCAGCAATGCTAGCTCTCTTACTGGTTTAAATAAATAAACAAAGTCAAATTTGTAGAAAATAAACTTAAAAATTCATAGAGATTATATTAAAGTCTCTCCTCATGCATCTTCTTTAAGTAAGTCAACCAAAAATTTACCCACATAATCCTCACAAAATTGAATCTGTAAAACAACGGATTTTTACTAAATAAATAACTTTAGCAAAAAAAAAATCCACTTAAAACCATAGAAGTTCAGAATTCATGATTCAATCCATAGTTCATATCCAACTATAAAATTTCCTTAAATTTTATATCAATTAAGCCAAGTTAATTTTCGACGAAGAACGACCGGAAATTAATGCTCAATCACAAGCTGCAAAAAAAGGTAATAAAAAAGATGGGAGGATTGATCACTTACATATGTATTAAGCTGTCTAACAAAAGAGGAGAAGTTGTTGTGCTTAAAATGCACCGGCAAAAGATCACGCGCAAATTCTACCGGCTTTCGCACAATAAACGACTTCCCGTCTTCGCCCCACGATATCACGTCGTCGGTCACAGCCGCCTCCACCATCTGATGCGTCTTTGTTAGGAACGGCGCCGGTCCCGCTCCTCTCTTTGCCATCAGGAATTGAGAGAAATTGGAGGAGAAAATGGTTAGGAAACTTAACAAGCAAAGAGTTTTAGAGTTCCATTTATGAGTTGTGAAAGGAAGAAAGAGGTGAGAGTCTAGAAGGGTTCGCTACAGGGTTGGTTTTTCTGGCAAAGATATTGACATATCTGGTTTAACTTTATACAGCGCATTTGTTGTATAACTTTTGGTTTGATTTTATTGTTTGTGCGTTGTATGAAGTCAAATAAGATGTGTTAATATATGTAACCGGCTTTTCGGGGTGATTCCTGGATAAATAAGAAGGTTCGCAAGAGACCTCGTAGTTTCTTCGTACACGTGGCGGAAATCGGAACTGCCAGGACTACGACTTTGGGTCGGGTCCCTATTTTGTCCTTATCAACAACTTTCAAAAGGGGTTAGTGTTGGAAAACAACTGGTACCAGTTTCTCTTCTCCGGTCTTAAATCAAATGGAGATCTCCAACGTGTAGTGCAGATTTTTATGAACTCGGATTGATTGATGAGGCGAGATTTTGTGTTGATTCGGGATATTTTTCTAATTATTTAGTGATTTTATTTTTTAAATATAAAGGTAAAATACGTTATTAGAAATTTAGAATGCATAAAAAGATTTTTATCCGTAATCCGTTCCTCCAATCATGTACAATGGTTGTGATTGTGATGTGTGAATGAGTTGAAGAGGTTGCTACGAACTTTAACGGGAGATATTAAATTATGAATATGGCTAACGTGCAATGAAATAATGAATAGCGGCCTTCCGTGCTACTGTCTCAAAAATCTATCGTATAAATTTTCAAATCCGATTTATGGAGTTCAGTAAATTATTTATGTAATGAATTTGTAGAATACTAATTTTTATTATTTTTGAATTTTTTTACTATTTTTTATAATTTATGAAAGATGGTAAAAAATAACATAAAACATTGACAATTTCTTTTATTGAACCATAAAAAGTACATAAAATGAAAGAAAGAAAAGAAAAAGAATAATATCAAAGAAACAAAAACAAAAATAAGAAGTACAAAGATTTTCTTTAAAAAGAAAAAAGAAAAAAAACACACACAGAACGACACAAAAAAAAATACGATGAAAAAATTACAGATAAATCTGTAAATTTCCTTTTCACAAATTATGTCTACGATATTTTTTAAATAAAGAAAACAGTCTTTACTCAAAAAAAGAAAAAAGAAAACAGAGATTCCTAAACATTAATTTTGGGCGAGTTTATAAAGAATTCAAATCCAGTGCATTAACTCAATTTTTGAGTTTTGATCCAAACCGTCCAAGATGCTCTAACACGAATCTTAAAGGGCCTGGACCCCACAAATAATACTGGCCCCCTGCGCTACCACCGAATAGGCACCGGACACGTCTAAACTCAAAAATTGAGTTACTTTAGGGGATCCGGACTCGTTTATAAAGGGAGGTCCACGAGACCACAAATTGACAAACAATGTTTGGCAAAAAATTTAGTTTCTGTTATAAATATATTAAGTTATGGATGTTCATTTAATTGCATCAAAACTTCTCATTAATGAAGTATGTTTTATCTCCCTCATTTATCAATTGAATTAAATTAGATGGCTTGTTATTTACATTTTCTATCTATAAATAGAGGATTGTAAGTTTGTATTAAACACAAGAAAAATATAAGAAAAGCATATGAATAAAAGATAGCCATCTTTATACATTCTCAATATCTTGTTTATTATTCTTTTGCTTTATTTTACAACACGTTATCAGCACGAATTGCTCGGAAGAAGTTGCAAAGTTATTCTGTAAGTAATTTATATGATTGATCATTATATCTTTCATTAATTTAAATTTCATTTAAATTTTTGATTATATTTGTTTTAGTTTATAAGAATCATTCCTTGAAGTGAATGATAGAATAATAACCTGAAGTTATTATCAAAAAATAAAAGTTTATCAAGAATCTGAAGTTCTTATTACTCGAAGAGAATAAAAGAATAATAACCTGAAATTATTATTATTGTTTAGAACCTGAAGTTCTATTTGAAATTTTAATATAAAATTAATATAATAACCAGCAGTTATTATAGGCCACTGGATGAATAATAACCTGAAGTTATTCCCAATTAAAACCTGAAGTTTTATTTGAAACATATAAAATCAATATAATAACCAGAAGTTATTATAAGTCACTAGATGAAAATATAACCCGAAGTTATTTCAAATTAAATTTTACAATTGCGCAGCCAAGTAATTTAATAACCAGAAGTTATTAAATAAATATTTATTATAACCTGAAGTTATATAATATTAACCTGAAGTTATTAGTACATTTAAATTTATTTATTTATTTATGCAATTTACATATTCTTTTATTTATATTTATTTATCTCCCTTTTCACAACCTGAAGTTATGATATTAATAACCTGAAGTTATGGCATTAATAACCTGAAGTTATGGCATTAATAACCTGAAGTTATGATATTAATAATCTGAAATTATTAATACGTATCTATTTTGTAGTACATATGACAAATCTCACAAATCTTGAATTTATCTCCTTTTTCATTTATCATAACTCGAAGTTATGGTATTAATAACCTGAAGTTGTATTTTGTTATAAATACGTATTAATGAAAAATGAGAAAGGAAAACATCCTGAAGATGTTTGTTACATATGTGAGATGACAAATCATTGATTGCGTACCTGTCGTACGCCCAAGCATTTTGTAGAGCTTTATCAAGCCTCAATTAAGAAAAAGAGGAAAAATGTGAAAACTAATTTTACTGAAAATGACCCCGAATATGAATGCCATATGGATACACATCTTGATGTATCAGATTTCTTCCAGAATATGGATGAAAAAAAATAAATATTATTACTTAGGGAGAAAATATAATATAGAAGCTTATGTTTATGTTTAATAAAAGTTTAGATTACTTTTATATTTTTAGATGCAAACAAATGAATAAAGGTAGTTTATTTTTATTCTTGCATTCTTTTAATTTAAAGAAAAATGGCTAACGCAAAAATAAGTATAGAAGATTCATGTCTGGTAGACAGTGGAACAACTAATACCATATTGAAAGGTAAGAAATACTTTTCACAATTGCATCTTGGTGAGACTAATATCCACACTATATCTGGCATAAGTAATTTAATTGAAGGCTCCGGAAGAGCTTGTATTTTGTTACCTGAAGGAACAAAATTAGTAATAGATGATGCATTATATTCGAGTAGATCCAGAAGAAATCTACTAAGTTTTAAAGATATTCGAAAGAATAGTTATCATATTGAAACTATGAATGAGAGAAATTGCGAATATCTTCATATCACATCTATTAAAAATGGCCAGAAAATTATAATAGAAAAGATGCAAGCAATGTCCTCTGGACTATATGGTACTTATGTAAGTACAATAGAATCAAATATGGTTACTAACCAGAAGTTAGTTGATACTAACCAGAAGTTAGTTGTTACTAACCAGAAGTTAGTTGATCCAAAATTATTTACTTTGTGGCATGACAGATTGGGTCATCCAGGAAATATAATGATGAGGAGAATAATTGAAAGTGCAAATGGGCATCCCCTAAAGGACCTGAAGATCCTATTATCAAAAGAATTGACATGCGAAGCATGCTCTCTTGGAAAACTAATTACTAGGCCATCTCCAAATAAAATTGGACCTGAAGCTCCTTCATTTTTAGAAAGAATTCAAGGAGATATATGTGGGCCTATTACACCTCCATGTGGACCATTTAGATATTTTATGGTGTTAATTGATGCATCAACACGCTGGTCACATGTGAGTTTGTTAGCAACAAGAAATGTTGCGTTTGCTAGACTATTAGCACAAATTATCCAATTGAGAGCTAATTTTCTGGATTATCAAATTAAAAGAATCCGGCTTTTAATGATTATTGCATGTCTGTTGGAATTACGGTAGAACATCCAGTGGCCCATGTTCATACACAAAATGGTCTAGCAGAATCGTTGATTAAAAGGTTGCAATTAATTGCTAGACCTTTACTTATGAAATCTAGTTTACCGTCTTCTGCATGGGGACATGTCATATTACATGCTGCTGCACTAATTAGGTTAAGGCCAACTGCAGATCATAAGTATTCTCCGTTACAATTGGTCTCCGGAAGAGAACCAAATTTGTCCCATCTAAAGGTATTTGGTTGTGCAGTATATGTTCCAATTTCTCCTCCACAACGTACAAAAATGGGACCTCAAAGAAGGTTGGGAATTTATATTGGTTTTAACTCTCCTTCTATTATTAAATATTTAGAACCATTAACAGGAGATGTTTTTACAGCAAGATTTGCTGATTGTCATTTTAATGAATCAATATTCCCAAACTTAGGGGAAGAAAAACCAAAGCTGGATAAACAAGTAACTTGGAATTCATCGTTATCTTATCTTGACCCCCGAAGTGGTCAATGTGAACTCGAAGTTCAAAAGATTATAAATTTGCAAAGAATTGCAAATGAATTGCCTGATGCATTTACAGATACAAATAGAGTTAATAAATCACATATTCCAGCTATAAACGCACCTGCTCGAATTGACATTACAAAAATATCTAATGAATCTAATGTGCGTAGAAAACGTGGAAGACCACTTGGTTCTAAGGATGTAAATCCACGTAAAAGGAAAGAGCAGAATAAAACAGTTGGTCCAACCCCAGAAGATGTTGATGGTAAAACTCCTGAAGAAGTCAATAAAATCCCAGAAGAGATTAATGGTAAAACTCCTGAAGAAGTTGACAAAACCCTAGAAGAGGTTGATCAAGTTCCAGAAGAAACATATATTAATGAAATCTTTGCATTCGCTATAGCAAGCGATGTTATAAATGAAGAAGACAATGTGCCAAAAACTCTGGAAGAGTGTAGATATAGAAATGATTGGCCTAAATGGAAAGATGCCGTACAAGCTGAATTAAGTTCATTAGAAAAACGGCAAGTATTTGGACCTGTAGTCCAAACACCCAAAGATGTTAACCCTGTAGGTTACAAATGGGTATTTGTTATAAAAAGAAATGAGAAAAATGAGATTGTGAGATATAAAGCAAGGCTAGTGGTGCAAGGCTTTACACAAATACCTGGAGTCGATTATGAAGAGACGTATTCACCTGTAGTGGATGCGATAACTCTCAGGTTTCTAATAAGTCTCACAGTCACAGAAAATCTAAAAATGCAACTTATGGATGTCGCAACAGCATATTTATATGGTTCACTTGACACTGACATATACATGAAAATCCCCGAAAGATTAAAAATGCCTGAAGCATATAAGTCAAAACCTAGAGATATGTACTCTATAAAATTAAGAAGATCTTTATACGGACTAAAACAATCAGGTCGAATGTGGTACAATCGACTGAGTGAGTACCTTCTAAAAGAAGGATATAAAAATAATATAATTAGTCCGTGTGTTTTCATTAAAAGATCAAATATAGGTTTTACAATCATTGCAGTGTATGTTGATGATTTAAACATTATTGGATCTCCTGAAGAGATTGAGAATACTGCAAAATTGTTGAGAAATGAGTTTGAAATGAAAGACCTTGGTGTAACTAAATTTTGTCTCGGCCTGCAGATCGAGCATCTAAATAATGGAATATTTATCCATCAATCAAATTATGTTGAAAAGGTACTAAAGAGATTCAATATGGATAAAGCTCATCCTTTGAGCACACCAATGGTCGTACGATCGCTAAATGCAGAAAATGATCCTTTTCGCCCGCAAGAAAATAATGAAAAAGTGGTTGGTCCTGAAGTACCATACTTAAGTGCAATCGGGGCATTATTATATCTTGCAAATAATACAAGACCCGATATCGCATTTGTAGTAAATGTGTTAGCGAGGTATAGTTCCAAACCAACCAGAAGACATTGGAATGGAATTAAACACATATTTCGATATCTCTGCGGAACTAGAGATATGGGGTTATATTATCAAAAGGATACAAAATCCAAATTAATTGGATATGCAGATGCGGGATATTTATCAGATCCACATAAAGCACGATCCCAAACAGGATATGTATTCACTTATTGTGGAGCTGCAATTTCATGGCGATCAACAAAACAAACTCTTACGGCAACATCATCAAATCATGCCGAGCTGGTCGCCTTATACGAGGCGGGTCGAGAATGCGTTTGGTTACGGTCAATGATTCAAAATATTCAAGAAGAATGCGGGCTTGAAAACATCAAGGAAAACCCTACTCCGCTGCATGAAGATAATGCAGCATGCATTACACAAATCAAAGAAGGATATATCAAAGGAGACCGGACTAAACATATTGCGCCAAAGTTCTTTTCGACACATGACCTACAAAAAGAAGGCGTAATCAATGTTTGCCAAGTCCGATCAATAGACAATTTGGCAGACCTATTCACAAAATCTTTGCCGACAAAGGTTTTTGAACAACTGACAAAGAAGATAGGTCTACATCGATTGAAGAATATTCAATGATATCTAAATGAGGGGAAGCGTTATACGCACTGTACTCTTTTTTCCTTAATCAAGTTTTTATCCCAATGGGTTTTTCTTGATAAGGTTTTTAATGAGGCAGTACATGGTCCTGAAGTACCGTGTTAATATTGATCCTGAAGTATCATATTAATAGCGTATAATGAATAATGAACATCCAAGGGGAAGTGTTATAAATATATTAAGTTATGGATGTTCATTTAATTGCATCAAAACTTCTCATTAAAGAAGTATGTTTTATCTCCCTCATTTATCAATTGAATTAAATTAGATGGCTTGTTATTTACATTTTCTATCTATAAATAGATGATTGTAAGTTTGTATTATACACAAGAAAAAATAAGAAAAGCATATGAATAAAAGATAGTCATCTTTATACATTCTCAATATCTTGTTTATTATTCTTTTGCTTTATTTTACAACAGTTTCATTAATTTTTTTCTCCGTCAATTCAGTTTTTCTTACTGTTATACACAGAAATGAGTGATATTTGACCCCCTTATTTTCCTTCCCATTTTTTCACAGCCACTCACCTAATTAGAGAACTTGTGTAAAGCTTAGTAAAGATGTAATCATTTAGAGGTGATGCTAGGAAAAATGTTCCAAAATTTTTAGTTGTGGGTCGAAAATTTCAGAAACATAAAAGTGACCTTAATCATGATGCTTTGAAGATTCTTAGAACATTTACCGCAAATTAATGTTGAATTAGAACTCATATTTAATTATATTGATAATAATAACATTCGCCGTAAAAAAGCAATTTGATTATGATTCACGTGGTACATACATACACATATATATATATATAGGATTTGGCTAATATGCTACGCGTAGCATAGAGCCTCTCCTTGCTACGGCTCATTTTTTGAGTTTTCAAAATTCTAATGGTCGATCCGAACCGTTCAACATGATCTCCATATTAATATGTACTTGCAAACCAAATTTTACATTTTTTAGAATTTTTTTACTATTTATTAAGCCACTTTGAAAATCGCTGATCCAATAGTCCAGCAGATTTTACTGTTGTATACAAATTAGTGTTTTTTTCAAAGTGGCTTAATAAATAGTAAAAAAAGTCTAAAAAATGTAAAATTTGGTTTGCAAGTACATATTAATATGGAGATCATGTTAAACGGTTCGGATCGACCGTTAAGATTTTGAAAAATCAAAAAGTGAGCCGTAGCACGGAGTGCTCTATGCTACGCGTAGCACGCTAGCCATGTCCTATATATATATATATATATATATATATATATATATATATATATATATATATCTCATGGAACAAATGATGAGAGTGGAGGGTATGCTCTATTTGGTCTACTCAATATTAAAAAAATTGGTAGCTCTGCCTTTTATATGTCGAATAACACATTCATATATAAACATATTTTTTCTAGAGTGGAGGTTAAAATACCTATATCTATTTTTTTATACCTTTTTATGTTTTTATTTTTAAGAACTATAATAACTTAAAACTTAAAACTTAAACATCAAATAAAAACGTTAAATAATCAATATCATTATCTCTATGCATGCATAAAAGATCACGACGTTTTGATTTATTTTGATTAATATCCAGAGCTTGCAAAAATATACCGCTATAGATAAATTTTGAATATTAATTTTTCAACTTATTAACTCATATAAAATCAAAATCGAAAAGTGGTATTTTTTATGTGCATATAGAAAAATAATATAGATTAGATCAAATGGTTTTATTTTGACATATAAATTTTACAATATTTTTTATTAGAGAAATAAAAAATGAAGACATAATTGAGGTACAAAAAATAAAAGCATTGGAACCCTCCTTTTTTATATTGAAAGCTTTTAAATTGATTTAAAAAATTATTATGAAGATTATCAAATAATTATATCATAAAGAGATTCAATCCTTAATATAGTGCTACTAGATTTTTTTTTTTATAAATTTCTTACTATGTATAATACTACAAATGAAAATTCTGTAGTCAATATCAGCAAGCTTTATGATAGTTACATTCTATCAAGAGATCTGTTAAATTGTGTCATTTTAATGTGAAATCAAGCTATAAGTCAAAAAGAGGAAGGTGGGGAGAGCAACTAATGCTTGAAAATCAATTAACTGCTAACTTTACCAAATAGATACAATATATATAGAGTGAGGCTATGGTGCTATGCATAGCACCAATGGCTAGTGTACTACGGCTCAATATGGTACTTTTTAAAATCCTAACGGTCGATCCGAACCGTTCAATGTGATATCCATATGAATATGTACTTGCAAACTAAATTTTATATTTTTTTTGAATTTTTTTACTATTTTTTTAGATAGGTAGAAAATCAGTGTTTTCTGAAAATTCTGGACCATCAAAATTCTACCTATCTAAAAAAATAGTAAAAAAATTCGAAAAAATATAAAATTTAGTTTGCAAGTACATATTCATATGGTTATCACATTGAACGGTTCGGATCGACCGTTAAAATTTTAAAAAGTACCATATTGAGCCGTAGTACACTAGTCATCCGTGCTATGCATAGCACCATAGCCTCACTCATATATATATATATATATATATATATATATTTATCAATCAACTTCCGTAGGATTTTTGTATCTCCATTCTGTGGAAAACATTGTGTTAAATATATGAACCAGAATATTTTTTTCCCCCTCCCCCTCTCTCCCTCTCTGTTAAAATTCCCAAAATATGTCAATACGTAGGATATCGATGAGTGAGGCTACAGTAAAAAATCAATATCTTTATTTGACCTATTTAATATGATCTTTATATGAATATATACTTGAAGATCAAATTTTAAATTTTCTAGAAAATTTTACTATCTTTTTAGATAGTTAGAAAATCACTTAATTTAAAAATTATAGATTATTTGAAAGTAATGATTTTCTATCTGTCTAAAGTTTAAAGTTAGTAAAGTTTGAAAAAAAAAAAATGGTCTTAAATTACATTTTACATAGATATTATATTGATTGTTTGAATTTTTATAACCAAAATAATGATCGATAGTACAGACCGATTTGTGCTATGCATAGTATGCTAAAGAGAACGGAGTAGATCCGATACCCATCGGACCTACTTTTAGGTTCAACGAGTATGATGACCGTCCGATCTAATTTAAGATTTGTGCGCACGAAAATTGAAACATACGCGCACAAAGTTTAAAGCGTTCTGCACGAATCTTAAAGCAAATCAACGGTGATTAAACTCATCGAACCAAAGTAGGTCCGATGCCCATCCGACCTACTCTCAAGTGTATGGTAAATGGTAGCCTCACTCTGATACCAGTATCTGCATGCAGTACTTCTCCTTCGTTACTGCAAAAAAATGTTAAAATAAAAATAAAAAGATGCGTCCTGGTTGTGTATGTCAAAGAACAAAATGGAGAGAAAAGAAACAAATAATGCAAATATATTATATAAATATCTCTCAAGGACAGTACGGATCAAAATAAAGGGAATACGTCATATTTGGTTCTTTATTCAAAAGCTGCCAATTAAGTTAGTTGGGCACCACACCAAGTTGGTTTTGCAAATTCAATTGCTTGAAAAATCAGGATTGAAGAGTTTCAAAATGTAGGTGGGAAAATCAACAGTCAATGTTTACTTTTTTGGTTCTCTCTTATCCTTTCCGAGACTTTTACTTGCTTGATGCTTCCAATGCAATACTTTTGTACTTCTTGTACCTCATAGTCAAGTCGTATAGCTTTTAATTTTGTTTTGACCTTTCGGTTTTAGGGAGGGAATAAAATTATTACAGTTGAATACTTAGATTACTAGGCTTTTACTCATAATCATTCATTTGTACAAATTAATATAAAATACTATGGGACAATGGAATAATTGTCTTGAGATTTTGATGTATAGACGAAACTGTTAAAAAAAGAGTTCGGCTTCAAACAATAGATCCGAAATATTTTTTCGGCTCCAATACCTAATCAGGCTTTAGATAATTCAAATATTTGTTGTTGTAAGAGGAAATCGAAATAATAGTGTTTTGTTTCGATTTTTTTTTCCTCAGAGGAGACTTACTAGTTGTCTCAGCGTTTATTTATCTAAATCTATTGTTTTGCTTCGGTAAAACATGTTGCAAATGAGGATACCTGATTAACTTTTTACCCCTTTTTTCTCATGCAACATTTATAATAGTTATTGTTCTTGAGCTATTTTGACCAAGTATAACACTAGGAATTGACCGGAAAGAATATAGCCATCAGTACATTTGAAATCAATGCAACATACACAAAGTCGTAATGAGAAAAAATGAGAAAAAATGAAAGTCAAGTGCCATGTTTGTCTTATACTGGATTATAATATGACTGATTTAGATATTTTTTGAAATACTCACTGATTCTAAATATATTTATTAATTTGTAATTAACTTTGGATATTAATAAAAATGTCGGTGCCTTTTATATGTCGAATAATACATTCATATATAAACATATTTTTTCTAGAGAGGAGGTATAATACCTATATCTTTTTTTTATACCTTTATATGTCTTTATTTTTAAGAACTAAAATAACTTAAAACTCAAACTTAAACATCAAATAAAAACGTTAAAATAATCAATATCATTATCTCTATGCATGAATAAAAGATCACGACATTTTGATTTTATTTTGATTAATATCCGGAGCTTGCAAAAATATACCTCTATAGATAAATTTTGAATATTAATTTTTCAACTTATTGACTCATATAAAATCAAAATCGAAAAGTGATATTTTTTATGTGCATATAGAAAAATAATAAAGATTAGATCTAATGGTTTTATTTTGACATATAAATTTTACAATATTTTTTATTAGAGAAATAAAAAATGAAGACATAATTGAGGTACAAAAAATAAAAGCATTGGAACCCTCCTTTTTTATATTGAAAGCTTTTAAATTGATTTAAAAAAATTATTATGAAGATTATCAAATAATTATATCATAAAGAGATTCAATCCTTAATATAATGCCCAATATAGCAGGTCTAGTTTATAATATGGTCAGTTTGGACATTTTTCAAAATACTCACTGATTCTGGGTATATTTATTAATTTGTAATTAACTTTGGATATTAATAAAAATGTTCGGCTCCAATATTTGAAATGTTCGGATATTGTGTGGACAAGTTAAGAAATTTATGTGGTGTGTGATAAATTTAATGATTGTGAATAAAAAATCGGCTTTAAAAATAAAGCCGGTTTTTTTTTGTGTGTATGACATCTAATATCTGTAAAAAATTAAAATATGAAGAACAAAATTATTTATTTTAATTCATAAGAATGGCTTAGCCATTCCTAATTAGGCTTTAGTTAATTCAAATAATTGTTGTTGTAAGAGGAAATCGAAATAATAGTTTTTTTTTCTATTTTTTTTTTTTCCTTAGAGTAGTAGTTATCTCACCGTTTATTTATCTAAATTTAATGTTTTACTTGGGTGATAAAACATGGTGCAAATGAGGTTACCTGATTAACTTTTTACCCCTTTTTTCTCAGTCAACATTTATAATAGTTATTGATCTTGAGCAATTTTGACCAAGTATAACACTAGGAATTGACCGGAAAGAATTTAGCCATCAGTACATTTGAAATCAATGCAACATACACAAAGGACTTCTTTCTAAAGTCGTAATGGAAAAAAATGAAAGTCAAGTAACGCCATTTATGCTTTCCCAATTTCCCACGGAGCGAGTACCTTTCACATGATTTATCCGACTCCGGAATGGTGCCTCAAATTCAAAATTCAAGCTTATAGACGCGCAGCGGCGCAATCAATTTCCTAGTAACTGCTCCAGCCTAAAAATATGCGTTACACTTTTGTGGCTGACCCAAGCTTGAATTCGGATCACTTCCGGTAACACAAATCCACTATTTAGGAGTATATTGGGATGTCAAGAATAACAATGTGTATTCAAATAATATTTTTGTTATTCGGAATAGTTAGAATAGTTGCTACTCTCTATTTTTTATAAATATTGGAATAACTACTATTAGAAAGTATGAAAAGAGAGAAAAAAAATATTACTTCTCGTATTTCCACCAATACTTTCCCAAAATGATAAAGTTGACATCACTTTTGCCATCCACATCATGACAATTCGTTTGAGACCTACTTGCATATATTTTCTCTTAATTAGCACATTGTTAACATTATTTTTTCTCGGTTACAGCTTATTCACTATTCCAAATGTACAATCCAAGACACATGGTCTCTATGTGAGAGATCATGAGTTCGAAATCCGGATGGAGGAAATCCTTTGTTGTAATAAACATGGGTATTAAATAATTGAGTGGCTTGACCTCCAACCTTTACTAAAAAAAAATGTACAATTCAAACAATATTTTTACTAATTCAAATAGTACAATTTTCACACTAATATGAAAATCACTATTTTTTTCTATTCTCATCTACTAATCTTAAATTTCGCTATTATAACTATTCTAGCTTCCATCCAAACATACTCTAGATTAGTAGATCCGGACAGTTCTTTTAACCTGGTACGAATTTTAAAGGGACCTCTACGGTCTAAATAGGCACCATATTGAATTTGATCCGGTTAAGAAGGAAGTAAATCTGAACCGTAAAGTAGTGGGCCTCACTTTTGAGTATCAGAGAGGATACATGTTCAGTACTAGTTTTGTTGTCCACTTCTAAGAGAGGCGTAATATGAATAAATAACATGTTTGATTGATACTTAAATTTTGCGTATTTAGGGATAATTAATTTACTTATTTTATTTTTCATATTTTATATTTCATTTTAAGTTGAAGTCATGGTTTAAATTAATCTGTCTGGGTGAGTATGATGTTTATTAGTGAATTTTTCAAATGGAGCAAGTGTAGAGTAAGTTAATTTGTCGACGCATGTTATTTATTCTCCATAATTAGACGAGTTTTGAATAAAGAGTGCAGCTTGGCCGGCAAGATTGTATATTCTTGAGTTAGATTTACATTTTTACAGAGGATTAGGGAGGCACAATTAGGCCTTTGTAAATAACTTTTTTCTTATAAATATATATATATATAGAGAGAGAGAGAGAAGAGGGATCAAGTTACAACAAAGTTACAACAACCATTTTTTTCATTTTCAAAGTCCAAATCGTCGATCCAAACCGTTCAACATGATCTCCACAATAAAATGTGCTTGCAGATCAAATTTTACATTTTTTTGAATTTTTTACTATTTATTAAGTATTTTACAAAAAATAGTCATATTCAGACCATTGAATTTTGTACCCATCTTAATAAATAGTAAAAAAATTCAAAAAAAATATAAATTTTGATCTGCAAGCACATTTTATTGTGGAGATCATGTTGAACGGTTTGGATCGACGATTTGGACTTTGAAAATGAAAAAAATGGTTGTTGTAACTTTGTTGTAACTCAAATTTGTTGTAACTTGATCCCTCCTCATATATATATATATGTTGAAACTTATGCTTCAAACCTTAAAAATAAAAAAGTTAATTTGTCTAAAGAAGTAGAATAACTTACTCCATATTAAGTCACCTTTAACCCATTTTAATTATATTTTACTATTTATTTAACACCCTTAAATGTGAAGTAAGAGGTTTATACCATCCCTTACTCCATAATAAAAAAGAAAAGGAAATTTGAAAGTAAATTCGAAAAAACAGCATAGTTGGATTCTTTTACCGGTGAAAGCCCGGTTCATTCCGTCTATTATGGGCCTAGTGCAATATAGGCGGTAGCCTGTATTTGCCATTTTGCCTCGATTTGTGTAAATGGTTAAGAGCATAAATCAAGACCATGGGCCTACATTCTATTGTTAGGCCTATTTAAACGTTTTAACCCATGTTCATATTTGATAATTCAACGGCCTGTGACCATCACCCGTTGAGCAGCCGAAATTTAATTTAATAAATAATTGATTGACACCTTTAATCGCTGCCATTCTGGAATGTAACAATATGTTATTAAACCAATGGACAAATAAGTTTCATATGTTCATCAATATCAATAAATAAACCCAAAAGATGTAAAAAAAATATATGCGTCATTGCATTTTTATCTTTATTGGAAATGTTTAGGCTAATCTTGTGCTTTTCACAGAAAATAATAAGTGTGTGGCTCATAATATCTGCGGGTGTGCCGATATGATATTTTCTGGCATTAACAATCTTAAAAATATCACATCAATTTGCAAAATAACAAACTACAAAATATATTTTTTGTTGTTAACAGAAGAAACTGTATTAGAATGAGAAATTGTATTTGTACCATTCAAAAACATTTTAAAGAGAAAGTGCCAGGATATAGCTGAACGATTATGACCCTAATTTGGAAATTAGAGAGTTCTAAAAACTAACAAACAAAGTTATAAATAACCAGCTATATCTAAAGTATAGTTTTAAAACTAACAATCAAAGCTAGAAAGCTACATTAAATTAGCCATCTGTTACACTGCTTGTATACTACTCTTTGCTCTGTTTTTTTCTTTTTGGAACTTTGCTAAGTCCTATTACTATCTATTGGAATTTTGATATCCTTTTACTGTCTAATTAATGAATTGTGGGAGGCTGGTAATTGTTTGATAGATATAGTAAATTGATATTACAATTAACAGTTTCATTATAGTTCCATATATTAGCATGAAACTATTTTGTGTGATTTTACTTTGTTATATTATGACCGTTGCACAACTTGTGGTATATGTCAATGATTTAGATGGAATAAAATCTATTTTGTAACGCCCACTGCTAAGTTAACATAACATCCACTATATCAATCACAACTCACTAGTCACTACCTCAATCGAGACGTCACCACTATCAACTGTTAAGCACTATGGAAAACATACCTTACCATCTATTATTACCTAGATAGAATTCCCACAAAGTAATATGAATCCTACATAAATGCAAACCTATGCTTACCAGCTTCCAATTCAGTTTGACATTTTCCCTAAACATTCAAATTCCACTTTACCAGTTGCAGCTACTGACAACAAATCTACATGTATCAGTTTTAATTTTAGTTCTCCTGATTGAATTATGTAAACTTTTTGTTGAACAAAATCTGGTGATTGTATTTGCGCCAAATCTCTTGGTGAGATCGACAACCAACAAAAACGACATATTTTGACATTATTCGTACACAAGTAATGAAGCTAGAGCATCGATGCAAAGCAAACACAGATAAATATAACGCAAAGATAAACACACATTCACGCCACATAGACAAAAACTTTTTCTGAGATCAGATTCAAAATCAAAGTTAGTTATTATGGTGAGGATTCTGATCTAACTATCTGCTTTTAAAAATTTCATATACACCCAACCACCACAGAGAGAGAGATAGAGAGAGATAGAGAGAGAATTCAAGATAAGATACTGATGAGAATAAATTCCCATTTCGCAAAAGTAGATTGCGTAATGTTCAGAGCGGCGACACTGATACTTCCTTGATGCATAATTAATTTTGCTGATATTTTTCCCTTTTAAAGAAGCACTTAAGCAAAACCACCACGACGCTTCTTCTCAGAATTGCGGCGTATTGACCAAGCAACCACGTGGGCCCATTGCTTCAGACGTTCCTTCTTCATGTCAAGCGTATCACCTAATTGATCAACATAGTTAAATCACTTAGAATACACTGGTACTTTATTAATTATAGATGACCTTACAAGGAAAAACTATTCATTTGAACTATGAGATTGGAGTATTATTTACATATATTGAAATTAAAATACACAAAAGCAGGTGTCAAATCTAATATATTTCATATACAGCAATGCCCATGACTTATTGTGCTCGTTGTTTAAAACAGTAGTATTTTGGAAAATTCCAATAAAAACAAGAGAACAATTGATTCAAATTCAAATTTCAACATTTTTTAGAGGCATAAGTTCACCTAAAAAGATAGCTCAAGAACCGTTGTTGCCTTGGGCATTGATCAGTTTGTTCTTAAAATAAACAATTTTGATCCAATTTCACAAGATAAAATTTATGCACATCACAAGCTATTTAGAAAGTTAGAAAATTTTCAACAAAAATAGAATATTGATTCAAGTTTCAAAATTTTACGCGAATGGGAATTAGTCGGACTGCCAAAAAAAAAAAATCAACTACTGATGTTTAACCTAACTATCCAGATCATTTACCTAAAGAGGATAAAAACAAATTATTCTTCACACCAAAATTATTTCTAAAACGTTACTCAAAATAGATACTGCTCCCTATTCGGTTTGTGCCTAAATAATTAGTTAAATTCAAGCGCTTTGTGCTATCTATTGCCCCGAAACTCAGAACACCTAACAAAACTTGATTTACCTAAAGAATTATATATATCACATATGAAAAGGTAAAGAGAAAATTCATACCAGGAGAGAAGAGAGAAACAGGGCTACCCATGGGCGACAGATCCGACAAGCTGGACCCCGCCGACGCCATTGACCCTGATGGAGAGGATCCACCACCCGACGCTGACGCGGAAACGAAACCTTTCAACCCTTTCTTCACAGCATAGTACATATCCAGCGCTGGGAAAGTCTCAGCGAGCTTCTTCGCCTCAGCCTCACCAACCGCAAACCCATCAGCGTCAACCAATCCAAGATCGATACAACCCTGGATCTCATCCAAGTCTTCATCTGTCACGCTCTTACTCCTCAAGAGTCTCCGTTCGCGATGGATCTCCTCTCGCCGGTGCCACGCCTCATCTCGCTGGACCTCCGGCGACCAGGAGTGTTGTTTGAACAACCCATTAACTCTGGGGAAAGGCTTTGTACTGGGTGGAGGAAAAGGATCCGACATGGATCCGATAGGGGAGACCCCGATGGGGGCGGGGAGGGGGGGAGGGGAAGAGATTAGAGGGAAGAAGAAAATGGAGAGAAGGGTTTTTATTGGGTCGGATTTGGAAAAGGGTTGGGAATGTTTGGCTCGCGTCACGAATTCACGATTCCCTCTGTCCGTGTCGGCTTGTTTTTATAATATTATGTCAGTTGTGAGGTTAATTGCTTTGGTCAAATATTAATTACTAGCATTAATTGCTCGGCCAAAAATAATATATCATTATTGGCATTGCCTCATTTTATCAGAAATGATTATCTTCACCCGTACGGAATTTTATTGTCATTTCACCGGTTTATTATTAATTATTTACAATTGATGCTAATAATTGATGGTAATAAATCAGTATTGCTCTATTTTTATATTAAATTATATATATATTTCGGTAGGAAGTTAATTGTTTAGTAGAAATATTTATTATTAGCATTAATTGGAAATAATTAGCATATCTTTAATTTGTAATTTTGTATAATTATTATCTCAGTTCAAGATGAAATTTCAGATTGAATATCATCCCTCCGATCAAATGTTCTGCTTTCTTTTGATTATATGCATATTTTTGATGTTTTTGTACGTATAGAAATCTAAATTATTTAGATACGTACTTGTCACGCGTACTTGCCACAAGTCTATTTAGTCTGCCTTCTTTTGGTCTTGATTTCTTTTCATTTTCTAAATGTCATTTAAGAAATTTTTGTATTGATTGATAATTGGTTGGTCATGTCTCGTTTTTTCCATTTTGTTCATATCATGTAAAGAATGTTATTTGTCATATAATGATCTCATTTATGAAACATGATTTTATTCTCTATTTAAGGTACATAAATGCATCTAAATCACAGGGAGATGAGGATAACCCTTATAACAATAATAAGAGTCATAATATGACAACAGAACGTGTCATGATATGACAACAACGGATAATACAACTTATTTTGATGATCTTTTTTTCTCTCTTGTTTCTCCGTTAAGCAACATAACAAAAAAAAATAATCTGATATGTACCAATAAAAAGAAAGCTCACAGGTACAATACTAGTTATTAATTATTCACAATTGATGCCAATATTTGATGGTGATAATTAGTATTACTCTATTTATATTAAATTAATTAACTATATTGAATTATATATTTCACGAGGAAGTTAATTGTTTAGTAGAAATATTTATTATTGGCATTAATTGGAAATAATTAGCATATCTTTAGTTTGTAATTTTGTGTATTATTATCTCAGTTCTAGAGGTTAATTGATTGGTCAAATATACGTTATTTTTCAGCTAAAAAAAGGGCATTGGGCATTAAATATTACATCTCTTAGTGGGGAAGTTACTTGTTTTCGTCAAAAGTGCTAATTATTGCATTTTAATTTCTGCAAAAAAAAAATTGCATTTATTGGCGTCTTGGAGAGCATATCTCTTTTTTTATTTTGTATACTATAATCTCAGTTGGAGAGGTTAATTTCTTGGTCAAGTTAATTAATATTCAGCCAAAATGGGCATTAATTAACTTAACATTATTACATATGTCTCGGTGGGGAAGTTAATTATTTTCGTCAAAAGTACTCATTATTGCATTTTAATCTCTGCAAAAAAAAAATAGCATTTTTTGGAGAGCATGTCTCATTTTAATTTTGTATATTATAATCTCAGTTGGAGAGATTAATTGGTTGGTCAAATTTTCTTTAATTTTCAGCCAAAAAAAAAACCATCGGGCATTAATTAAACTTAACATTATTACATCTCTCAGCGGGGAAGTTACTTGTTTTCGTCAAAAGTACCAATTTTTGCGTTTTAATCTCTGCAATTTTTTTTAATTTATTGGAGAGCATATCTCTTTTTAATTTTGTATATTATAATCTCAGTTGGAGAGATTAATTGCTTGATCAAATTTTCATTAATTTTCAGCCAAAAAAAAAAAACATTGAGCATTAATTAACTTTACATTATTACATGAGGAGGGATCCGATTACCACGTTTTTTGTTACTACAAAAGTTACTACAACCATTTTTTATATTTTCAAAGTCCAAATCGTCGATCCAAACCGTTCAACATGATCTCCACAATAAAATGTGCTTCCAGATCAAATTTTACATTTTTTTGAATTTTTTTACTATTTATTAAGATGGTACAAAATTCAATGATTTGAATTTGACTAGTTTTTGTAAAATACTTAATAAATAGTAAAAAAAATCAAAAAAATGTAAAATTTGATCTGCAAGCACATTTTATTGTGAGATCATGTTGAACGGTTTGCATCGACAATTTGGACTTTGAAAATGTAGAAAATGATTGTGGTAACTTTTGTGGTACCAAAAAACATGATAATCGGATCCCTCCTCTTATTACATATATCTCGGAGGGCAAGTTAATTATTTTGGTCAAAAGTACTAATTATCGCCATTTTTTCTGAAAAGTACATTTTTCGCATTAATTGGAGAGCACGTCTTTTTTTTTTAAATTGTATATTATAATCACAATTGTAGAGAATAATTCCTTGGTGATATATTCATTAATTATCGGCACAAAAGTGGGCATTAATTAATTTAATATTGTTATATATTACTTGGTGCGGAAGTTTTTTTTTGTTTAGTCAAAGTATTGATTACTGGCATTTATTTGCAGCAAAAAAAGAGAGATATAGTTGGCATTAATTATTCGGTGAATAATTTATATTAGAATAGCAGAGGTATGGTGGTTTGTTATGCATCGTTGGATCTGTAGCAATTTGTGTGGCATATTGGCTTGTTTTGCAGCCTCCCTGTTTGCTGATGGTCACTTGAGAATGATTTTGCAAAATTAAGGATTAATCAAATTGTCCAGATTTACTAAACAGTTGCAAAATAAAATATCGCTTGCCAAGAGAATAATTAAGAAAAGAATAAATTTTTTTTTTTCAATACTATTTATGTGAGCCGGTTACAAACTTACAATATAGATCTTTTTTGTTACGCACGGTAGCTTGTATGTATTTTTTATAATAAAAAAATGTAAAGGATGATTTTAATGTACATCTATCTATCTTTAAGTCATCTTTGGTAGATCATTCGAATTAATTAATTTATAATTGAGAAGAGATCCTACAAATATATATAGTGTATATAAATTAGAATTATGAAAATAAGCAATAGGTGTAAAATACGAGTAACAGATACAATATTAGAATTAAAAAATAGTTTGTTTTATAAAAAAATATATTAATGTATTAGTATCGTGCCCGTGCGTTGTAACGGAAAAAAATTACAAGAGAACAAAAAAAAATTACACAAAATGACATATTTTCATAAAAAAGTAGACTAATTAACAAATAACATTCCTTAAATGACATATTAAATGATAAATATGTTTTTTTTTATCATTTTGACATATTTTTATAAAAGAATCTCATACAAAATGACATATTAAATGACAAATAACATTTTTTAAATGATATAAAAATAAATGAAGACATGATCAATCAATTAGTAATCAATTAAAAATTCCTTAAATAACAATTAAAAAATAAAATAAATTAAGACCAATCAGAAAGATTATACAATTTACATGTGGCAAGTACGCGCCTAACTAAATTTGGACTTCTACACGTAAAAAAACATAAAGCAAAATGCATAGAATGAGAAAATTGTAGATTATTTGATTAGAGGGTTAATATTCAATCTGAAATTTTATCTTTTAATCACAGTCGTTGGTGGATCAGTACATCTACGTGCTTAATATAAGAATGGAGTAATAATCATGATAATTTTAGATGAAAAAAAAATAGTGAATAATTTGATACCAAACTTCATCCAGAAAGTATTTGTTGAAAATAATTATTATTGGAGAGAACTAGACATATAATTGCCCGAGAATGTGAAAAATAGCCTGTAGAGAGAAACGGAAATTAGACATCCAAAATAATATCAAACCTTATGTTGAGAAACAAGATTAATCTGGAATTAAAGTTTAGTCTATTGGCTCGATCGTCTATATCTATCTGGGTCGAAGCTCTACCTGCTTTGTTCAACATTGTAACATGTCAAGTAAAGCTGAGTCTAGAGAAATACATGCAAGGTCAATCACAAGATTTAGAATGTAGCATGCATACAATCTGTGGGGTTCAATTTCTGAAAACATGAGTCGGGCAGTGGTTTGAAAAGGGGCCGGGTCGGGTCGGTCCGGTCCAAACCCGCCCGGTCCCCGGGTTGACTCGGGCACGGGTTAGCCCGGGTCAACGGGTTGAGTCGGGTAGGGGGGGCGGGTTGGGGTCTGACTCGGCCGAACCTAACCCGGTCTAAACCCGGCGGGTTAGGACGGGGCGGGTTAGGTCGGGTCAGGGGTCGGTCCGGTCCGGGTAGGGCCGGTCCGGTTTGGTTTTTTTTTTTTTTTTTTTTTTTTTTCGGTTTCTGTTTTTTTGGTTTTCTGTTTCCAGAGAGGCAGAGAGGGGCAGAGGGCAGCGGCAGTCGGCAGAGAGCAATTTTTTTTTTTTTGCATTTTTTTTTTCTTTTTATTTTATTTTAACTCAATATATTTTTGTTATAACTTTTAACAAAATCAAATTAAGTTAAAACCGAATTTTGTTAAAACCAAATTATTCTAAAATCGAGAATTCGAGATATACCGAATTAGTTTAAAACCGAATTATTTTTTATCTTTAAAATCGAATTATTTTAAAACAATAGATTTAAAAACAAAAGTTACCCTCCTCCTTTATTCCGGGCTTGGGACCGGCTATGTAAAATAACATAGGCGGAGTTCTAACTTTTTTTTTGTTAGTAATTATTCTTTAAAATAAAACAATTGAAATATTTAGAAATTATAATTTAAAAAAATGTAAATAAAAATTAAAAGAGGATAGAATTTTATACCGACACTACCTATCTAGTAGTTGTTGTGCATATACCATAGGTCGCTCTCTTGCTCACCGTCCGAATCCTCGTTAGGCTCAGGTCCCTCGGTACCGCTTTCTTGAGTGTCGACACCGGATGATGACGCTTCCAATCTCATGGCATGTTGCGTGCGATTTTCAGCATCAATCCAGTCTTTCAAGCACACAAGTCTCTCGAAAACATGTGCACCCAGCTTACTTCGTTTATCGGTAAGGATCCTGTTCGCCGAGCTAAAACAGGATTCAGAAGGGACGGTTGACACGGGCACGGCAAATATGTCGCGGGCCATCATCGCCAGTGTTGGATAGGCAGTTGCATTCCTCCTCCACCAATCCATGACGTCAACTCCTTCACTTTCGGTGGTCCCCAATAAGTAGCTCATTAACTCGTTCGTGTTACCTTGGGATCCCGTCGGGTCGTCATCATCCTAAAAATCGCCTAACAATCCAGTACTGCTGTGTGTGGATAGACTATTAAAACAATAGAAAAAATTAGTGGACAAATAATGTAGATATTATAAATAATAAATATTAAAAACATATGTATATTTATATTCGTACCTCACGCCACCGGTCGAAGGCGGTTGGTCGGCATTTCTTCTTTCGTAATATATGGCAAACATGTCGTCCAATGCCTTTTGTACGCGGGGATCCTCGTCCCTCCAATTTAATTTTAGATTTTTCTTGTAGGCTACGAGTATTTTTACCGTGAACTTCTTCTTGTATGCCGGATGGAGGCAGTTTGCGAGAACGGTCAAGAGGAGTACCTCTTCCCAATATTTAAGAAATTTTACCTTCATGGCTGCTACGATCGGATGGAGAGGGGAATCCTCTTTATCCCTATCTTCCATATCACAGTACACCTTGGAAATATAGTAGAGATGGTGCAGCAACTCATGTGCCGTCGGTGTGTACGAGCAAGATAATTTCACGGTTGCGGTGAAAAAGGTTCCAAGGAATTGTGCAAGCATTATTATTAGCTGCCATTCGAGGTCGGTGAGATCCAAAGCTTGTCCTTCGTTCGTCGATCTCAACATCTCCCCTATAGCCGCCTTGTAAGGAATGCATCGGTGCAGCATCCTGTAGGTGGAATTCCAACGGGTGTCTATATCCCAAGGTACCCTCATTTTGCCCAAACCTATTCTTTCGCACAAAGCTGCGAAATTTTGTTTTCTTTCTTGGTTTGAATAAATATGGGCAAGACCTCCCTTAAATTTAATTATCAAGTCATTTACGGCTTCTACCTTAAGACCATCTTTTACGGTAAGGTTTAGTATATGGCAAGCACACTTTTGGTGAAACAGTGCACCATTCATGATTGGGTTTAGGGACCGGGTGAAATGATTGATGGACGCTACATTGTTGCTAGCATTATCGAACGAGATAGAAAAAACCTTGTTCCGTAAATCCCTTTTGAGATTATATTCTTGTAAAACCTCAATAATTGAATGGTAAATAACTTGTGCAGTGTGCGGGGAATCTAACACCCGAAAACTTAAAACCCGTTTTTGTAAAACCCAATTCTCATCGATCCAATGACCGGTAATACAAGAGTACCCTAGGCCGTGTTTACCGGCAGTCCATATATCGGAGGTAATGGAGACACTATAATTGGCATATCCAAATATAGCCCGTAGGTCGTTTTTCTTTTGGATAAACTGGTTTTTCATTTCACGTACCATTTTTCTATGATGGATTTTCTTATACAATGGTTGAGCTAACCCCCGAATGCATAGCCGGGCAAAACTACTACAATTACCCATACTAATTGGTTGTTCCTTGTGGGCAATATATCGGGCAAATTCTTCAAGCATTAATTTTTCATCATATCGTTGGTGGGTTCTACTACCATCCGGGTTCATAAGGGTTTGGACTAACCGCGGGTCCGTATTTTCTTGCGGTTGCTCACCCTTTTTCGCATGACCATCGGCATGTTTCTTAAAAGTGGACATACCATTTGCAAGTTTATACTCGTAAATAACCTTGCAACCGCGTACCTTACATTTTAGAGTACGGACAACTCCACTCGCATTCAATGTCCTCTCGTAATACCGCCACCAATCCGCCTTGTATTCGGGTGTCTTGGTTTTCCTCTTCTTCGGTGGTTCGATGGGAATGGGAGCATCAACTTCGGCTTGGGTTGCGGGGACAACTTCAATTTCCGGGACACTTGTCGAGGGACCGCTTCCTATAGGGGCGGTGTATTGAGTCGATCCTGTAGAAGCCGTACCTGCTCCATATGAAGGGTTAGAATAATAGTAATTAGGTGGTGCCATTTGGGATGGATTTTGTGGATAGTTAGGATATTGTTGTGGATAAATAGGTGGTGGCACTTGGGAGGGATTTTGTGGATACGGCGGTTGCACTTGCGAGGGATTTTGTGGATAAATAGGTGGTTCTTGTAGTTGAATCCTACTTTCTATTGCATCCATATTTTGTTGTTGGCCATCGGGCGTAGGGTTGAAAAAATCCTCGGAAGCTCTATGAGCAGCACGCATCCATTCGGGCATTTCGGGGTCCATTTGTTCTACATATTAAAACCAAATTCATATCAAAATAAATCCGAAATTGTGTAACCTATTTAAATGTAAATCTAAATTCAATATAAATTAGATTAAATGTAAATTAATTCTAAATTACGTCTAAAATAAATCTAAATTAAATCTAACATAAATCTAAATTAAATATAAATTAAAGTTCTCATTGGCCTCTAAATTCAAATTAAATCTAAATTAAATCTAAATTAAATATAAATTAAATCTAACAAAAATAAATCTAAATTCAAATTGGACTCTAAGTATCTAAATTCAAATTGGCCGAACTTCACAAGAAAAAAAAAAAAAAAAAAATTTTGGCCGAATGCCTCTGCCCTCTGGCCTCTGGCTCTGCCTATGTCATATTGTCATTGACCGAAATTCAAAAGAAAAAGAAACAGAAAAAGAAAAAGAAAAAGAAAAGGAAAAAGAAAAAGAAAAAGAAAAAGAAAAAGAAAAAAAGAAAAAATTTAAAAAAAATATAGTTTAATTAAAATTTAAAAAATAAAGTCTAATTCAAATTTTAAAAAAAATGTCTAATTCAAATTTTAAAAATTTAAAAAAATAACTCTAATTCAAATTTAAAAGAAATAAAGTTTAATTGAAATTCAAATTTAAAAAGAAAAAGAAAAAGAAAAAAAGAAAAAATTTAAAAAAAATAAAGTCTAATTAAAATTTAAAAAATAAAGTCTAATTCAAATTTTAAAAAAATGTCTAATTTAAATTTTAAAATTTAAAAAAATAACTCTAATTCAAATTTAAAAGAAATAAAGTTTAATTGAAATTCAAATTTAAAAAGAAAAAGAAAAAGAAAAAGAAAAAAATAAAAAGAAAAAATTTAAAAAAAATAAAGTTTAATTAAAATTTAAAAAATAAAGTCTAATTCAAATTTTAAAAAAATGTCTAATTCAAATTTTATAAATTTTAAAAAAATAACTCTAATTCAAATTTAAAAAATATATTCAAATTCAAAATTAAATACAATAATCTAACATATTCAAAATTTAAAAAATAAAATATAACATATTTATCAAACAAATCTATTTATCTAACCTATTTCAAAATCAAATACAATAATCTAACATATTTCAAAATTAAATACAATAATCTAACATATTTAGAAATAAATCTAAAATCTAACATATTTGAAATTTTTCAAATGTAACCTATTAAAAATAAAGATAACATATTTAGAAATAAATCTAACTATCCAACAACTTCAAAAATAAGAAATAACTAAAAAATCTAACCTATTTAAGATAAATTCGAATTTTAAAAAATAAAATCTAACCTATTTCAAAATAAATCCGAATTTCAAAATAAAATCCAATAATCTAACATATTCAAAATTTAAAAAATAAAATATAACATATTTATCAAACAAATCTATTTATCTAACCTATTTCAAAATAAAATACAATAATCTAACATATTTCAAAATTAAATACAATAATCTAACATATTTAGAAATAAATCTAAAATCTAACATATTTGAAATTATTCAAATGTAACCTATTAAAAATAAAGATAACATATTTAGAAATAAATCTAACTATCCAACAACTTCAAAAATAAGAAATAACTAAAAAATCTAACCTATTTAAGATAAATTCGAATTTTAAAAAATAAAATCTAACCTATTTCAAAATAAATCCGAATTTCAAAATAAAATCCAATAATCTAACATATTCAAAATTTAAAAAATAAAATATAACATATTTATCAAACAAATCTATTTATCTAACCTATTTCAAAATAAAATACAATAATCTAACATATTTCAAAATTAAATACAATAATCTAACATATTTAGAAATAAATCTAAAATCTAACATATTTGAAATTATTCAAATGTAACCTATTAAAAATAAAGATAACATATTTAGAAATAAATCTAACTATCCAACCAATTCAAAAATAAGAAATAACTAAAAAATCTAACCTATTTAAGATAAATTCGAATTTTAAAAAATAAAATCTAACCTATTTCAAAATAAATCCGAAAATAATAATAAAATATAATAATCTAACATATCCAATAATCTAACAAATCCAATAATCCAATATAACATTTATTTGAACAAACAAATAAATGTAGCTTATTTATCTAACAAATTTAAAAATAAATCCGAATTTAACAAATAAAAACTAACAATATTAAAAATTACTAACAATATCTAACAATTACTAAAAATTACTAACAATTACTAAAAATTACTAACAACTACTAAAAAATACTAACAATTACTAACAAATAACAATTACTCAAAATTACTACAAATTTCTAAACATTACTAACAATTACTAAAAATTATCTAACAATTCCTAACAATTACTAAATTAACCTATTTAAACTAATTCTAATTATTTAACAATTACTAAAAATAAATCTAACCTTTTAATCTCGCGGAAAAATCTTGCAGGAGGTAGAATGAAAAAAATCCTTCGTAATTCCTCTACTTTCGTCTTTCGTATTCCTTTGCGTATTTGTATTTTGTAGAAGGAAATAAATTGCAACTCTTTTTTTTTAAACAATAAAAATAAAATTTGAGAATAATAAAAATATTGAGAGTATGAGAATATGAGATTGAGAGAATGAGAGATTGAGAATAATGAGTATGAGATTGAGATGTGAAAATTTATGAAGAATGGGGGTATATTTAAGGGTGTGTTTGGGGGGGGGGGGGGGGAATTTGCCGTTGGAATTCTAAAAAAATTTGAATTTCGGCTGGGGGGGGGTTGGGTCGGGTTGACTCGGGTCCCGCCGGGTTAGACCCGGGTTTCGGGCGGGTTAGGTCGGGTCTGACCCGGGTTAGGTCGGGTTAGGTCGGGTCTGACCCGGGTTAGGGTCGGGGTAGGTCGGGTTCAGCCGGGTTTTGGGTCGGGTTCGGACGGTTCGGGTCGGTTTTAGGCCGGTCCGGGTCGGGTTCGGGTAGACGGGTTGACTCGGCGGGGGGAAGGTCGGGTTTCGCCCAGGAAACCGGATCCGACCCGTTTCAAACCCGACTCATCACTTTAGAACGGGTCGGGTCGGATTCAAGATCGGGTCGGGGTCGGTTCGGGTTCGGGTCCCGGGTTTGCACGGTCCGGGTCGACCCGCCCGGGTTTAATCAATACACTAGTCGGGCTATATATAGTCTTATTAAAAATGCAGCATGTGATTTATCAAATCACTCCCCTTGTTTCTCTCCAGCACATTTCTTTTAGAATTTCTGTGCCAGAACAGGCAAAGACACAGGCGTGGTTATGGAGGAATATGCCCACGAATGGGCCATGCATTTATTATTAGACACATCCTGCTAGATCAGACATATCAGACATTATGTTTTGGTCAGGCTTAGGCTTGACATATTACTTGCGGTTAAGGCACATATTGTTCAGCATTTCATAAAACCGCACTACAAATTACATATTAATTTTTTGTAATAAAAGTTAAAGAATAAGTTCTCTAACTGTTTAATATTTACCAAAAATTTTCTATTTAGACTTGTTATTATATTGCATGGGTTAATATTACCATACAATTATTTGATATCCACGTAGAATTTTCCATTCAGATGTAAACCTGTAGATTCTTACACACGGCCACACGGGACATTATCTATGCTATTAGACTACAAATTTAATTTTTATTTAGACTGACTTAATATATTGCATAATATTACCATCCAAAATTTCGAGGTATTGCAGCTATCCTTATCTCCTGAGATCTTGCTTCGTATGCAGAGTGCTTACGTCTTTTAGACAATGACAGAAATTTCTTCTTTTTTATTTTTGGGGCAATGAAAGAACCCCGTTACCCGTACTGTCACACTCTCGATCCGGAGGTGCAACAACCGACCGCCTCTATTTACCATTCAATATACGTAACACAAAATACGGATCTTTTGTATGCATTGCTAATATCATCCATTATTTTTACCACATCCAAATTTATTTACAATAATTATCTAACCATTTATAGTAGATGATGCTAGAGAAATACTCTATGCACCATGTCAGATAGTATAACCCCAAAAACGTTTATCTGTCTTCGTCTAACTTGTAAATCCCACAAGAGAGAAACGGGTGAGAAATAATAAACAACAAAACCTGTAAATTATTTCTCAGTGCTGATTGCCACTCAGATTATTGGACTCGAAGGAAATCCATATTCAGAATGAAATCTCCGCACGAGAAACTAACAGTTTATTATATAATGACGAATGCAAATGCTCAATAACAATATCCAATTAAACAACAAAAATTACATAAATAAATCAGAACTCTATGAATCTTATCATAATAAATGATTTGGGTCTAAATCTTTTAAACCCTAAAGTCTGGTAACGTTTGGTTTCCTAACTTTACAATTTCTAGTATGGTAACACGAACAGATACCATCCGACTTGCCATTGCAGACGCCATCCAACAACCCAGTCTGCCTTTTCACATAACATATATCTGTCGTGTCAGGCTTATACTATTCTAACTATCCTGACAATTTGTTAACGAAAACAATACGAAAACAATATTACAATAATGTTATTATTGAAAAGAAAATCAATGATAAGACAGTTACCAAAGTTCATTAGTCTTACAGTCACAACTCACATTTATTCAATATCCCCTATTCAACTGGTACTGGGTTCAATTGGGGTCATTCACCATATGCGCATAAGGATCCTGGAGTAAAGTCTAGTAGCTAACTAGACTTTACGATATATTAATCATTTTTCTCCACTATATGGAGGTTCAAGGATTACAGTATTTCATATTCAATCAATTCGATCACTGTGGTCTCAATTAATCATTTGCAATAAGAATCAACCAATCAATAAACAATATCAACATGACAGTCAACAGACTTACATGTAATTTAGTTTCAATGTATTGGGCTATGCATATGATACAACAGTTCAATCAATGCAGCCAATAATATATCCAAAATGCACAGCGAGTTACGATTTAATTCCTAGTCATGAATCTCAGACTAATCCAATAACCCCGCACCTGATATCGTAGGGAGCGATAAATCATTACATATGAATTGTTCTTGACAGTCCATTCAAGTCTTGCTTCACATTATCAATGCCTATAACAAATTAATATTTACTTGATTATTACTTACAAAATTATCATTATAGAACAATTTACATATAATAGTAATTATTTATAAGTTTAGTTTAATTTTTCTTTACCAGACTTGTTAACATTTTAGTCCAATCATCAAGTTCAAATAATTAATTAAGGTTCTAATCTATCAGTCTGAATCCATTTCATTTCCTTTTTTTACTTCTCTAGTACAAGGCAAACATAATTTAATAGCCCGAATGCCCAATATAGCAGGTCCAGTTTATAATCATTTTTCAGCCAAAATTTAAAGATTTAATAATCAGTCATTTTGCACCTTAATCCCTTTGACAGGGAATTTAACCATCTCATGTGAATTTAATAGATTGCACCTCCCTATTCTTCTTTTCCTTGCAAACAACCAAACAGGTCTCTACACCCCTTTTCTTTTTAGCGTACCATAATAGAAAAGAAGCTGGTAGACAGTACCAGCACTCAGAACACTCAATCCAACCAATCAGTCTCGCAAACACATGAAAGATATTTACCCGCAAAGAAAAAGATAGCAATGGATATGTTCTGGCTGGTCTAAACTTGGTACCGATAGGCACAACTTAAGGTAGATCTTTAAATTAGAAATCAAGCATGCAATCAATCTGACATATACAATTTCAATCCAAACCCATATAACAAACAAGGAGGTACAATCCATCATTGTCTATTACTTTCGGATCCCAATTAAAGGAGAAGAAAAGAGTGGCAGCAAGTAAAATGCACAATTTGTAATTATTAAACAAGTTTTTCTTTGCACTTCAATCACTACAGAATTTATTACTATGTACTTGAATTGTTTAACATATTAAAAATCCTTAAATCTGATTAAAAGGAACAAGAAAGAGAGGTACCGCTAGCTGTACTAGATGTTGATAGAAAGCATCACACAACCAATGATTTCAAGTCACAAGTTTAACCAAAGAGAGAGAAGAACAAAATTCTGTTCATTTTCTTTCTCCAATTTTATTTGGTTTATTTTTGTTTATTATTTTGCTTTCTTCACGGGAGAGAGGAGAAATGCCTCTAATTAAGGGAGAATAAGTAGGTGGGTGTAGGGGCGGATCCAGGATTCTGGTCAGGGGTAGACACAAAATATTAATAAGAGTATAATTTTTTTTTCTCCTAACGAATTAGAGCAGAAAAACAGATAAGGATCTAAAAAACTCATGACGTGACCAGATACGTCATGACACGACACGACACGGTTCAGTCACAGTACAACACGGTTCCAACACGGCATGACATGGAAAGTGTGCCGGTCACGTGTCACGTGCCGTGACCATTCACGCGACGTGATCATCTTTCGAAAATTTGACACAACACGGCACGTCAAGCGAAACATAGTCACGTGAGTCACGTGTAATTAGGACCGTTAGATCTTGATTGAATGGTTGAATAAAATAACCTAAATTATGAAAAAAAAAATAGCTAAACACGACCAAACGTGACCAGTCACATTTAGATACGTCACGTGTGGTCACGGCATGCCTTGGTCATGGTGTGACTAACGTGTTGTGACCATTCACGTGCCATGACCATCATTCCAAATTTAGTCACGGCATGACTAGTTACGACATGATATATATTTAGATCTCTAGTAGCGTATCTCTTTTTTCTCCTAGCGAATCAGCGATTTTTCAGAATGGAGTAGTGAATCGGACCGCGTCTTTTTTTTTTTAATTCTTTTACACGAATCAGTCTGGACTGACTTTTTTTTCCACGTAATTTTTTTCTATTTGGCCGTGAATTAAATTCAGGGTAAGATATTGTTTCCGTTTAAGAGTAGGCACAAATATAAAATACCACTGAGTCTAAAAATAATTTCGAATTCAGGAGTAGGCACGTGCCTACCCTATCCACCTTCAATCCGCCAATGGGTCGGTGTTTCACTCAGCAATGGCCGCGTGGCTTTGTGCCATTTGGTCAATCTCCAATTTTATTTTATTTTCTTTATTTTCGGATAGGAGAAAATTTGACAGAGAGAAATGATAGGCGGCGGTAAAATTAAATAAAGAGAAGAACAGATAGGGATGGTAAAAATGAAGGCGTGGATCCCACTTTCCATAAATTATTCATTTTATGAATTTATCCTTTAAATTATCAAGATTTGTAAATTAGTCCCCAAAATCAATTAAAAGAAGATTACCATATTATCAAGTTTTATTTTCCATTATTTATTATATATTTACTAATTAATGTACAACCATCTCAATTGATAGATTGCTAAGCTTTCCAATCTCTTAATTTTTTTTATTTCATATTTTATGGAACTTGGTATATTTACAAAACTCTCAAACTATCATTTGGTTAAATATAGTTAAATGATTCGTTTGTTGTGCTTCACATTAAATTAACTTAATTATTTTGTATTGTTCAGAATAATATTATTTGCTCGTTAAATGTTAACTATTTTATTGAAAAATACATTCAAGTGTTTAGTATATTACCTTTAGTTAAAAATTTCAGATTTATAGTTACATAATGTTACACGTACCGTAGGCAAACAGAAATTTACATAAGTGATAAGACCATACCCCTACGTCCTCAGATCCGAAATTTTTATTAATATCCAAAAATAATAATAAATTTTTGAATTCTACAATCTGTTTGACAAGATTTTGAAAAATGCCCAAACCATAATTTTATTTCATGGTTTTGGGCCCCAAAACCGCAAATTAAACCTACGGTTTTAGCCCCTCCAAAACCGCAAAACAAATCCACGGTTTCAGCAAACTGAATTTTTTTTGCGGTTTTAGATTTTAGATTAAAACCGTGAAAAAAATTCACGGCTAAAACCATTTCATCTGACAACTTTTTAAGAACCAATTATTATTTTTCGAAAATAGAAGGACCACAATATTTTCTATTTTTATCTAGAAGTGACTTTTGAATCGGGACCAATAACTCAGATTTAAAATATTTTTATTTTTTCCAATAACACACAAAGAAATATTTTAATTTTTCTTACATGTGCAAAAAATCCGGCCTGAAAAATGTTGATCTGGGTTATTTGTCGCAGTCTTTCTAATAAATCAAATTATATAGTATTTCATCTATTTTCTAAGAAATATATAAAATATTTCTAATATTTTAATAAAAAATAAAAAAAATTATAATTAAATAAAAAAACCAAAAATATTTCTGAGATTGGATTCAATTCACCTAAAACCGTGAATTAAATTCACAGTTTTAGCCCAAAACCGCAAAATAAAAATCCGGTTTTTCGAAACCGTGGATTTAATTTACGGAAAGTTGGCCCAAAACCGTGAAATAAAATTACGTTTTGGGCATTTTTCGAAATCTTGTCAAACAAGATGTAGAATTCGAATTTTTTTTGTTTTTTTGGATATTAATAAAATTTCGGTCCTCAGACTTGAACCTGTACTCAAATAAAGACATTGAAGGGTGCATATACCAAAATAGGTGTTTTGTTTCCCATTCAAGTTTCAATTGTTGCTTGATGACTGAAATCTGAGCTGGCAGCTTTCTACTCGTATAAGAATATTTAGTTAACCCCCCCTCCCAAAATAAATAAATAAATGTGCAGAAGTACAGTTGACTTGTGGCAAAAGTAGGGCTACTCATGAGCCGAGTTGAGTGCGAGTTGCTAATCCAGTTCCGAGTCAGAAACTCTAATTTGGAATCAACTCGAGTCAAAGCGAGTCGACTCGTGACTCATAATATAGTACATAGTGAGACAATCTAATTTAATTCTAACAAAAAATATTATATAGTTTACCAAAATAATACACAATTAAAGACAGTACATAATGAGACAATGACCAATACATAATTAAAAATTACGAAAATACCAAAATAGTACATAATTAAAAATTACCAAACAGATAAAGTCTAATAAATTAACAAAACAAAAGAAATAGTGCATAATTTATCAAATTACCAAATATTATGAGAAAAAGGTATAAGGTTTGGGACGCAAAAATTAGGAATAGATAGATTAGGATTTGGTGTGAGTCCAACCGAGTTGATTCCGAACCGAGTTGGGAGTAACTTGGATTCGACTCATAAATCAACCGAGTCAGTTAACTCGAGTCAGTTTTGACTCGAGTTAGTTTCAACTTGAGTTATTAGCGAGTTGAATCCGAATTGATTCCGAACTGAGTTTCGAGTCATGAGCTTTTTGTGCACCCCTAGGCAAAAGCCACGAAACGAAGCCTTATTTAACAAGTAAATGATGAATTATTTTAAGATTATTTACGAATTTTATGAATTATTTACGGGATCTTTCAAATTATTCGAGATGGTGTTATCTTTATAAAAGTATTGGAAATTTCGAATATCTATAATGCTTTATTTTGATATATAATTTTTAATATTTTTGTTATTAGAAAATTTAAAATAGATAAATTCTGAACGTTAATTTATTAACCTCCTATTTTAATTATAGAGTAATTATTTATTCAGCTCTCCTATCTTAATTTTCTAATTTCATATTTACTAACACCACTAATTGTATACTTTACTGAATTATTCATGTACATTGATTTTCAGGGCGGACCTAAATGGAGCCGGGGGGAGGGGGGGCAACTGCTCTCCTGGATTTTGAAATTTTATCAAGATCTATAGGCCCTGACCAACTTTATCCCTTCCTGGAAATTGTTTTGCCCCTTTATGTTATGTAATTTGAGTTAAATTTAGGGTTATAATTAAAATAAATTCCTTGAATTCGGATTGATAATTAGAATTAGAAGACAGATCATTGAAAATTACAAATTAAAGCATTATTTTTTCTTCCAGTACCTGATTAGCTAATGGGTTTGAACCCAACTAGCTATTTAAATCCGATTCGTTATTTTTTTTTACCCCTAACGGAAATTCTGGTTCCGCTTCTAATTATTTTGTCGTATAGCCAATAGCTTAATATAGTTCATTTTGATGAGATCTTGAATTAGTCTTATCGGGCAGTAATATCGTAAGATACTTTTCTAAACTTTCTTTCTCACTCAAAAAAATGTAATATTTTGAGTACATCTTAAGTGTCACTTTAGTTTAAATGAAAATAATGTACATCATAAGTCTTATGTTTAAACGAAAAGAATGGCCGAGGAGGTCATATTTCCACAACTAAGGATGAAGTTGCTCTTACACTTCTTTTTTATAAATATTAAATATGTTAACCGAGTCATTATTTTTAAATATTATCATATTATATTTTATCAACATTTGAAAAAAAAAAAAACACAAGTATACATTCTACAAAATTAAATATACATTCCATAATAATTGGGGATGCATATATTATGCAACGTGAATATTTGTTGATGCATGTTAAAATGTATTTTCACATATATGACTGTGTTTGTTTGAACAATTGAAATATTCTATTTACCAAAGAGAATCATTGTTAATGTGTGCACCTCTACATTATGATATTAAAATTGCCTGGAGTTTATTAAAATATATGCGGTGCGAATATTCCTTCTACAAAATTGCCTCCAACTTTAATTAAAAGGGGGGGGGGGGGGGGGGGGGGGGGGGGGGGGGGGGGGATGTTGTACAAATATCACTTCCTCCAATAATAGGATCAGTACAAATATCCCTCCTCGGAGAGTCAAGCCATCTAATTATTTAGTATCTACAAATAATTGTTTCTTTCGAATTTTGAATCCGCGACTTCTCATGTGGAGAGCATTGTCTTTGTCACTAGATCAAATGTTGGTTCTCATAATTATACATTTTTAATTGATTCTTAGTTGGTTGCATTAATAATCTATCAAATATTATTGTTCATTTGTTAAAATGAAATGCAATTTATCAATAAAGAAAGAAATAGTACAGCAAAAAAGTTAAAGAATATCGAGTATTCATCTAATTCTCAGCTTAAATTGAGAGATGTTGAAGTAATGCAACGGCCGTTAATCAAGATTTTAAATCTGTTTTGACAATTTAACAACGTTTTTTATTTTTTGGCATTTTGTAAATTGTTGAAAATAATAATACAAGAAACAGAAACATCCTAAATGAAACAAAAAAATCTTGATTTATTTAAAAAGAAAGTACATTAAACTTAAGAAGTTTAAGAGTATATTAGTTGACTTTTATGAAATTGTTAACAATACTAATCCAAATAAATGATAAATTGAATGGACGTGATTGCCACAAGATCGGATCTCATGAAGTGTTTGTCACAAAAAAAAAAAAAGATTTAAGAAGAAAGGGAAGCACTCGATCATGGCATAATTTCTCAACTAATTCCTTGTACATTAAAATAATAGAAAATATTTGTTTTCATCTGAAATATTTTTTAAAGGATTATTGACTAATAACTATGACACATATTTAAATCCTCACAAATATAGAATTGAATAAAATTCACATTTATCTAAGTATTTAGTACATATTTCACAAATGTGGCGAACCTTTAATATTTTTTTGAAGAAGCGGAGCTTTAATCATCAATAGATATATTCAGAACGAAAAAAGTCACGAGCGGTTGTTAGCAATCCTGAAAACAACTATGACATAAAAGAATATTACATTTTTTATTGATTTATTATATATAACGAGGAGTTCCGATTTTTTTAGTTAGCTTTTGAAAATAAACAAAAAAAAGTTGGCACCACATTGAATTTTTTTCAATATTAATTAATTGGTACTCAGACATATCGCTCGTAGATGTCACGCATGAGATGTCTGTGTACTTTCAAAAGAGCAAAATCGAAGAAAGAAATTTACAGTAAAATTCAAAAACAGTGCACAGGAATTCACATCACCTCAGGTTACCTGATTCAAGCAAATTATGATCGGACGGTTCTTTTAACATGGCACGAATCTCAAAACAGGCCTCCTACAGTCTCCATAGGCACCGGATTGAGTTTAGCCCAGATAGAATTAATCTGAGCCGTCCGTTTTAATTTGTTTGAGTCAGGTACCTGGGAGGATACGGATCCCAGTGCACAGTGCCACAAACATCTCAAGTATTAAATGTTCAGCAAAGAATTGAATTTTGGATAAATTTTATTTAAAGTCGGATATAAAATGTCTAATCTATGTTTGATAAAACTTAATAAATTTAAACGAATTCATAAATCTAAATTGTTCACATCAAACAGTTTAGAGTACTTTGTTCAAAGTGCCTGTGACAAAAATCTCACCCAACAAACGTTATACTTAAATGAGACGATATATATATATATATATATATTGAGATGTGATATAGTCGAATAAGAGGATCTAAAAAGATGTGGTCCAAATGACGAAATCCAATGAAGAAACAAAAACATATATGGACCCCCCACTCCACTGGCTTCCCAAGCTTATGCGCCAGGCAAAGGACCAGAAAATAACAAGCAAGGCTAATAAGCAGATGCCTTTATACAGACTTGAGAGTAGGTCCGATGGGCATCGGACCTACCTCGGTTCGACGGGTTTAATCACCATCGATTTTCTTTTAGATTCGTGCGAAATGTTTTAAACCCCGTGTGTGTATGTTTCGAGTTTCGTGCTCACAAATTACTCCGTTATCCTACGGTAGATCTGTCCATCGGAACCAAACTAGGTCCGATGGGCATCGGACCTACACCTATCTCCTTTATACAAACCTTGCTTCTTCTCTAGGGTTACCACAATTATTCATTATTATATACATACTAAATTGTTGTTTAACCTTCACTTCCAAATTACACCTCTCATAATTGAGGATATTTTACCCCAATTATTATCTTAATGCTTACTTGGAGATCACTTGATGGGTCTACTAAATCTTCTTGGAAGAGAGATTAATTCATTGTCCGGGTTTTTAGTACATCAGATAGATATACCGTAAAAGTTCGATGTATGTTTGATTTTATTTTTTTAATTCAGAATATATTTCACTTGCATAAAAAGTGATCTTTGGTGCATGAATAATCAAAACAATATTTATAAAAAGAAAACATATATAACTTCAACTTAGATTTTCATTAAAACCATCCTCAATTCGATCCGACCCATTCAATTAATGGCCCATGAATATATGGGTCGGATACAACAGGTTCAATGTTTTTGATCCGACTCAAATTGTTTTGGATCATTTCTATTTTTTTTTAATAATTTAATGAAACTTTTTTATTATTTTAATGTAAAGGAAAACTCTCATATTAGAAAGATGAATATTTAATCTTTTAAATTTCAATATTTATTAAAAACTCTTCATTTGAGTTTCGAAACGCATCTCTCATACTTAATGTGTTGCTCTTTGTTAATAGATCAAATACTATATTTTGGGAGAAAAAGTTTTTATCCGACCTAACTCTAAGGACTAATCTATATATTGTCCGGAAAATGCTCAACCACCCTCATGATTTTAAATTTTTAATTAATTATATTGAAATTTAATTGATTTTTTTATTTTTTTCTTAAATTTTTTATATATTTCAGTCTCTCTCTTAAATTATTAAATGTGTGTTTGTAGTCTAGTGGTGTTCTAATTTGTTATTGTTGAGACTTGAGTTCAAGCTAGATCATGTATTATGCATTTTAAATTTTAGTCTTTCTTTCTAAATGTCACGATCCCGCCGCCAGACCGGGTCTCTCGACAAGAGAGGCATCCTCGCATCTAGGGCTGCCAAAAGCTCGTAGTTCGTCATTTAATTGACTTCGATTCGAAAAAAAATTGCAATTAACTCGTTCGATTGAAGTTCGTTTGAAACAAATCAAACCAGTTCGGTTCGAATCTTATTCAAACTCAAACTCAAACTGGTTATAGTTCGTTCGAAATTGGTTCGCGAACTATTTAGGTTCAAATCTCAAATTAACATGTATCGTTCAAATTAGAGCAACGCCAGTGGCTCAGTGCAAAATCAAGGTTTTATTTCAAATAGGTACCTGATATGATCGGATAAGATCCAACGTAATGCTTAGTTTAAGCTATCCAATTTTCAAAAAATAACTAAGGGCGGTAGGGCTGCAAAAAAAAAACTCATAGTTCATGATTCGATTGACTTCGATTCAAAAAAAAATTCGCAATTAACTCGTTCGATTGAAATTCGTTCTGAAACAAATTAAACCAGTTCAGTTCGAATCTTATTCAAACTCAAACTAGAGTAAGTTTGATTTGGTTTGATTCGTTTGCAGCCCTACTCGCATCCATCCTTCGTTCTGTCAACCTACGTCACAACAAAAAAAGAAACAAAAACAATACATAATCAACTACAAAGCTCAGTAACCAGTTATTTAACGACGCGCTTCTTTATAATTGGCTTATTTAAACAAACATATTGGATTAATCACACAATTTCAAATCAACATATGCTTGCATATTTAACTAGTGATAGCCCTGGGTCTAGGTAATCAGTAAAACAAGTCACATATATTCATATCATTTAATTTCACACAATCATATCATTTCATAATTTCTCAAAACACACAATCATATCATTTCACAATCAAATTCAAACCTCAAACTCGCTATCCCGTTAAATATGCCCTCATAATCCAAAATCCAATTCAAAATATCCAATACAACCATAAAAATCAAAAACTCAGATTATAGAGAAGTCCGGTTACCTGATAGCGAATTCAGAAATCCAATTCGAGTTGCAATGACTAGTCAGAATCAACACGACATAGTCAAAATTTCAATCAAACATGAAATCAAATATCAATATATTTATCACAATATTTCGTTCATTTATCTTTTTTTCTCTTTCATTCTCTGTTTCCATTTTCTTCTTCTTCTTTTATCCTATTTTTATTTGTTTATTTTCTTTCTTTAACAAGAGAGAAAAGAGAGGCTTTTATAGGGGTTACGGGGATGGCCAAAACAAGCCGCGTGGCATGGGTGCCACGTTGGCCCTTTTATTTATTTTTTCATATATTAATTTTAAATATTCACATTTTCAAAAATTGCAAAGAAGCCCACAATAAATTTAGAAAAAATATAAAAATTACCGGGCGTTACACTAAATTTTTTAGTTCTGCTCTTGTCTGACTCAACCTGTAAAAATGTATCGGATACGGAATGCGTATGCTCTACATTAACTCAAAAGAAAATCTTTTGAGTTTAATGCATGTCAGCCGTCTAATCAAGATCGGAGCCAATTCAGTTTCTACCTACGATGCACGGACCCTTCAATAGTAATGCGGATTTCAATCAGACAGTTCAGATCTATTAACGTACGGTGAATTAATGCAGAGGATAAGAATTCTCGGATACGGGTCCAATTTTTTTTTGCCTGGACCCATTATTTATTATTTATATTTCATAATTATCTTAATAATGTAATGAATTAATATATATTATTTTAACGCATACAATGACATGAGAGGCAAATTTCACCACCAAAAGCTCGAACTTGGGACCTTCAATGTGACTATGTGAGTACCAAGCTTCTAACGAAACTATCTACTTCACTTTGTTGTTTGGAAGACAACATGCCCTTTTTTTAAATATATATTTATACATAAAAGTGATGTCATCCAGCACCGATTTTCATTAAAATCAGATATAAAAGACTAGATACCAAACCACAAGTACCACTGTTTGCTGTTTTTACATGTAACAACTACATTACAAAAATAAAAGTGATGTCATCCAGCACCGATTTCCTTAAGAGGGTTGCCCAACACCCTCCAAGTGCTCACACTACTCACAAAATATCCAAAACCATACTACATAATGTTCAGTAGTAAAAGTCATATATAAACAAACATCTTTTTCAAATTTTATATATCTTCTAAGACTTCAATTTTAATTTCTGGTCCAGACCCGATCGTGATAGTTTTGAAAGACGGCATAAATTATATTAAATATAATTTTTAGAGTCCAGCTAATATCATAACGTTATAATTTCAACTTAAGTTATAACAATTTAGTTTTTGCGATTTTAAAATCTGAATAGTTGATTCAAACCACTCAACACGATCTCCATATTAAAATGTGCTTGGAGAACAAATTTTATATTTTTTTAAAAAAATTTACTATTATTTTTAGATAGTTACAAAATCACTGTTTTGAATAGTCCATAATAGGGGTGAGTAAATTGCTCATAACTCGCTCGCTAAATGCTCATTAACAACTCACTCATTATCAACTCGCTATAACTCGCTCATTAACTTAATGAGCCGAGCATGAGCATACCTCAACTCGCTCATAACTCGCTCATTAAGAACTGAGTTACATAAATCCTGCCACATCTAATCCACTTCTCTAATAGCTGTTAGTATATCCAGAAAAATAATATTAAGAATTTGCAAATTTTTCTAAAACAAGCAGAATTACAATTCCCATTCAATGCACTATTTCTTAATTTTCTTTGGTTTCGGGCCATACTCATCAATACACTAGTCTCAAAATATAACCCAAAATTTGATCATTAATACACCGTTCTGAATTTGTATATTTCTAAATTCTATATTTTTATTATTGTTTTGATAATGCAAATTTGTAGGTATGTGACAAGAAGATAGCTTTGAGTATGTGACATGTAGGGCCGTGAGAACGACAAAAAGATAGTTGTTTGATTTTGTTAAATTTGCTTATGGACAATTTTTTGTTAAATTATGTATTATTTAATTAGGTTGGATTATGACAATTTGTTAAATTCTATAAATGAAAATTAGTTTTTGAATGATGTATTTTAAACAACTCGGCAACTCGCTCATTATCAACATGCTCATTAACAACTCGCTCATTAAGCTAATGAGCCGAGCATGAGCATACCCCAACTCGCTCATTAATCACCCCTAGTCCAGAATTATCTAAAAACAATTATTTTGTACCTATCTAAAAAATAATAAACAAATTAAAAATATATATATAATTTGACCTCCAAGTAAATTTTAATATGGTGAACATATTGAGCAGTTCAGATTGATTGTTTGGCCTTTAAAACAACAAACTCATTATAACTTAGACTGAAATTATAATGTTATGATATTAGCCGGACTCTAATTATCGACTTAAAACAGATATATAGGGTGAGCATGAGTCGGACTATTCTTGACTTTTGATGGGTCATGTCGGATCTAAAAAATAATAAAATAATGTTGATCCGATCCAACCAGACCCATTAACTACTCTAATCCCAATCACTATATTATTCACACTAGCTAGTTAACAATTATAAAATCTATACTCATCTTTCTTATCCTTGTAGTAGCCTTCATTAATTTATTTGTTTAATTACTATATTATCTGATTAAACTTTGTATCCAGTTTTCAGATCATTGATCAATAACGCAAGTCTTTTTTTTTAATTTGCCACTCTTTAGAAGAAAAAATAATTTAACTAAAATTTTAAATAATTTTAATATAAATCAATATGCAATGACATATATTATAGGTTGGTTTGTGAACAATATTGGTTGATTAAGGGGGGTCTAAATTATCATCCAAAGATGATTAAAAGGGTAATTTGAGTGGTAACATATTTTATCATTTTCTTGTCTTTCTGCTTGAAGATAACAAAGATTAACCTGGTCGGTTCAAAGATCCCAAAATTGACTTAAAGAAGTTCAATTTGTACGGAAAGGGGTTAAGATACATTTTTTTAAAGAGAACTTTTACTTCGGTTGCTTTCACGCTGACATACAGAGAACCCACGTCTATAATTGCCGCTAGCATATGCTACTTGAATTGGTAAACCAAGTCAATTTTCAAAGAAAGTTGACACTATTAACGGAATAATTACGGTGGTAGTCTTTCATGGTAAATATTAAATTGAAATTTCTGTAAAGATATTGATAGAGCTAGTTTGATTTCATACACCCACTACGTACGTACTAATAGTGACAAAATAAAAAATATATTACTAATTCGCCGTAAGAAGTCAAATCAACTCTGTCAATATCTTTAATGGACAAAATCCTAACACTGGTATTAATTTAAGGATCCTGTTTATATGAAAATTTTATATCACATTGATAATCGGCATTGTTTTAGTCCCCATTGATTTGTACATTGAATACAAATTATTTTGCTTTCGTCTATTAATAATCAAGATATATCAGAATAAAAAAAGAAAAAAAGTTTCAGATTTTATATTTAAATTTCAACAATAGGATGCATATTACTGTGTTTTAGACTGATAATATTCCACTTATCAAAATAAATAGTTAAATAATCTGTGATGACAACAAATGTGGTATTTCACTCCTCTCAAATTTAAGATTTCTTTATTCTTTTCTTCCGCTGGCAAGGAGGTCATCCTCATTCACCTTTTGAGTTTTTTTTTTCATCTTTTACATTTTAATGATTCAACATAGTTTTTTAGCAAATTTGATAAAGGTAAAAATGTTAACACTTTTTATTAGGATAGATCCTTAATGATCTCAAGTTATTGGCACATACTGTGAATAAAAAATAATCATGTTTACTTAAATTAGATCATTAAATGACAAATAATATTCTTTAAATGATATACAAAATAGAAAGAAAAATAAAGATATGACTAATCAAATGACATTTAAAAATTAGAAAGAAATCATGATCAATCTAAAAATTGAGTTTCAGCTATCAAATAAGTGCGACAAGGTATGACGAGTACGTGTCTAAATAAATTTAGACTTCTACACTTAAAACAACATAAAATATATATAATTCGAGTTAAAATTAATTTAGACTTCTACACTCAAAATGTTTGTTCCGGAGCCGTGGTGCAACCAATTGGTTTTCCGATTTTCAAAGTCCAAACGGTCAATTCAAACTGTTAGATGTGATCACTATATTAAAATGTGCTTGGAGACGAAATTTTATATTTTTTGGAACTTTTTTTAATGTTTATTAAGCCAGTTTTAAAATAGCTGATTTTAATAAATAGTGAAAATTTCTAGATCATTGAAAACAATAATTTTAAAACTGACTAATAAATAGTAAAAAAGTTCCAAAAATGTAAAATTTGGTCTCCAAGCACATTTTAATATAGATTGAATGTTGAACGGTTTGGATCGACTGTTTAGACTTTGAAAATGTAAAAACTGAAGCGTTTGTTCCACGGACTAGGAACAAATATTTTGATATTAGCCAACCTATATATATATAGAAAGAGAGAGAGATGGTCTATGGTGAGTTGCGAAGTAAGAGGTTTGTTTTACTTCACGCCCATTTTTCTATATTGGAAACTTCAAACAACCGATTCGAACCGCTCAACATGATCGACATATTGAAATATGCTAGGAGACCAAATTTTACATTTTTTGGAAAAAAAATAGTATTTTTTAAGAATTTTAAAATCACTGTTTTTTTATGGTCCAGATTCCATCCAAAAACAATGATTTTCTACCCATCCAAAAAAATAGTAAAAAATTCCCAATAAATGTAAAATTTGGTCTCCAAGTACATTTCAATATGGAGATCATGTTGAGCGGTTTGGATCGGCAATTTAGACTTTTGAAAACGGAGATATAAGCGTGAAGTAAAACAAGTCTCTTATTTCGCAACTCACCATAGCCCATATATATATATTAATAGGGCCATGTTCCCAAGGCCCTCACCGACCTCTCACAGGCCATGAAAGAGCTGGGATTCCGACCTCCTTGAGAGGCCAACTCGGGATCAATACGAAAAGCCCGGGGTCCATAACAAAATCAGGCCCAACAAAGCCTTATAAAGCCTCATGCGACATGGATCCAGCCCGAACTCGGCTTACACCGCCTTCTGTGCGGGATAACCGTCTTTCACGGTTAACATAACCGTCCCATCTCCCCTAACCGTCGTAACCACGCGGGATGGCGGTTAGGGGACGACCTATATAAGGCAGAAAAGCCCATTGAACAGGTTCGAAATTTTCCTAAGAGAGATATCATGCAGGTTAGAGTCCGAATATCTCACAACTACAACCATTCCCACTTCGGAACCGGCATCACCAATCTCGGCCTGCCACCCCGAGGCAGGACGAGCCCAACCCAGAAATTCTTTTTTCCCATATGGCCTACTCTCCCCGTGATAGGGCGTATCATATATATATATATAATATAATATAATAATAATAATAAAATAAGGCAAACTTTTTTATCAGAGGGCTGATATTTAATTCAAAATTGTATATTTTAATCATAGTTGTTGTCGGATTAGAACATTGATACGTCCTATCTCGGGAGATGAGGCCGTATGGAAGGTGGACTGGGCTGAGTTCGTCCTGCCACTGGGTGGCAGGCCGAAATATGGATCGAGTTGGGAACTCGGGGTAATTTGGGAGAGATTCGGACTCTAACCTGTGTGATCTCTCTCTTAGTAAAAATTGCGATCCCTATCTAATGGGGATTTCTGCCTTATATATTCCAACCATAACTGCCATCCCGGGCATTTATGGAGAACGTGGGCAGTTATGCCAGCCATTTCTGGGACGTGGGCAATTAAGCTAGTCGTTTTCGCGACTATCCCGTATGTCGGTGGCTCAAGCCCATTTTCGGGCTGTCATTTGAGGCCATTTATTGAGGCCCGGTTTTGAGAAACATTGGGCTTCTTATATGACTTCGGGCTAGCCTCTTAGAGAGGTCCGAATCTCGGTCTTTCATGGCCCGATTAAAATAAGTAAAAGGGCCTATGGAACATGGTCCTATCAAACATCTTCATGCTTAATAAGAGAAAAGAGAGAAGAGATAATTAGAAAATAGTTCGTTGTTTCATAATTTAAATAATACATGAAAATATTGATATTTGTACAAAATAATTAAAACTATTGATTTTATAAATAATATGAGGTAAATATCGTGAATTTTCTATATTTCGTCAAAATTAAAAATAATTCTAGGTAATCTTTGTAAACAAAATGGACATACATTGCAACATAAATAGACTCGAGCAAAATCGATGAATTTGGCTAGTAGCTTCGGGTTGATAAGATTACCTAATCAAACCTGCCTACTTATATTATAATTTAAATTAAAAAAAGCGACAGCCTAAGTACACCCAGGAAACAGTATCACAGATCGAAAGCAAAGAGGTTAGCTTAACGCGAACGATGAATTTTTGTGGCCCCGCATTAGCTGAAGGTTTCGATGAATTGGCTGGAAATGATTCGGAAAATATTCGTCTCTGGCCAATTTTCATGTAAAGATATTGACAGAGTTGATTTTGTTTCATGCAGTGCACATATTATAGAGTCAAAACAGCGTTGTATATAACAAGTGCGCTCCATGAAATAAAAATTGCTCTGTCAATATCTGTACCACATTTTCTGTATAATATTATCTCCCGCGCTTATCGCGTGATTGCGAGCTGGTCGCCTGCGGTCGTTATCCTTTTCCTCTCAGTATCTAATCTCATTTCTGTGAAATTCTGATTCGACTGCGAGAGGATCAGAGGAAGGGGAATATTCCCTCACGTTGTAAGAAAGCAATCCCAGTCCCACTACTCCACGTCAAATACCGTGCAGCCATGCCATTCCAACTGGACACCTTGGATCTTCTGTGGCGCCTACTTTATAGCAATTTGTGGATCTCATCATGAATCATGTATAATCTCGGGTAACATATAGAGCAGAGATTACTTGTCATTCAGACTTGATGAATCTCAGTTATTTAGAACAGAGATTACATGTCTTCTAGAATTGACGAACAGAAATTAATGATCAGTATTTATTTTGAGTGAAGGTTGTTGGACATCATGGGTCTTTAACTCTTTATTTGGAAGTGCTAGGCCCAGTAAAAATTGGGCTGATAAATAGGCCCAATGAAAGTTATAGGCCTGAGAAAATAGGACCAGTTAAAGTTGTTTGACATTATGGGTCTGTATTTTGTAAGTATTGGGTTTTACTGGATTGATTTGATTTGCAAAAAGTATTTTTCTTTCATTAATCGTTTACTTAAAAAGAAGTTTTAGGATCCGTTTAACTTTTTCATGCATTCTATTCTATTGAAAGATTTGACAATATCTGTCCAAGTTAAAGGTATAAACGGATGTAATTAATAATCTAATCAAGAGAATAAGTAATAGAAAGTAAGAGGAGAATCAAATAAGATATGGAGCGTAGATGGAGCGTAGATGGAGGGTCTGAAAAGACAGAAATTGTCTTGTGATGCAAAGTAACAATGAGGGCATGTTTGTTTCTCACATGATTGTGCGGGATGAGATTTGACGGATTTGGGAACCCACTTTTTTATTTGCGGGAACCCATACTCATAAATATGCACAAGAATAATTATAAGAATATACTCAATGAGTGTTCGGTTGTACCGTTGGAATAGTTGTGGGAAATCCTATTTTCTTTCTAAAATACTTAATATCAATAAAATAATTATTAATTAAATAAAATAAAATCAATATACAATAACATAACAATACTTATCAATTATTATTTTATAATGAACCTTTTACTTATAAGCTTGTTATCTAATCACCGAAAAATTAATTAAAATTAAATTAACAAATTGATCATTGCTGTCATTATATATCCCGTCAATCAATTAAAATTAGATTAAAAAATTAGATATGCTGCAAAAAAAATCATTCTAATTCGTAAAAAAAATAAAAAATAAAAAAATATATTGATGTCCAGTTCAGTAGGGATCTGTTAGTCCCACTTGAGTCATTAAAACATGATTGAACTAGTTATATATCCCTTCAATCATTTGTAGTTGTGTTGAATAAAGTGGTAGAGGAGAGAGTCTCCAACGGAAGCTCTTCACTTGACAGCCTCTCATAAAAGAGAAGAGAGAAATTGAGAAATAATAAACTGCATGCCGAAAACCCAATTGGATTATAATCCAAACCCATCAAATTTCCATCTAAAAACTGCATGCCGAACAGGCCCTGAAAGAATATCTTGAAGAATTTGGTGAGTTTAGAATTTCTAGAATACAAATAGAGGTTATATACATAAAAACACAAACAATCCCCTATCCAAAAGATGATTATTGTGCTGAAGTTCTTTTTTAATATTCATCAGTTTAGAAATATTTTTATTTTTGATATCTGAATAACATATGAATATGCAAAACCCTCCAATTGATTGCAGTACGCACTACGCAGTATAGATATAGACATGTTTCGCGGTAAGATTATATATTTCTAGGGGGGGGGGGGGGGGGGGGGGGGGGGAGGAATAAGATACCTTTACAAGTTTAGGGTATGATGGAAGTACTTGAAATAAAAAATAAAAAAAATCTCATAAAAAATAAAATATTTTCATAAAAAAATTAATTCTAAATAACAAATTACATTACTAAATGACATCTATACGTAAATAATATTCCTTAAATGACATACATCTTCTTTTTTTTCTTTTTTTATCTTTTGACATATTTTCATACAAAAATCTCATATAAAATGACATATTAAACGACATATAACATTACTTAAATGATATAAAAAAATGAAAAGAATTGAAGATACGACCAATCAATTATCAATCAATCCAAATTTTTTTTAAACGACATTTAAGAAATGGAAAGAAATGAGAACCAATAAAAAAAAATGATACAATTTGTATGTGGTGAGTACATATTTAAATAAATATAGACTTCTATACGTAGAAAAACATTAAAAAGATGCATAGAATTAAAAGAAGACATATTATTTGATTAGAGGGCTGATATTCAATCCGAAATTTTAGCTTTTAGTCACAGTCGTTGGCGGATCAAGACATTTACGTGCTTAATATAAGAATGGATACATACACAATAAATTTATTTAATGACCTTCAATTTTTTTTAAAGTTAGAGGTCAAACCACTCAATTGTTTTTAATATGCACCAAAGATCCCCCATTCGAATTTTGAACATGCGATCTCTCACACAGAAAGCATTACCTTTACCATAATGACCATCAAAATTGTAGAGGTACTTATTTAAATTTACAAATTGAATTATAAATACTTTTTCTAATATAAATATTTCATTCATCAAATCTGATGTAACATGAAAATTGATTGTCCATTCATCAATCAATTTAAAAAAAATATATACTTATTAATTTCTTAGCACTGAATTGACGGCTAACAGGTTTTCAAATTGTACAAAAATTTAAATTATACTAAATTTAATACACAATTCTATCTACATGATTAGTAAGATATTAAAATACATATATATTTGTTTACTTTGGACGGATATTAAAATGGGTTGTTTCGGTTGTATATATCTACATTATACTATGTTTCTACGTTCACTGAAAAAAAATTGTAAAAAGTTTGACCAGACTATTATATAGGTAAGCATTTTCATATTCAAATATATTAAGAATTGATCTTACTCATATTCTATCCGTATCCATTAAAAATTGATCTTATCCTATCCTATTCATACCTGTTAAAATTAACTGGTGAATAACGAATAATACTAATAATATATTTTATCAAATAAACTAAAAAATCTCAAGTTTTTTATAAATTATATTTTACTAAATACAAAGATTATTTATGATATTCAAAGGAAGAAATCAAATTTTGAAGAGGCTTGAAGAAGGAAGCTACATGCTTACAACCACGCAATACTCAAAACTGATTCAAGAGGGAGGAGGAAGAGGATTGAATTAAAAAGCCAGGTTGACAACAAAGAGAAAATTGAAGAGGAAATGAGAGTCAGATTGTACCGTAGATTATTTCTATTTTCACGATTGAGAAACAAGACAATAACGACGAAGAAGAAGAAAGAAAATTTTATTATCAGGTTCAACATAAATACAACGATAAAAAAAGAAATAATTGAATATATATATTTATATATCTATATATAATTTTATTTTATATAATTACTCGTTATCCAACGGGTACGGAATAGTCTTTACCCATATCCATACATATGTAGCTAACGAAAAAAAATCCTTATCCATACCCATATCCAATAAGCTAACGAAAAAAAAAAATCTTACTATACCCACCTAGAGGGAGGTGAATACGGGGCATTTTAAAATTTAAGGCTAAGTACTTTTAACTAACGTGCGTATATGTTATTCTTGGCGGAAACAAGAATAACTCTAAACTAAACAAGTGTATGTAAAATAAATAGAAGAGTTGAGAGACACTTGACACGAGAGTTGTTTACAGAGTTCGGCACTAACGCCTACGTCTCCGGGGCTTGCAACATTCGAGATGGCGCGTCTTTCTTTACCCAATGAGAAAGGAGTACAAGGTGGAACCGGTGAGCCCTTACAAAGCTTGGGAAGTCACACGGCCCGAGCATGGAAATGACTCACGAGCACTAAAGGCTCAAATGTGTAAATCACACAAGAAGATCACCAAAGGATCACTTTACTTCTTACAAGAGATTGATTGTGGTTGAGTATGCTTGAGATTGTAATATGAATATTGAAGTTGTGTGCACAAGCAACAATGACTTTTTCTAGATCTGAAAAGAATTCGAAATATTGCAATTGGGGGCGGCTAGAGTGATAATCTAAACCTAGATCTTGCTTTTATTTATAGAGAGCTGTGCAAAATTAGATATTGGTGTTAACCGTTGTAATAGCAGAATAACCTACAATGGTTAACTCCGAATCATAGGTTTGGCTGCCTGGAAAACCCTAACGGCTATTAACCGTTGCAACGGTTGCCACAACAGTTATTCTCTGGAAATTCTGGGTAACCGTTGCAACGGCTGTCACAATGGAATAAATCGATTTGGCTGTGTTTGATTTATTCCGTTGCAACGGCTAATTAACTGTTACAACGGTTAAGGTGAATTACCACATTCTCAAGCATACTTTACCAATTTTACAGCTTTCTAAATCTAATCTCGAGATGATGCTTCTAGCTCTAATGCTTGGTTCTTCATGACTCATCCTTGGTTAATTATTGCAATTCATCATGTATCCTTGATGTGTACTTTAGCAATTCATATCGTCATGAACCTGCACAATATCTCAAGACACGAAACTGTAAAATTCAACGAATATATGGTTTGCACAATCCAACACCTTATCGAATAGATACAAATAGTGTAAACGGTTAAAAGGATGCCATTGACACCCCTACTCGCAACGACGGATCCAAAAAGGAATTGGGTAGGCAAGTGCCTACCCCTGGATTTGAATTTTTATTTTCGATCCAATACTAATTGTTCAGTATGCCTACCCTTGAAACGATGTAGTGCTTACCCCTGGCCTGAGCTAGTCTGATTCTTGAACCGATTCCTTCCATGCTTTGGTCGATTTTGCGTATTTCATTTTTTTATGACTGCGATGCTCTATTTCGTAAATAGAATGAAAGAGAACAAGAGAACAAGAAATGTCTGACTTGGGACCTATCATTACAATTCTAAGGAAATGGGCTGACCGAACTTTTTGGACATTTTATTATTCAATACATATATTTCGGTTAAATTTTTATCTAAGTTTTAACTTCAATTTGCTAATTTGTTAAGAACAGTCCCACTTTGAATTGTGCCAAACAAATTTTTAATTAGCATATAAAAAATATTTCAATACAATATCAATCAATTTCATAATTATAACATATTTTTTAATAAATATAGTTAGAGGAATTAAGTTACAATTGTGTACATAATAAATTAATATATTTGAATCCAATTAGTTATTAGAGAAATTTGGATATATACCCATCACAACTTCTTTAATTAGATAACCCATCAAAAATTGAAAATTAGATATTTCCCCATCTAAACATAACCTATTTATTAATATACCCATTTTAAAATTTTTACACTAAAAAATATAAATTAATATTAATAAAATATTTAAGAGACCATTTTACCCTTATCATTCCTTTACTGTATCCTTTTCTTTTCTAATTTCCTGCGTGACATTTCTTCATCGATCCCACACCAGCCCTCCCTCTTCCCCACCCGCCTTCTACCCCAGCCCACCCTTCTCCTCCTGTGCAAAGATTCTAATTAATGCAACTTTTTAATATGTAATCAAATTCTTGATTAATACCAGAAATGAGCTGTCAGCGGTACCAATGTACCAGTAAACGATACCACCGTACCAGTAAGCGCTACCCTGCAATGTTCTCGCTAGATAATGAAGCATATGACCGTTTGCATCTTTCTAATTATCATGTGTTGCGATTCAACAATTGCTAAGTGATGGCAGTTTACATCTTGAAGCCTCTCCTGACTTTTTGTTCTTGGGGAATGAGACTATCCAGGTACTGTACCGAGTCACTAGTCTTCTAGGAATGGGTTTTTTCCTTTCAGTTTCTTATCTTTTTTTAGTTCAGCATTTTTCATTTTTAGTTGTTTTTTTTTTATCTTTTAGGAACTGAGAAGTGTCATTACTGTACCCGCTTTTCTCATTTTTTAGTTGTTTTTATCAATATTGTTCCAATCTTCCTCCATTGCAAACATTTTTTGTGAGAGGAAGAAGAAAGGATAAAACTGGACGGAAGGTGGAGGGTCGCGAGGGATGGATCATGGATGAGGGTGTTGTTGCGTAGGATGGAGGAGTATCGCGCAGGAAGAGAAAGGGTGAGGCAGGATGGATAATCGCACAAGATGGAGGAGGGTTACGCGGGATGGAAGGGATTGCGCGCTGAGAGAGAAGGGTCGGAAGGATCGAGCGAGGAATGGAGCAGGAGATGGGAAATGGAGCAGGAAACAGAGGTTTTAATGCTCAATTATCAAGGGTAAAATGGCCTCTTAAACTTTTTATTAATATTAATCTATATCTTTTAGTGAAAAAAATTATAAATGGGTATATTAATAAATAGGTTATGTTTATATGGGTAAATATCTAATTTTCAATTTTGAATGGGTAAATATCTAATTAAAGAAGTTGTGATGGGTATATATCCAAATTTCTCTAGTTATTTAAACCCTACCTTAACTACTCGTATACGCTCGAATTCTAGAAACGAGTGGCAAGACAAATACACTGTAGTACCGTACGACTACTCATTTTATTTGTAAATATATCTTTCTTTTTGGGGCACAAGAAAATAAATATCCTATCCTCGCACTCCTCAGACAACCAAAGGCGCTTCGCTTCTTCTCTGCAGCCAAGCACTGCCGTAACACTCGCACAAAAGAGAGAGAAAAGAGGCACAACGCAACGCAAGCCCCAACGAGAGGAGGAGACGCATACAACGAACAAGGTAAAATATATCGAATCAAACAATGAGCTGAGCTCAAATTTACACGACGAAACAGCGCTCCCACAAAATATTCTCTCTTTCGCAAAAATGGCTGCTTCCCTTTCTCTCCAGTGTCATCCCTTCCTCTCTTTTCCGACGAAGCGACTCCACACCCAAGTGAAGTGCTTTCTTCCTCTAAGAGCAGAGGCGTGGAAGGGGAAGACGACGCAAACGATGTTGAAATCCTTGGCTGTTTTGCGGCGGCCAGTGGTGGGGTCACCTTCCCTAGAGGAAAATGAGGTGAAAATAGATGAGGAGGAGGAGGAGGAAGAGGAGGTTAAATTAGAGGAGGTTAAATTAGAGGAGGTTAAATTAGAAGAGGTTAATTTAGAAGAGGTGAAAGAAACAGAGGTGAGAGGGGAGAGAGAGATGCCGGATGAATGCAACTGGGAGGATACGATTTTGGAGGACACTGTGCCACTAGTTGGGTTTGTGAGGATGATTCTTCACTCTGGAAAGTTAGTTTCTCTACTCATATTGTTTTGGTATCAGATAATTTCGGTGAAGATAGTATCATAGGAGTACTTGAGTTAACAGATAAATAATCATAGTTGTTCAAGGGTAGGAGTTACAGTGTGGTAATTGGGAACCTACAACTTTGGAGATCAGTCTTTAAAAAATATAAGCTGGTACTTGAGTTGTACCAGTCTTGTGTATTGCCTTGACCTTTAAGACTGGTTTGCAATTTTAACAGCTCCAGTGTGATAGCGTTAAGCTGGTACCGGTGCTGTGCCATAGTAGACTGGTATTCTATTGTAGGTATTGTATTGTAGGCTTGTAGCAGGTCCAGTACGGTGACATGTATTGTACCAGTTTTCAGGAACATGGTAATGTTAAACTGTTGCTCAATTGTAGTGGGTTCTAGAGTGATAACATTGAACTGTTGTTGTACCAAACATTCTCCTGGTGTCCAAATTGTTTTACATTGCACCAAGGACAAAAGTACCTTCTACTACACTGTCTCCTTTACACAAGTACTTATGTGGATATTGTATATACCAGATAGATTGCTATAAACAAGTAATAGTGTTGGGTTTTGTCACATGAACTTTAGCTGGAAGCTAGCTTCATATGATCTATAGTTCTGCTCTAATTGTTAACCTAAAGTAAAGGAATAAATAAACATACTGTCTCTGTGAACAGTAATTTTGTTGCTGTTTTTGATTGATTGTCTTACTTTTCTATGTTGGTGAAAATATATAATAGGTATGAAAATGATAATCGGCTGAGTCCAGAACACGAAGTTGCTATACTTGCTAAGTTGCTTCCTTATCATCCCGAGTACGAAAAGAAAATTGGATGTGGTGTTGATTACATCAAAGTATGTCTCTCAACTTCTCTTATATTTTTTTCAAGGTTCAAGTACCTTCATCTTTTTTGCTGAAATTTTTATTTATAGAAATAATATTGAAATAATATAGGGTTCTAGACTGATTACATGGGTTTTTCGATTGGGTAGAAAGAACTGAAAAAAAAATTTGGACCAAAATTATTTTTCAGTCCCTTTAGGGATGTCTCAGTGCCACAGGCTGCACCATTAGCTACACAAAAATCTGGTCCCTTTAGGGAATGGATCTTATGTGGCATAGGGAGAAATGCATGTGCGTGATGGGTGATCCCTCAAGGGACCGAAAAATAAATTTCGGTTCGTTCTACCATTTAATCCTATATTATTTTAATATTATTTCTATAAATAAAAAAATACCGTCTTTTGTGCCTCTATCATGCCTTCATTTCTGAAAAGTTAATAAGTGCAGATAAAATACTTTTGTATTTCGGGTTTCTAGTGATGGTGATAAAGAGCATAATAGAAAACGACACACACAAACCGTTATATCAGTAGAATTTTACATACCTCTTGATGCTCATCAAAACAAAGCTAAAGTTGTGTAATTTTTGTTGAGGACACAGAGAATGCGATGCAGATCATATCTAACGGTTTTCTTTTCTTATCACACGTTTAGAATTATAATTATTTGAACTTCAAAAAACAGTAGCATTTTGGAGGCACAAAAATGGATGAAATCCTCAAATTTAATCCCTCAATTTCTTAGTCAATATTACAATCAAATTTATATTGCATTATCAATATACAACCCTCACATTTTAAGTAACACCGGACACATTTGAGGTGTCTGCAAATAACAAATATGACGAAATAATGTGTATTCTGTTGAATATCGTCAATCCACTGGACTTAATTAGTTCCTTTGTGTCAGTGCTGAAATTAAATGAAAGGATCTAATGCTGGTTGTCAAGGTTGAATGAATTGACTTTTTAAATAGATTTGATTCTTTCATTATGAATTAACTCTTTAAATTAGTTCGAGTTAGTATGAATATGTTACGGGCAATAGCCATTTTACTGTTTTAACCTTAATTTTGACATTTAGGCGTCACTTGAAAACTAACATGAAAATATTTGTGTCCAAAATATGAGAAATGTTGGGCTTGTTTGCAAACATGGAGAAGTATCTCATGGAATGTGAATTATAAGGACCCTTGTTTCTTAGTTCTTTCAGCATTTCAGTTCATATGTTTTCTCTTATGGCAGTAGTATATTTTCAATTGAGTGAGGCTTATGGTATTATGCATGGCGCACATTGGTCCATACTTTGGAGTTTGGATCAATATCTCCGTTGACAAAGTCTAATAGTCAATCTGAATCATTCAACATGATCACCATATGATAATGTACCAGATCAAATTTTACATTTTTTATAATTTTTTTACTAATTTTTTTAGACAGGGAGAAAACCACTTGATCTAAAGATTCTAGACCATTCAAAAATAGTGATTTTTTTTTTTTGTTTTTTTTTTGCCAATATGCCCTTGGGCTAAAAGTGGTGATTTTCTACCTATCTAAAAAAATAGTAAAAAAATTCTGAAAAAATGTAAAATTTAGTCTGCAAGTGCATTTATATACGGAGATCATGTTGAATGGTTCAAATCGACTCTTTGGACTGAGAAAACGAAGATATTGATCCGAAATACTGACCAATGTATAGTAACATAGCTAGGGGTGTTCATTGGGTCCGGTTTAGTTGGTTTTGAACCGAACCGAATTAGTTCGGACCAAACGGTTCGGTTTTTTCGATTTAATGGTTCGGTTCGGTTTGCATTTTAAAACCGAATTATAATTTCGGTTCGGTTTAGTTTGAAAATTTTGAAAACCGAAATAACCGAACCGACCAAAATTTTATATATTATGAATTTGGTCCGGACTGCCCCGGTTTATTTCTTAATCAATTGCTTTAAATACTTCGGTTTATTTCTTAATATCCCGGTTTATTTCTTAATATACTTCGGTTTATTACAAATCAATTGCTTTAAATAAAAAAAATTAATATATTTCGGTTTGAACCGAACAAACCGAAATAAAACTTTGGTTCGGTCCAGTTGCAATGCTAAATTGGTTCGGTTTGGTTTTATTTTTGAAACCGAATTATAACTTTGGTTTGCCTAGTTCGGTTCGTTTTCAACCGAACCGAACCGATGAACACCCCTAAACATAGCCTCACTCAAAAATATTTATCTACTTTGCTTATTTTGAAGTATTAATTTTCTAATGGGCAGGTGGGATTACATCCTCAATTTGGTAAATCAAGGTGCCTTTTCATAGTAAGAACGGACGGTGAGGTTGAAGATTTCTCATTTTGGAAGTGTATTAAGGGCCTAATAAGAAAGAAGTATCCCCTTTATGCTGATACTTTCATCCAGAATCATTTTTATAAGAAAAGAGAATAGACCATTTTTTTTTTTTTTTTTTTGTTTTTACTTTGTGCAATTTGTACCTTTCCCTGATATAACTCGGATTTACTCCGGTTAGAATGGTGCAATTGTATTGTTATATGATTGAGGTCTTGAGGAGGTTTCATATTTCTACTTAACCTGATGTCATCTTGGATAGAATGGTAAATTGAAAAAAAGAGAGTAGGCCAGTGTTTAAATTGTGTTATTTGTAATTTCACATGTTACGACATAAGAGTTATTTGGTTAGTTGTATGATGCTTCTTTTATAATTGAGGTGTTCAGTACTTATATGGTGTCCCATGAGGGTATTATTTTCAAAAAAGAAAAATAATTGAGATGTCATTGAAACAATTCCAGGCGAATTTGCATTTTTAACCGGAGGAAACTTTGGATAATTTATCGGCTTTTCATAGTAGAAGGTAATCATTGTACAGTGATTGATTTTGTTGTTTGTTTGTTTGTTTATATTTTTAAGAAAATACAGCGGTTCACTAAACAGTCATTTTAATCCCGCTATAGAATATTGGGTCTAATTGGGCCATGAGACTTTTATTTTTTGCTAATGGAATTATTTTGTATCGGGGTAAAAGCTAATGGGCCTGATTGTCTTGTTTGGATATTCAATCCTCACTAAAAAACTGGTTCTAAATTCATATTGTAATTGTAAGCTAGTGAAAATCGGGGCAAATATCCTCCCCGGTACTGTAAAAGATTCCCTTCACTTTACGGGTTGAGATTAACTCCCAGCTGCTTTGAGATTCAGGCTGACGGAGGGGCAGTATTATTGGGCTTTGAGATTCGTGCCAAGTTAAAAAGAACGGTCCAGATCAAGTAATTGTAAAAGATTCCCTATTACTGTACCGGGGGTGATGTGAATTCGTGAACATTGTGGGTGGCATCCAGTTGCTGAGAAAGGCGTTTTTTTTTTTTCGAACACAAAATATTTACATCCGTTGAAATTGGAAACAAATGCATATTATATAAAATTTTGTCATAGTTTAAAGAATAAAAAAAACATTTATACAACCAAAAACAATTATTCATCCCGTATAATAATAGCGTGCTAGGAGCAAAGTAATTTGAGTTCTGGAGTCCAACAACTATCACGCTAAAAATAAAATTAAAAAAAATAGTAGTCAGGTGCGAAACAACAAGTCAGGATTAGCTACTCTCATGATTTTAAAAACTTTAATTTGCATATTAAAATTTAATTATTTTTATTAATTTAAAAGCGTTAAATGTGTTCATGTAGCTTGTGCATTTTATGTTTCAATCTCAATAAAAAATTTCTAATTCTGCTCTTTATAACAGTTAGCGAAAGTAGCTGCAACTTGCTGATTATGAATATTTATTTTTTCTGTTATAAAAGAACGCTTGCTTGGATATGATAGGGAGCTTTTTTCTGTTTTTAAGTTGCACCCAATGATTAGGTAACTGAGTGCTCTATATTTTATTTGACCATTTTTATTTTATCTTATTTTCATGTGTTAGAATGTGGTTTACGAGTAGGGGTGTTTATTGGGTCCGGTTTAGTCGGTTTTGAACCGAATCGAATTAGTTTGGACCAATTGGTTTGGTTTTTTCGGTTTAATGGTTTGGTTCGGTTTGCTTTCTAAACCGAATTAATTTTGGTTCGGTTCGGTTTAGAAATTTTCAAAACCGAAATAACCGAACCGACCGAACTTTTATATATTATGAATTTGGTCTTGACTGCTCCAGTTTATTTCTTAATACCCCAGTTTATTTCTTAATCAATTGCTTTAAATACTTCGGTTTATTATAAATCAATTGCTTTAAATAAAAAAATAATATATTTTGGTTTGAACCGAACAAACCGAAATAAAATTTTGGTTTGGTTCGGTTCGGTTGCAATGCTAAATCGGTTCGGTTCGGTTCGGTTTTAAAAAACGAATTATTACTTTAATTTGCCTAATTCAGTTCGGTTTCAACTGAACCGAACCGACGAACACCCCTATTTACGAGTTGTTACGGTCTTTCTAGGAGTATGGTTTTTTTTTTTTTTCTATTATCTTTGATCTTATATTATAAACACTACTTAAATATTTGACATCATTAGAATTGTTAAAATTAGACAACTAACTTCGTTTCCATTTCCAGATAAATTAATATGGGTGCATTTGGATGAAGGCTTGAATTAGTGAGAATAGTGAACTAATTCAAATTTGAAATAGTGAGCTAATTTAATTTTTGATTGGGTTAATAAAATAGCATGCTAATTCAAAAAAACAAACAAAAAATAATTATTTTTTACTAACTCAAACATATCCAAACGTAAAATAGTAGTTCGAAATAATTACTAACTAGGATTAGTAATATTCTTAGCCTCATCCAAACACACTGCTAACTTCGTTCCCACCAGCCTTCTTTACGGATGAAGATATTGACAGAGCTTTTTTGGATTTACGCAGCACAACAATCATATACTTTCTCATTTGGTCTCTGCTGATTATGCGCTGTATGAAGCCAAAAGCTTTGTCAATATCTTTGTTCTACTTTACCGAGCTGGTGCACCGTGATCAGTCAAAATCCTGATATCACCGTTTCCCTCCCCAACAGTCCCCAAAGAGTCCTGATCCTCTGAAGTAACTTAAATTTTGAATTTCGATTCGGGCCGTTCGATCAGAATTCGGACCAATCCAACCAGAGATGGTATGCACAGAGAATCTCTAACATTCGTGCTAAACAGATCGGACGGTCCAGATCTAAAATCAAAATTTGAGTTAACTCAGATGAACTGAATTCCTTCCAACAGCTTCCGACTGAATCCCTTCATCCACCTGCCCCTCAATTAATGAAGGATTAAATAGAACAGCCGCATATCCAAGCCACCGCTCCATTAAAAGACAACTCCAAAAAAAAAAAAAAAATCCAAGAAATTGAGAGAAATGGAGAGCTCCTTGAAATCGGCGGCTCTACTGGAGCAGATGAAGAAACACCTTGAAACCGACGCCGGGAATGAATTGAAGGAGAAAGTCGGCCTCGTATACCAACTCAACATCGCCCCCAAGGTCTCTCCGTTTTATCCCTTTTGATTGATCTCTTTTGGCGAAAATTGGCGAGATCTGATATCTGATATTCAATTCTGTTTATTTGGTGAACAGAAAATTGGATTCAACGAGGAGATATTTGTGGTTGATCTTAAAGAGGGCAAAGTCTCTAAAGGTTTTCGATTAATTTCCCATTTACGGTCGTTATTTGTTCAAAATAATTTCTTGTAGTGTAATTTGAGTCTAGTTTATTTTTTCGAGTATACCTCACCTAGATGCAATGAAACCTGGAATCGTCTGGGTATGTTTGGATATTAACCCTTTTTCAATAAGCGAAGATTCCATTTTCCAAGCAGAGATGAAATAGAAATAAGATTATACCTCTTGCATTTTTCGCTGTTGATTCAATTTTACTTGTCCCCAACTCAATATGAAATTTACTCTGCCTTTTTGTTGAAATATTTCTTGTTTCAGGACCATATAATGGGAAACCAGATGCAACATTTTCATTTACTGATGACAATTTCCTCTCAATTGCCGCTGGAAAGATGAACCCACAAATTGCTTTCATTAGGTAATTTAAATTCTTTGAATTTTTTCCTTTTCCATTCATTATATTTGTTCAATTAGTATCTGTATTAGATGAAGCAATTAGACCCAAGCTATATATATTTAATTTAATTTAATTATGATTAGGGTAACGTGTATGGAATAGTCTTTACCCGTACCCTTACCTCTTTAGTTGAAGAGTACCCTTACCTCTTTAGTTGAAGAAAAACATAGTTTTTACCAGTATCCTTATCCATTTAGCTAAAGAAAAACTTTATCGGTACCGTACTAGAAAAACCTTATCCGTATCCGGTTTATCGAATACTGTAAACGGATAAAAGAGTGCCATTGACACCCCTAGTTTGGCCAACTTAAGAAACAAAAAAGAAAAATAAAATAAAAGTAGCACCTTCTATTTTTCATGCAAACTGAAAGACGAGTCCGGCTACTATAACACTAGTGTCATTTCAAACTAAATAACACCACATCTTAAACCATTGGATCTACTTTAATATTCGTGCAAGGCACTAGTGTCATTCCAAGCCTATCTTGTGCACGAATATTAAAGTAGATCCAATGGTTTAAGATGTGGTGTTATTTAGTTTGGAATGACACTAGTGTTATAGTAGCCGGACTCCTGAAAGACGCTTAACCTATAATTTTTTTTTATGTTTTATTTGTGTTACATTACAGAGGTGCTATGAAGATCAAAGGAAGTATTAGTGCTGCACAGAAATTCACACCTGATATTTTCCCCAAGCCTTCTAAGCTGTGAAGCAGCTAATTATGTTATTTAATACATAGAATAAATTTATACAAATAGTATTGTAATGCTGTTCAAAATAAGTTTTTCTTTGGAACAAATGAAATCTGTGTCACGATTCATTGCAATTATTTTAGCGAAAGGCAATCATTCTCCTTACTAATATTAGCTGCACAATCAATTGGAGTTCCTCTTATGACTAGTGAGATCATTTTTTGAAATTGCAATTAATATTTAAGATTGAGAAGCAAAGTACCTCTGCATCGGGTATAGCCTACACTGTATAGGAGGGGTCCGGATCCCCTAAAGTAACCGAACTTTTGGGTTTTCAATCGGGACCGTCCGATTCGATTATGTCGCTCAAGATTGTCTCGGGATTTGAATCCGTCGTCGGGATGTGTGCGCTCTTCTTCGGAATAGATGGTCTCGGATCCGAATCGGATGGTCTCAATTTAAAATCCAAAAATTGAGTTAGGATCCGAATTCGTATAGGAGAGGTGTGTTGTTTTAATTTTATTATTTTTTAACTTTGCACTTGATCAGTCTGATATTCTCTCTTGGTAGAACCTCTACTGAGCTTTAGTGGGCTTTATCCGAAGTTATGGGCCGCAATAATACTAAAAAATATTATACAATTTGTTGATCTATAGGCGGCCGGGGCAGGATTACTTCCCTCTTTCTCTATTTTGCAGAATGGCTAGGGAAACGAAAAATGCACTCAATTTCCTTAAATATAGAACTTTCTTGGTTTCTTTACTAGCTAAAACTACAGGGTGAAGCCCAAAACACGACATAATTTATTAACTAATCTTATTTAAATTAAATCAGTTGACAAATAATGATATGTTATGTAGCTCAAGAATTTGTTATTTTCGTAGACAATAAGTGACAAATGCGCCACAAATTTCCACAAAAACCGGAACTGAGTTTAAAAAAATTTAACAAAGACGGGCTTGAACTTATAGTTTCTCAAAAAACAAAATAAAAGAGACAAAAACAAAAGACATGTTGTTACTGAAAAAAAACCCGACAAATCTCTCGGTCCTAGTGATTTCGACTTGCATAGTTAGATTCATACTATTTTGGACCTCAAATAAAAATTTAAATATACTTTCTAGAACTAGAGTACTAAAACCTAAACGTTCACGTAAAGCAGTCACGATCTTATCAAGTACATGCGGTGAAAGATAACCGTGGCAGCGGCGTGTCAATGTGACACTCTTATCATGTAAAAGCCGATGAATAGAATGCCAATTAATTGTACCAGTTGGTTCACACACTAATGCCAGAACAGAGAAGTAGAGCTGTAGAGAACCAATTTTGTTCATTATATACCTCATCACCTATGTCTCTACTCTCTAGCATGGCTGATCGGTTGAATTTCCATCAAAACCTTTATCCTCTTTGTCTCGTTGCAAATGTGGAGTTGGATATTGATCGCTGCTGAGTCGACTCACTATGTCAGGCCAAAATTTGTAGCAATTAATTAACAGCTGAGCAGATAAGCTTTGACTCAAGTATAGATAAAAGGATGCACCTCCCTTGAATTGCTTAAACGGTTTATGTGGTTTGTGCGTTACTGGGCCTCCATGTCATCACAATGCGACACTTGTACATTTCACACCTACATATAAGCAGCCTATTAGAGGATTTAGTCTACTTTACTTTTTCCATTTAAAAAAAAAAATAGAACAAAAGGAAAGAGATTTTGGAGATATCATGAGGGGAACATTTAGGGTCTTGTTTCTGGTTTTAGTTTTACTCGTTCTAGCACCACAATTGACAGTTGCTCAAATCCTCTTTCAGGTCAGAATTCAACCTGCACATGTAAAATAATGAAATGCCATAAATCACTCTTAATCTAAAACAATTGTTTTTGTTTAAATTTATTTTGTGTAGGCTTTCAACTGGGAATCATGGAGGAAAGAAGGAGGCTGGTATAACTTTCTCGGAGGCCGAGTGCAAACCATCGCAAACGCTACAGTGACACACGTGTGGCTTCCCCCGCCTTCTCACTCGGTTTCTGAGCAAGGTTACATGCCAGGACGGCTGTACGACCTGAATGCAACACGATACGGAGACCAAGGGGATCTTAAGGCTCTGATCAGAGAATTTCATGCAAGAGGAATCAAATGCATTGCAGATATTGTCATCAACCATCGCACTGCTGAGCGGCAAAATGCGCAAGGCATTTATAATGTCTTTGAGGGTGGGACCACTGACACACATCTCGACTGGGACCAGAGTATGATATGTAGCACCGACACCATCTTTGGTGGCACTGGAAATGCTGACACGGGGTTAGATTTTGGTGCCGCGCCCGATATAGACCATCTCAATCCAAGGGTGCGTTCACTGAATAATCTTATTACACCAACTTTTTATTGCAGAATTGAAGTAACGTAAATGAGATTACTACGTCAAAATGATATATCGCATCTAGTAGTAGTATATAACTATATACTATGTCAAAACTGTAAACAACTGAAAGGTATATTACTTCTAGAAATTTACCCGAGAAAGAAAAAGGTGCTCATGCTTTTATGATGTTTAGTGCCGATTATCGATACAAAATTAGGTACTTTTTCTTGGCATAAGATGCTAGAAGTAATAGATGTTGTTTGGTTACCAGACGAATAATGTTTAAGAAAACCGTGAAAGAAAAAATAATCTAATTTACAAACCAACTGCTTAGGTATTTATCCAATCGTCTCAAGAAGAGCAATCACTTGGCACCAGATATCTTAACAATTTTGTTGATACTTTTCAAATCAAATCATATAAAGTGGAAAGTTAAAAAAAAAATAGAGTGAGGCTATGGTGCTATGCATAGCACGGATGGGGTCCGTGCTACGGCTCAAAATTTGACTTTTCAAAATCGTAACGGTCGATCCGAACCGTTCAACATGATTATAAAATGAATATGTATTTGCAAACCAAATTTTACATTTTTCCGAATTTTTTTACTATTTTTTTAGATATGCTGTTTTTGGATGGTCCACAATGTTCAAATCAAGTGATTTTCGAAAAAATAGTAAAAAAATTCGGAAAAATGTAAAATTTGGTTTGCAAGTACATATTCATTTTATAATCATGTTGAACGGTTCGGATCGACCGTTACGATTTTGAAAAGTCAAATTTTGAGCCGTAGCACGGACCCCATCCGTGCTATGCATAGCACCATAGCCTCACTCAAAAAAATATAGGTGTGTTCTTGAAAATATGAATAACCTACCTAGCCACCTGCAAAATTCCTCACAATTTGAGTTGGTAATGATCATTGCATATATGACGAAAAATGCATCAGAATTTTATCATTTAATTATATTCCTATGATATTGAGATGACGATTATCAGTATTGTCAAGATAATCCGTTATTAACTCAACCCTCCTCTTTTCTAGAAACTGATAACATAATAACATACTTATAACCTTATAGTTTTCAGGTGACTTCAGAAAAGAACTATCTGCATCTGGCATTAATCGATATAAATTCGGGACAAACTTTATTTTACTTGTGAATGAAACTATATAATTAATGCTGAATTGTACAGGTTCAGCGTGAAATCTCAGCTTGGCTAAACTGGCTGAAGAATGAAATTGGCTTTGACGGCTGGCGTCTCGACTTCGCCCGAGGCTTCTCTGTTGACATTGCAAAGATTTACATCCAGAACAGCAAACCTGACATTGCAGTGGCTGAGATATGGAGCCCACTAGGTGGCGGCAGTGCTGGTCAAAATGCGCACAGAGAGGAGTTGGTTAACTGGGTGGATACGGTAGGCGGCACTGCCACTGCATTTGATTTTACGACAAAAGGGGTGCTTCAAAGTGCAGTGCAAGGGAAGCTGTGGAGTTTGAGAGACCCGCATGGAAAGGCACCTGGGATGATTGGTTTGCGGTCAGAGAAGGCAGTTACTTTTGTTGATAATCACGATACTGGTTCGACACAGAAGCTGTGGCCGTTTCCTGCTGATAAGGTCATGCAAGGTTATGCATATATTCTTACACATCCAGGGATTCCATGCATAGTAAGTTTAATTACACTAAGATAAATTTCAGATTTTTTTTAGGTTGTTCATCACTATATGAGAAGGTAATGTTAGAACTTTCTTAGTTTAATCCTTAGTCGTACGTACCATAGTGAAGATTGTGTAATAACTGATAATGAGGACTATCATAAAACCTGATGAGATTGATGCGGTTCAGGTTTGTTGATGGTTCTACTGAGACTGGTTTAGCTATTGTTGATTTGCAGCAATTATAAATTTATAAGTCCCTGTTCATTTTTTGTCTACACAACTTTTACAGTTTATTTGAATACATCTGATAATTAAATTAGTAGTCAAGAACTGAATTAGTCTGTTTAATAATTTATTGCTTACTGGTACTGAATCAGTGGTACAAAACCCATGTACCAGCACCTTAATCAGCCCATCTGTTCCAGAAGACCAGAACCAACACCTGATCCAAACCAGTATTGAAATTCAAAATTATAATGCTTTATAATTCACTCTTAATTTTAATTCTTTTTAAGTTTTATGATCATTACTTTGATTGGGGTCTGAGGGACGATATTCGCAACCTGGCAATGATCCGGAGACGAAACAGGATTCACCCGGCTAGTGTTCTACGCATCATAGCCGCTGAGTCTGATATATACGTTGGATCTATCGATGAAAAGATCATTGTAAAGATTGGACCAAGATACAATATCGGCAATCTTGTTCCTGACAATTTCAAATTAGTTGCTCATGGAAGTGATTACGCAGTTTGGGAGATGAAGAGGTAATTGATTATTTGGCAAAATTTGCTTATTGTTCTTTTTATAACTTTTTGATCATCTTTTGAACTAGTTGCCAGAATAGAAAGGGATCAGTGGTTAAATGACATTTTTTTCCCCTCTTTTATGATCATGGCCGAAACTAAATTACCGGATAATTATGTTTCTTGGCATATAGGAAGACACACACTAATTGGTTTATACTCCATACTTTTGATTAATAATATGGTTGTCTCCGTATGGTTTTCCATTGTCTCTGAATGTAAAGAATGAAATATGCTGTTTGTTGAGTTATATTTTGATTATTGATAAGTTTTAGAATTCACAGAAGCTAATTTTCTAATCTCCAGCTTTCAACAGGCTTGATACTTCTTAGTCTTTTGCTGCAATAATTAAACACTTTCATGACATGTCCTTATTTCCTCTTTTCAACAATTTTTTATAATGGAGGTTAACTATTAATTTATTGAAAATTATATGGTAAATAATTTAAAATAAATTACTATTTTACAAATATGGGGGTCAAAATGTATAACTCGAACACAAAATATGGAAATCAAATTAAATATATATAGAAATTTTAAGATTACAATAGAAGAAATCAATGCTGATCATTACATTTTGAGGAAAAAAATAAAATGGGGTCCATTGACTCCCATGCCAGATTACTGGCATGTAAATGCGCCACTGATGTGCTTCTTACTATTCTCATCTTCAACAATTTCTAAGTGCTGAACACTACACTAATGATCACGTTCAAAATTTCAACCTTTGGCTTCTCTCTCTCCAGTGACTTCAAAGGAGGAAAAAAAAAAAGAAATCTCAAACACTTAATCGACTTAGCCACCGTTTCTCACTCCACACTAGTATTGTAAAAAACGTTTGTTTAGATCGATTAATCGGCCGATTAGTCGTTGGCAATGATCAAACTGTTATGGATATTTCCGACTAATCAGCTGATTATTTCCGATTATGGCCGATTATTCCTGATTAATTGCTTAGCGGTATCCTATTCGTCCGGCGAGCGCATACCGTTATTTACAACACTACTCCACACCTCTCCTCTTCAAGTTTTCACCTCTGACACAACGATACCCTCTCCTCTCTCTCGTTTCTACCTCCTTGAGCGGAGAGGAGAATAAGAGAGGGGAGGGAGCCGAGCGGAGCTGAGAGCGCGGTATCGTCGAAACTCGGAGAGTAGAGTCCTTATCTCGATCCGAGCGTGACAATGAATAGATCTGGTCGTCGGAATGCAGCGGCGGTCGAAAGAGCGAATCTGGTCATGGAGTGAGATATAAATTAAGATATTATGGTGATTATGAGTGTATATAAGTAAAACTAGAAAAGTAAATCTAGGAATTTAGATGGTGATTATGTTGGGATAAATTTTCAGAAATTTAGATAATAAAATAAAATAAAATAAATCAAATTGAAATAGAGTTATTCGGATCGTGCAAAACACTGTCTTTAAGCATATTCCATTTCTAGCATGCAAGATTTGAAATCGCTACCAAAATAATCCAGGATGTTACAACTTAGGACATGATCATAGAAACGACTGATGATAACTGCGCGATAATCAACAATTCGATAAATACTAATATTTTGTGGAAATATAATTTGGTAATATATAATAATTTGGAGGAATGAAATGAAATAAATGGAAGGCTTGAGTTCCTTTTAATTTCTGTTTGTATGCATAAGCATACATGACATGAATTATTGGAGAGATTAAAGTTGATACAAATTCTGAAGGGTGCAAGATATTTATAAATAAACCACAACAGCTAATATATAAAAAGATACAATGCCAACTGGATTACAACCGGTGCCGACATTTTTATTAATATCCAAAGTTTAATACAAATTATTAATTATATCCAGAGTCGGACCAATTATCGAAATATACCCAAGCCGGCCATTTTCTGGCCGGCTATGTACCCTCCCTAAGCCGGCCAGAAAATGGCCGGCTATGTTCCTTTTTTTTTTTTTTTTTTTTAACCCGCATTAACCCCTATATATACCCTTTTTTTCTCTCTCCTCTCACAATTCTCTCATCCCATCCGAATTCCGAATTCTCTCTTCTTCTTTGAGGTAATTTTTTTTTTTATCTAATTTAATTTTTAATTTATTTATTTTAGGGTTTAGGATTTAGGTTTTAGGTGTTATAATTTAGATTATGTTGTTGTAATTTAGTGTAATTAGCTAAGTTAACCAATATTTAGTGTAATTAACACAATTGACCAATATTTAGGGTATTTTGGTCTGTTTTACCATAATTATGCCGATTGAGCGTAATTTTACCGAAATTAGCACGTTTGACCAATTTTTAGGGTATTTTGGTCTTTCTTACCATAATTAGGCTAATTAAGCGCAATTAGTGTAATTAGCACAGATAACCAATATTTAGGTTATTTTGACCTTTTTTACCATAGTTATGCTGATTAAGCGTAATTTTACCGAAATTAGCACGTTTGACCAATTTTTAGGGTATTTTGGTCTTTTTATCATAATTAGACTGATTAAGCGTAATTTAGTGTAATTAGCACAGATAACCAATTTTTAGGGTATTTTGGCCTTTTTTACCATAATTAGGCTGATTAAGCATAATTTAGTGTGATTAGCACAGATGACCAATATTTTGGCCTTTTTTACCATAATTATGCTGATTTAGCGTAATTTCACCGAATTTAGGTTATTTTAGATATCAGGATGCCTAGAGCACGGCCTACCCAGCGTCCATTAGTGGACGAGCCGATCAGTACTAGCAGCACCGAGCACATCAGTCCTCTCCTGTGGATTCCCCACAGCGAGCACCGAGTCTCACTGGCTTCTCGTGAGGTACGTTTCTTTTCTTATATTTTCATTAAATTTTGTTGGATTTAAATTTTATTATGTTGTCACCATGCGGATTACATTTTTCAACGCAGGACACGGATCTTCTAGATGTGAAGATGAGATGCGTTCACATGAGGTATTACGAGGTGATGCAGCCGTACCTCGTCAACCTGGGTCTCCACCAGATTGTGGACATCGTGCGCACAGAGAAGAGCATCATCAATGCATCTCTCATCGCCGGACTGGTGGAGCGATGGCGTCCCGAGACGCACACGTTTCACATGCCATTCGGAGAGATGACAGTGACTCTCCAGGATGTGAGTGCTCTCTGGGGTTTGGCTATCCGTGGCACACCCGTCGGCGGCGTCTCTGACAGCACCAGCTTCGCAGGTTATGTCCAGGAGTTGTTGGGAGCTGACCCGGACCATATCATTGGGGATCATGGGAGGTCCAAATTTCATCTGCGGATGACGAGGTTACGGCAGCACTTCATCGCGGGTCTCTCGGCAGATTCCACCGAGCTGGAGATTCAGAGGTAAATTTTATAACTTGTTTCTACTAATTAATTTATAATACGATGATTCTATTAGAATTTTTATATGTTTTGTATTGCAGATATACACGCGGCTACGTGATGGACCTTTTTGGTTCTGTCATGTTTCCTGATTCCAGCGGTGATCTGGTGCCGATGATGTATCTCCCGTTGCTGATGGGCATTGAGCGGCCGTCGTCGTACAACTGGGGTGGAGCTGTCCTGGCGTATCTGTACTCCCACCTGTGTCGCAGTAGTGAGGTAAGTCACCAACTCTTATTTTAGTGTAAATTATTTAATCAATCAATCCATCAAAATACACTGACGCGTAATTTTCTTGAAAATGAAGCCGACGGCGAAGCAGATGTACGGGCCGGTACTCCTGCTTCAGCACTGGTCGTGGTCACGTCTACCAGTGGGCCGTCCTATCCCCAATGAGGCGCCGGATTGGGGAGAGCCAGATGTGTTTCACTGCCCGGCATACGCCAAGAAGTGGTACGGTTTCCACCACTACCAGGATCGGACCCACGGTGCTACCATTGGGATCAGGCCAGTCCGGTAAGAGCTTCAGAGTTTGCCAGAGCCTCTTGTTGAGTGGACGCCGTACGATCAGTTGTACGAGGAGTTCCTCTTGCCGGGCAGTGTGACTGACGAGCAGGAGCGGGATATGTGGTTCTATCGAGGTCCACTCATACATTTCTGGACAGTGGAGCACCACTACCCAGATCGGGCGCTCCGCCAGTTTGGTCGACCGGCGTTCATTCCCGCAGACCCATCTCTGCCGAGTTCCACGCACAGAGCCCTGCACAGGTATGTCGTAGTCTATTGTATTTATTGTTAAATACATCATATTACTTGATAGCTTTTTATTGTAACTAACGTCTTCCTTACAGCGTTACCCACCGAGGGCGACTGGATAAGGACTGGAGCACTCATTTCGATCCATACTACAAGAAGGCCGAGAATCCTCAGTATATAGACTTCTATCACGAGCCAGATGTGCTTCTGCAGACCCAGGGGGATCCCCAGTTGAGGTACGATGTATGGTACACGCAGGTCTGCATGGCGAGTGTCTATCTGCAGGGTGATTACGGTGCCCATCTTCGCGACAGGATCAAAACGGATGATGGTTACCATCCCAACGGTCGTGCATGGGCTCGCCAGGTAAAGCACCTAAAACCACATAGTTTTGGTCTAACTTAGTAGTATATCAAGGTTTGATCTGACATGCCAAATTTTTTTCAGCTTTTGGCCGTGATCAAGGAGTGCGGGCATGGGATCCGCATGCTAGAAAGGAAGAACTGGAGACGGCTTGGGTACCGCACACTCAAGAAGAATGCGAATGTGGTTGAGGATGCCGGGCACGGTGGAAAGATCATCGGTATGCTGCGAGACGCCAGAGAGAACATCAACTGGCGTGAGATAGATCCGCATGAGCCCGATCCGACCCGGGTTCTGCTTGATGATATGCCATCTTCCCCCGATTCACATCCAAAGTGGGACTACCATCGTTGGGTATTGTCCGACATTGGGTGGACGGTATGGTACAACGAGCATGGACGTCCGGTGCAGCCTCATGTATGTCATACTTCAGTATCTGTCAGGTTTTAATAAATTTCTTCATTCAGATCAAATTTAATAATTTATGTGTATGATTGCAGGGTCCAGCAGAGATGCCACCACAGCCACCACCTGCGGAGACGATACTCCTGAGTACGAGTCCCTCTCGTGCAGTCTCCAGGACTTCGGGGTATTCGATGACAGTTTCATGTCGGCACCGGCATGGCCCCGATATGGCACAGAGATGCCGCATGATGGAGAGGCTAGTGGTAGCGGGTCTCATACTCAGCCTGACTTTGGGACTGGGTTTGCCGTATCTACCTTCGCTACACCTCCGCCAGTACCGACAGTCCACACAGGCGATGCCATATGGGATAGTGCCGACCAGATACTCAGGTCTGCCGATGCCAGTGAGGAGGCCGAGAGAGAGAGAGCCTGGCCGCGGCGCTGGCGCCGGGCGAACGCCGGAGTACCGGCTCAGCGATATTCCCCCTCTCCGTTTTAGTTGTATTTTTACTAGTTTTGTACTATTTTATTTCATATACTATTTGTGTTTGGTATATTTGGATTATCCTATATTTCGGTTCTTGTGTATGTGTGCTTTTATGGTACTATTTTTATATTTTACAGATCAAAATAAATTATCATGATAATGCTAAACAGAAAATATTACAACATTAAAATAGTAGCACAACATAAAAAATAATATAGCGTATTTCAATTAATATAGCGTATTGTAATGTAATGTAATGTAATTTAGCGTAATTTAACATAATATAGTGTTATTCAATATAATTTCAATTAATATAGCGTATTTTAATATAAATATGTTAATTATATCAAAAGAAGTAATATAACAAATAATTAAACAAAAAATTTCAAATTTTCAGTGTTAAATTTCAATATTTTGATTTTCATAGTGTCTCTCTTAATTAAAAAAAAAAAAAAAAAAAGGAACATAGCCGGCCATTTTCTGGCCGGCTTAGGGAGGGTACATAGCCGGCCAGAAAATGGCCGGCTTGGGTATATTTCGATAATTGGTCCGACTCTGGGTATAATTAATAATTTGTATTAAACTTTGGATATTAATAAAAATGTCGGCAACCGGTGTATTAAAATTCGGTCTATGCGATATGTGGCTGCATATTTCTATTCGATTTTAATTTAAATAAAAAATATGTATTCAATCAATATGTGATTCTGCATTTTTAACCGCATATTATGCATACTTGTTTGTATGATGCTGCATAATACCACATATTTGTTTATATATATATAAATTTTTATTTTAAAATCCACATATATAAGTCTGCATAAAAATCCACATATGCGGCCGCATACCGCATATGCAGTATGCAGTGACCCTCCGCATACTACATAAAAACCGCATTCAAAAGTATTGATTACAGCGCATGCTTCAGTTAAAAGGTGTCTATTCAAAATAATTGGATAAGATCAATAAATTGTTAAGTATGAAAAGATGTCAATTACTGTCTCAACGATAATATTAATTAGGGATCGACTAACAGTCCCCCCCATTCAGTCCCCTAAACGTCCCCCTAACTGTCAAAGTACAACTGTCAGTCCCCCATTCAATATACATTAATTCAGTCCCAAAATGGAAAGTATGAATACCTAAGATATGAAGTATGCATATCTAATTCATCAAGTATTCATACCTAACATATCAAGTATTAATTCACATACGGACTGTGGACCATTACTTTTCGGGGACAGTAACTGTCAGACTGCCTCGGGGACCACAACCAAAAAGTCACGTGGATCACACCACCAGTCCCCCATTCATTGATTAAATTAATTCACATACAAAATGGAAAGTATGAATACCTAAGATATGAAGTATGCATATCTAATTCATCAAGTATTCATACCTAAGATATCAAGTTCATACTCTAAAAACTGGACACAATACTACTCATCTTTTACACGTTTTTCAAGGCAGTTTTTTTTTCTCCATTCATTCTAACCAATTTTTGGGACGATTTATGAGGAATTTTGCAAATCTAAAAACACGAACGTTTTCTATTTTTTTTTTCTCTTTCAAATGAGATCCATGATGACATACTTTTACACGTTTTTCAAGGTATCAAATATTCAAATATGAAAAATATTCATACAAAATGGAAAGTATTCATACCTAACATATCAAATATTTATATATAATTCATCAAGTATTCATACTTAAGATATCAAGTATTTAAATCCAAAAAACTGGACTCAAATATGGAAAGTATTCACCCAAAATAGAAAGTATGAATACCTATGATATGAAGTATTCATACTTATGATAAGTATTTAAAGAAAAAAACTGGACTCAACTTGTACACGTTTTCCACGTTTTTCATGGTGGTTCAATGATTGAAAAAGTTAGTTATAATGGGGGGACGTTTAGGGGACTGAAGTGGGGGGACTACATCTTTACTCTATTAATTAATAATCTGATAACTGTGAAGTATAAAAGATGCCAATTACTGTCTCAACGTAATATTAATTAATAATTTGAAAAATATATCAGAGAGAGTCATTAAATAAAATTTTAAGAATAATTAACAAAATTATTGGATAACTAAAATAATATTCTTTAATCAAATTTTGAGTTTTTATATATCACATAAATAAATATTTAACAATTCCCACAAAATTCAAAATTTATATAATAAAATTAAGTTGTTGGTTATCTATTGAGCATCAATAAAGTAGTTTACAAACTTTGAATTTTATCTAGTACCGATGACTTTAATTTAGAGGAAACAAAGTGAACTATGTCTTGAATTCGTTCTTTTTATTCAAATTACATCATCACACACAGTATGGAGATTCTCATCAACGTGTTTGTGCATTATTGACCTTGCACAAGTACTTCGGATTTTTCGTGAGTCTTAAAGGCTTACCCATGCCTCGCACCACGACTGTATACATACACTCCCATATAGGTGAGTTACTGATTAGTCAAAATTAGAGCTAATAATATTTATAACCCTATTGTCTACTCTACAATCGATTCATAAGCGCATGAACCTATCGTATAGTATAGATCGGGGTGTCGATCCACAGGGATAGTGTATTAAAACATCTAACAATAATCAAGTCTAGGTTTTTGGTTGTTTGATTTGGTTGTTTGGATTGTTTAGTTATATGAATAGTTAAAACAGTAAATAGATGTTTTGTGTATAGAAGATGGGCTTCTAGGGATCAAGCTATCTATCATTCTTACTTGTTTAATCTAGTTTCTAGTTGCAAAAGCAAACGCATGCGGTGCTATCACCAACTGCATGCAAGTGCTTGATCAGGCCAAAACATATTGTGAAAATCACTATGTTTCTTGCGGAAAATGGCCAAAAGCAAATGCAAAGTAGCTATTTTTCTAATTTATTTACTGCAAACGTGTTTTTAGGCTATTTTGGCAGGTTTTGGAGAAAGTTGCGTATTTAGGCCAAAAATGGATCAAATATGTCGAATTTAGGCGATTTCTGGAGTTAGCACCAAATCAGGGCACCGCTGGGAGCATGCAACACCTCACACGAAGTGAACAACATGCGAAATAGTGAAAATACAGAAAATCTGCTAAGTTAGGAGGTCGTGCGGGGTCATCCTATGCCGCATGCGACATACATCTATGCCGCACGATCCGTGGACTAAATCCGTGGATTGTTCAGATTCTGATCAAATCTCCACGTTGATGCTAATTTTGGAAGAATTCTTCTAGAAGGGCATGGTTGCTTCAGAGCCAAGTTTGGCTTGCTATTTTTGGCTCCATCTATGCAAACTTGGAGTGCATTTCAAGTCTCCACCTTCTCCACTACTTCCTCTACTCACCCTCTTCTTTAGAGAGGCTATAAAAGCCCTCCTGTAATTGATTTTGGTGTGCGTGTTTAATTGTGTTCAGTCCATAGAATCGATTAGCATCCTCATGCTAGGTTAGGTTAGAGAGTTATTTAGAGAGAGAATGGTAGTTATTGGAAGCCGAGCAAGAGAAGAATACATCATCTAAGGAGGCTAGGGTTCTTCCATCTTCAAGAGGGTTGCAGTCTACGTTCTCTTTATTTTACTTATTTTATTTTGTCATGGCCATGATAAACTAAACTTCTCATCTCTAGGGTTAGGGTTTGTAATCGAATTCTTTGTTATATTTTAATATATATTTATGTTTTGTGTATGTTGATTTGTGTTTGCTTTATTATTTAAATTTATTTTTATTAAGTCCTTGCATACATAGTTATGTCTACTATATGCTAGTGATCCTCCACATACCAATAGGTGTATGATTTCATTGCATCCCGGTGTGAGTGAGATAATGCATGTAAGTATATGTAACACTTCAGCTAACGAAGCCTGGCAGTGGTTCAAAGACTAGGGTTAGAACCCAGTGGGCTCCCTTGACAGGATAGCGTAGATTGGAAATTTAGGTTTTATTAATAGATACTTAATTAAAGGATATGAACAATTGTGTTTGTGTGAGAAAGATAATTGTATACTTATAACACTCTGAACTGTTGCCCCCAAAAGCCGATAGTGAGATCAGAAAACCTTTCAAATCATGTACACAGAAACCCAGCACGCCCTGCAGGGTAGTGACAGTGCTGCATGCGGGGTAGATATGGGACAATCTATGCCGCATACGGGGTGACAGGCCGCATGCGGGGTAGAGAGACGTCAGAAATATATATTTTTGCATAATTTAGAAGGAGAAAACATGAACCCTAGAGAATCTCTATTTAATTGTTTAACCTAAACCTTAGCACAATTAGTGCCACCGCATAAACCTTGAGGGTATTGAACCCTACCTTTTACTATTAAAAACCATTTTTAACTTGTTTTCAAATCTATTTCAAAACCCCTCAAGTACCTAGACTAGCGAAAATTTAGATAACTAATACACTATCCATGTGGATCGACACTCTAATTATACTACATGGTAGGATTATGCGCTTGTGATCTGAACGTAAGTAGACATTAGGGTTAAAAAGTATATTAATTTATACTAAAAGTTAGTAGTTTAATTTGGACTCATCAATGCTTAACATGTCAATTCTGGTTTGTAACTCCAATCGGTGTCGTATGTGGTTTGGCCAGATTTGTGTGCGTCATGCACTGGTATGAAATGCAAATCTGAGAGTTGCTAATCCTATCTTAGTGCTAATCACTGCTACGCTATAACACCCTAATTGAGAAAGACTAGCAAAGGGATGGTACCCAAACCTCACCCTAATCAATTGTATAAAGATCAATAATAAGTCTCCATTACCAAGACTAGAAGGATTTAAGTTCACAGCTACGTCCATCCTTTATACTTTTTGTAGTTGAAATAGCCGAGATTACCCCACTGTCGGTCTATAGAACGCGATGTTCGTTTGCAGATCTATATTTCAATAGGTTTCTAACTGAGATCGGATCACAAGGGATCAACTGCTACGTCTATTTTCCTTATTGGATCTTGGATAATTGTACCATATTCCTAACCGGTCAACCTTATACGCCTAAGCATTATGATGTGTACACCACTATACGGACGAGGTTAGCATGCACCGAATTAAGTAGTAATACAAAGAATAAAGTGCAGATTCTTCATGGCCCGTGAGAGGTTAGTGAGGGCCTTGGGAACATGGCCCTATCAAATTCCAATGGTATTATGTTTTCAAAGGATATATAGTTGGTAAATCAAGTAAGCCCTAGGAAATAAGCCTTTCAAAGAAATTCGAAAGAATCCTTGGAATTCACTCTATTACCATCAAGAAGTATTTTAAAGATATAAAGAGTTCCACAAAGAACTCAAGTTCGCCTGTTCCATATATTACTGGACCGTTTATTCAGGAAGTTCTATAATCACCAAAAAAAAAAATTCTCCAAGAAGCGGTATGGGAATTATTAAGAAATAAACTATCTTGTTTAGAGAAGTCACGGAGTTCATTCAAAGCATTCATACTGGGATCGAGCTATTGATAATAGTATTATATCGATACACTGGTAATTCAAATAACGGATTATACTTTGGCAAGAAATCATCTAATTACCCACTTGGACACACTAGGTACCCCTCCATTAACAACAATAACATATAATAACCATATGGAGCAATTATCCAAGAAGGCGGGCAAAAACGCACCTGAGAGAGACAAGATAAAGCAATGACGACAGAGCTAGAAGACGTTGCTGGCTGCCTCAGTGTGACTTTGGTGATAGTGCCTTGAGAAGTCCGCCGCGATGGCTGCCATTATGTCGGAGCCGCTGGTAATCTCGAGCACATGCGAGCAGAGTGCGTTGGGGCGCGGGTGACGATGATTTATGTGCATAATTTGAATATATGGAAGAGTAAAGTGGTCAATTTAATTTTTTATATGGATTTGATGATTAATTAGATAAGATTTTATCTGATTAAATGAAAAAAAAAGAAATAGGAAATAATTTCAAGTATAGATTGGGAAATAAGATATATCAATAAGATACATCAAGATTTTGATAGGAAAATTGTAGAGAAGTTTTTGATGGAAAAACAAGATATATTGAGATTTTGATGATAAACTAAAAATTAGAGAAGTTTTAGTAGAAATATGAACAATTCTTCGTATAAAATATTATTACTCTAAAATCTGCTTTTCGAACCTAGCTTCGTCGATATTGTTGTTCTTTTTTTTGTTTTTAAATACATAACCGGTCTCAAAACCCCATATAAAGTGGGAGGGAAATTTTGAAATCTTGTTCTCAGGTTGCAAATTTGAAATGTTGTTTGTAACAGGTAAGAGCCAATATTATCAATTGTTACGGTTTAATTTAGTACCGTATTGATGGTATCGATCGATTCAAACCTGTATTGGTTGAAACGTTGCATTTGATTAGAGATTTCACTGATCTGATCTGAGCATATATATAAACTGTGTGTTTGACAAATAACAATATTTATAATTCTTAACTCTTTCTATGACATAAAACATAGATAGCCGGTCTTGTTTATTCCCATGAAGTGTAATTCGCTCATCAAACAATTTATTGGATGTTAATAAATCCTTCCCCTTTCAAATATCTTTTCAATTTCTCTAGAAGTAAACTGAGAAACATGTTCTGTGGAGTACAGCTTTACAATTAGATCGCAAAATGATCAGCATTTTAGGCCTTCAAAAACTTCAAATAAAAGGATAATATATTATATACTTATTTTTTGGAGTTTTCAAGTATATTGAGGTATACACGATGACATTTAGGCATACGTTTAAATATGTATTACAAGTAGGAAAATAATTTAACCATTATTTATTTGTTCTCACAATCAACTAATTAAAAGACCTAATATTTTTCTTAAATATGCTACACATTTTTTAATAAAGAGTAAAGAAAATTAGTTGGGTATATTTGTGAGTTTTTAAAATTTAAAATGAAAAATATGATATTATGAATTTTAGAAAGTGAAATACGTAATTTTAAAATTTTTAGAGAAAGAAATACCTAATTTCTGGATGATCCAGAAACATTTCTCTTTGACTAGGTTTAATCAAATGAGGATTTATTCGGTACTAGGGATGTATATTGTGCCATGTTGACTAGTCACGTCTTGAGTTGGATCATATGTCGTGTGTGTTGTGACCAATTTAAGTTTTCATGTGTCATGTTGTGACGTAACTAAAATCATATAAATAGTCACAACACATTAGTTATGCCGTGACCAAATATAATTATGTGACTGATCACGTTTAATTATTTTTTCGAATGTTAAGTTAGTTCAAGTAAGAAAATATAGAAAAATGTCAAAAAAAAAAATAATTCTAAACTAAAGAAACAATGTTGTAAAAAAATTAATGTATTGTTAGGAATTTAAATTGTTATTTTGAATAAATAATGACATAATTTTATCACGTGTAGTCACGCTTGGTTGAATTCTATGATGTGTCGTGTCAAGTGATGTATCATAATCAAACTAATTTGCATATCGTATCATTTATCACGAAAAATGATCGTAACACGCGGAACATAAATCATGTGACGTCACTGACATACGTATCGTGATAAATCCTCTTCAACATAATCTTTTCTAAAGGCGAAAAAGAAAACTAATCTTTCAGAAAAAATGAACTTTATGAACTCGAGAATTTGTCCTTTCCTATCAGCTGAACTTACTACTTTGAGCCGCTACAACTGACGCTAATTAATGCTGCATGCACCTACGCACGGAATAAGGAAATATATAGTTCCAAAATGCCTCCGTTCAATACAAGAACCACATGTATTCTTCGACCGACTTCCATGAATTTAAGATGAGAGCAACCTAGCTATCTCCCGTAACCTTTCTTCATTTTTTCTCTCAGTCATTAACTACTTAAGTAACTACTAACTACTTGAATGAACCACTTACTATTTGAAGACCGCATAATATTTAAAAGATTTTACAACTGACGCGCGCAAGTATTCACATATGATACATCAAGTATTAATATATAATACATCAAGTATTCATACTTAAGATATCAAGTATTAAAAAAAAACTAGTCAAATCACTCACTCATCTTTTACACGTTTTTAGAGGTGGTTTTTTTCTCTCCGTTCAATCTAACCAATATTTCTGACGATCTATGAGGATTTTTGCAAATCTAAAACCACGAACGTCTTCTACACAATTTTCTCTTTCAAATGAGATCCATGATGACATACTTTCGAGTTGTCCGTTGCACAAGTATTCATACCTTGTTATGCAAGTATTCATACCTCATCGAGCAAGTATTCATATCTCGTCATGTAAGTGTAAATAGTTCATGTATCAAGAGTATTACAAGCATATGTGCATAACTCGATTAATTTTACAAGAGCAGCCGAATAATATTGAACATTATTTTATTACTTTCTAGTTCAATTTTTTTTGAAAATAAAAAAAAGTTGCCACATGTTTCACTGTCGAAACAAAAATAATCTATCAAATTTTACAAATCATGTAATTGAAATGTTATAAAAAAAAAAACAAAAAAAATATTTAAAAAAAACAAAACGTACTTCATTAAAGTATTCATACATATACGTTAAAGTATTCATACATAAGATATCAAATATTCATACATATACGTTGAAGTATTCATACCTAAGATATCAAGTATTCATTCATACATGTTGAAGTATTCATACCTAAGACATCAAGTATTCATTCATACACCTCTATTTTTCCAAAATTTGTTTTTATGTCATTTCTTAGTACTTAGTACGCACTGGCCTAATTCACCATTAATGAAGTTTTGTTCTTTGCAAATAACTTGCTACTGCATGAGGAAGAGGAACATAGACACGAAAGAGATTAATTGCATCCACAGAGACAAAATTAGTTGAACTTGATCCATTTAGCATTCATTTTGAGACGGTCAACAATGATGGATCTGCTGGACCCAGCGGAGACGTGCTTGATTGGGATGGAATGAACATCCGCTGGAGCGGGAGTAGTAGGCAGAGATGGAAAAGTGGGAGCGGAAGCGGAGGTGAGAGAGGGTGGGAGCTTATCGTATTTGCCATTTCGAGGTGGAAGGCGGAGGCGGAGGTGGAAGGTGGAGGCGGAGGTGGAGGGAGAGAGGAAGGACCGTTAATTTGATGTTAAGAAATGAATGAAAGAGATAAATTGATAAATGGATAAGACAGTTAAGAGATAGGGATGAAATAGGAGACCGTTAGTTGGTGATATTATAATTACTAATTTAAGATATGCATGCAAGAGCAATTAAAGACTGGATATATATCTGCAGATTGTTTGTAACTTGTGTGAATGAAATAAGTCATAAACAACACGAGGCCTATCAACAGAGGCTGGATGGCATGCATGCAAGTTGTGGTGATGCTGATCTCAATCAAGTCTTTCATACCCGTAAAAGATGGTGAAAAGAGAAAAATGAAAAGGATAGACTTTGGTACACGTAGATTTACGCCGCTGCTGATCACCGCCTCCAATCCTTGGTTCTTATCGGTCCCCACTTTGACCGCCTACGGAACCAGCTGGTCTACTGTTTGGTGTTTGCCATTTAATGCTGTTATTTAATTGTTATCCCCTCAAAATTACAATTTGCTTCTACATCTTATCTTTATGATTTTAGTGTCATACCTAAAATCAAATTAATCGATGCTCAATTATCCCCTCAAAATTACAATTTGCTTCTATATCTTACCTTTACTAATTTTTGTGTCATAATTATACGTATCTAAAATCAAATTAATCGATGCTTTGCATAGTGTATTGATCAATAATGTGCATGTATATTTAATGAATACTTTATATGACAAATATAAAGTTGTAAAACTCAATTTTTTAATATTAAATAGTTACGTGACTTGACTTTAATCTTTATTAGAAGAATACTTTATATTTATAATAACATAGTAATATATACTACTACTTTTTTGTGTCCTTTTATGTAAAACTTTAATGAATTTATTGTCCCATTATACATTAATTGCTTATAATTTGATATTAATTGTTATTTAAAAACATACCAAATATTTTCATGTCTATATTACAGCTATAAATTAATTATTGTGGTCTAAAATCAGAGATAATTTATATACAAAAGTAAAGAAAATGAACTTATACACAAATCTTTCTCTCCCTCTCGCTCTCCTGATTTTGTTTTGGAGTTGTTTGTGCATTAAATATAAAACCAACATTAAAAATTAGATCTAAGACGTTTTAGTTCAAAATGCATGTAAATATACTACAAAGTAGCTATAAATACTAACTATCAAATCAATTGAAAATAATTTTATATTTATATATGATAACGGATCTGTCAAAGGAGCGACTATGTCACGTCAATTCTAGTTTCATTCGATTGATTTTTGATCATTCTACATCAAATGCTAATTTTATACTTGAGTGTTTCTTTTTTCTGATTACAATGATATAGTTGATATATATGATTTGTATCAGGTGAGCTACGTTGAATATTATCATTGGATAGATTTCAACTTTTAATTAGTTTGAATTATCTCATGTTCATGATTAAGTCAGGTTATTACTAAATCTCATTTTGAAATACTAATTTTCGGAAGAAATCTATAAGTTCGCTTGAGTTCAGATAAAGATATAATTAAGCCAACATTTCATGAAACTAAAAATTAATTGGTACACCTAGTGTTGACAACGATGTATGGGAGCAATTCTCTTTCAGTTGCTAACGGCTAGTCTTTATCCATAGTGGTGGGACCGACTTGAATTTCTAACAGTATTGACGCCAAGTAAGCAGCAACAGCAGCCACTCAGGACCTTCAGCCCATGGCATTGAGCCGCCAATGGTTCCCTATATAAACACACCACATGGCAACCCAGCTTCTCACTACAACAATTTTCATTTTCCCAATTAACCTTTTGTTATAAGACATATACTTGGCAGTTTTCTCCTTGTTATAATTAAGCAGTAGCAGAGCACAGACGATGGGGAAGCACTTGGTTTCTCTATCTCATGTTTTCCTTGTGGTTACACTTCTTCTAACATTTGCTGCCCACATATCACTAGCTCAAATCCTCTTTCAGGTATGTGTACTTGTACATATGTATGCATGTAGTCAGGGGCAGAGTCAAATTTTCAAACTATATATATATATGGAGGTCAAACACATATATAATAGAGGTCAATCAAGTAAAAAATTCATAAATAGAGATCAATTTTACAATACTCATAGCATTTTACCCTTAACTATATAGAATATAATATATAAATAAAAAAATGAAACTAAATGGGGGTCAATTGACCCGTTCAATACCCATGGGTACGCCCCTGCATGTAGCTGAGTCAAACTTTCAAGTTATGATAGTCAAAGGCATATTAAAGGTCAATCATATAAAATTTCCATGCTACGATATGAAGGTCAATTTACAATACTCATAGCATTTTATTAACTTATATAGAAAATCATGTGTAGGCACAAGAATTTTGAAAATGAAAGAGGGTCAAATGACCTCCTTTCTAGATCCGCCTCTATATACAGTCAATTCATGAGTTGCTTAGCACCCCATAATTTTAAATTTTTAAATCATGTACATTGAAATTTAATTGAATATTTTAAGTTTTTATATATATATATAAAGTTCAACCCACTCATAACTTGTTAAATATGTACTGTTTGCAACTTAGTGGTTAGAACTCCACTTTCTAATTACACCCCTTTGCATGTTTGCATGCGTAATATAGGAGATGTTATTATATAAATTGTCAATATGTTCAGGAAGCCGGGTAAAAAAAAAGGAAAAATAAATTTGAAATTACCAACAGTATACAGTACCATACATATAACAATGCAATAAACGTCCAGTGCTGATTATATCCAACACAAATTAACCTGACGCAATAAAAATAGCCAGATTATTTTAAAGATTAACTATAAAATTAATTATCTTTAATTTCAGGGTTTTAACTGGGAGTCATGGAGAAAGGAAGGAGGATGGTATAACAACTTAAAGGCTCAGGTTAATGACATAGCTAACGCTGGAGTCACCCATGTTTGGCTTCCTCCCCCTTCTCACTCTGTTTCACCACAAGGTTTTCCTCTTCTCTCTGTTGCTCCTTTTTCTTTGTCATGCTATATTAGTTATTTGTATATTTGTACTTGGTATAACTGCATGAATCATGATGTTGAATCACAAAAAAAGGATCTCCATGAGGATATAACGAGTTAACGACATTGCATCGAAATGCATACGTACTTAGTATAACAAGTATTACACAACAAAAAATGTTCCGGTGGCCTCAGGCTTTCTCTTTAATTACTAGCAAGTTATATTTCCTTTTCTTTTTATGTTTATGTCAACAAGATTTGCTCACAACCCAAATTACTACTCAGGTTATATGCCGGGAAGGCTCTATGATCTCAATGCATCAAAATACGGAACGCTCAATGAACTCAAGTCATTGATAAGTGCTTTCCATGCCAAAGGCATCAAGTGCGTTGCCGACACAGTTATCAACCACCGCTGTGCCGATAAAAAAGATGCTCGGGGCATATATTGCATTTTTATAGGTGGCACCACAGATGGACGCCTTGATTGGGGCCCGGACATGATTTGCCGGGACGACAGTCAGTACTCTGATGGCAGAGGTAATCCAGATACTGGCAAAGATTTTGCCGCTGCTCCCGACATTGACCACCTGAACCCAAGGGTCCAAAAGGAGCTCTCAGATTGGTTGAATTGGTTAAAGACTGATATTGGGTTCGACGGATGGCGTCTGGACTTCGCAAAAGGATACTCGCCTGATGTTGCAAAGATCTACATCAAGAACACAGCACCAGGTCTGGCATGCATGAAATAATTTAATTTCTCCTTCCAATTTTCCAAAAATGACATCTTAGTTATTCACTACATATTCTGATTAATAATATGTTTGTTAATATAGATTTTGTTGTTGCTGAGATATGGAGCTCCCTGTCATACGGGCCAGACGGAAAACCAGCGAGCAACCAAGACTCAGAACGACAAGAACTGGTTAATTGGGTACAGGGGGCAGGGGGCCCGGCGACAGCATTCGACTTCACTACAAAAGGAATCCTTCAGGCAGCTGTGCAAGGTGAGCTGTGGCGACTTCGTGACGGTAATGGTAAACCACCTGGTATGATCGGGTGGTGGCCCGAGAGAGCTGTCACATTTATAGATAACCACGACACGGGTTCGACCCAAAAGATGTGGCCTTTCCCTGCTGACAAGGTCATGCAAGGCTATGCTTATATCCTCACTCATCCCGGCACCCCAACCATCGTAAGTTCGAAATAATTCTCTCCATTCTAATAATTGTGCTTATTTTAATTAAATAATATATTGTATTGAATCATTGATTGTACTATTTTTTGTGTGTGTGGTGAAATGAAGTTCTACGACCATATGATCGATTGGGGTCTGAAGGCGGAGATCAGTGCATTATCTGCGATCAGGACCCGAAATGGTATTAACCCGGGAAGCAAGTTGAGGATCCTCGTGGCGGATGCGGATCTTTACTTGGCGGCAATAGACGAGAAAATTATGGTGAAAATTGGGCCAAGAAATGAGCTTGGAGGATTGATTCCATCTAACTTCCGCTTGGTTGCCAGTGGCAGCTGTGGCTATGCAGTTTGGGAGAAGAGATGAGCAATTTTACAACTTCGAAATATACAGTTAAAATTGAAAAAGATTGTTGTAGCTTTTGATTAAATTGGGGGTTTTCTGTACTGTTGTATTTTTTTCCTCTGTTATTGTTTGTATTGTTGTATTTTGTTTCCTTCTTTTATTGTTGTTGAATTTTATGATGCGGAAGTATAGACAGATTATATGGTGAATTGTATTCTTTTTTGTATATTCTTTGATCTCCTATTACATGAGGTATTTATAATCTATTTTACCGTTGATCCCTAAAGAAGCTCTAACGGTAACTTTCTATTTCTCCCAAATTACAATTTTACCCTTTTTCTATTTTACACTGTTAACCCTCTAATTAATTCTATTCTTCAACACCCCCCCTCAAGTTGGGCGTGTAGATATTGATTAGCCCTAACTTGCGAGTATTATCTTCGAAAGGTCTTGGATCTAATCCTTTTGTGAATATATCCGCCAATTGTTCTTCACTTCGTACAAATGGCGTTTCAATTTTCTTTGCTTGAATTTTTTCTCTAATAAAGTGGCAATCCACTTCAATGTGTTTCGTCCGTTCATGAAATACGGGATTGGAGGCTATGTGTCGTGCCGCTTGATTGTCGCAAAACATTTTCATCGGATTATTTTGTGTGATTCCGATGTCCGTTAGGAGTTGTTTGATCCAAGTTAACTCGCTTGCGGTTGATGCCATGGCTCGATATTCCGCTTCGGCGCTTGATCGAGCCACAACATTTTGTTTCTTGCTTTTCCATGTGACTAAGTTACCGCCTACAAATGTGCAAAAACCGGTTGTCGATTTTCTATCGAAGCTTCCGGCCCAATCTGCATCGGAATAGCCACATGTATCATTAGATTTATTATTTTTCATTAAAATTCCCTTTCCGGATGTTCCTTTTAAATATCTTAAAATTCTATCTATAGCCTCCAAATGTGGTTCTTGGTGAGTGCATGAATTTACTAATTTGATTTACGGAAAAAGAAATATCCGGACGTGTAACCGTGAGATAAATTAATTTTTCTACAAGCCTTTGAAATTAATTTATGTCTTCTAATGGTTCACCATCCTCGCTATTTAATTTGCATTTATTATCTATTGGGGTAGAGGCCGGCTTACATCCTATTTTACCGGTTTCTTTTAATAAGTCAAGTGTATATTTTCTTTGTGAAATAAATAAACCTTTTCGTGACCATGCTATTTCTATTCCTAAAAAATATTTTAGATATCCGAGGTCCTTAATTTCAAATTTGTCCCTCAATTGTTTTTTAACTTTTTGAATTTCTTGATAATCATTCCCGGTGATTATAATGTCATCTACATAAACCAAAATTAAGGTTGTTGATCTACCATCATTTTTGATGAATAAAGAGTGGTCGGCATTACTTACTTTGAAATTACAAGTTAATAAAAAAGAGCTTAGTTTGCCATACCATGCTCGTGGAGATTGCTTCAATCCGTAGATTGATTTATTTAGCCTACAAACTAAGTTAGAATTGGTTTCCAATTTATGACCGGGTGGTAGTGTCATGTACACCTCCTCTTCAAGTGTTCCTTGAAGAAAAACATTTTTTACGTCCATTTGGTAAAGGTCTCAACCATTATTTACGGCAATAGAGAGTAGAATTCTCACGGTATTCATTTTGGCCACCGGTGCAAAAGTTTCATGGTAATCTATACCGTAGGTTTGAGTGTATCCTTTGGCTACCAATCTTGCCTTATACCGTTCTATGGTACCGTCACTATTGTACTTGGTTTTGTAAACCCATTTACAACCAACGGGTTTTTTATTTTTTGGTAATGAAACAATTACCCAAGTTTTATTTTTTTCTAGAGCTTGTAGCTCTTCTTTCATGGCTTTACACCAATTTGGGGTTTGAATAGCCTCTTGAAATTTTTTTGGTTCTACTTCTTTTTGAAGTGATATGATAAAAGCCTTATGTTGAGATGAAATATGTTCGTACGAGACATAATTTTGTATAGGATATTGTACAGTATAGGTTACATAATCTCTAAGTCGTGTAGAGGGTTGATGTACTCTTGATGACCTTCTTACTAAATTTTCTTCTATTTCATTACCATTGTTATTATGGTTATTTTCTTGTATTTCTTCTATTTGGTTGTTAGTCTCAATTTCGTGATGGTCATGATGTGAGGGTTCTAGATCAAATATTGGAGGTATTTGAGGTCTTACCGAATTATTTTGATCATTGGTAGAAGATTTTTTTAATTCTTCATTTTCTTTGAAGTATGGTTTATCCTCACAAAAAATGACATCCCTAGATATAAACAATTTTTTGTTGATAGGATCATAACATTTATAACCTTTTTTATAAGATGAATATTGCAAAAAAATAGTTTTTGTTGATACAAAATCCAACTTGTCATTTCTCTTAATTTTAACAAAGCACACAGAACCAAAACTCTCAAATGATCGAAATGCATTTTTTCTTGATAAATAATTTCTAATGGACTTTTACTTTTTAAGACAATGCTAGGTAATCTATTAATTATGTGTGTCGCACTAAGTATGGCATCCGACCAATAAATTTTTGGAACATTTGTTTGAAATAATAGTGAACGTGTCATTTCTAGTAAATACCTATTTTTTCTTTCCGATACTCTATTTTGTTCGGGAGTATTTATGCAAGTAGTTTGATGTATAATTCCTCGTGTTCTAAAAAAATTTGTAAAATTATTATTTATAAATTTTGTTTCATTATCCGATCTAAATTTTTTTAATTTTGCATCAAATTGATTTTCTACTAGATGTAGAAATTCTTGAAAGCAATTAAAAACTTCATTTTTTTATTGTAGTAAGTATAACCATGTGGCTCTTGAAAAATCATCAATAAATAAAATAAAATATTTAAATCCATTATAAGAGGTAATTGAGGCCGGTCCCCATACATCGGAATGAATTAGGTCAAATGGTGCTTTACTTTTGCTATTGGACAAAGAAAAAGGAAGCCTAGTTTGTTTTGCTAATTTACATATATCACAATTTATAGATTTTGTAGAAGGAAAATTTAAAATACTACTTATTATTTTGTCCGATGGATGTCCAAGTCTTTGATGCCAAATGTCAAAATTAATAGATTTTGTAATAGCACAAAGATATGAATTTTGATTTAAAAGATAATGTCCATTTTCGAGAAATTTTCCGGTTTCTCGGTCTTGAAATTTCACATTTTTTGAAGAAAAAATTGTATCACAATTTAATTCATTTGTTAATTTTTTAACCGAAATTAAATTAATAGAAAATGATTCTATGTACAACACATTTTCAATAGTTTTTGAAAAAAGATTAATAGTTCCTATACCGTTGACTTGTGTTTTCATGTCATTTGCAACTAAAACATATTGATTATTTTTGGACAAATCTAATTTGGTAAAAAAATATTTGTTTCCAAACATATGGTCAGTTGCACCACTATCTATGATCATTTGGTCATTTAAATTAAATCTAACGGGATTTTCTCTCATAGAGTTATAGGCTATGCTACATGAATTTAAATTTTGGTGATTAGAGTACCACATGAGGAATTGTAGAAATGCTTGAAACAATGAATCCTCTGCTGACCCGTTTGACCCGCTAGGAGCAACTGTACTGGAAGGCTCCATTTTCGAATGGAATGGAGATGAAAAGTTCAGGGTATTAAACCCTTTCTCCATCCGTCTCTTTTCATCTCTATTTCTTCTTTCTTCAATTTCGCTGCCCCATCTCTCTCTGTCCCGATCTCCCCCCTTCTCTGCCGCTCTCCCCTTCTTCGGCCGGAGATGAGGATGCAAAAACCAGCAACTATCGCGGTGATGGCCTTGTTTTTTGCAATTTGTACACATTTTGGGAGGAGTTCGCCGATCAGGAAAGCTAGGGTTTTGGTGATTTCGTTTTTCTGCTATTTCTTTGGAAGGATTCGAGGTTTGTCTCATAGTTTTGTTTTTTGCTTTCTATTTTGGTTATTGTGGCTGATAAGAGCACACTTGGTTTTGGGTGGTATGATATGAATTTTTCTGTTATGGATTTCTCTATTATGGTATGGATTTTTCTGTGCCAGTTTTACTGGTTTTTCTCGTATGGATTATGGATTTCTGTTTTGGTGGCTGGTACAGTGTACTCAACACTTTGGTGGCCAAATTGGCACTTGGTTTGTTTGTGTTTTGGAGCTAGGTTCTCAACCACGCTCTGATACCATGTTGAATTTTATGATGCGGAAGTATAGACAGATTATATGGTGAATTGTATTCTTTTTTGTATATTCTTTGATCTCCTATTACATGAGGTATTTATAATCTATTTTACCGTTGATCCCTAAAGAAGCTCTAACGGTAACTTTCTATTTCTCCCAAATTACAATTTTACCCTTTTCCTATTTTACACTGTTAACCCTCTAATTAATTCTATTCTTCAACAATTGTTTGTATTGTTGGGGCGTAAGGATGAGAGAAATAAATTTGAAATATAATTTTATGTTTTAATAATGAGAAAAGGTTATGGTACTCAGCTTTATGTATCCGTCTTTTACTCAAAAGTTTAGATAAGGCTTTTTAACGGTTCCAACCTTCCACACTGTCTTAAATAAAACCTTCCTATTCCGTCAACACGATTTTAATTTTACAAATTGAGAAAAAGTATCGTCCCCCTTCCATCCACCGTGTTCACACCGGAGGCTCCAGCGCAGATTGCCTCCGTCTCTCCCGTTCCGATCTCTCTCTCCTCCCTCTATAGATTTGGTGATCTCCCTCTACACTCCTCGCTCGAGCCAGCGCCGCTGTGTTCCCACCGGAGGCACCTTTGTGGAAAATGCACCTTGTTTCTGACTTTCACTTCCAGGTAGGTCCCGCTTCTCGAGATCTACCCTTGTTATAACTTCATTATCTCTCTTTCTTCTTTGTTAAAGTGTAATCGAGTGGGTAACTTTGCTAATTATTTAGGTCACGAACAGTGAGCTGTACATTGTTCCTAAATTTTGATTTGGAAATTGTCGCTTGAAAAAACTATAAAGCAAGTGTTCTGAACAAAATGTGCAGTGTCGATTTATTTGTCAGTGGTTACGGTGTCGATTTGTTAGTTTTACAGTATCAATGTAGTAGTGCTATATCACTACCAATCAGCTACTTTTGGCAGATTCTGATCCGATCTGGTAATATTTCGAGTCTGATCTGATATGATCTAACAGATCAGCTGTCGATCTGGTCTGGTTTTGTAAATTTTTTATTTTTCTGATTTAAATTTTCAGAATTTATCTAATAGATTTACATGATCTATACAGTATTTTATATGATTTATCAATCGGGTTTAAAGGTTCTGTAGAGTATTTTACAGGATCTATGCATTATTTTTTTTTTCTTTATTTTACAGGATCTGTTTAACAGTTTTACATAATATATGCAATAGTTTACAGGATATATGCAATTGTTTTCACAGATCTCGTATTATCTGAATGTCTTTTTATTTACATTATTCGACATGTAAATTTTGCTGATTTAAAGTCTTCTATACATTGTTTTATAGGATTTTGCCAATGATTTACAGGATTAGAATTTGAAATGCATTAAACTATTACATGATCTACTTAACAGTTTTATAGGATATGTCAGTTATTTTATAGGTTTTATGCAATAGTTTAATATGATGTATCAGTTATTTTACATGTTTCATTCAATAGTTTTTCAAGTTTCATGCAATAGTTTTATATGATATATCAGTTATTTTACATGTTTCATGCAATAATTTGATAGGATGTATCAGTTATTTTACATGTTTCATTCAATAGTTTTTCAGGTTTTATGCAATAGTTTTATAGAATATATCAGTTATTTTACAGATTTCATGCAATAGTTGTTCAACTAGTTTTTCAGGATTTTGCCAATGATTTACAAGATTAGGACTTGAAATTTTTATTAATTGTTGATATTAATTTTTCTTTCAGCTAAACTAGGTTGGAAAGATGTTGGTATTATTGAAGAGGTGTGCCCAAAGCAAGGAGAATGATCAATGAACTATGTAATTTTTATTTTGCACTTTGTCTACAATCTGATCACCGAGATGCCTCTAACTTTCACACAGGTAATTTTTTTAACTTGATAGTTTATGATGTAATTCTTATTTGTAATTTTATTCTCTCAGCAAGGTAACTCCAATTTATAATCTTGTTTATTTTTTTTTTGCAGAATGATATTTCGAAGGAACGAGTTGTTCTAGTGATGAGGCTTCTCACTCATCCAAATAACATTCACCAGAGGGTTATGAAGTAATTACATTGTTTGTATGTTGAATAGTATGCTTGTGTGGAACAGATGTATTTGTGTGTTGAATGTTATTGTTTGTGTTTGCTACTGTTGAACAATGTGGTTGTGACTAGTAACATTTTATGCTTATGAACAGTTATTTTTGTTGAACAATGTGTTTTATATTATTGATGTTTTATAGTTTGCATCTGTTAGTTTTACAGTTTACATCTGCGAATTTTACAGTATTGAAGTTTTGTAATTTGTATATGCTAGTTTTATAGTTTCATGTGTCAATTTTACAGTATGAAGTCTTATAGTTTGCATATGTTAGTTTTATAGTTTACATCTGTGAGTTTTACAGTATTGAAGTCTTATTTTACATGGTATAGATGCATATATAAATATTAATAATTGAAGAAAAAAATAATTAAAAAAATTAAAACTATATTTAAAAATAAAATAAAAAATTTCGAAAAAAAATTAATTTTGCATAATTTTAGGTGTTATTTGGAAATAATTGCAAGTTTGAGATGTGGTTTGGTTTTGAAATTTTCTAGAAGCTGTCACTCTGAAAGTACAGCAAGTGGTCCCACAGGAAGTACATGCAGCTTGGCAAGTTGTGAAAGTTGCAAACGGTTAGCAACAAACTTAGGACCACTTGCAAGAGTCAATGGTTGTTAGAATTTTGAATTACGTATTATATATAATGTGTAATTGAAGATACAGTATTGAGTTTAGAGTTTTACAGTATTCGCACAAGTCAAATGACCGTTGGTTTGAGTAAAAACTAGATACAACTCACGTGGTACAATTAGTTGCTTCCTTTAATAATATTAACATTCTTACGTCTTTCCACTACACAATATTACTTGAGCTGCTGAGCACAACACCTATTACAAACTCAAGTAAAAATTTCTAACTACAATTTCTTTTGTGGGGGAGAGAAACGGAATTAGGCTTTGTTAAATTTCTTTAGACAAATTTTAATTCAAAGTCGGATCTAGACATCCCATCGGGCGCATATTATTTAATGAGACGACATAGATATACATAATTGGAGATTGTTCGCATCATAACTTAGAAATAGTTTTTTTTTTTCTATTCTTATCGAGAACTATTTTTTTAATTTAGATGATCACTACTAGAATCTGGGTTTGTTGCATGGGTAAAAATCTTTGTTGCAAGGGTAAGTAGTGTCCATGCAACAAATATTGGCATTTCTGACACAGTCAAACTTGTTGCAAGGGTGGCCCATGCAACAGTTACCCATGCAATAAGTCTGATGGTTACCCTTGCAACTGCTTCTTATTTACCCTTGCAACAAATATTTGATGACCCGTGACCCGCCAGCAAAGATAGAAAGTATATTTTAATGAATGTTCATGCAACAACTCATCTCATACCCTTGCAACAAGTCTCCCGAATTGAGACTAAACAGTTGCAAGGATAACCCATGCAACAAGTATTTGAGAACTATTTGTTGCATGGGCTTACCCTTGCAACAAATCTCCAGAATCTAGACTAAACAGTTGCAAGGGTAACCCATGCAACAAGTTTGGAGGATTATTTGAGAAATATTTGTTGCAAGGGTAACCCATGCAACAAGTTTTGACGATTTTTGAGAACTATTTGTTGCATGGGCCTACCCTTGCAACAAGTATTGAACTTCTGGACAGTAATTTTTCTATATATATTTGATCTCTCCCTTCAAATTGAATATATTCTTATAAATTATAGCAGTATATTAATTTGTTCACATCCTACTTAATATTGTTCAAATTTAGAAGAGAATTTGATCTCTCCCTTCAAATTGAATATATTTTGTAAGTCACAACAATTAGAATTACAACAGTATATTATAAAGTAAATGAGATAAACCAGTGGAGAGTTTTCTCCCCACTTGTAGTGACTTGCTGCGTTCAAAATGATTAAAATCCAATTTCAAACAAAATATAACACTACTAGAATCTGAGTTTTTTGCATGGTAAGAAAAATGGCTTGTTTCAAACAAAATATGATTTACATTTTTTGCATGCACTGCAATTCATACTATTTGCATGGATGTACTGACAAATATAATAATAAAAAATGGTTGCAAATCAGCATGCTCTAATTATACAATCCTCCCTGCCTACTGGTACCAATCTAGTACCAGCCCAGTGCTGTTTTACAATTTCCAAATTCTCATTCATCAAAATTTACATAAAACACATTGAAAAATATATAGAAAGCAACTAATAAGCATTGACCAACATAGTATAATCATCCTACATTGTACCAAAATTATAAAAATCATTAAAACAACAGTATTACACTGCAAGTACTTCTAACTTCTATATTTTCATAGTTTTATGCACTGATGTTGAGTTACTTTCCACAGTCGAATTCACGGCAACAAAAGCACTTTATTGCTCTTGTACTTCACTTGAGTTTTCATCTGAAATTTTCCACATAACAAATATGAATTTTAACAACCATTACATATGAAAACTTCTATTAAATTTACTAACCTCAACAGATTTCTTGTAAATAACAAATGTGCTTGCTTACTCTTGTTTCGATGGTTGGTGCTTACTCTTGTTGGATGATTTGTGCTTTAGATACATAATTGATCTAATATTTATCTAACTTTGTACAAGCAATTGTTGAAATAAGGGCATGAATTAACCACACTCTCATTTCCTGACTGAGCAAAACCAGCAATTTATTGCTGTACAGGAGAGAAATATAGCACATAATTACTGTAAGGGCTTATTATACCACTAATTGTATATCAGTTACAGCTTACAATTTACTAATTGTATATTATTGATTAAAAGTGGGAAAAGGTTGCATCCACATCATACCACTTTCATCCAATGAGATGCCATATACTCGAGTCTACAAGAAAAGGGAACCTACAAAAATCTGTTTTGGTACCTCAGCAAATATCAAGTTCTGTCATTGCTTCTCTTAACTCTTCTAAAAAAGGGATCCCTAAAACCGCTCTAGAATTTGCTAAACTGCTCTAGAATTAACTACTAATATATACTATTTCAAAGTTATTCGATGTATTTTCCACAAAATGCACTTTTATTGGGCTCATTTTCTGAAAATTAGTTATTTTCCTTGGGGGTAACCAATTAACCATCTTTCTTTTCAGATTGAGTACAGTTATAAATTTATAATTGAAACTAAAAGAAAGGAAATTTTAAACAAAATATTTTGTTATTTGATTATGAAAAAACTTTTGTTTTACATATGGCTTAATTTGTTGCTTTTAGCTTAGTTGATTGTTTTGTTGTTTAAAAACTTTTAATATATACTTAGTGCATTATTTTGATGTTTGTAATTGTCATATATAATGAACATGTAAATAAATAAAAGGGTTTGTCATGATATAAAAAAAAGCTTGATATACTCTAAATTTCCAATAAAATTACGAAAAGGTAAAAAAGATTTACTAATTGCTTCTCATCTGGACTTAGATAGCTACGAGAATATTTATGTCCCCATTAAAAAAATTAACTGATCTACTAGGGCATTAAGAGATACGGAGTCTTATTAATTTACCAGTTACAGCTGGAGAACTCAAAGAGCTTGCCACGAGTGGAAAAGATAACCAGTGCCACCTCAGCATTAAAGGAAAATTTAACAATTAGAAAGTACATGTCATCTTGGGTTCAGTTTATAAGTATAAATATCTTGATATTCAACAATTAAATGTGTCTCTGGTTTCAGAATTTGTGTTGTTTCTGCCTGTACCAGAACTGTTACAGATCTGTTTTCCTGCTGCACACAAATTGTTTGTGATATTGTCTAAGTGAACTTAATTACTGGTACATGAACTATATCATTTTTTTTGTTAAAGTTACAAGATGTTCTTCACGCTGTTTATAGTAGAAAACTCATATTCTACTATAAACTCATACTGGTCTTCAAAATCAATATCAACAATTAGCAAAAAGGGGAGCTCGAAGGCTCAACCCAAGTAATCACAGCAAACATCACAAGTAGAAACAAGGAAATTTATTCAATTACCCAAAATTGCTTCGAATCACGAAAGGGGCGAGGGTCGGTACCCAAGGTGGTCGGCCTTTAACCAAGGGATCTCGCCTAAATCTCGCATCGCCTCGCCTGGCCACACACTGGACGTCCGCCTTTGTGCCAGCGATCGCCTGAACCGGACCCACCTGAGCCGCCTCGCATGAGGGAAAGAGAGAGATAAGGAGTGAGAGGCAGGGAGACGTTGTAGTTTCTCTCCAGTGTTTGGGTTGAGGGCGACGAGAGAGACAGTGAAAGGAAATGAGAACCCTAGATATGGTTTTTGTGTCTCAACGAGGGAGAACTGTAAAGAGGAGAAAGGGGTAAGTAACTGGGTGCGGCTCAGAGGAGAAAGGGGTAAGTAGCTAGTTAAACCCTAGACGAAAAAATAATGAATTCAGATCCTCCCCGGTACCGTAACAGGGAATCTCTTACAATTATTTGATTTGGTCCGTTCTTTTTAACTTAGCACGAATCTCGAAGCGGCTGAGAGTTAATCTAAACCGTAAAGTGAAGGGAATCTTTTACAGTAATGGAGAGGATACCTGTCCAAAAAATAATGGGGGGAAACTAAAACTTCTCTGAGTGCAGTGGGGGGAAACCAAATTTCTGGAGATCAATCGTTAACAGAGCAGTTTTAGCTTCGTGCAGAGTACTGAACACATTGAATGCTCTTTTCAATCTATAATCTGTGCGCTGTATCAGGTCTTAACTGCTCTGTCCATATTACATACCCAAATTTCATTCACTGTGAGAATAAAATGAGAGGGAAGTGAAATTAATTTCACTTGTAACTTGATAAACAATCAACAAAGCAGTATAAATTTTGACAAAATAATTTGGACATATAGAATTAATTTATTTAGATTGAATTTTATCTAAGAAAAATAATATTTGCTAAAATTTAAGAAAGAATTGAAAATTTTGACAAATTAAGTTGAACATTTAAAATTAATTAATTTAGATTGATTTTTTTATTTTTTATTTTAGTTTGTTTCATTATCCATTTTATTTTTTCATTTTTATATGTACATAATTTTCATGTGAATCAAATAATTTTTATGCCTTACATATGTATAATAATTAGTAACTTATAAGTGATTAGTTAAATTTAGACAATTAACGAATAATTGCAACTTTAAATTTATAAAAAAAAAATGAAAACGAAATATGAAATTAACACAATAATAAATGAAATAACATGTTTATAAATTACTAAATGATTTGTACAAAAAAATATATATAGCATATATAACATGCTTGTTGCATCAATAACCCACATCTTTCAAACATCAACATAGAACATAAACTCTCGTAGTGTGAGTTAATGAAGACCCACAAGTATACACTGTCCGATAGTCGATCGGAACCGTTCAAATTGAAGAGTATCACATTCATTTCATTGTATGTAAGTTTGATGAAATTTTACGTTCAGTTACCTATCCATCAAGCCGACGGAATATACAAACATCGTAGAGCCACAAACACTTCACGTTGGATCGAAGCTTCAACATATCGAAACCTCGGTTTTTTTATGTTGGTTACGTTCAATATTCTCCCTTGATCATTTTAAAATAGATTTGGAAAGATTTTATCACAGATCGACCGTTGATCTCCCGCGTGAAAATGAACGGTCCGAAAATGTTTTATAAATTTGAAAGGACATATAATAATAAAAGTCTATAAAAATGATATGTATAAGTATTATTTGACTATATAAGATGTAAAAAAAAATATATATTTTTTCTGAAAATTTTTCATATGTGTTTCTGTACATCTATCATAAATATCAAGTTGTTATACCGTCTGATAAGAGAATAACGGTTCTGATTTATTCATTTTGAATAGATGTGGATAGGAAGTCCTTATACTCTCATGTAACATAATATTTCTGTTTAGATCTGACAGTACGTGATGCACATCACCCTTTGATATTAGTGCGCAGAGATGATCACATGGTCCGATCTAAACAAAAATATCATGTTACCTTGGAGTAAATGAATTCTTTAGTTGCCACTTAAATTTTCATTTTCCTCCTCCCTGTGCGCACATTAAAGAGTAAGAAGTCCCTAATCTCTGAGGTAATATAATATTTCTTTTTAGATGCAGTTTTAGATGATACACAAGATGTTTTAATATTCGTGCAAAACTCTTCTTAGACGATCCTGATTTAAACAAAAATATTATGTTACCTTGGAGTATATTACGATACAGAGCCTCTTCTATTTTTCTTCTCTGTTATGAACTTGGGAGACTTAGGGTTTATTTTCATCTCTCCAAACATTCATTTCGGCGCCTTCCTAAATTTTCATTTCCCTCCTCAAAATTCAGATTCTCTCCTTATTACGGTAAAATCTATCTAAAAGCTCTCCGCCAAATACGCGCTCACGCCCCCCTCTTTCATTGCCTCCCCCCGCACACATGTAATCCAACCACGAAACCCTCGTGCGAGGCTGGAGGCGGCTTAGGTGGTGCGATCGCTGGCCTGGTGCGGACGTGCAGCGTGTGCTCAGGCGAGGCGAGATTTGGGCGTGCGGGGCTGGTCAGTTGACGAGGTGCGGGGCTGACGAGCACAATTTGTAGGAATTAAGGTTGGTGGGAAATTGGGCAATTTACTAAAACCATTGCATAACAGATTTGTAGGAATTAAGGTTGCAACTCAATTTGCAGGAATTTCTCAAAGATGCATTTCTACAAGTAGTTGACGGGCTCCTTCATGCATAGTATCGTAAGCCCCAAATTCTTCATGCATACCAGCCTATTGAAATTGCGGCCGTCGATGGCGGTCAGAGAGCGGTGATCTTCGATCGGTTTAGAGGGGTGCTGCCAGAGACTGTCGGAGAAGGGACCCACTTTCTGATCCAATGGCTTCAGAAGCCTTATATCTTTGACATTCGTACCAGGCCTCACACCTTCACCTCTATGTCTGGCATAAAAGATTTGCAGATGGTATTGTTTTCTTTGAATGAAGATTAGTTTATTTTTTCTTTATCTACTATTTATGTTTAATCTTGCTGTTGACTTAGTGCTTATATTTACGATAGAGTTAATTCAAATGGCAAGTTCAAATTATGCATTGGATGGATTGTGTTTGAGTTGGAATTTCAATTTCAGTTTAGTTGTTATTATCAATTTTGAACTTTTGACCTTGATTATTGGAACCAAGTTTAAGTCGGAGCAGTAAGGCTACTGCTAATTAATGTCTTATTTAGGCGTGAAACTTAAAAAAAAAGCTACTGTTGGAAGCTGACAGTAGCCTGAAGTTCTTTGTGCTTTAGTTCTTCCTTAGCACAATATTTTTACACTTGGAGTACACATTTTTAATTTATCTACCCTTGAATTTGTTCATCCTTGTGATATAATATGATATTTCTTGTTAAAGAAAATCATGAAATGCATTTTCTTAATGAATATAACCAGTGTTAAAATTACTTTCGGGTTAGCTATGGGCATTTTTAAAAATGCATCTTCTTCTGTAAATCCCTTTAGTGTCAATATCTAGGTTTTAGTGGAGCTGTACTCTACTAGTTGTATAGCACAATGGGTTTTAGTTACATGATTTTTTTTACTGTGAAACAGGTGAATTTGTCTCTGAGGCTGCTGTCACGGCCTGATGTGTTAAACCTTCCAACCATTTTCACTTCACTTGGTACCGAGTATGACGAAAAGGTGCTTCCTTCCATTGGCAATGAGGTTTTGAAAGCTGTTGTTGCCCAGTTCAATGCTGACCAGCTTCTCACCGAAAGGTTCTTAGTTCTGTTTTTAAACTCTTGTATGCTTTATTCCCCCCCCCCCCCCCCCCACGCACACATTAAAGAGTAAAGAGGTATGTGACTGGCTTTAGAGCTGTTAAGAGGTCTATTTTGGTAATGTGTTCAATGCTAATTATTTGCATGCATGAATTTGTTATTTTTTTTTTACTTTTGTTCATGCTATCATTTGTTGTCAGTGGAAGAATTCCCAAACACATATCGAATTTGGTTAATTTAAGCACTTGTATAGTCTATACTGAAATATTGATAACTTGGGTATTCTTTTGTATAAACGCTATTTTCTAATTGGTTAAAACTTGGGTATTCTTCTGTATAAGCACTTATTGAACTTGGGTTAGATTGATGTATTGTTAATTCATCAATATCCAGATTGCTATTAAGAGATTTAACTTCATAGTAAGCTGCCAACAACTCCGACTGAATCCAGCAAAATCTGGTACAGAACTAACTCACAACATCTTCTTTTGTTGCAATTTCAAACAAATACTTCCACAATTTTAATCTATACATAGTACAGTCATGGACATCCCAATTCAATTAACAGCTGTGTACTAAACAGTAGCAGTCATACTAATAAGGGACCTTATTTTTATTTGGATTGTAAAATCTGATTGTAAAAAACCGTGTATATAATATTGTTAATTTTTTGAAAGTCAAGGGACTAATTGTAAAAATTGTGTATATAGTTACATAGTAGCTGGAGGAAGGGTTTTAACAGTTGGTGGTTTGTTTATCGACAATTCAAAAGACCTACCTCCATCTACCTCAATGACTGTTGCCGAAGCAATGCGAGGCACACGTCTAGTGTTTTTGTGAAGGTTGTTCATAGTATGTAAGTTGGTAATGACCTAGCTTCTTGAAGGCACATTTCAGGTATTTCTCCCTCCATGCCTCTCTCTGTAGATTTGTATATTCAATTATTCGCAACTTTTAATCAAGTATGCTATATTACTTTGCAGGGTCCATTAATATCAATGAAGCCGTGGCATGTGTTGAATTCTTTTTTTTTTCCTCATAGTATTTGAAATGAGCTGAATAAATTTGGCATGTGTTGCATGTTAATTTTTATATTTTACTTCTTAATTTCTTAACATCAATTGAAAATTCTCTTAATGCTTAGTACTTCATGACTGACCTTCAGATTTGTTCAGTCCAATGTTAAACCATATATTTTGGATATATGTACAAGTTTATTATATTAATGTGATTGTAATACTTTTTGGTTTTTGCTACAATGTATGCTTGATAGCATTATGTTGATTAATGCTTATTGCAATGTGTTGTTATTAATGCTTATTTAATTTGAAATGTAAATTATTAATGCCATTGGGTTGGTACCAAATCGGTACAGGTACCAAATTGGTATGGGGGAACTATACAAATATGGGGCCCAGACAATATCCTTACAAATAACCTGGTGGGGCCCACCTTATTTACCCATGCAACTAATAGGTTAATTATCCATGCAACTAACCATGTGGGACCCACGTTATTTACCCTTGCAACTACTCACTCCTCTATCGTTGCAACTAATCCATGGGACCCACACACTTTACCCTTGCAACAAATCGATCCTCTATCGTTGCAAATAGTCCATGGGACCTACGCACTTTATCCTTGCAACTACTCAATGCTATATCCTTGCAACTACTTCCTGCATTAGCTTTGTTGCATGGGTACTTATTGCAAGGGCTTACCCTTGCAATAAGTATTCCAGTACTTGTTGCAAGGGTAACCCATGCAACAAGTCGGAAATTGAGTAGTTGCAACGGGGGTTGTTGCAAGGGTACTTGTTGCAAGGGTAGCCCATGCAACTGACATTTTTTGGGGTTGTTGCAAGGGTAAGCCCATGCAACAAGCCAAATTTTACCCTTGCAAAAAACCAGAATTCTAGTAGTGGATGTAATATAAGAGAATGAGATATGACCATGTAAATAACTTCTCTTCTTTAAATCAAATTAAAATGTTAAGTGGAACAATATCATTTAACCTTCAAGAAAAAAAAGGAGATAATTTTAGTCCGATTTTGAATAGATTATGTCCAAAATCTTTTGGAATAAAAAATCTCACATAAAAAGCTTGATCTTTTATTTGATACATGATCGAAAGTGAAGACTTCCTATTTATATTTATGAAGTATACACTTAGGACTAATTAATTTATTAGTTTTTTCAAAATATCCAGACAAAATATTCAGAATAAAAAAGATAAAAAAATATCTAGTCTTTTTGAAACATCTAATTTAACATGCACATCACTATCGTTTTCTACTATTCATGGGTTTCGGTGGAAAATCACAACCAAATGAGTTCTAACGGGGAACATTGCTATTCTTGTGGGAGATGCCTAAGTAGATGCTAGTAGGTGGATTTGATACTAGACTGCATTTTGAAGCTTTAAATTTATTTCATGTAGAATTTGTAATTATTTATTATTATAATATCTCTCTTCTTATATCAAGCATGTAGATATTCTAATTCGTCAGCGCCTGTAATTAATTCATTGGATTTTAAACGGTTAAGATAAAAAAAAAATCTGCAATTTTGATTTTACGTGGTAATGTATTGATATTTATTGTGTTTAAGTCTGTATTTAGTTTTCTGAACACTCGCTACACTGATTTTCTCCTTACATTTTCTAATGTTGCCATAAAAGAAATTAATTGATAACATTTATTAATTTCCTTTTATGCTATTGATTACAACAAAATAAGAAAGTAATTAACATGTTTGCTCACTAAATATTGATTACCATCCTATTTAACATAGAGGTAAAAACAAAATAGTTTATTTAATTATTGAATAAAGAGAAATTATAAAAAGACAAACATTGTTAAAGATGAAAATATTTGGTTTGATTTGCTTCTATTTTGAATTTTGAACACGTAGCAAAGCACAGGCGAAATACTAGTTTATCATTTTAGAGCCTATAATATTGATTTTATTTTAATATAATGTAACTGTCGATTATCCCCTACTTGAAGTTCAATTTTACAACCTTAAAATAAAAGAAGTTCAATTTTAAATAAATTTTAATCACCAATTGCATGGAAACAAATTTATAAGATATGAAATAAATTTTTACGTGGTTTATTTTTTTTGTTTGTTCAAAATTTTGTCATAATTCACACTTCTAGAAAAACTGTGTACATGCTTGTTACATTTTCTTAATAAAAAAAGTTGGTGCATATAAATGAACCTTGTAATTAAAGAGTACAAATTCAGTTTGGGTAAAGATTATTTATGACAAGTGTTAATAAAGTGTGAACTGAGTGCTTCAAAATTTGTATAAAATTTTATTTACAATTATTTTTGAAGAATATAGGGGTAATGTCAAAGAAGACTCTCAAACTTTTAGTGAGCGGTAAGTTGACCCTCAAATTTTTAATATTGACCATGTCCTTCATAAATATGCAATCCATGATAGTGACCCTCCGATAGTTAATTTACTATTATTGCTCAATTATAAGTATGAAATGAGCAAAACAACCTCGTATGTTTATAGTACAATGTTTAAAATAATAATATTTTATGAATTTTTTAATTGTAGAAAGCTAGTAATTATTTAAAAAAAAATATGTATGTGCTTTATTAAATATTTGTAATACATGATATATTTGATATTTTTTTAATATGCTTTATTTTAGGAATATATAGTTAAATAAATAATTAAAATGATACTATTTTTATTCACACATGAAAATGGCAAACGTACAAAGCAATCAATATTTAGCAAGAATGAACTAATCAAGTGTATTCCGGTCATTTCAACTTAAATTGAGCATTATATAGTAAATTAATTGTCGAGAGTCATTATCACTAATTGCATAATTCATGGCAGGGGGTAAATGACAATTGTCAAAATTAAAAGTTTGAAATTCAACTTTTCACAAACTAAAAATTAGGGGTGTCAATGGGTACAGTACGGATTGGGTGGAGGATTTTCATATCCATACCTATTAAAATTAATTTTAACCATATCCTACTCATACTCATTAAAATTTAATATTACTCTACCCTACCCTCACCCGTTAATATTATCGGGTAACAAAACGGTAGCGGATGAATAATAGATAATACTAATATAATAATTAGTTTTATTATATTTTACAAATTAAATATAAAAAACTCAATTCATTTCACACATATGTAATTACAATTCTAATAAAAATAAAAATAAATGTGCAATCAATTCCAACTAAATTATTTTTTATATAGGAAAAAAATTCAAAAAATGAATACATATTTAGGTGGGTTGGAAATTGAATTGAATATATATTTAGATATTATAATTACCCTATAGGTTAACGGGTACGAAATAGTCATTACCCATACCCTTACCTATATGATTAACGAAAAAAAATTCTTATCTATACTCATACCCAATAAGCTAACGAAAAAAATCTTACCCATACCCACCTTATCGAATACGATACGGGTCGGGTAAAAAACTAACAAGGTACCTTGACACTCCTACTAAAATTTTTGAAGCCTCTCACAACATTAATACTACAATGATATATTGAAAGTGTGAACAAAGTGCAAATTAAGCAATTAAAGTACACCAACCAAATTTGTGTAAAAAGCAAATAGTGCATTAATAAGTGTGAATAAAGTATGAATTATATTATAAGTCTATATAAAAAATGCATGACTTGCATTTTGCACAAGTATGTTATACATATTTGTAAGAGCTTATGTATGTAGAATGAATGAGGTCAATTGATTCATATTTGTTTTTTTAAGTTTTTTATTTATGTATGATTTTTTATATGATTTAGAGTAAAATGTCATAAGTAATGTAAAATTGATTTCATTCTCAGCATGAAAATATTATACGATTGATCCGTATGCTCATTTGACTTTCATAGTTTGAAAGTCTGACTCATCACACTTTACACCAATTTAATTTGGACTTGCAGTATTAACAAAAAAATATTGTAAATTATAAATTAAAGTAGAACTAGGGTGTTCCGAAGTTCACCAAGTCTTTTTTTTAACTCAACTCTAAAACCTATAGGATTGGCTTCGAATGACGAATCTGAACCATTGAAACCCATCTACATCACGAGCGATGTGTCTACATGTAAAAATTTTAAACTTTCGAATTAATTTAGCATAAAGTCAAGCGGTCAAAATTAGAATGTTTATAAATTAATTTTAATGCATTCATTTTTTGAACGTTTTTTTACCACTTGATTCCATACAAAATTAATTCATAAATTTTTAAAATTTCACATGTAGACAGATCACTCGTGAAGTAGACGGGTTTCAACGATTCATATTCGTCATTTGAAGCAAATTCCAGGGGCGGACTAGTGTATTCCAGGGGGGGGGGGCAGCTGCCCCTCCCTGGATTTTGAGTTTTAGTGGAAATTTATCGGTTCCGACCGACTTTGCCCCCCCTGGATTTTTTTTGCCTCCTTCTGGACGTTTAATTTGTAATTCGAGTTAAATTTAGGGTTAAAATTGAAATAAATTTGTTGAATTTTGATTGGTAATTAGAATTATAAGTCAAAGCATCAGAAATTACAAGTCAAAGCATTGGAAAGTATAAGTTAAAGCATTATTTTTTGTTGAGTACCTAATTGGTTAATGAATTTAAATCCGATTCGATATTTTTTTACCCTCCCCTGACAAAAATCCTGAATCCGTCTCTAAAATTCAATAGATTTTAGAGTTGAGTTCTATTCATTCCTCACCTAAGAAAAATATCCCTCAAAATAATTAGACCAAGTCAAAAGAGCATAGTTGTCTTTGTGAGATAAAGCCAAGAGGCTGAGTTCAATTATCTTTTTCCTTTTTGAATTTCACTTGTCGCTTCCATAGCGCGTGAAGAATATAATTTACCTGAGCAGGCAGCTGTGCGCATGGAGCTGACGACATATGTGTTTAGACTTACTTTATTTATACATGTCATTATTTAAATAGTCGGTGATTCACCACATTTTTGTTCTTAAGTGATTGACAGTAAGGCCCATTATAATACAATTTAACCCATATAACTTGTGCGCACGAACTTTTAGAATCTGATTTTGAGTTATTTGACTTATTTCTAATACAACAGGCTACTTCATCCTCATCATTTGAACATTTCTATAATAATGATTTGTTGTGGTAGGGTTAGGGACTTAGGGTCAATGCCGATTAATATACTACCAAAAAAATTATATATCTTAGGACAAGCAAATCGGCCGACTTATTAGCTCTCTTACTAGTGGTCCCCACATTATCCTCTCTGATTTGCTTCTCATTAAAAACAGGCAAGATTGGTTGGACTTACTGGGTCCTACCAGCAGCCGACATTTTTATTAATATCCAAAGTTTAATACAAATTATTAATTATGCTCAGAATTCGACCCGATATCGAAAAATGCCCAAGCCGGCCAAAAAATGGCCGGCTTAGGTACCAGAGTAAACCGGCCATTTTCTGGCCGGCTTACTCCATTTTTTTTTTTTTAGAGAGAGAGACACTATAAAGATCAAAATATTGAAATCTAACTCTGAAAATTTGAAATTTTTGTTTAAATTATTTGTTATATTACTTCTTTTGATGTATAATTAGCATATTTATACTAAAATACGATAGATTAATTGAAATTATGTTGAATAACACTAAATTATGTTAAATTACGCTAAATTACATTACATTACGCTAAAATACGCTAAATTACAAATGAATAGGGACGATATCTTCACTGAAAAGACGAAAAACGACGATGAAACTTCAAACAGTCATAAAACGGCGCTCGAGTGTTCGATTTCAGCAAATGACCACTTTTCGGAAAGCTTGCGAAAATACGCATGCGTCCTTGCTAGCAATGTGGGATTCCAAAATTCAGAATCGCCAAAAAACAAAGGGAAGAGCCAGAGTATTAGTAAATTAGTAAATTACGCTGGATTATTCAATCCAAGTAGCTCAGTAAATTAGTTACATAATGAACTTGTAGAATACCAATTTTTACTATTTTCGAAATTTTTTTACTATTTTTTATGATTCATGAAAGATGAGCAAAATCAGTCTACTATAGCATAATTTTGTGTAGTTTAGCGTAATTTACCGTATTTCAGCATAATTAGCGAAGTTATTGTAATTTAACGTAATTTAGTATAATTGAACATAATTTATTGTAATATAGTGTAATTCAACATAATTTCAATTAATCTATTGTATTTTAGTATAAATATGCTAATTATACATCAAAAGAAGTAATATAACAAATAATTTAAACAAAAATTTCAAATTTTCAGAGTTAGATTTCAATATTTTGATCTTCATAGTGTCTCTCTCTCTATAATAATAATAAAAAAAAAAATGAAGTAAGCCGGCCAGAAAATGGCCGGTTTGCTCTGGTACCTAAGCCGGCCATTTTCTGGCCGGCTTGGGCATTTTTCGATATCGGGTCGAATTCTGAGCATAATTAATAATTTGTATTAAACTTTGGATATTAATAAAAATGTCGGTACCAGCAGAGACAATAAAATCTTACTATTTTTTACAAGTAAATTAATAAACAACCTCCAGCTCAGCAAATTATAGACAAGTCATAATCTCCACTTTCTATGAAAAAGGCCACTTGACCTGGCCAAAAGTATCATCCACCAAAAAAAATCCGGATTTTCTGTGGCTCTACAGATCTATCAGATCTGTGGGACGAACCTCTGACGTCTGTCTTCTGATATTTTTCATTCTTTTTAACACCCAGTCTATTTATGGTTGTTCTGGATTACTGTATAATCAGTTTCTTTCAATAGTTAGTTTGTGATGAAATTTCTGATACAAATTAATTTTATGATGTAATATTAAATAATCCAAAAAAATTACACTTTACCTTTCCTTTGAAAATCGTGAAAATATAAATTAACATCAAATTTTGTGGGAATAGAACATTTAATTCGAAACAGAAACCAGACATTAGGGACACGATTTAACTTATTCATTATAGCCACAGATAATCTGGACCGTTCCTTTTCATTTTCAATATCAGAAGTCGGCATCACCGCATCAGAGATCTCCAGCTAAGAACAAACTGGTGTGCACAAGTTCTCCCTTTCTAACATTTCTCTTCTAATTTATTTCAACACGCGCAAAACGTTTTAAACTCGGACCAAATTAAATTACAAATTAAACCAAATCTTGTGCTGAAATACCATTTAATCCGAAAAAGCGTCATATCCGTGTCTGTTATTTTGTTGTCCCCTAGTATATATACTACGCCATGTCTCCTCCTCTCCATGCAAATCCACCAGCTTCCATTAAAATTCACCATGGTAGCAAGACAAGAACCCCATTTCATGCAACCCAAGTTTCAATTCGCACCATCAATCTCCAATTCGAGATCAATAAACAAGGAGCAAGAGAACATGATCATAGTTCATACTCTAACACAAGTTGTTCTAGGCAACACTACTGTACCAACTGAGCTTCCCAATTTTACCCAAACATGTCCATCTTGCGGCATTGCCGGTTGCCTCGGTTGTAACTTCTTTACTGGTACAACTGGAACTGAGACAACTCAGGCATCAAACAGTGACAATGGAAAGAAAGTAAAGAGAAAAAATAACAAGAACAAGTACAGAGGTGTGAGACAGAGGCCCTGGGGTAAGTGGGCTGCTGAGATACGGGACCCGCACCGAGCGGTACGCAAATGGCTCGGTACATTCGAAACTGCTGAGGAAGCGGCACGAGCGTACGACCGTGCAGCAATTGAGTTTCGTGGGCTGCGTGCGAAGCTCAACTTTCCATTTCCAGAGCAGATGCCGGCGGAGGATGAGTCGACCTCGCCAGTGTCGACTGACGAGTTGGGACCACAGGGGCTGTGGGATAAGGAGGTGCCAGAGATATGGGATGGATTGCAAGATCTGATGACACTAGATGATTGTCAATTTCAGCCATTTTAGTGAAATTAATTTGCAGTTACTGACTTACTGTTATGTGTAATGGTATCAAGAATTGTACATTGATTAGAATTTAAATAAGACAAATGTACGCTGGACTTCTTTTTTCTCTCATATTTGGCATATGAGTGAGTCTATGATATCATATATATTATGGATTGGTCCATAATACGGATTAATATTTTTATTTTTAAAATTCTAACGGTTGATCCGAACCATTCAACATGATCTCAATATGAATATATACTTGCAGACCGAATTTCATATTTTTTAGAATTTTTCCACTATTTTCTAAAATAGATAGAAAACAGTGATTTTCTACCCATATTTAAAAAAGAAAATATTCTAAAAAATATAAAATTCGGCCTGTATGTACATATTCATATGAAAATTATGTTGAACAGTTTGAATTGACTATTAGATTTTTGAAAATAAAAATATTAATCTATATCACGGACCAAATCGTGCTATGCATATGCATAGTACCATAGACTAATTAGTAAATCACAAGTATGTCTTTAAGCATTAATTATTTTAAGAAAATGCGAGTACAGGAAGCGTGGAGGTCGGTGGATGCTAACCTGATAATATTCGAAAGTTGGTAGTGCAAGTACAAAAATATTGATATAATGGTTAACATGTTGATCTTGTGCAGTTGTTGTTTATGTACTACGGAAAGATCATGATTTTTACCATAAGCTGATATTTACTGTAGAATTTTAAATTCTAACTCAAGCGAAGGAAAATTCAGTTCTGCTATTAATGCAAAGCATTGGTTTGCGTGACATTTCGGTTAATGAATTTCAATATTTTTATTATTTAAAAAAATAGTATTGAAATTGTAATTTCTAGAATAACATATAAGCAGTGGCGTATCAATGTATAGTTCAAGGATGCTCAAACATCTAAATGATTTCAAAATTTTAAATTATATTATTGAAATTTAATTGATTTTTTTTTAATTTTATATAATTCAGTTTGTTCATAAATTATCACATGTGTACTTATAAATCTGGTGGTTAGAGTTCTGATTTGTTATTGTGAAAAATTGAGTTCGATACTTGACCATGTATTTAAATTTTAAACTCCCTATTTAACTTTTCTAGTTCCGCCCCTAGTTATTTGACAATTATTTTTGGAGGAATTTCATGTATACCCCTCAAAAACTTGGAATTTACGTATTTCTCCCTCTAAAATTCATAATATCATATTTACACTTCCAAACTTCAAAATGTCATTTCGGTCCGTTATTTTTTTTTATTCCGGACCGAAATGCCATTTCGGTCTGGTCTCCTTTTTGGATTTTCTGTGGTGGCTCATATGAAAACTTGTGAAACCAGTACCACAGAAAATCCAAAAAGGGGACCGGACCGAAATATCATTTCGGTCCGGAATAAAAAAAATAACGGACCGAAATGACATTTTGGTTCTTATGGTTTTTGTAAAAAAAAAATATAATCATGTTGCTTTCGTAAAAAAAAAAAAATTTAATTATGGTTTATAAAAAAAATTCGATGTAGCGTGGGTATAACTAGTGGTTTGACAAAACCCGTTAGGGGCTGCCCGAACCCGGTCCGCCCGTGCCCGGTGCCCGGGGTACCCGTACCCGTGCCCGGGTATTGGCGGGTAAACGGGTACACGGGTACGGGTCTGAAACGGGCAGGGTGGCTGTTTTTGGTGCCAAACCCGGGTGTACCCGTACCCGCCGTACCCGCTGCCCGCGCCCGTCTGCCCGCACCCGCCAGGGGTGTACCCGCATCCGGTAACCCGTGTCCTTTGAGATTCGTGCCAATTTAAAAAGAACGGTGCAGATCAAGTAATTGTAAAAGATTCCCTTCACACGTGTACGGTGCCTATTGGGTCATTGGGTGTAGCGCAGGGGAATCTTTTACAATTGGGTGTACCCTCTGCATTAACGTGTACGGTGCCAATTAACGTGTACCCTCTGCATTAACTCCTCTGCCTGACGTGTACGGTGCCTATTGGGTGTGCCTATTGGACGTGTACGGTGCCTATCCTCTCCAATATGTGTAAAAGATTCCCTTCACTTTACGGTTTGGGATTAACTCTCACCGCTTTGAGATTCGGCCTAACGCAGGGAGCAGTATTATTTGGCTTTGAGATTCGTTCCAAGTTAAAAATAACGGTCCAGATTAAAAAATTCCTACCGTGCCCGTCCTGCCCGTGCCCGCTGTACCCTTGCCCGTTGTACCCGTTTACCCGCAACGGGCACGGGTTTGAGACGGGCAGGGCGGAGTTTTTAAAAAAAAACCCGCCTACCCGTGCCCGTTGTACCCGCCAACCCGTTGTACCCGTACCCTTCCTGCCCGCTGCCCGGGACGGGTACGGGTCTGCCCTGCCCGAGGTACCTGTTAGCAGAAGACTAGGTATAACTAAACAAACCATCTTTTCAGTTAAAAGCTAAGGCCTTTTTTGGATGCTTTTCTGCTCTTTTCTCTTTCATGTAAAGTGCTTAATAATTGTGATTCTTCATGCTTTGTGCTGCAACAATGCCACGGAGGATCCAACACACCTGTGCCATTAACAATATAAAATAAACCCGGATCACCTGAAAACACCAATTCAACGATTAATTAAAGTTGACTTCAACTAATTCAACAACATCGAGAATCATTAGAAAAAAGTAGAATAGACACTTGTCGAGTTGTCAACTTGTCATTAATAGTAATGATCCCTGCATACAACAAGTTTGACCCTAACTTTTCCTCAAAATAGTAATGATTCCCTGCTATATAATATCTCATGAGGTGTTTTGGGCCTTTCTGTGACGGAACCTTTACAGTCCAAGGTGAAATGGTTATGAATTATGAATGCGGAGAAAGGATGATTCGTTTCACATTTGACACATATACAAACACCAAGACCATCACGCGGCGTGACCGTGGCGTGCATGGGACCCACTCGGCTTATACAGCTCAATCATAATTAGATAGAGAAAAAGGTGTCCTGTTTGCATCTCCTACTGATCGGTTGTGTTTTTTACCGTGTGATATTTCGGGAAAATTTTATAAATTACCCCACTTTTTAAAATTTTCAAACAAAATAACTCTTTCTTAAAATTATTAACAAAATATCCTTATGGTTACAATATTCCCCTCCTTTCTTCTTATCTTTCCTGTACCATCATTTTTGCTAAAAAAATCAATCTCCTCTATACAATTTATTATGAATTATGTTTCGAGCACTTTTGTAAAATTGTGACATGCTACAAATTTAGCTCAGTAATGTTTTTTCACCAAATTAGCCTGACTAACAAATTGTGCATATAATTAATAAATCCACATGACATAGCTAATAAAATGGAGCTTGCTAGCCTCAAAAGTCAATCTTGAAGAATGCAATGATGCATTACCAGGCTCTGTTCCAGCTCAACCGGTAACTCAGTCAGAGTCCTAATCTACATTGTTAACATGGGTCAAAAGATAGAACAAAAGGGACTTAAAAATTTGGTCCAATTGGTAAAAAATCTAAGCAAAATAATGTCAATTAATTCTCACAGAAAAAAGGTATATGTTGTCTCAAAATAATTTCGAGTTGATTGAAGACTTGAAATGTGGAATTAAGTAAAGTAACACTGGACAAACACAACAGTGTAGCATAATAGATAAAGCAATAAATATTTTTGCTGTAAGAAGTAAAACTAAAGATATGACATCACAAAATATCATGTCGTTTTTGTTCTTATATTAAATCTTCAAAAATTTCAAGCAATCAATTTTCATTGTGAAGTTATTCGTATACAAATTGATCGTACATTGACGTTAATTTGTTTAATCCTTAAAATTGAGAAAAAATCATATCATCACGTCGTCTATGTGTTGATTCACTTGATGAACATTTGGTTGGATTATGTGCAAAATGATTGGTGAACTGAATTCACAGCATTCGAAGTATTATATAGAAGCTTTTTATTTAGTTCTTAGTTATGTAGATATCTAATACATACAATATTTTTACAAATATAATATAACTAAACAACCACAATTGATGATGCAATGTGCCGAAAATCTGATTCGTGTTAATTAAAATTGCTAGTATGGATTTTAATTATATTTCGTGTCTCAATATATGAAGTTCGTAAATTAATGTACTTGAACTGTATTAATTATATATGTACATTATATTTAATTCATCTTACTATTATGTAGTTTAGCAATTTTCGTAACCTACATAATAGTAAAATTCAATTAGTCAATACCAAACTATAATTCTAACAATAAAAAAATTTAGAAAGTATATATGATTCAAATAATATTATTATATGCATTGCAGCTCATTTATTTGATGCTATAAACATTGCCAAACTTGGTAGCTGACACATAATTTGGAATTAGTTTTCGGCTACCTAAGTGTCTAGCTGTCATATAATTTGACCGATATACTTGATAAATTATTTAACATATGCACAATTTGCTAGTCAGGCTAATGAAACTATATGCAAAATTTTGCTACATAGGTTATGCAGATTTATTAACTATATACACAATTTGCTACTCAGGTTAATTTGGTGCAAAAGAATTACTGAGCTAAATTTGTAGCACGACACATATTTTGCAAAGGTGCTCGAAATATAATTCATAATATTTTGTATATAGGAGATTGATTTTTGAGAAAGAATGATAAAGGAAGGAGAAGGGGAGGGGAGGAGGAGAGAGTGAATAGGAGGGAGGGGAATATTAGGGTCCACATAGGTATTTTGTTAATAAATTTAAAGGAGAGGTATTTTGTTTGAAATTTTAATATTAGTTAATTAATTACCCGCAACGCGAAAATTACATTATTTTTATTTGTTAAAAATCATCGTATGCAGATCGCATACTGAATATTTTATTTATTAAAAAAATCGAATTCATTTGAATCCGAATAATATTTATTTAAAGAAATAGATCGGATATATATAATAACCGAAACCAAGTTGCTCTCATCCGGACGGACTAGGGGTCCAGTTTAGTGTTTACATTTTGTCTCCAGCTGTTGCCTGCTTTTATAGGCTGTTGAGCGCTTCATTTATTTTGTTTAGACAAATAGGACTAAAAAGATTATGCTGAAGCTTCTTTCCTGAGTTGTCTCCAGTTGTCCAAGCTGTCTGCACTGCTTTTGGGTCAAAGAAAAGGCTGTGAATTGAAAGCAAATGGGCCGAATGATGCATACGATCTGCTTTTGTGTATGAGCTGGGGACTAATAAAGGATCTGCTTTTGGATCTAATATGTTTGTATTTGCATGATCTGTAACCAGTGATACCATCTAACCAAAGGATAGGGTCTTATTTCATTTGTACCATTAAATTGCATGCTCTGATTCTAATGTTTTTGGATCTATTCCTTATTATTATGCTCTATTTTATTTGATTTTTTTTTAAATCTACATATATAAGTCCGTATAAAAATCTGTATATAAGATATGTGATGGCCTGCATACTGCATCAAAATTACATTTAAAAACATTGGTTTGACCCGATGGCAAGTCTGTTCTGCAACCCTTTTAAATTGTCTCGTGGTGAAAATTCAATTTAAGATTTATGTTTTAGTAATTTTTGAGTTAATTAAAGATTGTTATAGACTTGCCGTTGATTTGGGGTTTGATCCACTAATGAAGGCCCAACCCAATCCACAATCTTTAGGCCCACATCTCGGATCCTTTAGATAGACTGCACTTTCTCCAGAAAAGTTTTGGGTTATATTCGCCTTCACTAAACTATTCTCACTTTCTAATCAAAACCCAAGGTCTAGCTCCAGTCTTGTTGGGACTAGTGAACTTTGCTGTTGCAGCATTCCTTGGTTCAGACAAATTATGAACATTTTGTGGCAAAATAATTGTCATTTTTTTATTTTGCACCAGAAAAGAAGTAAGAGCAACAATTGATAACCCTAAAAGTTTTAAGAAATTTAACTGTGAACCTCTAAAGCACAAAATATTCCTTTCAAGTCATAAAGTCCACAAAACAGCCCCTCTAAATAATTCAAGAAATATTTGATCTTTTAAAGGATATAAGCATATATCAACCAGAGTTCCTGAATAGTTTCACAGTTTGTAAAGTGACTTCAATTGAAAGATAATTTAGCAAAGACAACATACGCCGCGATTAAAGTTAAACCATGTTTTCTGATTGTTACTTGTCAAGTGAGCAAACTATTTTTTTTTAAATGAATAATCTGCACTGTATCAATAGCTCATGAATGAGTCAATGACTGATAAATAAAAACTTGCATTGAAGACTATAAAATTTGTAACTAGAACCTAGAAAAAGATCAACAAGTTGGCTTCGTATCAATTAATAAATCCAGCTTGAACTCGATTGTCACGATTAAAGTCAAACCATGTTTTTGAATTGATATTCAACAAGTGGTGGAACTTTTTTAAATGAACATAGCTGGCTAGATATCATTAATTCCAAGACGAGCAATGCAATCTAGAAAGACAATAACAAATCAATAATTCCTGTATACCACTAAATTTTCAGAAGATATTATATACCTAATCTAATACAAGAAAATCACATGACAGGCTGACAGCTTACCTGATAGCTACAATTAGCTCCATACAGGATTTGCCAGAATCAGAGCATGGCTTCATTGGACACTCCATCAGGATCATGGCGTACCGCTCAGTACCATACATAATAAGAAGCATTTATCTATTGGTTTATTGCCACACACCTAAACTCATTACCTTAGATTCGAGTAGCAAACATATTCATGACAACAACTTAAAAAATAAAGAACATAATATAAACAGTGCAAATCTGTAATACTAAATATGATTCCATCTTGCATTCCACAAAACCCGGTCAAAATGGTACCCGGGAAAACGGAAAACAAATGTAAGACACTATATTTTTTCACTAACTGAAATATTCCCATTGCATTTGCCAGTTCTATTGGTTCCATAGAGTACTAAAAAACAAGTAAAATACAACACAACCTCATATCATACAAATTTATCAAAATTTTATACTATCTAGGCTAAAAGTTATCGGAGAACAACATTACAACTCACTCTGGTCAACCAATTTGATTCCCCAGCTGATATCATCACAGTGCCTGACATGTGGGACCAAGTTTCCTGTATCTGTCCCTCGCTTCTTCTTACAATCATAATACGGAGGTGAGTGAAAGCAAGGCTCCATAGACACGTCCCTCTGGCACGGTGGATTCGGAACAGTTCGGTTCATGGGTTTATACATTATCCACGGTTTCAAGGCACCTAAACCTTGAGCAACGTATCCGAAAGTTGACCAACCACTTGTCACCAACTTGTCAGTAAGACTCAACAGGTACATCTCGGCCCATGCCTTTCTGTTATGGTTCTTTTTTTCTGACTGTTGGTACCCTTCGTAACTTGGTTGGTACACACTGACAATTTCACCGGTAGAAGTTGGGTTTTCCCAATACATGTTTCGTATATACTCAAAATACTCTATGTTAAGTGAAGTAAAGAGTACAGATTTAGATTTTGAGGTGATTACCGGAGGTACAATTTCATGTGAAACTGTTTTCGGTAAGAGGCCTTCGTTTTGTGTGCAGGAGATGATTTGGTCTAGGACATGTTGAAATGGACCATGTTCAACTTCAAAAACCCGTACCTGGATTCCAACTATCTCTTCTGCCTTGACCATGTACGAGTTGTAGTACCGTGTGATTAGGCCCCACACAGCATTTGTTGGGTGAAACAGGTACCGACCCAGGTGGTGAAAAACCATATCTTTTTTGGGAAAAAGTCGGTCCAACTCATCCTCAAAAAGTGGATTTAAGAACAGAGACGGTACAAAATAAACATCTGATCGTAGCATCAGCCACCTTGCATTTTGTATTGTTCTTTGATCCTCTTCACAAAAGAAGAGTTTGTCCTCGTCTTTGTACGTATGCTCAAGATGTAGATAGACAAAATTAGCCTCATTAACCCTAACTTTTTTCTTAATCATGTTACCGTAACTCTCTTCTGATTTGACCGAAAAATTTGCTAATCTATTTTTGAGAGGGAAATCAAGAGGAAGAAGCCAAGAGGTTTCTGGAAACGGTTCACAGAAAAGGTCATCCATGTCTTTCCCCCTATCTACTAACAAAACCCTGTTAGTTAAAAGAGAGTACAGGAATGCGGATGCAACAGTTAGGATTCGATTACCCAACCCGCTATAAGATATCCAAACCAGGTAGTTGCAATCCGGGTCAAGATTGCTGCTTTGACCAGATCTCAACTGCTCCACAGCTTTTTGGTAATTGCTGGTGCCGGGCCCACATCTTTTCTGGAGGGCTTCATGCGCTCGTAGTCTCTGTACAAGGTGGCGAGAGGGTTTGTGTGGTGTATTTCTACGGTAGAATGCTGTACGATACCGGCTCAGGCAGGATTGGTCGTCAAATCCAGATGCTGATAATAGGCCCCCTAGGGTTTTGTCTCGGTTTGTAAGACCTAAAGAAAAAGTGAATATGATATTAAGTAACGGATATTTAGTATCTTAAAATTTAACAACAACAAGCTCAAGGTTTCTATAAAGTCCCTACATTGTTGGAGAACTCAAAAAGGAGTTGCTGTTATTTAGTATTCAACAGTGTAAGAACATTCTCTTTGTGATATGGTAATCAAGCTAATATTTTAGGATTAGTAATGTACTATTTTAAAGTCCCAACAAATTTAGCTATATTTATTGTTCTTAAGAAAAATTTAAAAAATGTTGATGGCATACCATTCTAAATGATTTTAATATTGTATAAATTATTATTATCCCCAGGGGAGAGAATCTGGAGTCAATGGGGGCCAATTGACCCCGTCTATTTTTCAAAATTTAATGAATGGTATTGATTATTCAACTTTTTAGAAATTGCTAAATATATTCACTTTGACTCCCGTAATTATAAAATCACAAGTATTGTTAAATTAATGACTCACAGTTAGTAAATGATTGACCCCCATCAAATAAATTCTGCATCCACCTCGGGTTATTCCCGTGATAGCTGTATAAGATGTATCAACCATTCTAGCAAACTAAAGGTATAGATTATCCTTTGATCTAGAACTGAGTATAGACTTTCTAAGAACAATAAATATACTGTCCCTACAAATTTCCCCGAATGTGCTTATGTGACCTATGATGAACAGGCCCACTGTTCGGTAGGGTCCATCACACATAGGTATTAGGGGAAAAAGGGGCAATGTGGTGGGCAATGTATTAGTGTCCTTCTGAGAAAACTAAAAGTTGAAGGGGTTCTTTAGCAATTTATTAATACACCGGGCACCTTTAGCATTTTGCGATTTCTACAATAGAATAATCTTTGTAACGTTTTCTAATTGTTCAAATGTTAAAAGTCTAAAACAAGTGACAAATAGCAAACCAGAGGTGTACATTGCAATTACATAATTCAACGTGCAAATTATATCAGAAATCAACTACAGAATTTAGTAACCATGTTTATTTCATCTCATGAACAATAGCAATAGATTTATCTAGATACTTCACTATTGGATATTAATAATTAAAGGTGAATTGAGCTATGCCTATGGAGCTTACCGTCTCGCAACTAATTAGAACAATAGTGAACCCCAGTTAATACCAATAACACTCAACTGTCAAACCCAATATTTTATAAAAATCTACTTGCAAATCAAACAAAATAAAAATGAAAAATTCACATGAATAATATGTTCCTCTAGCAAGCCATGCAATAGAATTAAGATGTGCAGTAAGATTCTGTGATTTGTGGGGAAGAATGGTACCACGAGATGGTACCAGAAAACAGGTTAGGATATATTAGTACATGGTAATTTATAGAACTACTCAACTGTAATTGTAAGCTTTTACTGAGGAATTAATGGAAGCTTGTGGTAATTTTATCAAAAAAATAAATGGACGAATTATGGTCAACTTTTCATTGTCTGCATTTTAGCAAGTATTGAACATAATTATTCCTAATTGTACGCTTATAGAATTGTAGGTTAATATTCTATTTAGACGAGAACTGGGGTCTATATAACTTTTAGTACAATAAACAAACAAAACTTTTGCCATGGGCCCAGTGTCCACTGATTGAGGCAATCAGCTGGAACTATTCAAAACACAATTCCACACTTTCACAGTTTCACCTCACATGGACCACTTTTGGTAACAAAATTTTGTAAATTTTAGGCTCTATTTCACCCAAATCAACACTTCCATGCTATTAAATATCAAATACCGACAAATTAATAGAAGACCTAGCACATAAAAGCGAGAAAAAGAAGTAATAGACTCACTGTTTCTAAACCTGGATAGTAAGACTGTTTTGACCTCGCCTCCGCCTCCAACTCTACTACCTGCACCAGTGATGTTGACCAAAGACTCGCTCTGGTGAACTCCTGACATCACCACGAAGAACATGACACCAATGAAGGAAATCAGTAGCACGAAAGCAGGGATCGAGATTTGGACCCCATTCTTCTTGCCGTGATGGGAGAATGGAAGCAGCGCCTCTCCGTCATCCTCCCCCTTTAGCGGGTCGGGGGATGTGTAAGACTGCCTCCGAACCCGCTTCATGTCCATTGATCCTGGTTCAGATCGCCTGACAAAGGTGGCGCACTTGTCGGTGGGAAGGTTCGAGTAGGAAGAGAAAGAGAGAGGTATAGGTGGTGTTCGACGAAATGGAAACAAGGGTTTATAGGCGGGAGGTCCGGTTACCTAAAGTAACTCAATAATTGAGTTTAGATCCATACCGTTCAATCAGAAATGCAATGCACGTGCCATTTAATACTCGTCCCAAAGCAGATCGGACGGTCCTTTACTAAACTCAAATTTTGAGTTACTTTCGGGAATCCGAATTCTGAGGGAGGTACGCTGATATAAATAAAATGGTAATAACTGATACATCGTCATTTCAGTTTTATTTTCCCAACATTTAAACTAACTAAAGCTGGTTTCGGATTCGGGTTCCAGGAAGGATACCATGAACACGGTGTAGCATCTACAGGCTCTGTTAGGAGGTTTTTCAAGTGGAGAAAATGCTCGTAATTGCGTCTGTCGGTCCTTGGTGTTGGACCACCAGGTGTATCAAAGAAAATTTAAAGCTGTGCGACGTAATCCCACCTGCGCAGAACTCCGGGGAGCTGTCGAGACTTGATCATTATTAATGTATTAGTTAGTGGTCCAAAAAGATCTTCTGTAACCAAAATTAGTATCTGTAAATTAGCGAGTTATTATAAAACTGGAAATAATCTGCTACGTGTATCTGATAGGAATTAAGAAACAAGATATCCTAGACAGTAAAGAAGGAGCTGGCCCCCCGAGTCCCCGAACACGTATCCTCTGCATTAACTCAAAAGGGAATCTTTTGAGTTAATGCATCTCGACCGTCTGATATTAAACAGAGTCAATCCGGCGGTCTGATTTTAACAGAGGGGTCCTTTAATATTAGTGCAGATCTAATTTGCACGGATCTTAAAGTGGATCGGATGGTCCAGATTCATTAACTCAAAAGATTCCTTTTGAGTTAATGCAGAGGATACGAATTCCCGAGTCCCCGACTGCTTTTTTGACCTTTTAACTTTTTTTAATGTCTTTGAAAAGAAGATTTGAACTGTTACCTTGTATACTTTTTTTTTTACCTGTTAATTAGGAAAACAGCTTCCCGGGGGAACCGCGTCTCAGAACATTAAAATATATCATTTGAATAACTATGATAATTGATAAGCAAATTATGACTTGGTGGGTTCAGATTATTTAAATTTTAGCGATTAGCGACGGCTAAACATTAACAAATTATTCTACTGTATAACTGGGCCCAAATACTCGTAGTAATACATAGCACTATTCCCTTTTTTTTTTAATATTAACATGATTATTATTAAATACCAGTAATGAAACCATTTGAGAAAAATTATGAAATAAATATTCCGGGGATACTATTATTACGAGGTTGGCTAATATTAAAACGTTTGTTCCTAAGCTGTAGAACAAATATTTCGGTTTTTACATTTTCAAAGTCCAAACAATCGATTCAAACTGTTCAACATTCAATTTGTATTAATATGTGCTTGGAGACCAAATTTTACATTTTTTTGAATTTTTTTACTATTTATTAAGCCAGTTTTAAAATTGTTGTTTTCAATGATCCAATTTTTTTTCACTGTTTATTAAAATTAGTGATTTTAAAACTGTCTTAATAAATAGTAAAAAGTTTCCAAAAATTGTAAAATTTGATTTCCAAGCACATTTTAATATAGAGACCACATCTAACGGTTTGGATCGACCGTTTGGACTTTGAAAATCAGAAAATCAATTGGTTGCACCACGGCTTAGGAACATACGTTTTGATATTAGCCAACTTCCTATTATTACTATCAATATTATTATCAATAGTTTAAATTAGTTAACATTTGTTTTAAATAATGAACATTGTGAACAATCGCCTATTGTACCTTGCGTATCCGAAAGTGAATTAGGCATTCGTCTCACGGTTGATATTCCAGCCAATAAAGCAGGCTCTAATGCAATTAGAGTTTGTTTGGATTGTTTGGTTTTACGTCTAGTTAGATCAGCTTATTTAATGCTAGTTTGTTCAATCAAACATGATGCAAACAAATACTGCAAAATAATATTGTTTGAGTGAACATTTGAGAAAAGGAGAGGTAGTACAGTTGGCTAGAAAAAAGTTTTAAGATTGTTAGTTACTCAAAGATCGAGAGTTCAATTCTCCTCACGACTATTTAAAATTGAGTGATAATTGTAGGAATGTTAATCTTCGATCCGACCTAAATCTGTCGATAGTATATGAGCCAGACAGTCTAGAACTTTTTAATCTAATTCGGGTCGAGTCAAGTTTGGGTCAGACCCCACTCGACTTTTTTGTTATGTTTTGTTGTATCTTGGTTAAAATTTATATTAGATTAAGATGCATAAATAATAAACTTATAAATAAGTGATCAAGTTACCCTACAACGTAGAATGAAGAATGAAGAATCTGCACCGTCTGTTTTAACTTGCACAAATCTTATATAATCTGACACGAATCTTAAAGACATGCCTTCTCCTGCTTGCGTGCATCTTTAATTGGCTCGAAAATATTATCGTTCAGCTGAGATTGTGTACAGTGATACAATACTACAAAGAAGATACACTTCCCAAGTTACATGGATCATATTCGGATGAAATATTTTCAACTTCGAGTTGGGTCCAATAAAAATAATAAAATAATATGACCCGATCCAACTCAACCTGACCCGTTAACACTAGATAATTCAAAGAATGTGAAATGAGTACTAATTTTGTGTCACTAAAATAGTCGAAATGTTTCCTTTCTTTTTATAATAATACGTAGGTATTTTTATTAATCAGGACAAACTAATTACACATATCAATTTTGTACCAGCACATAAGAGTGCATATAGTAGCTATACTAGTACATAAAAATATTACAGCTGAACTCTCTTGTACAAAGTTAGACAAGAAAAAACAAAAAAAAGGCAAAGCCGTGCTCTGACTACAAGAGATGAGCCTTCGGATCGGTGGGCTCAGATTGGTAGATAATGAGCCTGCATAGTTTCTTATTGTTAGCACAAACAACTCTACTCCTTTTCCTGTCTCTTCGTCTCTCCAAAAAAATTTATGCCTTCCTCTTTTAATTCATTTCTACACTAAGAGCATCCTTCTCTGCCCCCCTCCCCCCTTTCGAGGTTATTTTGAGTTTTTTTTGTCTTGAGAACTTTCTAATGTTTTGCCAATTTAAGATGCTTGTAATTTTTGAGAGGATTTGACATCTAAAGTTATTGTGATTCAACTTGAAGTAGGAAATATTGAGAGCTCAAAATATTATTGAAAGTTTGGAACTCAATTGGAATTTTGTTAGTCTGCAATCACATATGCTTCACATTAAACTCTGGAAGTAGCTCTAACTCTGTTATGAAATCAGAAACACGTGTTATCTCAATATATTTGTCATATTTCATAGCTAAAGATAAAGCCAAAACTTTATAATAGAAATGGATCAAACTATATTTATTATTATTCTCCGATCTCTCTTGCAAAATTTATGTTATAAAATTGAAGTATCATGGATATAATTAATAGATACATCGTTTTGTTAAAATTTCCATTAAAAAATAAAAGTGAAGTTTTCATAATATTTTTTCAACTGTTTTCGTATGTATAATATCTAATAAGTGATAATTTGCACATATATGTTATAAAATAAAAATCATATGCTTCAATCTATAAAGAAGTAATATAATAAGAAATAACTTTTTATAACAATAACGAATCATAGACCCAAATTAATTTTAAAATGATGACTATAGAACATCAATGTATTTACTTAAAAATGATGATTTATGCTGCCACTTTCTACAAGAAAAAAATCATCGAACCAATGTATTGTACATCAGGGAACTAGGGGACTCGTACACAATCGTATATTTTATTTTGGGCTTGATCATTTTCTGGGGGAAGCAAAGAGACATAAAAAGAATGGGTGTAAAACTAAGGAAAGGGAAAGTTTTACGTTAGTAGGTCCCACAGGGTTATTTTGACAAAGAATTTGAAGAGAAGATATTTTGACAGACTTTTTTTCAAAGTAGGTTATTTTGTAAAATTTCCCTTAATTTTATTGTCTAGATTGATGGTAATTCAAAAGGTGTTAATTATCTGTTTTCATGAAATATTGAGATATAAAATGTCACATGTGACGCACATTTTTAGCATGAAAAATTAAATGATTGACTTCCAAAGTGTTTGAGCCCAGTAGTTTAAAAGTTTTTTTTTTTTTTTGAAAAGTTTGGTAGAGACTACCAAGTAGTAGTTCAAAAGTTTACTCTCCGTGATTTAGCAAAATCAATATTATGCTCATATATCTAGGGCTGCAAACGAACCGAACCGAATCGAACTTACTTCCAGTTTGAGTTTGGTTTGAATTAATTTCGAACGAACTCAATTTTGAATCGAATTTTTTACAAACTCAATTTCGAACTTTTACGAACTTTGTTACGACTTACGAGTTATGACTTATGGCTGGCCATAGTTCGAAATTACAGCACTTCAATAAAAACTCAAGTATTTTGAATTCTAATTACACAGTACACTAAGTTTATATCAAAGTTCATTACAAATACCAAAATTTATATCAAACACCAAAAGTTTAGTACAATCAATCAAAGTTCAGTACAATCACATAATCCAAAGCTTTCCAAATAGCCAACATGAGCAACATCACCAAAGTTTTCAAATATTCAAAATATTCAAAGTACAATTTAAATATCAATAGAAGTACAAAACAATCACCAAAGTCTTAGAATTATTACAAATCCAAATATTATCCTAAATAAAACATTAAAGTTCATTATCAGCGGAAATTAACGATTCACGTTTGAGTTAATTTCGAACTAAGTTTGGTTTGCGAACCTATTTCGAACGAACTAGGTCCAGTTTGAGTTTGGTTTGAATTAATTTCGAACGAACTCAATTTCGAATCGAATTTTTTTACGAACTTTTTCGAATCAAACTCGAATCGAATTACGAACTACGAATTTTTTGTGCAGCCCTACATATATCCAATTTTTTGTATAAATAATTTATTAACATTATTTCAATTAACAGTATTCAGTATTCTATATTATAAAATTCACTCATCACTTCTAGATTTAATTCCAGCCCGGCTAAAAAGAATTCTATGCCTATTGTTTGTAGATACCGAGGGTTTGTTTTGAAATTTGTGTTAAGAGTAAAAGAATGGTCTAGATTTGATAACTGTACGCAAGTTACGGGATGATCCGAATTCCATAGCAACTACAAATTGCTCCGTTCTAGTTGTACTTTAAATTCACCTTTAATCAGTGCATACACATTAATATCTGGGACGGCGCACTTTGGCCTGAGCCTTGGTCAATGCTTTAACAAAAACTATCCGGACCTGTTCAATTCCAAGAAGAATAATCAACTGGAGTGTGCTATCTATTAATGAAATCTGAAAGTCAGATCTTTACATTTCTCTTCAAAAAAAGTTATGCACAAATCCTTAAGCGGATCGAATCGATTCTGATGTACAACAAATTAAATTTGATATGATCACCTCGCCCAATAAATTCAAAGGAAGTCCTATTGTAATTGTTTGAGATCCTTTTTCTCAGTTTTATTAAGTTTGAATTTTTAAATTTTAAAGCTTGTTTAATAGTCATACTCTGACATTGTGCCTATTTTTTTTCTTATTGAAAATAGTCGTGGGGTTTGAATAAAAAGTAAGGTTGAAATAGGAGAATACTATTCTACCTAGAGATTAAAGATATGGGGTTAGTACATAGAGAAGCGTTCATTAGTTGGCAAGAGAGTGGTAATTTTTCGTGAATGCCCCCTCATTAATGCAGTCTAACCTTCTCATTTTTGGATTCAATAAATTATCAAAGTAAATTACCATTATTTTAATTTAAAATGTGGATTCAGAGGTATTGAGATTCGTTTTGATATTTGACGATGCTGAAGTCGGTGAAAACAGAGTTGAGTTTCTTAATTTGTATAGAAGTAAATGCCTTCTTGCCTCAAAGCTATAAATTAATCCTACTAGATTCATATAAATGAAATAAAAAATAAGCAAAAATGATAAGAAGAGCACAACTGAAAAAAGTTAAATAAGTTGAGGAATAGGATTGCATACCTTTCGTATATGGAGAAGTCCATTGGATTAAATTCGGTTTGATGCACATTCAAATTCAGTTTGATGCACGTTTGAAGTCGTTCAATCCGCATTAAAATTTATATATTTGATTAGCAGGAATTCTAAAACTATATGTGTGTATCTTAATGCCGATTGAACGGCTCTAATGAAACATCAAACCAAATTTAATCCAATGAATTGTGTGAAATACCCATCGGTACCGCACCCCATTCCTTTCGTTATATACAGTTAGCCCACAACTTCCATTCTAGTGAGTCAAATAAGTTGCTATGAAACTAAAAAAAAAATTATAATTTAGTTCCTAAACAATTTGTATCAGTAGGTCACACACGTCTAGTATTTTTTAGATGTTATTTCATACTTAAGTAATTAGGATTGTAAAAAATTGTCTTTTTTTATTAAAGATTTGATATACTCAAGTATCTTTTAGATGTTATTCTCAAGAATTGAATATGTATTTTTTTGTAGCTAGGCTAGTATCGTTAAACTAAGCGTGCGGTTCTTACAAAACATTAACTTGAATGATGCAGATGCTGATATTGAATTACATTTTAATATATATAATTAAAACTTGAAAATGATTGACCAAGTACTCTTTGACTTATAGATCCGTCTTGCTTTTACCTCATGTTATAATACTTCCGTCAAAAATTATTTTCAAAGAGTTCCATCCACATGAGCGTCTTACTATGATGTGATGTGATGAGTTCTCTCAACATCTTATCCATCAAATAGGGCCTAAAATTGTAAGATTCAGCCTTGCTCTTTCTTTTAGGCTTAGTAGCTGCGTATTTTACAACTTTACTAATGGGCTATATTATAGAAGTTTTATGCTTCCTGATTGTTAATAAAAAGGAACTTATCCAATTAATACTGGGAACAAAAAACGGCCACAGAAACTGGGAACAAAAAAATGTTCAACACATCAAATATAACATGGTGTTCTTATCTTACTTTTGCAAAAACAAATCTGAGAATACTGTTAGCACACACACACAAAATTCTAATCAAATAGCTTGATACCACGCTCGACATCCTCGCAATGCCTGACATGCCTTAGGATCTGCCCCAAATCAACATTTTTGTTGGCCTTGCAATCATATGAAGGAGGCGAGTGAAAGCACGGCTCCATCGACATGGCTCGACGGCACGGCGGGTCGGGTGCCTTTTGGTCCTTTGGGCTTAGCAAGATCCATGGCTTCAAACCCGCAATACCCTGTGCTATATACCCAAAAGTCGACCAACCAGAAGTCACCAATACATCGCAATAACTCAACAGAAACATCTCAGCTAATGCCTTTTGATTGTGCGATTGTTTCTCTGTGTGCTGCTTCACTTCATGGCTGGGTTGGGAGAAACTAATTATCTCACCCGTGCTTGTTCTGTGTTCATAGTACATCGACTTCATTTTCTCATAATATTCTGAGTTCAGTGAAGTGACCAAAACAGTCTTTGTTCTTCCCCCGTTCATCTCCGCTTGAGTAATGCTTTGATTGATGCTTGGAAGAAGGTTTTCTTGCCAAGAGCAAGCAAGGATTTGATCTGAGAAAATTTCTATCGAAATAGGTATATGCGGAAGGGTTCTAATTTGAATTCCCATTTTCTCATCCGCATTTGCCATGTACGATATATAATATCTCGTGATCATTCCCCAGACCGAATTAGTTGGGTGGAAGAGGTAACGTGACAAGTGGTGAAAAATAGTTTCCCTTTCAGGAAACATCCATCCTAGCTCGTCTTCAAATTGCGAAAGAAAAAACAAACCGGGCACAAAATACATGTCCGATTTAATCAAAAGCCAATTCACCTTGGCAAGGACTTGCTGGTCATTGTCACAAAAAAATAACCTATCTAGGTGTTTATAATCATGCTCCAAATGTAGGTAAACATATGCAGGAAGCGACTCGGCCATAACCTTCACATCAGTCCTTATGATCCTCTTATTCTTTAGATAGTTACCATATGTTTGTTCAGAGCCTAAATTTAATTTCTCCAAATCCTTTATAGGAAAATCAGAAGGAAGAACCCAAGTCGAATCGGGAAATGGTTCACAGAAAAGGTCATCCAAATCATTAGTGACGTGCAATAACAAAACCCGATTCGTTAGAAGCGCATACAAAAATGCTGATGCAATGGTCAGCATTCGGTTGCCTAAACCGTTAAAAGGTGACCACACCAAGTAGTTGCACTCCATGAGACCCATGCTATGGCCTGACTTGAGCTGGGATATTGACTTGTGGTATAATGGTGAATTCGGGCCACATCGCTTGTGTAGTGCTTCGTAATTTCTTAGTCTTGATATGAGGTATGAGGATTGTTTGTGAGGCGAAGGTTTGCGGTACGCTGAAGATTGGTACCGGCTCTGACAGGATTGTTCTTCAAAATTGGGAGAAAGTAAACCATCTAGAAGTTTGTCCATGGGTTGATTTATATCTGGTCTTCGACCCGAGCTCGTTAATCCTGGCCAATTTTTAGTTTGCCAATTACAAGGCAGTCAGATGTTTCTTCTATCAATTTATAATTCAATTATATTAAAATTAACGGACAAAACTAAATGTCAGACCCAAGTCTAATACTATATCATGCATAATTTGGGATAAATATTTGATCAGTACCTGGATATACCAGTTAGCATTGTAACAGTAAATTTGTAACAGATTTGAATACTCTGTTTGATCTTCAGGCAAATCCGACTAGTTCGGACACAAAATAAGAATCTTCAAAATAAATAGATTGTCATTTAAACTTGGTACCAATTTGGCATGGATAGTACCATCATTTAAAGTTGACTAACATGTTCAAATTAACATTCGACATAATGCACAGAAATTCTTATACCTTGAAGCCAAATTACCGACGAGTTCAAGCAGCCAATCCAAAAGTACAACACTAGCAGAAAAATCACTGAGCAAGCGAACACCACAAACCGCGCCTTGTCTTGGCTCTTGATTCTTTTTAGAGTTGCCATTCTCACTCTCTGCATCAAAAGAGAACACAGTGTTTCTTGCTCTCTGTTTTTTTATTTTATTTTATGGAATAAAAAGGTTATTAAAAGAGTCTCCATAGTTGTGAGGCCTTTACTTGAGATCCAAAATAAGTCTTTCTGTTGCTTGTTTTAGAGATAAGGTGTACCTTTAGTCTGCAACTAAGTCAGTAGAGAACTAGAGATTAGTTGATTTTTATATATAAAAGCTTATCAAGTGAATGTTTCTTAGCTCCAAATATTTTGACCTCAAAAAGTACTAGTTCTTCTTATTCTTCTTCTTTTTTCAAGAAGTTCCCATACGTGCATCCTACTGTAACGAAAGAATTGAAATGAATGTGTTTGTTCCAGAAAATCTCAATATATCACCTAGTTATTTGAATAATTGTAGCCACCATTGTTGTTAATTATAAGTCCAGCTTATCCGGTTGTAGAAATCATCAGTCATACAGTTTCAGTTTCATATAATAATAATTTTTATCTTTAATTAAATTTTTGAAGCAGATCAGATGAATGTTTTCTTTTTCATGAAGGGATAGGAATTGAGGAAATCCTACGAATTGCAATACAGTAATTGAAAGTATACCATTTAAATTCATGAGTCATGATTTTTTATGATAATCTTTTATATCCTACAAAAGAGGCCGGCCCAGATTTTAAACTTTATACATTCGCACTTTTTGTCGAAACTAGAAGCAAATTTGATTGTGAATATTAAGTCTGATGCCATTTGATCTGAGATTATAAATTGAAGTTATAAATACAAATAAAAAATACTTAAAACTAATCATAATTAGTCATTACCCATTTAAAGCCAACAAATCTTAAGCTAACTGTTAAAAATATAGAACAATGATCTCAGATTATATCATCATCATTGATCAAGAATAGAGGGCTAGGATTAAATCAAGAATAAGGGATTAAATAGTAGAGTACCAATGGTACTGTGAACAGTAGAGTACCAACGGTAATATTAATAAACCGTTGGTACCATAGTATATATAGAAAAGAGAGGCTTGTAAAATCATAACAATTTTATGCTCAATAAATTCATCTCCTCAGAATTCATAAATCCAACATGGTATCAGAGCGGTTCTGATAAATAACCCGATAACCCGATAACCCGATAACTATAATTACCAGTAAAACTGGTAACTTCATAAACCGAAACAGAAATTCACCAATCAAGCAAACGTCAAAATGAATCAATGGGGGCAGCATATCAGTGAAGCTACCAACCCATCGAAGTTAACTCCGACATTGCTAAACGGTTTGAATTATCTGTCATGGGCCAAATCAGTAACCATTTCTTTAAGTGGCCGAGATAAAATAGATTTCATCACAGGAGATAATGAAAAACCGAAACCAGCAAATCCAGAAAAACCAACAGATGCCGAGAAAATCCAAATCCGAAAATGGCAAAAAGAAGATCATACAGTAATGGCTCTCTTATATGGGTCCATGGAGCAACAAATCACAGACCTATTTCTCCAAAGTTGTGATTCATCCAAAGACTTGTGGGATGAGCTTAAAGCCTTCTACGGGCAACAAAAAAATCACTCCCATGTCTATCGGCTTCAACTTGAAATCCAACAAGAAAAAAAAGGATCTCGAACCCATTTAGAATACCTTGCCTCTCTCAAAAAGAAGCACGATGAACTCGACGTTTATCGTCCATTCACAACAGACCCGAAAGACCTCAAAAAAAGAAAAGAAGAAGATCGGATTTTCTCGTACCTTGCGGGCCTTAATGCAAATTACGAAGGTATCCGGTCACAAATCATTCGAGCACCCGATCTTCCCTCTTTCTCTGAGGTAGTCAACCAAATACAACGCGAAGACTCACTGCGAGAGGCTATGGGGGGGTCCTCAAGCCAGTCACGGTGAGGGACACGAGCCCCACGGCCATGCCTCATATTTTCCCCAAAATCACCGAAACCCTAACTTCCAAAAGACTCAAAATTGGCAAAATCCAAAGAGTGAAACGTGCTCTCACTGCAAAAAGGAGGGGCATAAGGCTGAGAAATGTTACTTTCTTCACCCCAACCTTCGGCCAAAATGGTGGAGAGATGAACCGAAGAGAGGAGGCGGAGAAAGAGACGGAAAGAAGAAAGGGATCGAAAGAAATGAAGGGGGCGGCTATGCTGCGAAAACCGAAGAAACAAAAAAATATAACCAAACCGGTTCGGGTGAACCGGGTCCAACCGCTGGCGGGTCGGGCGCTGGCGGGTCAGGCGCTGGCGGGTCGGGCGCTGGCGGGTCGAGCGCTGGCGGGTCAGGCGGATCAGGGGATCAAATGCAACACCTCCTGCAGCAGCTGACCATGCTACTGTCTCAAAATAATTCTGGTTCTTCATGTGGTATTTTATCTAACTCAAAGAATTTTAATTTATTCAACCAAATAATTGTTGACAGTGGTGCAACCGACCATATGTTTGGAAATACAAAATTCCTTGAGAACATGAAATCATCTCAAATCGACCGATATGTAACCGTAGCAAATGGTATGAAAGAAAAAATTCATGGGGTAGGAGAGATTACTTTGAACAATAAAAAGATTAACAATGTTTTATTTCTAAAAACATTTCCTATAAATCTAATTTCGGTAAAAAAGCTAACACAAGAACTTGATTGTAAAATAATTTTCTCACATGAAAATGTAATCTTTCAGGACCGGGTAACCGGGGACAAGATTGGTGAGGGTGCGCTTAAAAATGGACATTATATTTTGGATATAGAAAATTCAAGATTTTGTGCTTCGACAAGTTCAATTAATTATGATAGGTGGCACAAGAGACTTGGGCATCCCTCCAACAAGATTTTAAATAGCATTTTAAATTTTCCAAATTCTAGTTGTATTAATTGTGATATATGCAAATTAGCTAAGCAAACGAGACTTCCCTTCTCACTTTCCACTAGTAGAAGTGAAGCCCCGTTTGATTTAGTTCACTCCGATGTATGGGGCCCGACCCCAATTAATTCTTATAATGGATTTAAATATTTTGTTATATTTATTGATGATTTTTCAAGAGCTATATGGTTGTATCTACTTAGATCAAAAGACGAGGTATTTATGTGTTTTAGAGAATTTCTATGTCTTGTAGAAACTCAATTTAACGCTAAACTTAAAATTTTTAGATCGGATAATGGAACGGAATTTGTAAACAATAAATTTAAAAATCTATTTAAAGAAAAAAGAATTATACACCAAACCACTTGCATAAATACTCCCGAACAAAATGGAGTATCGGAAAGAAAAAATAGACATTTATTAGAAATGACACGAGCGTTATTATTTCAAAATAATGTTCCAAAAATATATTGGTCGGATGCCATCCTTTGTGCTACACATTTAATTAATAGACTACCTAGTATTACATTAAAAAATAAAAGTCCAACCGAAATTCTTTATCAACAAAAAAAGAATCTTGATCATTTAAGGGTTTTTGGGTGCGTATGTTTTGTTTATATTAAAAGGAAAGATAAATTTGATTTTATGTCAAAAAAGGCTATATTTTTAGGATACTCACCATACAAAAAAGGTTACAAGTGTTATGACCCTATTACAAAAAAAGTATTTATATCTAGAGATGTAATTTTTAATGAAGATGAACCATATTTTAAAAAGGGGGTAGATGATAAATTTTTAGAAAATAATTTAATTCGGCCAATGTCACCTCCCTTAGATGACTTAGATTTTATACAAAATGAGGATTATGAAATCGAATCCAATAATAATGAAGAAGAAATAAATAATAATAATGATAATGATAATGATAATGATAATGAGGAAGACGAGAATACTATGGTTAGAAGGTCCATAAGAGTGCGTCAACCATCCACTAAACTCAAGGATTTTATAACTTATTCGGTACAATACCCTATACAAGATTTTGTATCATATGCAAATATTTCATCCGATTATCATGCATTTCTTATATCTATTCAAAAAGAGGTAGAACCAAATACCTACCAAGAGGCAATAACCAAACCGGTATGGTGCAAGGCCATGGAAGATGAACTAATGGCCTTAGAAAAAAATGATACATGGAAAATTGTAGAACTACCAACAAATAAAAAAACCGTAGGATGTAAATGGGTGTACAAAATAAAATACAATAGTGATGGTACCGTAGAACGGTACAAAGCTAGATTGGTGGCCAAAGGGTATACTCAAACCTATGGTATAGATTATAATGAAACCTTTGCACCGGTAGCAAAAATGAATACCGTTAGAATTTTATTTTCTATTGCGGTAAATAATAATTGGAACCTATACCAAATGGATGTAAAAAATGCTTTTCTTCAAGGAACACTTGAAGAAGAGGTGTATATGACCCTACCACCCGGCCATAGAATAGAAAACAACTCTAAACTCGTTTGTAGGTTGAATAAATCAATCTATGGATTGAAGCAATCGCCTCGGGCATGGTATGGCAAACTTAGCTCATATTTAAATTTTTGTAATTTTAAAACTAGTAGTGCCGACCATTCTCTATTTACCAAACAAGAAGGGAAAAATGTAACCCTTGTGTTAGTATATGTAGATGACCTAATAATCACCGGAAATAATTTAGAAGAAATTAGCAAAATCAAATCTCAATTAAAAGAAAAATTTGATATCAAGGATTTAGGATATTTAAAATATTTTCTAGGAATAGAAGTAGCTTCTTCAAATAAAGGCCTCTTTATTTCACAACGAAAATATACTTTAGACTTGTTAAAAGAAACCGGTAAATTAGGGTGTAAACCGGCATCTTGATCAGAGTCAAAATGATGATGATTTACGTAGGGTTTTGGCTTAGGTTTTACATATTTTCTCACACTTATGTTTACTTTATTAGAGAAAAAGGCTACTGTCACCCTTCTTTATGTTTTATTGTAGAAAACAGGTTTCGGGACTATTTTACACCAAATGGAGCTAGAATCAGGTCAATCGGATCAGCGACGCTCATCGACTAAGTCCCTGTTACGGCCAGTATTGACCAATACGGACCAGGCCTAGCACAGACCAGAAGATAGCGCTGGAAGCAGTTAAACCCTAACTGCCAAGGTCCTAATACGGACCGTATCACCTGATACGGTCCGTATCCGAAGGCATCTCTTGGGGAATAACTGCCGACAGCTGTTTCCAGATCAATTTCTTAGCCTCCAATCAACCTCTACACGTCCCTACACTCCTATATAAGGCCCCTGGGCAGATAGAATTAGCATCTTTGTAATTAGGGTTAGATTTGATTAAAGAGAGAAGAGAGGAGTGATTGTAACCATGCCGTTCCGCGGCTAAGTTCCTTTTCTTAGGGCTAGGCAGTAAACCTTGTTACTCTTGATGTTTTGATATATATATTTCTGTTGTTTATGATTCCTTGTTGTTGTATCGAATATGCTTTTGTGATTTACTATCTCTTCATCTAATTTCAATGATCTAGTTTGAGTTCATTAGGGTAGTGACAGTGCTTTAATAACTCTTTAAACTATTTGGATGAGTTAGCCTCGTTGAGATCCATTAGGTTTATGTGAAGAAAACCTTCGCGGGGAAACCATAAACCAGAACAACAAAACGCATGACCAAATTCCATCATTTGCGTAAGGTAAATCGCAGTGATCTGTGTAGTAATTTGGGAGATAAGAGACCCGATAGTTGCGTAAGGTAAATCGCATTGTCCTGAGTAGAGTCTCGATGAAAGATCTGTCATTCTGGCGTAACATAAATCGCAGTGACCTTTGTAGTTATCTTTCATAAAACAACAACAAGAAATCAGACGCAACAGGAATATATTGTCAAGACGGATTGAGTAGCAATGGTGTGCCGAAACCCTACGAATTCTCATCTCTATCTTTATTTTAATTACTTTTAATTGTTTCCTAATTTACATTGATCAACAAACATCTCTCAAATTTCAGATTTCATCTAGCCTTTCGAAAGGTTGTGATTCGATCGCTCGAAGCACTGAACCAATATTCCCTGTGGATCGACCTCGCATATACTACTCGCTAAGGATTGTGCGCTTGCAGTCCGAACCGATAACATTAACGAGTTTATAAATATTAAAAGAAACATTGCTCTCTTTTGAGTGATCAAGCTTTTTGGCGCCGTTGCCGGGGAATAACGGTTCATTGTGCAAGGCCTCGAAAGACGCCCTTGCTTTGACCATTGAATCCAATTAATTAGAAACGCCTAGATTTCTTTTTATTTTCTGCATTTTTATTTTTCTTTTATTTTCAATTTCGTTTTTATTTTATTTTCTTTTTATAGTTTAATTTTCAGATTTTATTTTCTTTGTAGGAAACTGCACGCTGGCCGAATCATCCGTACGAAGATCCGAGAGGATTGCTAGTAGGAGAGGACAATTCGCTTCCACATCACCGATAAGAACCAATCATAGTTCTTCATCAAGTAATTCTGAAAGCGAAGAAGACTCAGATTCGATCAACATGAATATCCCACCGAACGAACCGATTAACAATGGAAGACAAGACAATGGTGATCAAGGAGTTCACGATGCAGCAAGACCCAAACTTCTACGAGACTATTGCGTACCGCGCGCGAATGATCCTAATTCTAGTATAAACCCGCCAACTGTTACAAACCGTAATTTTGAGATCAAACCTGCTCTCATAAATATGGTTTCGCAACAGCAATTTGGAGGATTTCCACATGAAGATCCACATCTTCATCTGTCAATTTTCCTAGGGATATGCGAGACGATAAAGATCAACGGAGTTACCGATGAAGCAATCAGGCTAAGGCTATTTCAATTTTCACTAAAAGATAAAGCAAGAGCATGGTTGTTTTCCTTACCGGCCAATTCCATTCAAACTTGGGACCAATTGTTTAATGTGTTTATTGCAAAATATTTTCCACCATCCAAAACTTCAAGGTTTAGAAATCTAATTACTAATTTTGAACAAAGGGATGGTGAAACATTGTGTGAGGCATGGGATAGATATAAGGATATGCTAAGGTGTTGTCCACACCATGGTCTAGAAAGATGGCTGATTGTCCAAACTTTTTATAATGGTCTAAACCCTACCGATAGGTTGTCTATTGATGCTTCTGCAGGAGGAGCAATCATGAACAAGGAACCTGACGAGGCCTACAACCTAATTGAAGAGATTGCAATCAACCAACACTACTGGATCCCTGAGCGAAAGAAGCCAAGTTCAACACCTGGCATGCACCGAGTAGATGACATATCCATGCTGAGCGCAAAGATTGATGCTTTGCAAATGGCACTCAACAAGCAGACCAAGCAGCGAACGGTAGCAGCAGTCAATGCCGCAACAGCATGTGGCTATTGTGGAGGAGCGCACGAGATGACCGAATGTATGAATGTGACGGAAACTGAGGAAGAAATAGAGCAAGCAAACGCGATCAACAACAGCTTTCGACCTCAGCCCGCCTACAACACATACCATCCGAACAACCGAAACCATCCAAATCTCTCATACGCGAACAATCAAAGGCCTGCTGCACCCCAACAGAACTACCAACCACAGCCCAATTATCAACCAAGATACAACCATCCCCAACAGAATTATCAACCGAGGCAATACAACCAACCACAGCAACCTGACATCACATCCTTAATGGAGAGATTCCTAGAGAAGCAAGATAAGGCTAACGCCGAAATCACACAAAAGATTGAATCCTTAGCAAACCGCAACAAAGACTTAGAAGACAATGTCTCTAAGATGGCAAGAGAACTCTCTAGTATCGCACGTGGAAAAGGCAAATTTCCGGGCCAACCGGAAGAAAACCCAAGAGAGACTTGCAAGAGCATAACGCTAAGGAGCGGTACAGCTTATCAGGGACCTCCCATGCCCGATCAAACTTCCGATGAGATGCATGCAGAGCCATCACATTCCGAAGAGTACGAGCCGCAACCGCCGGAGCCGCCCGTACTTGAAACGCAGGCAGACCTTATTGAGGAGCAGAATGACACCGTAGGTGGAGACGATCGACAACCCGAACCTGAATATATTGCACCACCACCCTACAAGCCACCTCTGCCATTCCCTCCAAGGCCGGCCAAGCACAAGATGGAGCCACAATTCGCGAGATTCATGGAGACACTCAAGCAACTACAAATCACAATCCCCTTCACTGAGGCAATTGCAAACATACCTTCGTATGCTAAATTTCTGAAGGAGATTCTTTCAAACCGCAGTAGACTCCAAGAATTCTCAACAATCCCACTCAATCTGGAATGTAGTGCGCTCGTGCAAAGCAAATTACCGACAAAGTTAAAAGATCCGGGAAGCTTTTCGATACCGTGCACAATTGGTACAACAGATTTTAAGAAAGCTTTATGTGATCTAGGGGCGAGTGTAAGTTTGATGCCAAAGGCGGTATTTGAGAAATTGAATTGTGGAGATCTATCACCAACTCAAATGGCATTACAACTGGCTGATCGGTCAATTCGATATCCTGAAGGAGTATGGCTAGATGTACCGATCAAAGTTGGAGACCTTTGGATACCTGGAGATTTTGTTGTAGTAGATATGGAAGAAGACGAACACATTCCAATCATCCTTGGAAGGCCATTCCTCGCCACATGTGGAGCAATGATTGATGTTAAGAATGGGAGAATTTCATTAAATGTCGGAAAGGATAAGGTTACTTACGACATAAACAGAGCTTTAAAATACCCTTCTGACATCGATCGTGTCTTCAACTTGGGCATCACTGATGAATTTGAAGAGGAAGAGTATCCATTCGATGAATTCGGAGAGTTCATGGGTATAGAGGATCTGGACAGCCTTCTTGGAAGGGAAGATGATAAAGTACAACCTGAACAAGATGTCACCAATGAATCCGACGAGGTTTATAATGAAACTTGCGCAAGTTGCATTACTGTCACGGAAAAAGAAGAAGTAATTCCCATGACCCTAGTCCTACAACCCGTATCTTCCAATACGGTTAGTAGAGAAGAGAAAAAGAAAGAAAAGGCAACCTCTCCCCCACAACTCGAGCTTAAACCTCTTCCACCCAACCTACAATACGAATTTCTAGGCCCAAACCGAACCTATCCAGTAATTGTCGGCTCTCAGCTTGACAAGACCCAAATCAGCAAACTCGTCAATACACTCAGGAAACACAAGAAAGCAATTGGCTACACAATCGATGACATCAAAGGCCTCAGTCCTACCATTTGCATGCACCGAATTCTGCTAGAGGAAGATCACAAACCTTCACGAGAACCGCAAAGAAGACTCAATCCAAACTTGAAGGAAGTGGTCAAGAAAGAAGTCCTGAAGCTGCTAGATGCAGGCATCATTTACCCCATCTCTGATAGCAACTGGGTGAGTCCCGTCCAGGTCGTTCCGAAGAAGGGAGGCACCACAGTTGTGAAAGGAGATAACAACGAAATGCTCCAAACAAGAGTTGTTACAGGGTGGCGAATGTGCATTGATTATCGGCGGCTAAACATGGCAACAAGAAAGGATCACTACCCTCTTCCGTTTATCGATCAACTGTTGGAGCGACTAGCAAAACATTCATACTTCTGTTACCTTGATGGATACTCCGGCTTCTTCCAAATCCCAATTCATCCTCAAGATCAAGAAAAGACCACATTCACATGCCCCTACGGAACTTTCGCCTACCGTCGCATGCCCTTCGGGTTATGCAACGCCCCAGCGACCTTCCAAAGAGCCATGGTGTCTATCTTTTCAGATTATGTTGAGGAAATAATGGAAGTATTCATGGATGATTTTTCAGTTTACGGGGATACCTTCGACTCATGTTTAAAGAACTTGTCTAAAGTTCTAAAAAGATGTGAAGAAGTGAACCTCGTATTAAATTGGGAAAAATGTCATTTTATGGTACAGGAGGGAGTAGTGCTTGGTCACACCATATCCTCTAAGGGATTGGAGGTTGACAAAGCAAAAGTCGAAGTGATTGAAAAATTAACTCAACCAACATGTGTTCGTGACATTCGCAGTTTTCTTGGTCATGCAGGTTTTTATCGAAGATTTATCAAGGACTTCTCGAAGATCGCAAAGCCACTCTCAAACTTGACCATGAAGGATGCCGAGTTCATCTTCGATGGAAAATGCATCGAAGCATTCAACACACTCAGGAATGCTTTGATTTCAGCCCCAATTCTCCAACCACCTGACTGGGACCATCCTTTTGAAATCATGTGCGATGCAAGTGATTATGCAGTAGGAGCAGTCCTGGGACAGCGGAAGGATAAGAAGCCCTATGCAATCTATTACGCGAGCAAAGTTCTAAATGAAGCTCAATGCAATTACACAACAACTGAGAAAGAACTACTCGCAGTAATCTTTGCAATTAACAAATTTCGATCTTACCTTGTAGGTTCAAAAGTCATCATTTATACAGATCATGCAGCAATCAAGTACCTCATCAACAAGAAGGACGCAAAACCTAGACTCATTCGATGGGTACTTCTCCTACAAGAATTTGATATCGAAATTAGGGACAAGAAAGGCACAGAGAACTCGGTAGCCGACCACCTGTCAAGGATGAGACAACCAAACAGTGATGATCAACCAATCGATGATTCTTTTGCTGATGAACACCTTTACTCTGTAGAGACATGCAGACGGCCATGGTATGCAGATCTGGCCAACTACATTGCATGTGGGGCCATCCCGCCTAACATGACATTTCAGCAAAAGAAGAGATTTCTAACAAGTGCCAAACATTACTACTGGGATGATCCTTACCTCTTCCGCCTTTGTGTAGACGGAATACACAGGAGATGTGTCACACACGAAGAATCGAAAAGCATCATCCATGACTGTCACTCCTCGCCCTATGGTGGCCATGCATCATTCCGAAAGACAGCATTGAAGATTCTTCAAGCAGGTTTTTATTGGCCCGACATCTTCAGAGATGTTCAGGATTATGTCTCCCGCTGTGACGCATGTCAACGGACAGGAAACATATCCAAACGGGATGAGATGCCAAAAAACTCAATCCTGGAAGTGGAGATTTTCGATGTTTGGGGAATCGATTTCATGGGGCCATTCCCAAGCTCAGGTAACAACAAGTATATCCTCGTAGCAGTCGACTATGTCTCGAAATGGGTGGAAGCAATTCCAGCACCATCAGCAGATGCAAATGTAGTCAAGCGGCTGTTCCAGAAGATCATATTTCCAAGGTTTGGCATCCCTCGAGTAGTGATAAGTGATGGAGGATCGCATTTCATCAACAACCAATTCAATAACCTTCTGAAGAAATATGGCGTCTCACACAAGGTGGCAACCCCTTACCATCCACAAACCAGTGGGCAAGTAGAAATTTCAAACAGAGAAATCAAGAACATCTTGCAAAAGACGGTGTCCTGGTCCAGAAAGAATTGGGCACTCAAACTAGACGAAGCACTTTGGGCCTACAGAACCTCGTTCAAAACTCCAATCGGAATGACACCCTACAAGCTGATCTACGGAAAGGCTTGTCATCTGCCGGTGGAATTAGAACACAAGGCATATTGGGCAATAAAAACGTTCAATTATGACCTTAGAGATGCAGGCAAGAAGAGGCTACTGGATCTGAATGCACTAGACGAACTGAGACTACACGCATACGATAATGCAAAGATGTATAAAGAACGGGCGAAATTCTACCATGACAAAAAGATAAGAAAAAGGGAGTTCAAGGAAGGCGACATGGTGCTTCTCTTCAATTCACGATTAAAACTCTTCCCCGGAAAATTGAGATCCAGATGGACAGGGCCATACAAGGTCACATGCGTATACCCTTATGGAACAATCCAAATCTGGAGTCAAGAAACCGGGTATTTTAAGGTGAACGGCCAGAGGTTGAAGCACTACATCGCAGGAACAAATGATGAGCATGAAGAAACATATTCCTTCGGGAATCAGCCAAACGAAGGATGAGATCAAGAAGTCAAGCTAATGACTTTAAACAAGCGCTTCTTGGGAGGCAACCCAAGGCCACTTTTTGCTTTCTTTTTCATATAAAAATCCTAAAATCAAAAAAATATTTTATTTTATCCTAAACTATTATACTGATCACAGGGTTACTAATCTCACTTACAGGAGGAGATGCTGGAGGAATTTAATCGACAAAATTCGAAGCCCGTCGCGAAAAATTATTCTCTGTTACGGACTGTATCAGTTCAATACGGAGTAGTTCCCCAATACGGGCCCATCCTGGACTTGGCACAGAAAAAGGAAAGTTCAACACAAAACCGCACAACGGTTACGGACCGTATTCAATAAGCAGTTTTAACCAACCCTATTTCTGATGCTTCAAGAACAAAAATTCGAATTTCAGCCAAAACTAACCTCCCACTACTAGCACTTCCTGCACATTCATCACATCTCTTCACTGCCATATATTCACTTCCCTTTTTTCTGCACCATTTTGTAGAATTTTCAGATCAAAATTCGAAACCTGTCCACAGAAATTCTCCAAGTCAAGCCCGTATCAGCACCGTATCAGCTGAATACGGCCCGTAACAGAGACCGAAACTAGAGAAAAATGGCGCACAACAGCCCCCGTTCCTCCGATCCTCAATCCGATAATGAACACATCTTCGCAACAGCCATGGGAATCAAGTTCTACAGCAAGCAAGAATTTGATCGTGCTCAAACATTGCTCGACCGTACCGTCGCGAACAACAAGGCGATGTGCATAAACACCATGAAAGTCCTTGGATGCTATGACTATGTGCGCGTGTCCCTTAATAACATCAATTTATGGGATTTGGCGGACAGCCTACGAACCACAAGAGTATACTTACGACCCTCCATCGAATTTTTATCAACACTACAGTGGGAAGGCGACACAATCACATACCGTTTACTCAACCGCCCATTTACCATAACCATGGAGGAATTTTGCAAGGCGCTGTCCATACCCACCAATGGCGAAATCGAACTATGCACGAGGGAAAAGCGCACGAAGTACTGGGAGATGGTCGCAATTGATGAGCGCAAAATATACCGCAAAGACTCACGCTTTATTTATTCATATTATCTTGACTAACTCTATCTTCCCAATAGGAGAAGACACAACGGAGGTGCAAGAGCGAGATATCTTCATCATGCGTTGCATGAAGAGCCATAAGCATCAACCACATCTTGGCCACCACATCTTGCATCACCTTACTTCCGTGGCCGCCGACACAAAAAACAACCATGTGGTTTCTGTGGGTTGTTTCGCAACCCTCCTTGCACATCACCACAACATAAGTTTTGACGGCTTCGTGGAAGTGTTCGGCAGCAACCGCCTAAATATGAACTATTTGGTGAACAACAACCATGTACAAGCGGTCTTCAACGCACACACCGGCGACATTAGGAACACTCTCAAAATTGGCGAGAATATGACCCTCCATATTGGCACGGATAGGGGGTCGTTTCAGTTCGGATACGAATCCGAACACGAAGATGACGCACAAGAAGAGGAGGAACCAACAGAGGAAGAACCAACGGAGGAAGAGCCTACGGAGGAGGAGCCAACCGAAGAAAATATGGAGGAATCCCAAAGCACACCACACCAATCAACCATCCATCACCATGACATGGCGTTCGTACGCCATCTCATTCCACCGCGCGGAAGCACAAATGAAACAAACTCCATGCCCGCTCCAACCGGTTGGGAGCAAGAAACAACAATATCTCAACCTCGCGAACCAGGCCCTACCGCCCGTTACGCCAACAACACCCTCGAGAATCTAAAGAAGCGCACACGCTACTTGGAAGAATATTTGGACAAGGTAAACAAAGCACATGAGAATTTCTACGAATATTGCCTTTCCAAGGGAATTCCATTCACACCACCGATTCCATTCAACCCACCACCACCCCGCGACAATGAGTAATCTGTGAGATCTTTCTTATCCCTCTCTTTCTTGTTTATTTTCTTGCATTGGGGACAATACAAAATTTAAGCATGGGGGTAGGGGGGTAAGAAATTAGTTTAGGAATTGCATTGTATCTAGGATCATGGCATGTAAGACCCTTATTTTCAATTTTTCGCTAGCAGTTTTACTCAATCGGGACCACTTTTCAAGGATTAACCAAGATAAGTTGGGAGGAACGATTGAGGTTTTTATCTAGCGTGCATATAGGCATTTGCATTGATAGGATCATATAATTTGCATGTAGGTTAATCAAATAGGAATTGTTTTAAAATTTTAATTAGGCGGTTTAGACTATTGGCCATGATACCAAAAATTCAGAATTCTAATTATTTATGATTTCAAAGTGAACAATTAATTGCTAACCATGAGAGTTGACCAAAAATTGCAAACCCTAGCATTTTTTGTTTTTGAGTAATTTATTTTTGCAAAGTCTTTTAAATTTGATAGTGTTTTAGAATACCCATTTATTATAGATAGACCCCTAGCGAAACTATGCAATAATTTCTTGTATGAATGAATACTTGAAATTGTGTGTAATCATGGTGCTTGTGACACAAAAATATGTTATTTTATTTTTCGGAAAAAAAAAGAAAAATACAAAAAAAATCGAAAATGAGAAAAACCCAAAAAAATAGAAAAATATAGAAAAAGAAAAAAAAATAGAATAAAAGATGGAGGATAAAAAGAGTACGGGTGCCTACGCAAGACTGGTTACCAATAGGCTCGAGAAAACCTCCCAAATTTTAAGTTTTTGTACATATTTAATTTTCAAAAAAATAGTCACAAGTACCAACACACTTAGTTGTCATACTTTGCTCCAATCAATTAGGAAGGAAAATTTAAATTTATATCATTAGAATTCCTATTGATTGGAAGGGATCCATTTATAATCGAAGGGGAAATTAATACTCTCAACTTTAAGGATATTTGTGAATTAGATTGTTCGATAATAATTTTTCTAGGGTTAGCATAATGAGGTCAATCATGGGGTGAATAAATTGTTCAAGGGAGAGATTATGAATATTTTTAATTCTAGATTTTTATTGTCATACCAATTGTACCTAACCTAAGCCCTAATTTAATTTTTAAACAAATCCTTGAGATTGTATGGTTTAACCTAGACCGGATCTTTGACCAGCCGGGATGTCGTTGCTTGAGGACAAGCAACAATTCAAGTTGGGAGGCGTGATCAGAGTCAAAATGATGATGATTTACGTAGGGTTTTGGCTTAGGTTTTACATATTTTCTCACACTTATGTTTACTTTATTAGAGAAAAAGGCTACTGTCACCCTTCTTTATGTTTTATTGTAGAAAACAGGTTTCGGGACTATTTTACACCAAATGGAGCTAGAATCAGGTCAATCGGATCAGCGACGCTCATCGACTAAGTCCCTGTTACGGCCAGTATTGACCAATACGGACCAGGCCTAGCACAGACCAGAAGATAGCGCTGGAAGCAGTTAAACCCTAACTGCCAAGGTCCTAATACGGACCGTATCACCTGATACGGTCCGTATCCGAAGGCATCTCTTGGGGAATAACTGCCGACAGCTGTCTCCAGATCAATTTCTTAGCCTCCAATCAACCTCTACACGTCCCTACACTCCTATATAAGGCCCCTGGGCAGATAGAATTATCATCTTTGTAATTAGGGTTAGATTTGATTAAAGAGAGAAGAGAGGAGTGATTGTAACCATGCCGTTCCGCGGCTAAGTTCCTTTTCTTAGGGCTAGGCAATAAACCTTGTTACTCTTGATGTTTTGATATATATATTTCTGTTGTTTATGATTCCTTGTTGTTGTATCGAATATGCTTTTGTGATTTACTATCTCTTCATCTAATTTCAATGATCTAGTTTGAGTTCATTAGGGTAGTGACAGTGCTTTAATAACTCTTTAAACTATTTGGATGAGTTAGCCTCGTTGAGATCCATTAGGTTTATGTGAAGAAAACCTTCGCGGGGAAACCATAAACCAGAACAACAAAACGCATGACCAAATTCCATCATTTGCGTAAGGTAAATCGCAGTGATCTGTGTAGTAATTTGGGAGATAAGAGACCCGATAGTTGCGTAAGGTAAATCGCATTGTCCTGAGTAGAGTCTCGATGAAAGATCTGTCATTCTGGCGTAACATAAATCGCAGTGACCTTTGTAGTTATCTTTCATAAAACAACAACAAGAAATCAGACGCAACAGGAATATATTGTCAAGACGGATTGAGTAGCAATGGTGTGCCGAAACCCTAGGAATTCTCATCTCTATCTTTATTTTAATTACTTTTAATTGCTTCCTAATTTACATTGATCAACAAACATCTCTCAAATTTCAGATTTTATCTAGCCTTTCGAAAGGTTGTGATTCGATCGCTCGAAGCACTGAACCAATATTCCTTGTGGATCGACCTCGCATATACTACTCAATAAGGATTGTGCGCTTGCAGTCCGAACCGATAGCATTTACGAGTTTATAAATATTAAAAGAAACATTGCTCTCTTTTGAGTGATCACATCTACACCAATTGACACCAAATATAAATTAAATACCGAGGATGGAGAACCTTTAGAAGACATAAGCCAATTTCAAAGACTCGTAGGAAAATTAATTTACCTTACGGTAACCCGTCCGGATATTTCCTTTTCCGTAAGCCAAATTAGTAAGTTTATGCATTCTCCAAGAACACCCCACTTGGAGGCCGTAAATAGAATATTGAGGTATTTAAAAAAGAATCCCGGAAAGGGCATAAAAATGACGAACAATAATTCTAACGAAATATGTGGCTATTCCGATGCAGATTGGGCCGGTAGCTTTGATAGAAAATCCACCACCGGCTTTTGTACATTTGTAGGCGGGAATCTAGTCACATGGAAAAGCAAGAAACAAAATGTCGTGGCTCGATCAAGCGCGGAAGCGGAATATCGAGCTATGGCATCTACCGCAAGTGAGCTAACATGGATTAAACAACTCCTTAGAGACATGAGCGTCGAATTTGATCAACCTATGAAGATGTATTGCGATAATAATTCCGCTCGACATATCGCGTCAAATCCGGTGTTTCACGAAAGAACCAAGCACATAGAAGTGGATTGTCACTTTATTAGAGAGAAGGTCCAAGCCAAGGAAATAGAAACACCGTTCGTAAGAAGCAAGGATCAATTAGCGGATATTTTTACGAAAGGATTGGATCCGACACATTTTGACACGATCACTAGCAAGCTAGGATTGCACGATATATACCTTCCTAGCTTGAGGGGGAGTGTTAAAAATATAGAACAATGATCTCAGATTATATCATCATCATTGATCAAGAATAGAGGGCTAGAATTAAATCAAGAATAAGGGATTAAATAGTAGAGTACCAATGGTACTGTGAACAGTAGAGTACCAACGGTAATATTAATAAACCGTTGGTACCATAGTATATATAGAAAAGAGAGGCTTGTAAAATCATAACAATTTTATGCTCAATAAATTCATCTCCTCAGAATTCATAAATCCAACACTAACGGCTAAAAATCAACATGTACAATCAAACTGCCCACATAGGCAAAATTAAGTCACATTAAGCAAAATTGAGCTTCCTTTCATTTTATATTTTGCATAGAATCTAAAAGAAATCCTAGATCATTAATCATACATCTATTTAAACAACTTGATTCCCTTGACTTGAGCCGCAAGTTTGAGCATGGTCAATTGGTCGACTTCAATAAACGATATTCATGCACATGGCTCCTTTACATTCTTCAATATATGATGCAAATTTGCAAACTTAATTAATTCTAGTGAACTACAATTATCATTTAGGAGTATTGTTTTTATTTACATGTGATGAATTGTTAATCCAAGTCGAAAAACTAGCATAAATTGAATACTTTCTTTAGAAGAATTAGTTTGAGTAGAATAATATTATGAGTTCACTGGTTGAAGGGTGATAGAACGAAAAGAGCGCTTGAGAAAGGCGACCAAAAAGGCGATTTTGGCGATTTTTAGAACATAGAAATAAAGAAAAAAAAAACAAAAAGAGAAAAAACAAAAAGAAAAACAATGCCCAAGGTCGTACAGCTTCAAGCAGATAGAATCCGAGCAAAAATTGCGCAGCGAAAAACATTTCATGGGCCTGTCAGACCGCCATTAATGGAGCATGTTTGTGGGCCTCGAAGCTACAAAGAGGTTGCATCTAAGCCTGCTTTTGCTTGGCGAACTAAACCTAACCCCAAAGGTGAGTACGAACCTTACGGGCGAGTCGAAATCAGAGATGATCCAGCGCAAACTGCGAGATCTGATAAGTCGATCGACGCATACTCACCCGATTTACCTCAAATGTGGATCCATTGGGCATATGGCATGGGCTTGTAGAAACTCGCAACTATGTTTTGTTTGTAACAAACATGGTCACAAGTCACGGGTATGCAGTGCGACTACCTCGTTTTTCTCGCCAACTCCTCCTCCAAAAACCTCAGTCCTAAAACCTAGATCCATTTCAGAGTGGCGAGAAAGAGTCCTCCAGATAAAGCATCACACATCCATGGCGGCTCCTCTAAGAACACCGATCATCACTCTGACTCCTACGCGGGAGTCGGAGTTGTTGGAAATAGAGTTTGCTCAGAGTTTCATCCTCAATGATATTGGAGGTGGGGTCTGGAATGAGTTCAGCAAACTCTTCAAAGGAAGTTTAAGAGGAATGATCATAGATGGATCGCGACAGTGTATATGCTGAGTTCCAGTATCTGATCAAAGCACCGATAAAAGCTTGGTTAGATTCAGTAACTTCTGGAGGGAATCTCACTTTACAAGATGTTGAGTTCCCGATACTGGTCTGGGAATTGAATTTTGACGATGGAATGGATTTGACCCCAATTTGGGTGCACGTCACTGGTTTCCCCCAATCTCACTGGTCGTGGTCAGAGGTAGATAAGGTGTTTAACCCAATGGGTGCACATCTTCTGGAGATAGATCCGGGGACTGGTGGGCGATATGATTGGAGGATTGTGAGAATTAAACTTGGTGTTTGCGATGAGAAATTGATCCCTCCAATACACTATGTTGAGTATCTCAATCCAGCTGGCAAGATCCGCATCTTCGATCTACATATAGAGATCGAAAATGAGCATACTTACACATGGTGTGCATGTCTGAATAGCTAACCATACTGCGTAATTAAAAAAATGCTTTATATGGTGCCACCTGTGCCAAGTAAAACAGAACAACCATTAACAAAATGTATCAGACGGCTGTGATTTCACATAAATCTTTGATCTAAATCCAGAATGGCTCCGAACAGATATATTTTGGAATGGCCTTTGTAAGCTCCTTTTTCTAAAAGATTAAGAATAATGTCATGGAAATGAAAGGGTAAAATATTGTTCACTATTTGATTGTAAACATTATGTCGGAAGCCATTTGATTTAAAATTCTAAAATTGAAGTTATTAGTACCAAAAAAAAAAAACTAATCATAATAACTCACTAATTATCATTTTCAGCCAAAAGAATTTAATTAAATATTCCAAACTCTCTATTTTTAAACTTGACAATGGTTGTCAAGTGCTCCAATGTTCCAAATTCAACGGGTACAATTAAACTATCAATTATCAGATAACCACCTAAAAGTTCTTTCAATACACATCTATTATAATCACGAACAATATATAAGTTATACTAAACATATTAATTTGAACATCCATTTATTTTTTCCTTTGTATTGAATCCGAAACAAACTCTAATTAAATCAATAATCACCCATCTAGTCAAACAACTTAATCCCCGCACCTTTATCAGGACATTGCTTCACATATTGTTGCACTTTTTCCTTATCCATTGTCCTTCCCTTGCAGCTAGGATTTGCTGGACTGAGATGACATGACTCCATTGAAGTTTCTCTAACACATGGCAAATCGGGTATTTTCTTATTCCAAATTGGCATTAAAATTATCGGCTTTATACCCGCAAGGCCATAACTAACATATCCAAAAGTTGATATACCAGTTGTTAAAAACACATCACAAAGACTAAGCATATACATCTCTGCAAGTGCTTTTTTATTGTGTAATTGGTTCCCTGTGTTTTGCGTTTCTTCGTGGCTCGGTTGGTAAACACTCACTAACTCTCCGGTTTTAATGGAATGTTCATAGTACATGGATTTGATCTTCTCATAGTAATATGCATACAATGATACTACCAAAATTGCTTTTGATTTTTGTTCATTGGTTTTGAAGGCTTGTGTTCCATTCAAATCAAGTTCGGGAAGTATGCTCTCCAATTTAGAGCAATCTAGAATCTGTTGGAGTATTACATCAGAAGAAACTCTTGTAAAACTAAACACGCGTACTTGTATACCAATTTTTTCATCTGCCTTGGCAAGGTAAGAGTTGTAATATCTCTTGACTAATCCCCAAACATCGTTAGTTGGATGAATTAAATAGTGTGCTAGCAGGTGGAACACACTCTCTTTTGCTGGAAATAACAAGTGGAGTTCTTCCTCAAACAAAGGCAATTTGTAAAGAGATGGGGCAAAGTATAGATCAGATTTTAGTAACAACCAATTGACCTTTCCAAGGACAATTTGGTCATCATTGCAAAAAAACATCCTATCTAAATTATGATAATCCTCAACTATATGGGCATACACATAAGAGTGCAACGACTCAAATGTGGTATTTGAATCATTGCTTATAGTATGCTTATTTAGCATGTTGCCATATGTCACATCAGAGTTAACATTAAGTTGGTTTAGGTTTTTGACAGGGAAATCAGGAGGCAAAATCCATGAGGTATCAGGAAATGGTTCACAAAAGAGATCATCCAACTCGTTAGTCATTTCTATTAGCAGAACTCTATTGGTAAGAATAGCATAGAGAAAGGTACTTGCAAGGGATAATATTCGGTTGCCTAACCCATTAATAGGAATCCAAACCACATAGTTGCAATCTAAAGGTACACTGTGACCTGATTTTAATTGCTCAATCGATTTTTTATAAAGAGGAGTATTTGGGCCGCATTTTTTGTGGAGAGCTTCATAGTTTCTTAGCTTTTGCAAAAGGTACGAAGATGGCATGTGTGGAGATGATCTGCGTAATAGTGCCCACTCAAAACGACTCCGACATGAACTTTTGTTAAAGTCTGAGGGGATTAATCCATCAAGATAGTTATTGATTGGTGTTGAAGTCTGATTTGAATCATGTGTCAACCCTGAAAATTAAAAAAGCTTGTGAGCTTGGATGATTTGTATAAAGGAACAAATGAATTAATGTACGACACGACAAAACAAATAGAATCATAAAATAGTTTTTTCACATCTTTTAGTTCATTGAAAAATTTCATGTATATCCTTATAAAGTTTGAAATTACATATTTTTTCCTCAAAATTTCAAAAAACAAAAGTTTTTTAAACTTATTCTTTTCAAGACAACCGTGTACAGGTTCATTTTGTTAGAAAAATGCCCAAGAGGTCAATCATGTGAGCTAAAATTAAATGCATGTTGTATATATATTGCCAACTACAGGAAAAATTAGAATTTGAATATGAGGGAGGCTAAACATCATTCCTAAAATTATTTTATGCTATACTATTTTTTTTTCCTTTAGTGGCAATTTTTGGTTGTTCAAATTACATTAAAAAAAATATCATGTAATAATATGTATCTATTTCTTTATAAACTATGCATGGTGAAATTCTATAATTTTAACTTTGAAATTATTATTTTTATATCTTTGCTTTATGGACATTTAATGATAATTACTTTTTAATAATGAATTGTATTAAATTGTTATCTTAACTGATTGGATGAAATAAATATTTATTATCTTAACTAATTACATAGCAAAATTGTCTAATTCAGATGAAGATGTTTTAATGACAGTTTTTGTTTGAATTTTGTGCGTTTGATATCATTTATAGGAGGTTGGCTAAGATCAAAGTGATATGACCAAGACCTTGGTGCTACCAATTAGTTTTTGCAATTTTAAAGTTCAAATAGTTGATCTGAAGTGCTCAACGTGTTCTCCATATTAAAATGTGCTTGGAGACCAAATTTTACAATTTTTTTACTATTTTTTATGAATTTTTGAAAATCACTGTCAGTGATTTTCAAAAATCCATAAAAATAGTAAAAAATTCCAAACAAATGTAAAATTCGGTCTCCAAGTACATTTTAATATGGAGAACACGTTGAGCACTTCAGATCAACTATTTGAACTTTAAAAATTGCAAAAATAAATTGGTAGTACTAAGTACTTGGTCAACCACTTTGATCTTAGCCATCATTTATAGTTAAAATAGAGATAACCTTGTTGGAAGAGGTCCAACAAGATTACAAGTGTTTTTATCCGTTACGTATGAATAAATTTGGTGGAACTAAGAGGCTCAAGTCAAATTATCTTCTTCTAGATCACTCAAAAAAATTACAAAAGTAACATTATTATCTCCCAAAATTGCCCCTTAGATAATAATCTCTTTGACCGAGTGATGCAATTAAATTTAAGCCTGAGACTTTGCCACTTGGGAGAGAATAGCCAAGGGCAGAATACTTCGGCGGCTGCAATAACAAATCATGTTGGTTGCAATAATATTTTTTTTTGTCAGGTATCAATTAAATACGTTGCAATAAAATCATTCGGTTGCAATAAATATATTCTAATACAACTAATTAGTTTGGTAGAAATATGTTTAATCCAGTGCTTCAAATAATTTATTACTTGTAATTATAACTAGTTGCAAAAGATCAAATTTGGCCGTAGTGGTACTGATTAGATGAAATAATTTTTTTTTAATTCATCATCTATGTAATTTTTGTTTAATTCATCATCTATGTTTCAATGCTTAATTATCTTTATTTAATTTAATTTTTCATTATTTATGTTTTGTTGTGTTGTTGATGATGTTATGTTAAATATAAATTTAAGATAACAAAAAACGATTCATATAAAGCTCATCAAAATTACTAATCATTGAACTTGTATATACTATAAAATCCGATGTAAAATATTAGATGAATTGGGTGAATCTACTTGAAAAAAAAAAAAAAAAAAAAACCCAATATAATCGGTACAAGGTTCAAATTTTGACAAAACCCGTTAACCCGGTCGTTTTATACAACGTGTTACATTTACTTGAACTTTTGTTAAATCTCAAATAAAAATGAACAAAAATATGAAATATGCTACGAATTAAGCCTTACCTTTCACAACAGAAACCTTGACATCACGCAGCCAGATGAGCGTGGAGCTGAAGGAGCCGCCACAGAAAATCACAAGAAGAGGCAAACTCACCAAGCAAACGATGAGCACTGCTCCAGGAACTCCCCACTTCTTCTCTTCTTTCTTATACAATCGCGTTGCTACGGTAGCATCATCCTCAATTTCGAGCTTTAGACATGGTTTCCTTTCCTCATTCGTTGCCATTTCATGGTCTCCCATACTATATATTCTCTCTTTGACTTAAATTCTCGATATATGTTGAGAAGTACTACCTTTTGATATATACATATATATGGATATCTGCAAATTGGATAATTATATTCTTTGAGGTATACTTTAAGTTCGTTTTAAGGAAATGTGTGCTAGGAATCTTAGTTTCAAAGGTAGCCTGGTGCCATTAATATATATATAAGAGAAAAGTCATATATGGTGTTATCTTCCTTTCTAAAGTTACGTATACGAAAAATATATACTAGAAATATATCACCATTCACTGTAGACTTTTCTAACATGTCATTATCATATTTTACATGGTTTATTGACCTTGGATCAAATGAACCTCACGTGGTTTCTTTGCTTTAGCCGTAATTTTTGAGGCGGTCAATTGGTCATTAATTCAATGGCTCTCCTTTACGGAAATAAATTGGAATCTGTTATTCATACCTCCAACCGTTGAATGAAATTAGCGCATGAAAATATCTCTTCATTGAGATTTGCGCATAGAAAAATTTGAACAGTAGAATCGGAATAACAGAGTTCCGTTATTCCTTAAGAATAACAGATTTGTTTCCCTCCTTTACGTGCATTCGTAAAATATGTGATGTAAAGTTGCAACTTTAATTGAACTACAATTATCAACTGATAATTAGGAGTATTGCTTTTATTCGCATGCCATGAATTGGTGATCTAAATCGCTAACTACCATAATTTTTTTTTAGCTGGATATATAGAAAAATATTTTTTTTTTTTTTTTTTTTTTTGAGGAAAAATAAGGACCAAGCCCTCATTTCATTAAACAATAGAGTTACATGAGATGTATATCTCAATTGAAAAGTAAAGATACAATGGGCTCAATATATTTGAGCCTGCAGTAGGAAATGTGAAAGCAAACAAAACTAAGTAGTAAAGGGTAAATATGGAAAAGTGAGTAAAAATAAGAGGAAAAAAGATAGAAGATGCCGATATTTTTATTAATACCCAAAAAAAAAACAAATTATCAAATCTGCTCCCACCCCAAACTTAATTTTATTTCTACCCCAACCGCCCGTGGGCTGGGCGGTCCACTTTCCCCACCAGACCGCCCAGCGGCTGGGCGGTTCACTACCCGGATCTGACCGCCCAGCAGCTGGGCGGTCCGCTATAAAACCCCTATAGAAGGGGTTTTTCTCTCTCCTGAGCAGCACAGTATTCATTCCCCAATCCAACAAATTTCCAGAACCGAATGAGAGAGCTGTCAGGCGATTTGGAGGCGATTTTGAGGCGATAGTGAACAGTAATTCCAGCAGTAATTCCAGAACAGTATTTCCAGAACTCTCATATGTTGGTTGCACTGTATGTGGGCGGGAAGTTTACCCGGGGTGCGGAGGGAGCACAATACACTAAAGAAGCAGCCTACGGCTTCGAGGTAAATGAAAATACCTCATTTGTTGAACTGAAGGGAATAGTGTATGAAAAGATCGGTGTGAACCCCAACCGGTATGATATAGATTTAGCTACCCAGATTAACACAGTAAGTGGTGGTAGACCTTACTATACCAGGTATCCAATAACAGATGAGTCGTTATGGAGGAGTGTTTACAACACTTTTCAGTCACAGGGGGTAATGGTAATGGACTTATATTCCAGGAGAGTTCAGCGTGAACCCGGGGTTGGAACATCTAGGAAAAATAGAGGTTATGATCACTCGGGTTATGACAACCCGCGTCACTCGAGTTATGACAGCTCGAGTTATGATCACTCGGGTTATGACAACTCGGGTCGTGAGCACTCGGGGTATGACAACCCCCGCCACTCTAGTTATGACAACCCCCACCCCTCGAGGTATGACAACCCCCGCCACTCGAGTTATGAACCGCCTGTATCACTCGTTTATGAGAATTATGTACCTGATTTTACCACCGATCTACCACCACCACCACCTCCTCCTGAAACCCCAATCCAACCCAGATTTCCATCTGTACCACCATCAATACCTATAGTGTCACCCGTTGCTACCCGGAGAGACCTTGACCTTGATGCTGAGCTCGATGCCGTACCACAAAGAAATTTGGAAACAGGTGACGAATGGGAAGGGGATTGGAATTCTAATCACCTGTCAGAAGGTGATGGAGATTATTTACCTAAGGAAGGCAGATTTCCGATTAGCGGTCGGACAGATAGGCATCCGTGCCCCACATTCAACGATACCACTGCTTTTGAAGAGGCAGACATCTCATTTTTTGGGCCGCGTGTCAGGTACAATGCAGAGCTTGCTCCGCAGCAGGTTTACGCCAACATAGATGAACTTGTGAAGAAAATAAATGAGGTCCATGTTCACGGCAACTGGGAGTGCAGAACTGACAAAAGGGACCGAAGAAGGTTAGTAATTGTTTGTGTCGACGAAGCGCATTGCCACTTCCGTCTATATGCAACCCCTGTGGGTAAGGGCGAGGCATGGATTATTAAGAAGTGCGAACCACCTCACACATGCAAGGCTCCGTCATTAAGGAAAGACCATGCACAACTTACGGCTTCACTTATTGCCGATGTAATTGAGAATGACGTTAAGGATGACCCATCGATGAGCCTTAAGGAGGTCGGTAGAGCTGTCAGACGGGTTTACAAGCATGTCGTCCCAAAATACAACAGGTTGTGGAGAGGGCGTGAACTTGCGATTTGCCGAATGTTCGGTAGCTGGCATAGTTCATACAACTTGCTTGCACCATTGCTGCAGGCAATAGCAAGTACAAATTCCGGCACTGTCTTTGAATGTTGGAATATAAGCGTACCGCCTGTCGACAACGCATTGCAATTCAAGGCCATAGCATGGGCGTTCGGTCCATGTATTCAAGCTGTGCCATACATTAGACCGGTCATCAGTGTAGATGCATGCTTCCTGTCTGGCCGTTACGACGAGAGACTGCTGATTGTATGTGCATATGATGCTGAAAACCAGTTGTTGCCTTTGGCCTTTGCAATTGTTGAGAAGGAGGAAGGGGAAAACTGGGATTTTTCATGAGGTTCGTAAGAAGACAAGTGGTTGGCGACCGGTTCTTTTGTGTCATATCAGACCAGCACAAAGGAATCAAATATGTTTTTGATCGCCCAGATTTCGGGTGGTCGACAGCGAACGGCGATTGTGTGCACAGGCTGTGTATGCAACATGTTACAGACAACCTACACAAGAACTGCGGACCTGAAAAATGGGTTGCAAATACATTCAGAATTGCTTGCAAGAAGAAGAAGCCGAGAAGGGTGGAAGAGATGTTCAAAGATTTTGCCAAGGTATGTATATTTTTATTTGTTGACTTATATTTTCTGAATTATTTACTTAAATTTTCTCATCTGAAATTTTTTTTTTGACAGTACTGTCCAAAGGCAAATTTGTACTTACTCAAGTTGGGAAAAAATAATCCCGCCGATCTGGCTGAGCCACCTGCATATGAGAAGATATTGCAAGCCCGTGATGGAGGTTTCTGATGGGGAATTATGACCACAAATAGGTCTGAGTCCTTGAATGCTGTTTTCAAGCAGAGCCGGCAGTTGCCCGTGGCAGCAATTGTGGAGGACACCTTCTACAAGTTAAATGCATGGTTTGTTGCACGGCGTGTTAAAGCCCTCGAATTACTGTCCAGGTATGTATATTTTTATTCAGAGATTTTGCCAAGGTATATATTTTTTTATTTGTTGACTTATATTTTCTGAATTACTGTCCAGGAATCAAACGTTTTCAACAAGGGTGGAGGGGAAACTCAGGAAACATAGGGAGAAAGGTGCAGTTATGAAAGTTGTCCCGTACGGGGAGAACCAATTGGAATTCGAAGTGCACTGTCCAAATGAGTTTGCTCCAACCGGCCGTAGACCGGATGGGACTATGGAGTTTGTGAAAAGGATGTTCAAGTATGTTGTTATTTTTGCACCTGATAATACTGTAACATGCACTTGCCAAGGAATCCAGTTGGCCCACCTACCTTGTTCTCATGTTATGGCGGTGTGCCAAGAGAGAAACTTCTCTGAGGATGATCATGTCGCAGACATGTACCATACCGAGTACCTTGCGAGTACTTGGGGTGCATCTTTCCATCATTATCCCAACCAGTATCAGTGGCTGCCCTATGTTGGTGATAGAGTCTGTCCCGCAAGCGGGTGGATCAGAAAAGGAAGAAGACCCCACAAGCGTCAAGTAATGAACATGGACGAGATGGAAGGTAGGCGAATGGGACATCAGGCCCGCCGTTCAACAACTGACAGGCAGCGAGCAGGTACGGTTGATTTTATTTATTTACTTATATTTTATTTATTTACTTATATTTTATTTGTTTACTTATATTTTATTTTGATTTTATTTAAACTGGAATGCAATGCAGATGCCATTAACGAAGCCAACGAAAGAGAAAATGCTAGAGTTGTTGCTGAGGCTACCGGTAGTAGCCACCGCACTCATGAAAGCCCAGGAACCGGTAGTAGCCATGGAGAGACATCCGGTAGTGTCGCACAACCAGCTGAACCGAGACCCAGACGTCGTATTTTGAGTTTGTTCGGCCGTCGTCGCTGATTACCAAGTTTTGTTAAATTATGTTATGAACTATTTTAGATGTATATTGTGAACTATTCTAATTGGTAGTTTGTGAACTATGCAATTTTTTATTTGCCTCGATTATTTTATATGCTTCATTTTTGTTATTTTTATTACTTAATTACGTATACAAAAACTAACAACATAAAATATAAACAAACACAAAACTAATGAAATAAAGTCTACGACATAAATTCCTAAAAAATCTACTTCTTACAACGAGCCTTGAAAGTGCATGGCACAAAGTCATCATCAGAGTTTGCCTGATCTGGATCAGTCACAGCAGACGAAGTGGTAGCCTTACCAGTACAAGGAACAAACTCGTCGTCCGATGCTGGAGGCTCTGGATCAACTTTCTTCTTTTTCAAACCAAAGCCGTAGGGGTTTTCCACAAAGTCATCGTCTGAAATTTCATACTGAACATGTCGTCTCTTCCATTCCTCCAGCTTACATGTCTCACAATTAAAAAAATCACGACATATTTGACACTTGTACTTTTTTTCCTCATTTTTATCTCGATCACAATTAAAAATAAGTTTGGGGTGGGAGCAGATTTGATAATTTGTTTTTTTTTTGGGTATTAATAAAAATATCGGTAGAAGATGCATTGGTAGACCGTCTCATTCCTGTATCATTAATTTTGCATGAGGAACAGTAACCAACGAGGGTGGCAGTACACTGGTGCGTTCATGCCAGTATACTGTATACTGGTGCGTTCATGCCAGTATATCAGTGTGATGGCCGCAGCTGCTATGCCACTGATCCCGCACTTGCTGTATGAGTTCTTCGTTATTATTGGAATTGTCGGTGAAGATTCTTGAGCACCTCTCTCTCCAAATAACAAATTGTGTAATCTGTAGTAGCAATCTTTGTTCTTTGTTTAGCGCTCTACCGATCAGTGCCTTCCTTGCTTGTCGAGTTGGTAGATGTATCTTCAAAATGATAGATAACCGATGGTATATTTCCTTTGTCACTGTGCATTCCTCAAAGAGATGTGGTACCGTTTCTAACTGTACCTTACACATAATGCATCTGTTGACCATGTCCCATCCTCGTTTCATTAGGTTATCTATTGTTAGGATCTTGTTTTGCATCATTAGCCATGAGAAAACTTGCATTCTAGGCGGTGCTTTGGTTTTCCAGACCTTGCTTACCTTAGTATTAAAAGTCGGGGCGTGTTTGAATGCTTGGTAGTATGAGCTGACACTAAATTGCTCGGATGAGGTCCATTTCCATCGTGCTTCATCCGGATTGTTAGTGATGGTTATGGCCTGCTGGTTCAACTTGTTGTTTAATTGTATGAGTTGCTCTGTCGCTTCTTGAGATAACACTTCTCTAAACAATTCATATAGAAAAATAATTTATGGGGGATAGTAGGTACCCCATCTAGCTTTCCTTTTTTTTTCTTCCAAAGAACATGGAGACCAATTTAACATTTCTTTTTGTTTTGGACTGACTAGCTTATATTAATTCCTTTTGAACGTACGTAATTTAACTTTATTTATGTAATCCTTGGTAACAGTTTACAGATAGAAAAAATTATGAATTCATGAAATTGAAATTACGTGCTTTAATCTTTGTAATATTAATAGCAAGAGAAGTGATCACTTGACACTGGTTATTATGACAAGCTTAACGACAATGAATTTAAAAAATATATACATTAAAAAACAGAAGAAAATTTATAGGTATATATGTTATGGCCTTATGGGACATATATAGATAGCCTATCAATCAAATTGTATACAATTTAAGTAATATTTGATGATGAATTAAGAATATTTTATTTACAAATAAATGTTAAGTCACTTATGTACATTTAAAAATATATATCATATTTTATCCCACTTTATAAAAATAAAATGTGAATAATATTATCATATTTATAATGTTGAATTTTAAATTGTAGTTTTATTTATAAAATTATATTGCTTGTCATACTAATAAATTATCAAAAAATCTTTCCTCTAATAAATATATTCAATATTCTTAACTACCCGCATCATATCATATATTGAATTTCTAAAAACATCATATCGCTGTATTCTATTGCTTGTATAATAAGAAATTATCAAACAATCTTTCCTCTAGTAAATATATTCAATGTTCTTAACTACATTCTTAACTACTTGTATCATATATTCAATTTCTAAAACACATCATATCATATAACTGTATTCTTATTTATTTTTTTAAGATGGTGGAGGTCCAATCACCCATCAACCTAGCTATATAAGCCTATTATCACTAGTACAGAAAACGCGATCATACACGGTTTGAAAAGCTAACGACACACGGTTACACAACCGTGTCAGCGAGCGTCATGTATGAATAGGGGAGTACTTTGTACACGGTTACCAAAATGTGTATGTATTGACCTAATGTACAAGGTTAGTTAAACACAACCGTGTCAGATCACAAAAAAAGGGCGCTGAAAATGGTGGTTTGTACAGGTCGAGTTAACTGTGTACAATGACTAGCATTATATACACGGTTTCTACAAGTCATTGTAGGGCGCAGAAAGTTGCACAAAGGGGGAAGGTGTGTGCACATGTTAAAATGTCTCAGGGTTCAATGTTCTCTATTTGCTTAGGGCATGGAGAGAACATCAGACTTGAAACACCTATTTCTTTCTACTGTTCCTTCTGGCTCACCCTCGATAGGCCTACTGTTCATGATCAGTCTATCGAGAGAGTTTAATGATTGTGGAGACGTTTAACTCCCGACGGGCGCAAGCCCCCGCCGTTCATTACATCAGCAGACCCTTCCAAGTCTAACTGAATACCTCGTTCATTCCGGGATTTGTGCCTACTTTTTGTAAATTGAATAATAGGGCTAAAAGAATGGCTCATGTACTGACTTTTGGATTTGGTTTGTTTGGTTCTCTCTATTTGAATATATGTGTGTGTATATATGCATGTGTGATTGATATGATTTCATGTTAAAATGATGTTTATTATATCTTGAGAAGTCATTTGATGTTTGAGAAATATATATGCGCACTTTATTTATATTTTGTTAATGGATAAAATCATTTAAATTCGAAGAAAGGGGTATTTTGGTTATTTCAGGACTTGGCTGATGTTTGAACATGTTTATTTTGGTTTAGAAGTATAGAGGATTTAATTTGGGTTCATTTGGAGGTGGTTTGAGTCAATTTGGACTTCAAATGAAAAAGTTATGTTTAAAAAGGACTGAGAAGGGCTTATTTATAAAGTTTCATGTTTTTCTTAGGGGCCCATTTGTAAAGTCTGAGGGACTGAAATGTGAGAGGCCTGTAATTCTTTATCTTTTATGCTTTGAGATCAATGCTGAACTTTGAGATCAGTTTAATGGGCTTTGAAATTTATGCTTTGGGCTTTGGGATTTGTGTTTGTTTAAGTATTAGTCATATTTGAGGTTTGAACTTCTCGGTTTGATACCAGTTCAGTACCAATTCGGGTGATGAACTCGATTGGGACATAGGAGATGTTGATTTAAGCTTTTTGAACTGTTGAGGCAGCCTAAACTTGTTCTTTGACATGGATTTCGGTTTTAGAGTATTAATGAACATAGGTTTCATGAAAATTTCATCTTTTTTTTACAAAATTGAATTGATTTAAATTTTCTGTTTTCATCAAAGATCATGTGATTTCTTGTCATTAATTCATAGAGGGGTATTTGCACCATGTCCAGAATGAATTTCATGATTTTTATAATTTTGCTTCTATTTTTAAAGCATTTATTCATGTAGAAGGGCAGTGAAGGTCATTTGGTTATTTTAAATTCTGATTTTTCCATTTTGAAAAGCTGAACTTCAAAAATCCATATTAAATCGAAATAAAATCCAAATAATATGAAATTTGTGTCAACCTTGTGTGTTTTGAAGTTATTTACATACTGGTGCAGTCCATTTTGCATTCTAGCCCGTGTACTGATCTAGATTGATCATTTTACCAGAGAGGGTCATTTCAGTCTAGTACCAGTTTTGTTTGCTGACAATCATTTTTGTAAAATTTGTGCAAGATAGACTACAACTCCGATTTGAGTGTTCTTGGTACCAAAATCTTCAGGAAAGCACAATATATATCCTCAAAAAGTTTCAAGAATTTAGAAGGCCTAAATATATTTTTAATTTGTGACTTTGTAGGAGGCATATTCTCGGACAACAAGCTTATTTACCAGTTTTTTTGTATTTTAGAAAGCTAACTTTAAAAATAGCTAGTAAATCGTATAAAAATGCTATAAATATAAAATTTGGGTCTAAATTGTGTGTTTTTAAGTCCTCTATCTGATTGTACAGTTTATTTTTCATTTTGGTCATCGTACCAGTCTGCACTGGCTTTTTTACCATAACAGGTCAATTTCACCGTTTTGAGAGCTTTCTTCGTATCAATGACATTTACATGGTGCTTTGTTGCTAAGTTTGGTTTGGTACCATACCAGAAACAAAGGAAAGAAGATCAAAGTTTCAAAATTTTATTTAATCAAAAGGTTTGAAAAATGATGTCAAAGTATGATTTTTGCAAGAAGACATTTGGTTTTTGTTGAAATCATGATTTAAGTGTTATTTATCTTGATTAGAGGACAAATCATTGAGATTTCATTAGGTTAAAGATGTAAATGACATGGAACAAGTTCAACTTGTTGTCTATTTACACTTTGAATCTTCTATCTCTCACTATTCACACATTGGGCTATTTAATTTTCTTATATGGCTTGATTTAGCATACATGTGTATTTGCATGTATATAAGGAAATTAAATATCTCCTAATGTGCGAAATAGGTCCTTTAATAGGAATTGATAAGGGAGCTATCCAGCTCAACCCTATCAACCCTTTGTTTATTTTCATTTTTTGTTACCTTTTAATCATTTCTAATAAAATAATGAAATGGGTTAGATATAAACGGAGCTATCCAGCTCAACATTCATATCCTTGTCATTTGATTATTTTATACAAGAATTAAAGAGTATATTAAAGAAACAAAAGGCAAAGAAAACAAGATTAATATTTTTATGTTTTAAGAAAAGACAATAAGCATGAAAGATGAAAGTGCAAGATTTTTATATTTTATAATAACATTGAATTAAAATGCATGTTTATTTTTATCTTTTTGTTTTAGAATCTTAGGCTTTTCTTTTTATCAACTATTAAGTTGAGTCATGTCTCATCTTTACTATCTCTCTACTATTGCATTGATTACAACAAAGAGAGAGTTTTATTTACTCAAAGAAACTTAAACTCGAAATCTAATTCATTACTACATTAATTGTAGCAAGAAAAAAAAAATTTCATTATTTTTTTAGAACCTAGATCCATGGTTATCATTGAAACTAAGGATCAAAAATCCCTTTTATTCATGCCATGAAAAAGATGAAAGAAAGTAAGAGAACAAATCGAATTAAGCAAAAAAAAAAAAGATCAAAAGAATGAACATCAAAGATAAAAAGTAGATTCAAATAAGCATGCTTTATTGATTCATAGCTCCATTTACATATACATCAAGGCCTTGAAGGCACTACATCTTTTGATTTCTCTCTATTCTTATTTGGTTTTTGGATGAGAAGAAGAGGGTTTTTTGGGGAAGAAGCTCTAAAAGCTTTGATCTATGTGTTATGTGTGATTTTCGGCCTTGTGAGGTGTATATGTTGTGTTGTGTATTATCTCCTTCTTTTTTTATCTTCAAATGAGGGGTTTATATAGGCTAGGTAAGGGGTAGAGTCTAGGTTTAGAGGAGCCTTGTTGGCATGATCCCCACCACTTCTTTATATTAACTCTCATCCAAAGGTTTAGATGCATCCAAGTGGTCATGCTTATCCCTCAAGCTTGGAGGGAATATTCTTGGCATCTTGGCATCTTCATTTGTCATGTGACATGTGTCCATGGGAGCAAAAATATCTAGAGCATATTTCTCCCTCCTATTTTGGCATCTTCAATGGTCATGTGACATGTATCCATGAGAACAAAAATATCTAGAGCATATTCTAGAGTATCTTCATTCTTTTGGGCCTTGCAACAATTCGGCTAGCCCATTAATTCACTTGGTTCGGCAAGATTCGGACATTTAAAATTTTGGTTCGGCCATTTGAATTTTGTATTCGGCCAATGAATTTTATATTCATTTGCTATTTCATTTGAATTCGGCCAAACTTTATGGAATATAAAATTGAAATATGGCCACTTGAGGAAAATTTTATATTCGGCCATAAGGAAAAAATGAAATATGGCCACTTAATCATTTCATTCCCTTTTTTTTCTTTAGCCTATTTCATTTTTTTTTATTATATATATTTTTTATTATTATTTTTTTATATTTTTTTTATTTCTATATCCTGACTTTTTAGGGTCAAACAGTCATATGTGTATTATTTTGGACACCATACACGGATTGTTGTTTAGAATCGTGCATGATTTTCTTTTTACGATTTACAATTGGCTAGCACCCATATTTGCTAGCCATTAAACATACAATTAATTACACATCCATAATTCAATACATATTCAACATCATGGCATACAGAAAATAATAAATCATATTCATTCAACATTCAACAAACATAAATATTCAACACAACATACAGAAATCAATCATATTCATTCAACATTCGACAAACAGATACAATTCACATCCATAATATACATTATACATACAATTTACATCTTCAACATTTCATCAAGAGAGTCTGTAAGAGCTACTAATTAAAACGAAAAGTCAAAACCCTAACATCTCGAGCGAAGAAAATAAAACCAAAAATTAAAGAAAACAGAACCTGACATTTTAGCCTTGTACACGGTTCCCGTGTCAGGTTCTGCTTTTGGCTCGACTAATCAAGGATTGCCATTGGTTTCATCATTCCCTATCATAATTTGCAAAGTAAATTTAGATCATGTAACAAACATACATATATAGCCAAAAGTACATTAAGAACTTCAGACAAACATGTTATTTTTCTTCCCTTCAACTTTACATAACAGCCTTCAACAACTTTAAATTAACCCATATTATACATCATCATGGAACAAACAAATTAAAGCCAATTTATACTCGATTAGTTTCATATTTATTCTTTCAAGCCTAACTCAAGATAAATCGGAACTTAAAAGATTAGCGCACAAATGAAAAGATTACCATCTTATAAATCGAGGGGGGGAGACTGGACTCCAGTTTATACTCCGACTTCAAATTCTCTGCATCCTTCGTTATGTGTCTCCGCATTCTTCATTTAATGTCTTTCACGATTAGTCTTGGCCTCGTACTTCGATCCTTCTTACTCGCTAAAAATCTAGCTAACCAATCGAGTTTAGAAAGAAAAATGGAACTGAGTTGGAAAATTAGTGGTTCCCACAGTAGTGCCAAAACCCTATAGAGACATCGGTGTTATATATGAAACCCTAAGAGAGAAGTGAAGAGGGAGCTGGAGAGACAGATCAAGGAGTTAAGAGTATAAAGAAGGAGAAGAGACCGAGGACTTAAGAGTTATTTAATTAGACGTGGAGCGGTGGAGTTGTTGAGAATTATTAAAGACATGGCAAAATTCGAAGAGGCGTCAAAAAGTATAAACCCTAACTATTAATCTACACGGTTCAAATAAAACAACTGTGTATAGTGAACTAAAATAGACACGGATCCTTCCAAACTGTGTATACTTGACAAAAATAGGTGCGAAAAAACAAAAATCCTAATTCAAAGGTGTTTATACACGGTCGTTTCTGTGTATTATAATTAATATATATAGAGAGAGAGAGTTGGGCTATGGTGCATTGCAATGTATAGGCCCTTTGTATATTGAACTATAAATTGTTGGTTTTGACTGTCGATCCAAACCGTTCAATTTGATATATATATTAAAATGTATTTGGAGATCAAATTTTACATTTTTTTGGAAATTATTTGCTATTTTCTTAGAATTTTTGAAATTCACTATTTTTATATGGTCCAGAAATTTCTGAAAAACAGCGATTTTCAAAAATTCTAAAAAAAATAGTAAAAAATTTTCAAAAAATATAAAATTTGGTCCAAGCACATATTGATATGGAGAACATGTTAGCCCTTTAGATCGACTATTTGAACTTCAAATTTAATAATTTGCAGTCCAATGTACAAGAAGGCATATACATTGCAATGCACCATAGTCCAACTCTATATATATAATTTACAAATATGTTAATCTAACGTCAGTTGATGTCATTTAATTTTTCACACCTTTCGCCTCTTCAAGATATTCTAAGCTCACATTACAGAAAAAAGATATTCTAAGCTTACATAGGCGTTCGTCAGCTCACACTACAGATTTCTTGCCGCTCAACTTTGCCTCTTCAATGCCAGATATCTCCTACCCATTTTCATCTGCACGCCACATCTTCTTTCCCTTCGCGTTGCTCGGTTTCCCCACTAAAAATTCTCCCTTCGCTCTTCAAGTCAAACGGTAAAAAAAAGATGGTTTATAAGTTAATTTTAATGTGTTTGTTTTTTATTATTTTTGATATATTATTTTTGATAGCTTGACTTTATATTAAATTAGTTTGAAAATTTTAAATTTGATATTTAAACTCATCACTCGTGAAATATATCAGTTTCAACAATTTAGATGTGTTGCTTGAAACTAATCCGATGAGTTTTTGAGTTAAGCTCACAAAAGACTTGGTGAGCTTAAGAACACCCTAGTTCTACTCAAATATGATAGCAATCACAAACTATTGGTTTGATATGACGACTTGTAATCTCGCTCAATGCTTCAGAAAAGTCAGCTTATAAGATCAATTTGCTAACAAATTATATTCAATTAATTTCTTGCACATTTTTCAATTATTTTATGTTGTTGCATCATTTCTCTATTTTCAATTAGCACCAAAATAAATAATAAGTAAACAAAAGAAGAGTAAAAAAAATGTCATCCATGTACTCCAACTTCCACAAAAAATAACGGTTGCAGCCTAGCCGCAATATGATGCATCTAGTGAAAGAAAGAAAGTTAAAAGGCCCACAGTTTTTTCTGCCCTGTTTTTTCTCTCATGACTTAACAATTGACCTGTTCTATTCATAATCACTATAATTTTTTTGTTTTGCACTTTTTTGCTTTGTAGTAGAAAATAAAGAAGGTACTTTGTTAAAATGTCGATCTGAACCACTCATAATTATTTTTATTTCCGTTTTCAAAGTCCAAATAGTCTATCTAAACGGCTTAATATGTTCTCTATATTAAAATATATTTGGAGACCAAATTTTACGTTTTTTTTTAGAATTTGTTTACTATTTTTTTAGAAAGATACAAAATCACTGTTTTTGGATGGTTCAAAATCTCCTGAAAAAAAAATTAACTTTACCTATCTAAAAAAATAGTTAAAAAATTTCAAAAAAATTATAAAATTCGGTCTCCAAGAACATTTTAATATGGAGATCATATTATGCAGTTCAGATCAATTGTTTTGACTTTGAAAACGGAGATAAATATTTGAGGCATGATTGGAACACATAACTAATGGGACATTTTTAGAAATTATTATTGAATAATATAGAAAAATAGATTGAGTATCTTGTATTTTCGATGACCTAGATGGCACCGAGTATGTGGCCTTGATCCAAACTTTGGAGCTGAGTTAGCTCTCAGGATCATAGTCACAAGATTCGCGAATAATTTGTTTTTTTTTGTGATGGCGAACCGAACGCCGAATTATCCGGTTGACCGAACTTTGACTGAATTATTCACGAATTTTTCCCGAACTTTTTGTTTTTTTCTCCCTTGTGGGACTGAGATCTCCTGTCCGGATAATTCTGAATCATTTCCGAATTATATCCGAATTATTTCCGAATCACGAATATTTTACCCGGCCGAACTGAACCCAAGTAATGCATTTGTCACTATGCTTCAAATCCAAGTCCTCCCACTTTTTCCAAGTCAACACACAAAACACATATCTGAACGTAAATCTGGCCACATTAAATCCCACATAAAACCATTTGTTTGTAAATTAAATTGGAAGTTTGGATCCGATTCCAAAACTCTGGCTTCAAAGTTGAAGATCCAATCGTGCGGCTTTCTGTGTTTCTATGGAAAAATGGGAGGAGTTTGGTTTCGGAGAGGTAATTCGGTTCCAAAGTTTGAATCCGGGTTACAAACTTGGTGCCATCTAAGTCATCGAAAATTCAAAGTACTTAATCAATTTCCCTATATTACTAAATAATATTTTTTTTAAATTAAAAAATAAGTAATCACATTTAAATGCATATAGTAACTTACATTTTGCCACTTTTATCAAAATTTTGATGTTCATTTAATTAGTCTATCACGAGGATACCGATTCTACAAAAATTCACCGCAAAGTGTGCATTTCAACTCTGGTAGGGAATAAAATCGGAGAGAAATGTCACATTTTATGAGAAAAATACTAACCTGCAAACCAACCCGCCCGATTAGATTATAAATTTATCTTTAAAAAACATGTCATAACCGAACTGACCTGTACATAATATTACTTCATAATTCTTAAATGTTTATATTGTAAACTTGGTGGTTTCTCCTCGGTTCTATGAATTTTTATTGCAAGAGGATTATTACATAAAGACGGGCCAAATCTGAGTTTTCTTGAAGCCTCAGACGGAAGGATTCCACAGGGCCCAATCTTTGTTTTCCGAGTCAGGCTCCAAATGGACCGGGCCGGTCCGATTTGGACGAGTCGGGCTTTTCACTGGGCTCTAAATTGACAGTGCCGAATCCGAGTTTTTCTCATCAATTATTTATCCTGACATTGAACTATTGAAGTCCCAAAAATATGAAAAAGTGAGATTTTCTGGCGTTCACTCATGAAGTAATAATCTACACTACCAGTGATTTATTTTTGTTTTTTAAAAAAAGGAAAATCCAGAATTGGACTTTTGAGCATCGTCTCTCCAAAAAAATGTTTGTTCCTAATCTGACTTGGTAGGTACTTTTGATGTTATTTTCCGAACTTAGAGATACTCTTTTTCATAAGAATTTAATCATTAGGAATTTAGGATACATACTCTTTTTTGAATTGGAGAATTCCAGTATATGTAGTAAATAAAAAAAATATGAAGTTTACCCTAGTCTCGGTTTTAAAAGAAAAAAGTATCTTTACTGAAAAAAAAAGGCCCCAAATTCTACATACTATTACATACTCAAGATGTAATCAATAAAGGATTTGAAAAGAGGCATATTTAATTAGAAACCTCGTCGAACAGCTTAACTCCATTGTCAAAATCCTCGCAAGTCCGAAGATAAGGCACTGCCTCAGCAGGATCAACTCTTGTATTTGGTTTACACATAGGAAAAGGAGGTGAGTGCAAACATGGCTCGACCGACTTGGACTGCACACAAACCGGACCAGGTTTCGCGATCTGCCAATTCAGTGTCATGAGTATATACGGTTTCAACCCGGCCAAACCATGTGCTATATATCCAAATGTCGACATTGCTGTTGTAGCTATCTTGTCACAATAACTCAGCAAATACATCTCAGCTAATGCTTTCTGATTATGAAACTGCGCAAATGTGTTTTGCGCCAGTTCATGTGTAGGTTGAAATACTGAAACTAACTCTCCTGTTACGGTCGAATTCTCGTAGTATGTGGATTTGATTTTCTCGTAATATTCTGAAAACAAAGAAATGACCAAAACTGATGTTCTTTTAGTTGGATTTGATACGGAGTTTGTGAGGTTTGAAATGCCGATTTCAGGTAGCAGCTTCTCTTTCTCTGAGCACTCAATTATGCGCTCGTATACTTTTTCAAAAGGAGGTGCATCATACGAGACGATTCTTATCTGCAGCCCGATTTTCTCATCTGTGTTTGTTAGATATGTCTGGTGAAATCTTTCGATCATTTCCCATACCGGGTTAGTGGGTTGGAAGAGATACCGACCCAAGTGATGGAACATGGCCTCCTTGACCGGAAACATAAGCCTCAGTTCATTTTCAAACTCGGGATACAAAAACAAGGCAGGCGCGTAATAGCAATCAGATTTGGTAATCATCCAAGTGAACTTCTGAACGATCTTTTGGTGATCTTCGCAAAATATACGGCCGTGAACATGCCATGCATTGCTCCATGCATCAAAAAACACAAAAGGGGGAAAAGATTCGGCCGACACATTCGCATCAAGACTGATGCTTCTATTCTCCAACAAATTTATGAAACTTTCTGGGGATTCCCTCTGAAATTTCCATTCTAAATCTTTTATTGGAAAATCAGAAGGCAATTCCCACGAGCTTTCAGGAAATGGCTCGCAAAATATATTTTTTGTCTCTTCTTTCATTTCTACTATTAGAATTCTGTTTGTAAGAATAGAGTAGAGAAATGTTGAGACAATAGCAAGCATTCTATTCCCTAAACCATTACCTTGTGCAAAAACTGCATATTTGCACTCTGTATTCTCGACATTTCGGCCGGATTTCAATTGTTCGATTGCTATTTTGTAGAATTCAGAGTTTGGGCCACATTTTTTATGGTACTTTTCATATTCTCTTAGTCTTTGAACAAGATAAGGCGATACTTCAAAGAGAGAGGGCTTGCGATAGAACGAAGACTTGTATCGGGCTATGCAAGAACGCTCATCGAAATCAGGGGAAAGCAATCCTCCAAGAAGTTTATCTTGTCCTCCTGCCAAAAATGTGTATGATTCTCATTTCTTGAATTTACGAAATAAAAACTGAAATAAATATGCCAATTGAAAAGCACCAACAATATCAGTTATTGTTAGATTTACCCTCAAATAGTGTCCCTAACGGTAGCAATTACCTTATAGATTTAATTATAGCATGTTTACAACTTTCACTTCTTTTTATTCTTTCATTTTTGCATCAATAAATTACATGTTACAAGCTTAGTAATCTCTTCTCCTCCATTTATTCAATTCAAGTGTATATCAAGAAAGATGTTCTTTGGCACTTCCATTTTAAAAAAAATCTTAGAACGAAATTATAAACAATACCTTATTTCAACTATATAGTTTGGCAAAACATTCAATTATCAGGGAACTATGTACTTATCAAACACCATACAAAATGTGAATTTACATATAAAGTGAAGATGTCTAACCAATCCACTTATCAGTTGCTTGGAACAGGAACAGAGAAGAGCCACTTTTGCTTCCAAAGAGAAAAACAAGAAACAAGGAAGAAACAATAATCACTGCAAAAATGAACTTCTCCAGTTTCACTGATACATGCCACCATGCCTTGCTTTTCTCTGCCACTGCCTCATCATCCATCGCTCGTAACTTCGTAAGAGATCTAATTTAAGAATTTATTGAGGTAAATTGCTACTCTCTCTCTCTCTCTAAATGCTCATGGTGCCAATCATAATGCAATATATTTGTGTTAAAAGTCAACTGAAAAATATATTGTCCTGCTGCTGTTGGTGTAATGCTGCAAAAATGCATTGAACAATATCTCTCTTTAATTGTTTAAGAAGATTACCCCAATCAAATCTTGTATTACTTTACTAAAAGATTTATTTTTTATTTGTGCTGATATTGTGGTGCTACATTCCCCACAAAAGTTCTAGAACAAATGTTAGACATTAAGGGTTCATATAATATAGGCATTAAAAAATCAGCTAATTAATGTTAATAATGTTAATGTACAAATATAAATTAAAAACTAAAGCTGACTTCGACTCTAAAAATTGGTGGTGCGTAGCATGCATGTAGATTCGACAGATGGTAATAATGGCAAAGCACAGTCGTGCAAGCATATCATCTCTTACATATTTTTTTTAAGAGGAAATCTGCCCTGCATACACAATTGCACACGTCACTTTAGTTGCAAGACAGAGATGCCAAATGAAAATGAGAAAGGATCAACTGACAATATCAAAATTAAATTTCAGTTTGAGTAACAAAATCCAAACCGTTAAGATGTTTTTGCTATGCATCGCTCGTGATGTTGAACAAGCTCAACAATTTAGTTTTGTCATTTAGAATTATAAAATTATATGAGTGAGGCTACGGTACTATGCATAGCACGGTTTGGTCCGTGTTACGGCTCAATATTTGAGTTCTCAAAATCCTAACAGTCGATCCGAATCATTTAACATGATTATAAAATGAATATGTACTTGCAAACCAAATTTTACATTTTTTCGAATTGTTTTACTATTTTTTTAGATAGGTAGAAAATCACTTGATCTGAAAATTCTGGACCATCCAAAAACAGTGATTTTCTACCTATCTAAAAAAATAGTAAAAAAATTCGAAAAAATGTAAAATTGGTTTGCAAGTACATATTCATTTTATAATCATGTTGAACGGTTCGGATCGACTGTTAGGATTTTGAAAACTCAAATATTGAGCCGTAGCACGGCTCAATCGTGCTTTGCATAGCACCGTAGCCTCACTCAAATTATATTATTAATGCATCTATTAGTGGTGTTATAATGTTTCAGGGAAACAGGTTAGAGTGGGTTTCTCCTTTAAAGAAAAACAGCAACCAAAACATATCTCCAATTAGGGTGCTTATAGCACACCAAAATATTAAGGTTATTAAATGCTTATACCTCGCTAAATTTTTTTAATTACTCCATGAAAAATGTTATGCAAACATCAGATAATGTGACTTGGTTTTCAGATAATCAAACCCAACGTTGTATTTGCCAAAAAAAAAATATTATTCCAGGTTAGTACAGGTGATTATCCAGCAGAAGATGAATTTCGAGAAAGAAATTACAAAAGTTATACATATCAGTTTATTAAATGAGCCCATAACCTTTTAGGAAAAAATATAACCCAGAATATTTCATATGTATTCTTTGCCCATATACCTTAATAAACCAATTCTAACTGAAATAAACACACACACAAAAAAAAAACAGAGAACAAAAGCTGAACCAACCAATTACAAACCAATGAACTAACTATCATATAACTTGATACCAAAACCAACATCCTCACAGTGCCTTACGTACGGTAACAGATGTGCCGCATCGGTACCTTTCCCTCTACACTCAAGTAAAGGAGGTGAATGCAAACACGGTTCAACCGTTGTGGACTTGATACAAGGCACCTCCGCCACCTCTTTATCCCAATCGGGTCTCATCAAGATCCACGGTTTGATTCCCGCAAAACTATGTGCCACGTATCCAAATGTAGACCATGCAGTTATAGTCATTTGGTCACAAAAACTCAACAGATATATCTCAGCTAACGCCTTTTGGTTGTGATTTTGTGCCTCAGTTTGTTGTTCTTCTTCGTGACTAGGCTGGTACACTGACACAACCTCACCATTCAAAGTGGGATTATCATAATAGATGGCTCGGATTCTTTCGTAATAACCCGCATACAAAGAAGTAATTAGAATAGCTTTGTGTTTAGTATTTGTAGATGAATTTCTCATGGGCGGCTCAGAATGAGTCATTTCGGGTAGAAATTTCACTTGGTTGGTGCATCTCATTATTTGATCATACATGACTTCAAACTTGATTGGTTTTTCTCGGAAGATTCTAACTTGAAGCCCTATCTTTTCGTCGGCATGAGCAAGATAAGCATTGTAATATCTTTCGATCCTTCCCCAAACTTCGTTGGTCGGATGGTAGAGATACCGCCCCAAGTGATGAAAAACCGACTCCTTCTCCGGAAACATCCTCTTGAGCTCCTCTTGGTACGATGGCATCAAAAAGAATGCTGGTGCAAAATAGCTGTCCGACTTGAGTAACATCCAATTGAACTTTGAAAGCATCTTTTGATCCTCTTCGCAAAATATGTTATTTTGCATCCTTAGTGAAAATTGTTCTAGGTGAAGATAAACATAGGCTGGTAAAGATGAAGCATTGGCATGATATGCAAAAGCCCCTCTCTTTAGCATATTCACATAGCTCTCAGGTGCTTCGATGTGAAGTTTATGTGGTTGGTTATATGGGAAATCTGGAGGTAAAATCCATGAGCTACCAGGAAATGGTTCGCAAAATAGGTTCTCAGATTCTTTGCCCATATTGGTTAACAAAACCCGGTTTGTCAAAAGAGCATACAGGAATGTGGAGGCTAGGGTTAGCATTCGGTTTCCCAACCCATTACAAGGAAACCATATTACGTATTTGCATTGCGAGTTTTCGTAATTGTGGCCAGACTTGAGTTGCTTCATGGCTTTCTTGTACAGTCTCGATCCGGGGCCACATTTCTTGTGGTACGCTTCGTACTTGCGCAGCTTTTTAGTGAGGTAAGGTGAAAGGGTGAAGGGAGACTTTTGCCGGTACTGATAAGATTTGTACCGGCTGTGACATAATTGTTCATCGATATTTGGGGAGAGTAACCCGCCGAGCAATTTGTCGGAACTTATGGCAGGTGTTGTACTAAGCTTTGTCTCCTCCTTACCTGAAACATTACAGTTGCTCAAATGTGAATGAAATGTTTGTGTTTATAGAGAGGGCTAAGTTTTATGTGAAAACCAATCTGGATCATAGACTCAATGTTGCATGACATTGTGTTTGCATATCTTAATTTTATAGGAACTTCTATGATATATAAAATAAGCATTTTAATAGTTAATATGGTGCAGTATCAAGAACTTTATAAAAATGTTAATCAAATAATTTTCACATTTAGTTTCATGTTGAAATTGAACAGAATCATACTTGCATGACATCCACTCGCTTTAGGTTATGGATTTTCTCTAATAATTAGAAGAAGAAAAACAAGTACTTTGATACTTGATCATAAACTAAGTTTTATTTACAGGAGCGAAAAAAAAATGAAATAATGAACCTTATTGTAAAGTACTTCCTGTTACTAATATTTAAACTAACATTCTTATCATATGTCCAGTAATATTGATTACAAAAAAATTATAACAAAATAATTTCTTATTACTGGAAATAAAAAAAAGAGTGCTACAGTTGGAATCTACTGTATAACAAATACTTCTTATTAATACTCGGCTGAAAGATTCTTAGATCATGTTAAGTGATACTCGGCTAAAAGATTCTTAGATCATGTTAAGTCAGTCCGATGGGCTTTGTACTTTAAAAAGGGACAACTTTCGTGTAGTTTGTATAAGTAGAGCAAAACTAGGGTGTGATGTGCTCACACGGTGAGCACACCTCCTAGAGGTCGCATTTTTAAAGTTTAAATAGTCGATTCGAACCTTCCAACGTGTTCTTCGTGTTAAAATGTGTTTGAGGATCAAATTATATATTTTGAAATTTTTTATAATTTTTTCAGAATTTTTGAAAGTGATGATTTTCAAATTATTGTTTAGTTTAATCAAAAATTCTGAAAAAATAGTAAATAATTTTGAAAAATTATAAAATTGAGTCTCCAAGCACATTTTAACATGAAGAACACGTTGGAAGGTTCGAATCGACTATTTGAACTTTGAAAATGCGACCTCTATGAGGTATGCTCACTGTGTGAGCACATCACACCCTAGTTTTGCTCGTATAAGTAATACTTGGCGCGTGGTAGGTTACCCATGAAAGACAAGTCTACGGATAAAGAGATCAAGGGAAAGTAGGTTAAATCTGGACCGTTCATTTCATAGACCATGTCTATTCAAGTTGAGAATGACCTCAAACGAATTCAAAGTCAATACGTCATTTGTTAATAAGTACTTGGGAGCCAAGGGGGAGGGGGGCCCATGCACACAGCTACAACGAACAAAAAGGAACTTCAATAACTAAACCATTCATCCCAAAAAAATAAAAGGATAAAGAGACAAATAAACTTAAACATTTCCAGATCGTCCTTCTGAAATAAACTATTTTCAAATTGCACCAGAAATTGGAACTTGCATTCATAAATTTTGTGGAACTGAAGTGTTAATTATGTTTTTCTTGACTTAAACCACTCGTACCATTTTCACTCAGGCTTAATTAAAACCTGAACAAAATCTCCATCTCAAAAACTTGACAAAATCCAGAAAAATGAAGTCATCACAATAAAATCAAACTGCGCACATGGACAATTACTAGATGCAATTAAACCCTAGAAGAGCAATTACTGATTTACTGATCCCGTGAGACGTATAGTAGTATATATCTACCTTTCCGCGAGACGGCGTCAGATTGGCCAGTCGATGGAGCGACGGCAGCGTTACCACCCCACCGGCCGCCGAGAAGAAGGATGATAGCCGGGAGAGAGACGAAAATTCCGATCAGCACCAGCTCTGATCTCCTCAAGCGGCGCCAGTGGCTGATCTTCTTTTTCTCCTCCTCCGCTACATCCTCCTCTTCCAGTGACCTCCTTGGACTCTTCGCCATTTTCATATCCATTGATCGTTTCCTCTTTTATAATTCTCTCTCTATCTATCTATCTCTTTCGCTTTGTTTTTGACTTTCTAGTTTGGGATTAGAGAAAAGAGTTGGTCGGGTCAAAGACATAATGGAAGAAGAAAGGAAGTGGCGCGAAGGTGGTGCGTTGAATAATCAGAGGAAATTATCGGATTAGATGTGAGTTTGATTAATCGCTACTTTTCATCAAGAGCATCACTCTTTGGTCTACCTTTCGTGGTATCCTAATCGGTCCGTCTCTTCTTTTTTGGGGAAAGTTTCCTTCACTTTACGGTTTGAGATTAAAAGTTGTACGGTTTGAGATTAACTTCTTTTTTGGATTTAAAGTTTCCTTCACTTTACTGTTTGAGATTAACTCCCAACCGCTTTGAGATTTGAACTAGTGCAGAAGCAGTATTATTGGGCTTTGAGATTCGTACCAAGTTAAAAAAAACGGTCCATATCCAGTAATTCTAAAAGATTCTCTAATATTCTCTATTACGGTACCGGAGAGGATCTGAAACTACATATTTTGTATATATATTATATGTATTTTAAATATATTTATATTTAGTAATTAAAATGTTTATGTTTATATTACTGGAAACAAATTCTAAAACTCTGTATTCATTTATTTGACAAAGTTTTAAATATTTAACTTTTTTATTCAAAAAAAACAGAGATGTTATCATGTAACCACTTTATACACTTAAGTATAAATGCTTGTAAATTTAGATATAAATTGTGTGTATGTCAAGTATAAGTGTTTTTGAAATAAAGTTAAAAATATAGAACATTAAATGTAAGAATATTTTTTCTTTTATTTTACTTATTCTTTATCCATGATTTGCACTTGAGAGGTTATATGAAGACAACATAGAGATACTGTTTGGTATCCTCTTCAATTATATGGATATATGATTGGATGGTTTGGTGAAAGATATTTTGTACTACTAGTCCACAAATTCATATATATGACGATCATAGCATTATAATTGGACCGTAATTTAGTGCAAATTAAATTTGAGCATTTATTTCAGACGATCATAATTATTATTATGTCTTTATCTTTTATGTAGTATTGTTTGCTTTTCCTGATTAAAATCAAACTCAATTTATGTGGTCATTTTAAGTATCATGCACACCTTAAACAACAAAAGGGTCTAGCTATGGAAAGATACGAGACTCATCAGCATCCGTATTAAATCTGCGTTTCAATATTTTGATATATGCATTATTGGATCCGATTCTACTGCTTTTCTGATCCCAACCATTCAAAAAATTACATTCATGTATCTCAATAAAGAAACTTTTTCATGCACAAATCTCAACGATTTTGAATGGTCCTGCTAAGAAAAGCAGAGTCCATTCCATGCATTATTGGTGTCTATATTGATTACTGTACACGGGGTCCGATTCTTTAATTTAGTTGGGGATCAGATCTGTTTTTCTACCGTATCCTTGTGTGGTGGCATACAGAATTGACATCACCTATTTTTTTCAAAAGAAAAGGTAGAACCTTACTATTCTATATCAAACGTATGATTGAATTGCACATACTAAATCCACATAAAAAGACCCTTCAATTTTAAATCGGATCGATCAGATCCGTTCGTTTTTTAATTAACGATCCAAATTAAAATAATAAAAGAAATATTTTTTGATAAAAGAAATCTCACAAGAAAAAGTAGCGAATACGAACTTCTAGCGTACATATGTTGAAATTCAGATTTCCTAAAGTAACTCAAAGTTCGAGTTTAAATCAGTGGGCACCTACATATTGATTGATTTTGACAAGTTAAGAGGTCCATCTCTATTCTATCACTTCTTGCGTGTTTGGCGTTTAGCTAGCGGGGGGATCAGTTGTGTACTTGTGAAGCATCTTAGAGAGGATACATTCATATAATAATATATTTCTACTTTTAAACCTAATAATTAATTGGTGTCCATGCCGAACTAAAAATTCAACAGAATTCCCGGCCTAGTGCCTTCCTTGGTATCAACTATCGTCTATCGACTATTAAGAAGAAAAACAGCATTCCTTAAATCTGATTTAAGTCAAGCTACCGCCGTTTCTTTCTCATTTAGCGCTCTTTGGTTTTGCATTTATTCTTTATCAATAACTAGGTACCAAGTACCAACACACAATGCCTCTTTTCAACCAGATTTCTCACATCAAAAACCTTTTTAAATAAACTGATTTGTTTAGAAAGGGATTATGAACTGCCACGGTTGTGATCTAAACCTCAAGATTTCTCTTCATTTCTCATGATCTCACCCTCAAAACAAACAAATAAAAGAGGAAAGAGAAGGAAAAGAAAACAGGAATTAAAGGAAAGAAAAGGATACAGACCTGGAAGATTGTTGTTGGGTTTAGGTTGAAGATTGTTGTTGGGTTTAGATTGAACTACTTGCGACGAAGAAAACGCAAGGCCGCCCCTTGAGAAATCAAATATAATCAACAGAGACAACATAGAGATAAAACCCGCAACAAATGCTACCCGATTTGCTTCCATCCTCTTCTAGTTTTGATCTCGCAACAGAGTTATGCTTTCTTTCTCTTCTCACAAATTTGAAGGAGTCTCTAGGTAGACTCCAAAATAGTTCATTAATGGACTGGGTCGCAAAGAAGGACATAAACAATTGCTTTATTATTTAAACAAGTACCATGTGACCCGTTAGTCAAACCCATGCGAGATTGGTCACACCTTGTGGCCTTCAATGATTTGTTGCCTTCAGAGGGTAAAAATGGGCACATCTTTTTTGATGGAAGAGATATGGGTTGCAATTTTCAGTACTGAAGGTAAAAGATCAACATCGCATGAGATGAGAAAAGTCAAGACTGTATTACTGGTCAGAGAAAGAAAGAGAGAGGCTGAAAGCTTTAATCAGATTTTACTTTTCTGTTAAGTAGCGCACTTCTTTAACCCCAAAAATGCTTCAAACACAACAGCTCATTCTTCTCACTTTCACCTTCCCAATCTAACAACTCATAACTACAGCTCTTCCAAACTGCAAAATTACAACATTAAAATTTGACAAAACCCTGGTGACGCTTCTTCAAACTAGTGAAATAAGTCTCTTCTTTGCACAACAATAGTCACAGTGAGAAAAGTCTGGTCATGCTCTGGACCTTCTTAGCATTTCTCAAGCTGAAACCTCATTAAGGTGCTGTGTACAGCTCTTTCCAGGTGGGATAAATATCAAGTCATCCCATCCAGAGTCCTTGTCATTCATCTGTATACACATGAAATATAATGTTGATTAGAAACAAAAATGTGTTTTCTGTTAAGTAAAAAAAAAAGGTGTGTGTGAGTGTGTGTGTGTGTGTGTGAGGTCAGTAAATTTATCAGTTTTGCAAACTAGACCAATATTTATTATACTCGCAAAACAAAACCCAATATCAGCCAACAGTTTTGGGGGGCTTTTTAGCAACTAGATTGCCCCAGACAAAAGTCTTCTATTTTTAAGCTAATTGACCCTGACTTCGCATCTCTACTAGTAAACAAACTTCAAACTTAATTTATCCGAATAGAGTAATGCTTAGTTCCGTTGCATGTTAATTTGGACTTGCAAATAGCAACTCATCAAAATTAGTGTCAATTTTGTTCCCAAAGTATGTGAAAAATTCTCATTTGCAGTATGTGAAAAATTCTCAGTTGCAATATGTGAATACTGGGCCTTATCTGCAAACATATCAGAACAAAGAGTGTAATTTGTAAGAAATAAAGAGTTATACATCAGAGTGTAGAGATGAAGCATCCCAACTCGTACCCAATAGATTTTTTTAAGTTAATCAAGAAAAGATAAGGGCACAATATACATACCTCCATTTTCTTCAATACATCCTCAAAGCTCCCTACCTGGAGGGGATGCAAAAAGCAAATTACAATACACGAAAAATAAAATATCATTTTAAAGCAAGAAAGGAGAAAAGAAAATTTCAAATGCATGTACCATAATCTGTTGGGATGAATTGGACCCACTTGATTGCTTTGATGCCTTTGTGAGTTCTTTCTCTATATCTTCCCTCTGAAAATATATGGGGCAGTATCTCCTATTTTTCTTCTTTATAACCAGTAGATCTGACTGTAAATAGAAATTGAAAAACTAAACTTAGTCTGTGTATACCAGCAAAGTTCAATTGTTCTGTTAAAACCATACAATGCCTTTCAAACAGTCATGCAAAACAGTATTAGATCCTGGATTATATGAGGCAACTAAAGATTTCAGTAAATTATCAACATTGCGTAAATAACAATTGTACAATATTTACAGGAATTAGTGTGCTACTAGACATTACATGGAAATATGATTTTAGTAAGATAATAAGAAGCACAAGTGTACCTGAAAAACTGGAACACCATCAAATCCTTTTGATAGATCAGGTGATTTTAACTGCAATAAAGAATATGAGGCAAATAAACATTTCAGTAAACAATCAACATTGCGTAAATAACAATTGCAAAATATTTACAGGAATTAGTGTGCTGCTAAACATTATGTGGAAATATGATTTAGTAAGTATACTTGTCATGTGAGCTAGTCAAGTACTTCCACAATAACCATTGTATCTTATTGATATTATGTTGTTAATTAATAAGCATTGCCACAGTAATTCCGGCACATAGTTTCATCAAATAAACAGTGAAGCATATATTATTAAATAAAATGAGATTATTAACACTAGAAAGACAAATTCATGAGACAACCTTAAGCGCGTGTTTAATCTGAAGAGGATCAGGCAGGAATCTAAAAGCAATTCCTTCAACTTTTAACATGTAAACCTGCATGCCTAAAGTTAGCATACGACAGGAATAATCAAAAGACTAAAATTAATAATAGCAAACACATTATGCTACAAGTGTACGCTTTATATGTGGACATCTCAGAAACATGTATAGCTTAATGAAGGATTTATATATCAAAGAGAAATCAGCATGGGCAACAAACAGGCACGTAAATGAGACCTAACTTGCACCCAACCTGGATGCATCAGTACTGACTAATGCTCAATCATATCAATTTCTGGTACTGTAAGAAAGAGCATTGTCTTTTATTATAACCTTTCCATTAATAGTAACATCAAGATGACAATGGCGATATTTGTATTAAATTAATGGCCATCTGAGTTTGTGTCAGACAATTACAGTATCAAAACCAACAGTTTCCACATTAAATTGTGATTAAATATCCAATTGGAGTTGGGTCTAAGAAATGCACCTGATCAAGAGTTATCGGCACCACTCTTGCCCCTTTCCCCAAAACTGGTTGCCTTGTTGTTACCTAATAGCCCAGACCAATTACAAATTTGAAATTTCACATCCATCAGTTCAACATTTAAAAATTTATTTATCAACTTAAAAACTAGAGCAAGGACCTGTGAAAGAAGAGCCTCAGCATCCTCCTGACGAAAACAAAGCAACCCTAGTGATCTCATACCATTGCTTGGATCAGAGATGAGTACAAACTCGTTGTTCGAGTTACTGACAGTGTACACTGAAGTACCAGAGAGTGTCTTCGCGACGTCATTGGCACTTAGAGCGAGGTCGAAAGCGTGTATGGGTTGAGGGGTTGAAGCAGAGACAGAAAGCGGAGGGGTCGAAAAGGAAGCGAAGGAGGCAGAGGCGGTGCGGCGGGTCTGGTCGAGGCGGGCGGAGAACTGGGAGAGATGGTGTTGGAAGAAGGAGGAAATGGCCGCGATGGGATTTGGAGGAGGCGAGACGCCGGAGGTAGAGTCGGAGGCGGAGGTGGAGGAGAACATTGGCGCGGTGGAGAGGGGAAAAGAAGAGGGAGCACCAGACATATCTGGTAGCTGCTCCACTGTTTTTCAATTGTTTGGTGCTTCGGTTTGGTCGCCCTTATGGGACCCCGTCAGGCCCATGGGCTTTGTATTTGGGCCTTTAGAACATTTTTTAATCAGATGTGGGTTCTTAATTTTTATTTTGTTGGATCTGTAATCAGTGATGTGATACAAATTTTTCAAAAGAAAATGCATGTCGGTTATGTTTAATTGTTTATAGCTAGTACTTATGTCTAGTGGTTTGACACAACCCGCCCAGGGCTGCCCGAACCCGGTCCGCCCGTGCCCGGTGCCCGGGGTACCCGTACCCGAGCCCGGGTATACCCGGGTACGGGTTTCAAACGGGACGGTCACCCATTTTTGGAAAATATCCGGGCTCACCCGTACCCGAACCCGCCCCGGGTGTACCCGCACCCGTTTACCCGCTACCCGAAAACCCATTTTTTTCAAAAAAATTTCCCTCACCCCAAATAGTAATTGGTTCAAATCAATCAAACCGGGTGGGTCCCACCTGTCATTTCTGTCCCGTACGGGTGGGTCCCACCCGTCAATTCTGTTTTTTTTTTTATTAAATTTCAAATATTATTCTCCCTCCAATCAAAACTCTATAAATACACCCCTCTTCCTCTCAATATTTTCACACCCTCTCATTCTCTCAATCTCTCATAATCTCATTCTCTCAATCTCAAATTTTATTATTCTCAGTTTTTAAATTCATTGTTTAAAAAAAATATAGTTGTAAATTTAATTCATTCTACAAATACGCAAACGGAATTACGAAGTTCGGCACCTCCCGCAAGATTTTTCCGCGAGATTTAAAGGTTACATTTATTTCATGTTAGATTAATTTATTTTTGTAGAGTAAATTTAGTTTATGCTAGATTTATTTTTGTAGAGTAAATTTAGTTTAATTTATTTTTGTAGAGTAAATTTAGTTTCATGTTAGATTAATTTAGATTTGTTAAATTTGTTAAGTAATTAGATTTGTTAGATTTATTTTATGTTGGATTTGTTAGATGTGAAGTAATTAGATTTGTTTTGAATAGGTTTGATTTTATTTTTGAAATTCGGATTTATTTTTAATAGGTTAAAAAAATATGTTAGATTTGTTTTTTTGAATATGTGAAGTAATTTACATTTATTTTTTTGAATAGGTTTGATTTTATTTTTGAAATTCGGATTTATTTTTAATAGCTTAAAAAAATATGTTAGATTTGTTTTTTTTAATATGTGAAGTAATTAGATTTGTTTTGAATAGGTTTGATTTTATTTTTGAAATTCGGATTTATTTTTAATAGGTTAAAAAAAGATGTTAGATTTATTTTTTTGAATATGTGAAGTAATTAGATTTGTTTTGAATAGGTTTGATTTATTTTTGAAATTCGGATTTATTTTTAATAGTTTAAAAAAAGATGTTAGATTTATTTTTTTGAATATGTGAAGTAATTTACATTTATTTTTTTGAATAGGTTTGATTTTATTTTTGAAATTCGGATTTATTTTTAATAGGTTAAAAAAATATGTTAGATTTGTTTTTTTGAATATGTGAAGTAATTTACATTTATTTTTTTGAATAGGTTTGATTTTATTTTTGAAATTCGGATTTATTTTTAATAGGTTAAAAAAATATGTTAGATTTGTTTTTTTGAATATGTGAAATAATTTACATTTATTTTTTAGAATAGGTTTGATTTTATTTTTGAAATTCGGATTTATTTTTAATAGGTTAAAAAAATATGTTAGATTTGTTTTTTTGAATATGTGAAGTAATTAGATTTGTTTTGAATAGGTTTGATTTTATTTTTGAAATTCGGATTTATTTTTAATAGGTTAGAAAATGATGTTAGATTTATTTTTTTGAATATGTGAAGTAATTTACATTTATTTTTTTGAATAGGTTTGATTTTATTTTTGAAATTCGGATTTATTTTTAATAGGTTAAAAAAAGATGTTAGATTTTTTTTTTTGAATATGTGAAGTAATTAGATTTGTTTTGAATAGGTTTGATTTTATTTTTGAAATTCGGATTTATTTTTAATAGGTTAGAAAATGATGTTAGATTTATTTTTTTGAATATGTGAAGTAATTAGATTTGTTTTGAATATGTTTGATTTTATTTTTGAAATTCGGATTTATTTTTAATAGGTTAAAAAAATATGTTTGATTTATTTTTTTGAATATGTGAAGTAATTAGATTTGTTTTGAATAGGTTTGATTTTATTTTTGAAATTCGGATTTATTTTTAATAGGTTAAAAAAAGATGTTAGATTTGTTTTTTTGAATATGTGAAGTAATTAGATTTGTTTTGAATAGGTTTGATTTTTTTTTGAAATTCGGATTTATTTTTAATAGGTTAAAAAAATATGTTAGATTTGTTTTTTTGAATATGTGAAGTAATTTACATTTATTTTTTTGAATTGGTTTGATTTTATTTTTGAAATTCGGATTTATTTTTAATAGGTTAAAAAAATATGTTAAATTTGTTTTTTTGAATATGTGAAGTAATTAGATTTGTTTTGAATAGGTTTGATTTAATTTTGAAATTCGGATTTATTTTTAATAGGTTAAAAAAAGATTTTATTTATTTTTTGAATATGTGAAGTAATTTACATTTATTTTTTTGAATAGGTTTGATTTTATTTTTGAAATTCGGATTTATTTTTAATAGGTTAAAAAAAGATGTTAGATTTGTTTTTTTTTAATATGTGAAGTAATTAGATTTGTTTTGAATAGGTTTGATTTTATTTTTGAAATTCGGATTTATTTTTAATAGGTTAAAAAAATATGTTAGATTTGTTTTTTTGAATATGTGAAGTAATTTACATTTATTTTTTTGAATAGGTTTGATTTTATTTTTGAAATTCGGATTTATTTTTAATAGGTTAAAAAAATATGTTAGATTTGTTTTTTTGAATATGTGAAGTAATTAGATTTGTTTTGAATAGGTTTGATTTTATTTTTGAAATTCGGATTTATTTTTAATAGGTTAAAAAAAGATGTTAGATTTGTTTTTTTGAACATGTGAAGTAATTAGATTTATTTTGAATATGTTAGATAAATAGATTTGAATATGTTAGATTTTATTTTTTTAATTCTTGTTAATTTTTATGTTAGATAAATAAGTTAGATTTGTTAGATAAATATGTTGGATTTATATTTTATTTTTGAATATGTTGGATTTGGTAGACTTATTTGTTTGAATAAGTTAAATTTGTTAGAGTTATTGTTGTAAAATAGATTTTTAAAATAAGTTAGAACAAGTTATATTTATTTTGAATTAGACTTAGAATTTTAAAATTTGAATTAGACTTTTTTTTTTAAATAGATTTTTTAAATTTGAATTAGACTTATTTTTTTTAAATTTTAAAATTTGAATTAGACTTATTTTTTTTAAATTTGAATTAGACTTATTTTTTAAATTCTACTTTTTTTTCTTTTTCTTTTTCTTTTTCTTTTGAAATTCGGCAAAGGCAGAGGCACCTGCCTTGTTTTTTTTTTCTTTTGAAATTCGGCAAAGGCAGCAGAGGCTTCCTGCCTTGTTTTTTTTTTTCTTTTTCTTTTGAAATTCGGCAAAGGCAGAGGCTTCATGCCTTGTTTTTTTTTCTTTTTCTTTTTCTTTTATTTACTTTAATTTAGATTTAATTTAGATTTAGATTTAGATTCAATTTAGATTTAATTTAATTTATATTGAATTTAGATTTACATTTAAATAGGTTAGATAATTTCGGATTTATTTTTAATAGGTTAAAAAAATATGTTAGATTTGTTTTTTTGAATATGTGAAGTAATTTATATTTATTTTTTTGAATAGGTTTAAAAGATGACATCTCCTAATCACGAGTCGGTAGAGGAATTTCAAGCGAGAATCTCACAAGAAATTTTTGGCCCACCTATGCCACCACCTAATTATCCACAAAATTATCCACAAAATTATCCACAAAATTATCAAAGAAGGGATCAAACGCTAGATTTAAATTATCAACAACCCCCCCAAATGTATGCATCGTATTATACTTCAAACGATCCAAACATGTATATTCCACAAGAAACACATCAACCGACACCACCATATGCATATGGAGGCACTTCTTCTGTAGCATCGAGTCAAATCACCCCCCTATAGAAGATACTCCTTCGAGAAGTGTCACTGAAATTAAAGAAGAACCAATCCTTCCTCCGACAAGTGTCCCCCTAGAACAACAAGTGGTAAAGAAGACTAGAAGAGTTCCTGAATACAATCAGCCGTGGGTCAAATGGTACAAGGTGACCACAGATGAGAATGGCCACATGCAAACTCTTGAATGTAAGGTAAAAAATTGCAAGAAACCATTTTTTGTGTATAAACAAACTAGTGGTATGACCAACTTTAAAAGACATGTCGAAATGCACCAAAAGAACGGTGAGGTTCCAAGTGAAAATGTTGGACCGAGACAAATCCAAACCCTTATGAACGCGGATGGTACCAGAACCAACCCAAAATACGATGAATCAAGAATGCTTAGTGAATTGGCCCGGTACATTACCCACAAAGAACAACCAATAAGTATGGGTGGTTGCATGAGTTTTGCCCGGTTAGTCATTCGGGGGTGTGCTCAACCAATGTACAAGAGGATCCATCATAGAAAGATGGTTAGTGAAATTAAAAACCAGTTTACCAGAACAAAAGATGAGCTCCGAGCTATATTTGCATACCAACAAAATAAGGTCTCAATTACCTCCGATATATGGACTGCCGGTAAACATGGCCTTGGGTACTCTTGTGTTACCGGCCATTGGATCGATGATCAGTGGATATTACAAAAAAGGATATTAAGTTTTCGTGTGTTAGATTTCCCGCACTCAGCACATGTAATTTTCAAATCCATTATTGAGGTGTTACAAGAGTATAACCTTAAGAGAGATATGGATAACAAGATTTTTTCCATTTCATTCGATAATGCTAGTAACAACGTAGCTTCCATTGAGATTTTTAAACGATCACTAAATCCGATTATGAATGGTGTAATGTTTCACCAAAAGTGTGCTTGCCACATACTTAACCTCGTCGTGAAGACGGGCCTTGAAACAGAAGCCGTAAAAGATTTGATCAATAAATTTAAGGATTGTCTGTCCCACATTGTTTCAAACCAAGAAAGAAAACAACAGTTTCTGTTGATGTGCGTCAACTATGGATTGAGCAAGTTAAAAGTTCCTTGGGATATAGATACCCGTTGGAACTCTACCTATAGGTTTCTGAACCGATGCCTTCCTTACAAAGCCATCATAGGAGAGTTTTTGAGAGGCTCCACTCCCGAGGGAATGGCATTGGAGCCCAGCCTCGAATAATGGGAGCAACAAACCCTGAGTAATTTCTTAGGAACCTTTTTTAATGCAACCGTCAAATTATCCTGCTCGTACTCACCGACGGCATTTGAGTTTATCAGACATCTCTATAACATCTCCAAGGTGTACCGTGAATTAGAACAAGCTGAAAGCAAGTACTCCACTCTCACATCGATCGTAGATGCCATGAAAGAAAAATTTCTAAAATATTGGGACGATGTACCCCTCCTGGCCATTATTGCAAGCTGCCTCAACCCGGCATACAAGAAGTATTTCACGGTCAAAATAGTTGCAGCGTACAAAGAGAATCTACATTTAGACAAAACCGGGGTGGAGGCATTCGTGAATTCGAAGTTCGATGAGATGTTTAACATATACAACTCAAGAATGGGTGACAACCAAAACCCGTCTTCGTCCCGTGCCGCCCCTAGGTAACAATTTAAATATACATGTGTTTTTAATCTTTATTATTTATAATATCTACATTATTTGTCCACTAATTTTTTTAATTTTTTAATAGTTCCACTTCCAGGAGCACTAGCAGTGGTGGATTGTTAGCAGATTTCCAATCGGAGATCTAACCGCACACATCCACAAACGAGTTAGTGAGCTATTTTGCGGGGGTAAACGAAAAAGAAGATGAATTTGACATCATGACGTGGTGGAAGAAGAATCAAAAGAAACTATCCAACACTGGCGATGATGGCCCGCGACGTATTTGTCGTACCCATGTCAACCGTCCCTTCCGAAAGTTGTTTTAGTTCGGCGAACAGGATCCTCTCCGATAAACGCAGTAAGTTGGGTGCACTTGTTTTTGAGAGACTTGTGTGTTTGAAAGATTGGATTGATGCTGATGAGCGCAACCAACATCGAGATCATCAAGAATCATCATCCGGAGTCGACACTGAAGAAAGCGGTACCGAGCCGCGGCCCGCGGCTAATTCAGATTCAGACGGTGCGGAAGAGAGCGAACAATGGTATATGAATCCAAACTACTAGATAGGTAGTGTCGGTATACATTTCTAACCTCTTTTAATCTCTATGGTTATTTTTTAAATTATAATTTCTAAACGTTTCAATTAGTTCTTAAATTATTCATTTTAAAGAAGAATTACTAACAAAAAAAAAAGTTAGAACTCCGCCTATGTTATTTTACATAGCCGGTCCCAAGCCCGGAATAAAGGAGGAGGGTAACTTTTATTTTTTAATCTATTGTTTTAAAATAATTCATATTTATTTTTAAAGTAATTGATTTAAGAAATTTTTTGAATAGGTTTTATTGTTTTAAAGTAATTGATTTAAGATATTTTTGATTTATATTTTATTTAACCTATTAAAAATAAATGAACGTTTAGAAAATATATTATCAATTTAAAATGAATGTTTACAAAATATATTATCAATTTAAAATGAACGTTTACAAAATATATTATCAATTTAAAATGTAAACTACAAATTTCGAGATATAAATAAATTATGAAACTATATAATTAGCTGGATCAAACATATGATCATGATGACGAGAACAACTTGGGTCCGATGTTCATCGGACTCAAATTTGATTTCGATGGATTTAGGGACCGTCTGATCCACTTTAAGATTCGTGTACATGAATTTTAAAGCAGACGCGAAAGTTGCGGGCGTGAATCTTAAAGTAGATCGGACGGTTATCGAACCCATCGAACTCACTTTGAGTCCAATGGACATCGGACCCAAATTTGTTCCCATGATGACACATCCGTTTATCAATTTACACCATCCATATTTACAATTTGGTAGTAGGAAAGTTATTTGTTTGCTCATCGGATAACCCGAAATTTTTATTTATACCATTTTAAAAAAATCAATTAACCAAATAACCACGGTTTTCTGACAATTATAAATCTAGCACGGCCGCAGAACACCGGAGCGGACCCATATGAGGGAGGCCGCAGAATGCCAGAGCGGACCCTCATATGGGGCCGCAGAATGCCGTAGAGGTCCCTGGGGCCTCAGAATGCCGTAGAGGACCCTTTATTTTTTTCTTTTAAAAATACGAAATTGTAATTTGTTAAGAGTTATTTATTTAATTTCGAATGTGGTTTAAATTAATTTTTGGTCGTATCGTATTCGTTTGGAATATTTTCGGTAGAAAATTGGTGATTTGGATTTATAATTGTCAGAAAACGATGGTTATTTGGTTTATTATTTTAAAATGGTAGAAATAAAAATTTCAGTATAAAATTGGTGATGCAAGAATAGGGGTGAAAAAGGTATGGATAATATCCGATACGTATTCGATCCGTATTTGAAAAATTAGATAAATTAGATGTGGATATCTTATATCTGAATATTCGTGTGAATATGGATACTGATATGGTTTTACGTTTCAATTATCCGTATCGTATCCGATAGTAGATATATATTATATATTTTAATATATATTACGAAAAAATATTGTTATTCATCATTAAAATTAGATATATATTATGAACTTTGATATTTTTTTAATATTATTTTAATAAATATCCGATCCGATCCGATCCGTATCCATATTTGTATCCAACTGATATCCAATCCGTATCCGTATCTGAAAAATTAAAAAGAGATATGGATATAGTTTTACCATTATCCACTCCGAATTCGCTCTGTTTCTACCCCTATGCAAGATACAAGGAAATTTCCTCAACATAAATATATATATTGTAAAATGCAAATAGACCCGTTTTCATATATTCATTTGATTAGAATTAATTAATAAATTGAATAATGACCAGCAAGGCTCAAACCACACAGATTACAGAGAATTTTTTTCTGGAGAAATTAATAGAAAGAAAGAGAGAGAAATGAAAAGAATGCATCAGGTTTTTTGATTGATAAAAATCGGTAGGATTTCTACCGATTTTAAAAATAAAAAAGTTAGAATCATTAGGAATTCTACAGATCCCAACTAATTTTTCTTTTTTTTTCTTTTAATTTTCTCTAGTAATGTAAAAAAGATTTTATGAAAATAGATAGAGTATCATAAAATTTAGATATAATAGAAACATTCCATCTAATTTTTTAAAGACTTTTTGTATTTTACTAGAGATCTAATAGAAGAATTTTTTTTCAAAGAAACCACATATCTAAAATAATTTCAGAGCACACAAAATAATTTTAAAGAAACCACATATCTAAAATATCGAAAATATTCCAAACGAATACGATACGACCAAAAATCAATTTAAACCACATTCGAAATTAAATAAATAACTCTTAACAAATTACAATTTCGTATTTTTAAAATAAAAAAATAAAGGGTCCTCTACGGCATTCTGAGGCCCCAGGGACCTCTACGGCATTCTGCGGCCCCATATGAGGGTCCGCTCCGGCATTCTGCGGCCTCCCTCATATGGGTCCGCTCCGGTGTTCTGCGGCCGTGCTAGATTTATAATTGTCAGAAAACGATGGTTATTTGGTTTATTATTTTTTCAAAAATGGTAGAAATAAAAAATTTCGGGTTCATAGCAGCACCACATGTGGGACTAGTCGTTTTGCCGAAATTTTTATTTCTACCATTTTCAAAAAATAAATAAACCATATAACCACGGTTTTCTGACAATTCTAATACTAGCACGGCCGCAGAACACCGGAGCGGATCCATTTGAGGGAGGCTGCAGAATGCCGGAGCGGACCCCCATATGGGGCCGCAGAATGCCGTAGAGGTCCCCTGTTCTTTATAGGCCGAAAATGACAGCGAAATTTCATTCCACACTCTCACACATTCTCTCTCCTGGGTTAGCTCTCTGATCTGTAAGTTTTTTCTCTCTTCTTTTAAATTTTTTATTTTTATTTCAGTAGATAAATAATTAAATTAGCATAATTAATTTAGAATAATAATTAATTTAGTTAATTTTTAATTGTAGGTTTCTTCTGTATTTGATTGAAAAAATGGCTCTTATGGTATCCATCTACACTGGTGGGGATGTTTTAACAGGTCCTAATGGGGTTTATTATAGTATTGGACCTGTTACTGTGATCCCGGTATTGCCGGGTACTGATTATTTGGGACTTAAATCAAGTATATGTCAGAATTTGGGGTTGGATCAGGGTCAGTATGACCTTAAAATTGATGCCAAAATTAGCATGCCGACTAGTTCATCACAAACCTGGTTTCAACTATTTCCAATTCAAAATGAGGGAGTCTGGTAGGTATTGTACAACCAAACCATGAGTTTTTCTGGGGGTGCATACAAGATAATTGACCTATATGTGGAGGTTACCAGAGCCCGGCGTTCGAACCCAGTTATGAGGTTAATCCAGGGTCGTAGTCGGGGTAACTCATCCGGCTCTAGTCCGTCCCTTGTCCAAATTGACCAACCGTCCAGTAGTCGGGCCCCAGTTCAGAGGGACCGACCCTCCCGTCGGGCCCCATCCCAAACTGACCAGCCTTCATCTAGTCAGACCGCTCATTGGGGTCAAACTTGTGATCCGGATGAAACCGATGAAGAAGTGGATCCGGAAATACTAGAGGCAGAGGAAAATTGGGGTCATGTTGATCCTGAGGGTATGAGCGATCAGTCTGACCAGGAAGATACCGGGCCTGTGCTCGGACTACCAAGGACTTTCAAGATGGATCGCGGGTTTCGGATAATGGATCACGGGTTTCAGCACCCGATTCATGCTTTCAACGACACATCAGGATTTATGGAAGCCAATTCGGGTTTGTTTGGAAGGAGGGCAGAGTATGATAATGAATTGTCTGAGGGACAAACATATGACTCAAAAGAGGCAATGAAGAGCGCAATTGCCAGGTTTCACATCCTTTGCAACAAAGAGATAAGGAATACGCATAGTGACCGCACAAGAATTAGGTTCAAGTGCAAGGACAGTTATTGTGGGTGGTACATACTCGCAAGGGCCACCGGTTATGGAACACAATGGCGTGTCTCCAAGTGCCCAACACAACATTCATGCCACGCGGATGCGACAAGAACAGATCACGCCCAGTTGTCAGCTACTATGGTTGCCGAGTGTATATCCGCTCACATGAGGAACGATGTTGATTTGAGTATTCAAGCTGTCAGGATTGCTGTTGCTGAAAGGTACAACGGTCAGATACCGGCGTACAACAAACTGTGGCGTGGCCGTGAGTTGGCAATAGCCCGTCAATTTGGTAGTTGGGAGGGGTCATACTCTCTTGTAGTTCCATTGTTGGAGGCAATCAAAAGAAGCAACCCAGGTACTACATTGTTCCTTCATTTTTTACGTCATTTCATTATCGATCAAAAATTGAACTTATTTTTTTAAATTTATTGACAGAAACATTGTTTGAGGTGACCTCATATCCCACTGGTGAACCGGGACCATGGAAGTATTTTCATAGGGCGGCTTGGGCATTTGGACCGTGCATAGCTGCTTTTCAACATATCAGACCGGTCATCACCGTTGATGCATGTTTCTTGTCAGGCCGGTATAAAGGTAACTAATTTGATTATTTTCACTTTATTTATTTTAGTTGATTTCGGCTCTTACGAAATTAATTTGATTGTTTTACCACAGGCAAGCTGTTGATTGCAACCGGGTACGATGCTGAAAACCAGCTCCTCCCGTTGGCTTTTTCACTGATAGAATCAGAGAGTTATGACGATTGTGCGTGGTTCATGAAATGGTTGCGCCGTAATGTAATCCACTCCAGATTCATGTGTGTCATCACTGATAGGGGAAAGGGTATCAAGAAGGTGTTCAAACAAGATGATATGGGGTGGAACGAGGAGGATGAGGATCAATGTGTTCACCGACGTCTTTGTGCTACTCACATAGCCGAGAACATGAAGAAGAACGGTTGCAGTGATAAGGCAATCCGTTTTTTTAGAATATGTGTGGCTAAGAGGAAGATGAGGAGATACGAGCAAGGAATGCAAGCAATGGGGCAGGCATGTGACATTGCCCTCAATTGGCTGGACGGTGTGGGTAAATATTTGGATCAAGATGAGAACGAGTGCCCCAAACCATGGAAGATATTCCAAGCACTGGACGGTGGTTACCGTTGGGGCATCATGACTACAAACGGATCCGAGTCGCTTAATAATGTCTTCAAGTCCTCTCGTAAGCTACCGGTTGCAGCAATAATTGAAGACACATTTTACAAATGTATGACATGGTTTGCGCAAAGGAGGGCCAAAGCGGAATGGGAAGTCAGTCAAGGTCAACAATTCTCGTGTCGTGTGCATCAGGTACTTTTATTTGTAGTTCTTTCTTCATAATTTTTAATGAAGTTTGTTAAAAAAATCTGACTTCTTCATTATTTTTTAATTTTTTGTAGCTGATCAACAAACGGTTCGAGAGGTCCGATAAAATGAAGACGCTGGGGGGCTTTGGAAACAACAACGAGTTCGAGGTAACCTCCACACAGGAGAGAGTTCACGCTTTCATACCTGACGATTCTGGTCGGTTTACCAAGGCCAATTACAAATACACGGTGATAATCGGGGATGATCACACGGTAACTTGCACGTGCCAGAAGCCTCAATTGGAGAGAATACCGTGCTCTCATGTTCTGTCCGTGTGTCGTCTCCGAGGCATCGACCCTGGCGTCTTTGTAAGTCACTACTATCACATCCATACACTGATCAACACATGGAGCGCTCAATGGCATGTGTATGGAAATCAGTCGGAATGGCCTCAACACGATGGCCCAGTCTTTGTTCCAGAGGATAAAAATATTTTTGTGGGCAGAAGACAGCACAACAGAATTCCGATGTGGATGGACGTTCTAAATAATAGGAGAAGAGGACACCAAGCCGGCCGAGATACACAAGAAAGACAAAACAGAGCTGCTCGAGCTGCACGAGATTGAGAGTTAATGTTGCTTTTTTAATTGTACTCGTAAAAATATTGTTTATTTTTGGTTAATTAGACGTATTTGTAATTTCCGATAACATTAGCATTGTTCTATTATATGCTTATTTATATGGCTCCTTGTTCTATTGTAATGTTTCTTTTGATCAAACAAACGACGAACAACAATTTCAGATTAAACAACATTTCAAACAGAAGTAATTACACACAACTTCCAGTACAAACTTTACATTTTTGATAAAAATTTCGAAAACAAAATCATAATCAACTTCCAAGTCAGATTAAAAAAAAAATAACCGGGACCTCTACGGCATTCTGAGGCCCCATATGGGGGTCCGCTCCGGCATTCTGCGGCCTCCCTCAAATGGGTCCGCTCCGGTGTTCTGCGGCCGTGCTAGTATTAGAATTGTCAGAAAACCGTGGTTATATGGTTTATTTATTTTTTGAAAATGGTAGAAATAAAAATAACGGTAGGATAACGGTACGAGTAAGAAAAAGTTTCCGTCAGTTTATTGAATAAAAGTATGAATAAAAATTATTTCATACTCATTATTATATAGGATAATTAATAAATACAAAATTATATATAATAATTTTTTATGTTATATTTGACAATATCATAATTATCATTATGACGAGATTGATTCATAAATATTTTATATAATTTTATTTAATTATTCATTTAAATTCATATAAACATAGTTGGACAAATTATATAATTTTATGATAATATAAAGTTAGGCTATTGTGTAAATGTTTGTATTTCGGCTGAAAACAAATGATCCAAATTATAATTTTTCTCGTTCGAATGGTCGATCCAATCTATCCAATGTATACTACATGTCAAAACCTCGTGGTATACTAAATTTTAATATTTGTCGAATTTCTTACATTCTATATTTAAAATACTGAGCTATATTAATACAAAAATAAAAATGTTTGTTTTATCAAATAGGATTATTTCTCAAAAATCTAAAATAAAATAGTAAATAGTTCTAATAATACTATAATAGTATAATTTAGTATGTCACGAGCTTTTGATACGTAGAACACATTGAGCGGGTTGGATTAATTCATCAAACATAAAAATTCATAATTTGAATTGTTTATATATATTTTGGCAAAAATGTAAATAATTGACAAATAACCTAACTCGATACTATATATATGAATCAATCTCAGAGTAATATATTTATTAATTTACTATGTTTTTATTATATTATATGTGTTATTAAATTAGTCTATCATTATCGTTCTTCGTCTTACTTATTAATCTTAATGGATATGGTAAAACTACTGTTAAGTCCAATGCGAACGGATAAAAAATAAAATATATTTAAGAAATAACTTTACTTAATAGTACCATATTTATTGAGTTTCCTATCCAAAGTATTTATTCTAAAATTTTCTCTGTTGTCACCTATAAAAATATATAATTTTTCACAAATTACTTAATAGGATAATGAGTGTGAAATAGTCTATATTTGTAGCAATTAAGTTGACAGAAAAAGAATTATTCTATCTTATCTGCACACAATAAACTAAGTAAAAAAAATTATTCATATCCGTCTTATTAAATATAATACAATCAGATAAATAGATAAAAGAGTATCATTGACACTCCTACTCTCTTAAGAGATTTTAAATTAATACAGAACTATTTATCATATTATCATGTATCCCCGTTCCCAATCTTTTGAACAGAAGCATAATTTTTAATACAAATACAACTGTAAAAGCATCCTCAACTAGATAAAGACGTCTATGGATAAATTCAGCAATTAACAGTAAAACAATACAAGTTATCAAATAACTTTTACATAGAGCCATAGTAAACAGTAACTAAAATATTCATCTTATCATGCTGCTTGGCATCGCCGGAGCTCCCATGACCGGATTGCTCTCGACGCCTTGTTTCTGCCTTTCTATGTTAGCCTCCCATCCTGCACACAATTCATCCAAATTTTCATCAAGAAATCACACAAAAAACTGAAAGTGATGGCTTCAATAAGATTGAAAGAAGCAATTAAAAAAAAAACGTAACATGTTTACAAAAAAATATCGGTCTTCTAATTGATCAAATTTTAAGTACAAATAATTTTTCTACTTACACAAATTTAAGAGTCAATGGTCTTTAACTATGTATATGTTCCAGTATAAACATAACCAAGCTTTGTTGTAGGCTTCACGTAACATACGATTTCATATCCCATTTTGGCTTTCAGTACCATCATTTCTCTAATTCCAAATTGACATGGATGTAAAACAAAGAAGTTAAGAGAAATAACTAACCGATGCGCATGTCGAATCCTCTGTTCTTAAGCTCGCGGTATTCCTGGCAAAGCGAGCATTGCTCATAGAAGAAATGAACTAGGCAGTCAGATTGCGGCCCCTCGTTCAAATCATACTGGCTTCGCATCTTTGATCGGTACAAGCATGAGTAGAGGCAACTCAGACCGAACGAACAAGAAAGCCCGTATATCGTCCCGCTTAACACACAAGCTGAATTAGTAGTTTAAGGCAGTTTACAAATCCAAACTTTTCAGTATATTACATGACATGATTGATGATTGTGCAAGTATTTAAATTTATGTTGCATGATACCATTCCTTCCTTCGACTTGAATGTACAAAGTATTTGAAGGCTTTAAAATTTATTTGAATTTAAACAAAGATATTTTAGGTGACTGTATATTTTTAACAAGCCTTTCTATTATGTCATGGACAAACACAAGCTACAACTCTGTTTTTGAACTAGCTGAAAAAATAGAAAGAGATATAAAAAAAAGTATCAGATTTACTTACAGCGTGAACCTTTGTCGACAATTTCAGCAATCTGTCCGAATGTGATGCATGGGCATATACATGTGATTACAACTTCAGAAAAAAGGAAGAGAAATCAGAAAAAGAATCTAATTTTCATTTCATTCTATCAAAAATAAAGTTACTCGAAGAATAAAATGAGAAATAAGAATAAAGTGATTTTCTTACAGTTGCCAGGATCATCCATGCATTGCCAAAGGCCGGTCGACCACTGCGACATGGTGTACGAGTTTTCTAGCAGTACCGGTGTAGGTACGCCGTTAAGCTCGTACGCTTGAGGTGGTGGTGCAGCTGTGCAGGATACATCAGGGCTCTTTTTCCAAGTTTTAATTAAGAAAAAAAAAGGTTGATAGACTCGCTCCTAAAAATGGAACCAAATCTCACCTGTGGACAGGAAAATTCTGGCCAGTTACATGATTTAATTTGATTAAATATACAAATTCTGGCCAGTTACATGATTTAATTTGATTAAATATAAAATTTATCATATTTGTTTTTATGAATGAGCGCTTCTTTTTTGGTATTTTTTTGCTATCCTTTGTTCTTACTTTTCATAGGTATTGAGAAGTAAAAAGTTTTGTTCGTTTTATTAATTCTAAAAGAAAAGGTCAAGAGACGGATGACATAATCAATTAATTAAATAAATAGATTTTTATTAACAAAAAATTGTGATTTACAGTTGAGGAAATTAACACGGTTAAAACTCATTAATTTGATGAAAGGTGGATGCATTGTGTCAATTAGAAATTGGCTAAAATCAATAATTGACAAAATTTCCATGTTCACATGTGCGTAGGAGATTAAAAATACCTCAACCACGTTACTCGCTATCTAAATTTCGATTTCTGGTGGAAGTATTGAGTAGTTTATATATATATTTTTTAACTTGAAGTTCGAACTGATCGCAACGATCGGTGTTTGTATACTTCAAAGCTATGACTATGTTTATATATTCTATTGTAGAATCAATAAATTTATAGGTAGGTTGTACGTTAAATAAACAGTTGAAAGAAGTTTGTATCTTTCTTATCAAAAATCTCGATTTATTAGATAGCAACATCGATGAATAGTAAGGTCTCAAGCTCCATGGTGGTGTTTGATTGTGAACTAAAGTTAAGGAGACTTAAATTGATTATTTCAATTTAGGTGGGTCTAAATTATTCATGTTTAGTTGAGGTCTAAGGTTGATATGTCATGTTCCGGAGAAGCAGGCTTTATGGGAAGAGGATTTAAGAAAGTGGGCTGGCTCTGGGAAGGTTTAAGAAAGTGGGATGGTCCCGAGGCCCCAGCTTTAACTAAGCAAGATGGTTTTGATAGGCAAACAAGTCGAAGCTGGTGATATCGTTCCTGAGGAAGCCGCTCGGCAAGTTAAGCGACCTTCTCGGCGAACTGAGAGCACCCGACCCTTAACCAACCTATCACCGGGCCCGAAGCCCAATGCAACCTCGAGGGAACTTTCTCTCGGGAACCCGAGCGCGGGCACGGTAAGTTCAACTCTCCCTGACCAGCCGGCTCGGAGAACTCATGATCCTACTGTTACACTAACTGATCCCTTGGTCACGGTACCCGGAGAGACAGCAAATCCTCAGTTGGTGCCAGGCCCTAATAAAAAAGTCACTAAACAAATTGGCCTGACCCCTACTACCGGTCTGATCATAAGGCCAACCGAAGCGACTATCGTGACCACTTAGGCCACCGGACCAGTCAGGTCAACCCCTCTAATCGCCCAAAACCAAATGGTCTACCCTCAGTACAACACCCTGTACGTTGCTCAATATTATTCTAATCTTCTAAATTTACTTATATACATTTTTAATGACCCTATTATCTTAATTTCTATCTCATATCACTTCCAAATCTCTTTTTTTCAACCGCTGTCGCGCTCTAATGATCGAATATGCTCACTGCTGCACTCTGATCGAGATAGGGATAGACTCTATGCTCCGACAATATCACGTTCTTGGCTCCGCTCGCCTCATTCTCCTATTCACTCAAAGAGGTAGAGCCGAGAGAGAAAAATACAGCTACATCGGAAGTGAGATCTAGAAGAAGAAGCGGGAGGAACGGCTCCACTATTTTTTGGAATCGCCTTCAAATCTCTTTTGGAAGAGCCATTTTTTAGCAGGGGTCTGCTATCGTTCGAAAATTAATCACTTATTTCACTGTGACTATAATATCAGGCAGGTATGATAATTGAAATTGCAGAAATATAAAGTCGTTAAATTATATGAATTTAATAGAGAAATAACTATCATGATCTTATTGATTTTTTTATATATTTTTAATACAACATGTTGCTTAGATATAAATTTTTTAATTAAACGTAAAATATCAAAATTATCATCGAGAAATACAAGAAATATGAAACCGTGGAATAGAAATTTTGAATTATGTCTAATAGAAATAATTAAATCTTGGAGCAAACATTAATACAGATAAATTAAAAGCCATAACAAAGTTGACACAAATAAATTAATAAAAACAAATAAAATAAATAAATTTAACCAGGATGACACAATTTATAAGGATGAACACGTTTATCCATATTTATTTTAGATACAAAACCGTTATCATGCATCCCCATTCCCCAATCTTTTGAACAGAATTAATACAATTTTTTTTTTATTTTTTAAAAGAGGCATGATAGCCCATTCCATTACTGAAATCAGATAATTACAAAGTCCAGGTCCACTAGCGAAATGCTAGAGTGATAGCCTCAAAAAACATAACAGGAATTAATACAGTACAACATATATGCATCATAGATTCGGCAATTAATACAGTACAACAGTACAAGTTATCAAATAATTATTGCATAGAATCACAGTAAACAGTAATTTGTAATTTAAGTTTCATGCAATAAAACGAGCCTAATCAATCTAAACAATAATTAAGATATATTCATCTTATCATGCCACCCGGCATCGCCGGAGCTCCCATGACCGGATTGCTCATGACACCGCGTCTCTGCCTTTCTATATTAGCCTCCCATCCTTCAAACAATTCATCCAAATTTTTTTATCAAAAATCACACAAAATAACTACAAGTGATGACTTCAATAGGATCGTGAGAAAAAACCAATTACAAAATTACCAGGACGTCCAGGCCTAATAATAATTAAATTATTAGAATACCTAAAATCAAGGGGAATTTCATGTATACTCCTTAAAAACTTCTAAGTTATCTATTTCCCCTTTTAAAATTCATAATATCATATTTACCTTCTAAATTTTAAAAACTCACAAATTTATCCATTTTATTATATTTTTTTATTAAATTTATAAAATACATATTTATTTTTCTACTTACACAAACGTACAAATAATTTATTTTTCTACTTACACAAACGTATATCTAAATATCATTGTTTATGCTTCAGAAGTAAAGAAATGAAGGGTCAATGGTCTGTAATTAGGGGTGAAAACAGAGCGAATACGGAGCGGATAGTGGTAAAACCATATTCATATCCCTTTTTAATTTTTCAGATACGGATATGGATCGGATATCAGCCGGATACAGATACGAATACGGATCAGATGGAATATATTATTAAAATAATATTAGAAAATACCAAAGTTCATAATATTTATCTAATTTTAATGGTGACTAACAATATTTTTTCATAATATATATTAAAATATATGATATATATCTACTATTCGGATACAAATAATTGAAACGTAAAATCATATCAGTATCCATATCCACACGGATTCAGATATCGGATATCCACGTCTAATTTTTCGAATACAGATTGAATACGGATTGGATACTATCCATACCGTTTTCACCCCTATCTGTAATCAAATTGTTCCAGTATAAGTAAAACCAAGTTTCTTGTAGGCTTCACAAAACATATGATTTCATATCTCTGGTTTTGTCAGTGCCATAGTTTTTTCTAATTCCAAATTGACATGGATATTGCAATAAAACCAAGAAATTTTGAGCAATAACTAACCGATGCCCATGTCGAATCCTTTGTTCTTAAGCTCGCGATATTCTTGGCAAAGCGCGCATTGCTCGCAGCAAAAATGAACCAAGCAGTCAGGGAGTGGCCCCTCGCTTAAATCATACTGGCTTCGCATCTTTGATCGGTAGAAGCATGAATAGAGGCAACCCAGACCCAACGAACAAAAAATCCCGTACATCGTCCCGCTTAACACACAAGCTGAATTAGTAGTTTAAGGCAGTTTATAATTAAATCCAAACTTCAGTATATTACATGACATGACTGTGCAAGTATTTATATGTACAAGTATCTGAAGGCTTTAAATGTTATTTGAATTTATTTACAAATTTTAGGTGACTGTTTTTTCAACAAGTTCAACTCTGTTTTTGAACTAGCTGAAAAAACAAAAGAGAGAAATGAAAGAGAAGTATCAGATTTACTTACGGCATGAACCTTTGTCGACAATTTCAGCGATCTGTCCGAATGTTATGCATGGGCATATACATGTGATTACAACTTCAGAGAAAAAGGAAGAGAAATCAGGAAAAAAAAAAGAAAAAAAAGAATCTAATGTTCATTTCATTAATTCTTTCAAAAAAAAATACTCCAAGAATTAATAAGTGATTTTCTTACAGTTGCCAGGATCATCCATGCAATGGCAAAGGCCGGTCGACCACTGCGACAGACGGGCTAGAGACGACGGTTGGTACATAGTGTGTGAGTTTTCTGGTGGTACCGATGCAGGTACGCCTTTAAACTGGTACGCTTGAGGCGGGGGTGCTGGTGCAGGATACATCAGGGCTCTCTTTCCAAATGTTAAGAAACAAAGGAGCTGGCCGACTCGTTCTCTGATTCTGTGCAACAATTAATAAATATCATTAACTTCCGATTTCTGGTGGAAGTTTGGAGTAGTTTATTTATATTTTTTGAAGTTTGAACTGAAGACCTGGAGTCTTTTTTTTTTTTTGAGGAAAAGCCCTTGGGCAGAAGACTATGATTATTCTATTGTAGAATCAATAAATTTATAGCCCATAGGCCATAGGTAGTTAGGTACTCCTTAGGACTTAGGCACTATGAAATGGAATGAATGCAATTATATCAGTACTTGCAGAAATTTGAAATAATCAATGCACATGTACAGGTAAGGATGTCCCCTCGCAGTTGTCAAAAGAACTGCTCAATTTCTCGGTTAGTTCGTCAAATAATGTAACAACTGGTGCCGGTATCAATTGGATTTTTTTTTAAAAACGTAATTAAAATAATTAATTTAAAAAAAACAACTTGATTACTTCTTTTTTTACAAAAACCATAAGAACCGAACTGTCAACTCGGTCTGATGGATTTTTTTTTCCAGACCGAATTGGCAATTCGGTCCAGCTGTTTTTCACCGGGTTGTAGAAAGAACGCCACAGAAAATAAAAAAAGGGCCAGACCGAGTTGGCAGTTCGGTCCACTTTTTTTTTTGCCTAAACCGAGTTGCCAACTCGATCTACATATTTTTTTTTTTTAGAGACACTATGAAGAGCAAGATAATGAAATCTAACACGGAAAATTTGAATTTTTTTGTTTAAATTATTTGATAGATTACTTCTTTTGATATATAATTAGCATATTTATACTAAAATACGCTAAATTACTTGAAATTATGTTGAATTACACTATATTAAGTTAAATTACACTAAATTACATTACATTACGCTAAAATATGGTAAATTACGCTAAATTACATATGAATAGGGACGATATCTTCACTGAAAAGGCGAAAAACGACAGCGAAACTTCAAACGGTCATAAAACAGCGCTCGAGTGTCCGATTTCAGCAAATGACCACTTTTCGGAAAGCTTGCGAAAATATGCATGCGTCCGTGCCCGCTACGCCAGATTTTAAAATTCAGAATTGCCAAAAAACTAAGAGAAGAGCCTCAAAACTTGAGTTGAAGTTTCCGATTAAGATTTTCATTTCTATTATTCAATCTAAGTAGCTCAGTAAATTAGTTACATAATGAACTTGTAGAATACCAATTTTTACTATTTTCCAAATTTTTTTACTATTTTTTATGATTCATGAAAGATGGCACAAAATCAGTCTACTTTAGCGTAATTTACCGTATTTCAGCATAATTAGCGAAGTTATTGTAATTTAGCGCAATTCAGTGTAATTCAACATAATTTATTGTAATATAGTGTAATTCAATATAATTTCAAGTAATTTAGTGTATTTTAGTATAGATATTCTAATTATAAATCAAAAGAAGTAATCTAACAAATAATTTAAACAAAAACTTCAAATTTTCAGTGTTAGATATCTTTATTTTGCTCTTCTTAGTGTCTCTAAAAAAAAAAAAAAAAAAAGGCCTCTGGACCGAATTGATAATTCGGTTTGGGTTAAAAAAGCCTCTGGACAGAATTGCCAATTCGGTCCAGGAGTTACACGCAAGGCAACAGGAAAATGGTGGGGAACTGTTAAAATCCTCTAGACCGAATTGCTAATTTGGTCCAGAAAAAAAAATTCTTCATACTGAATTGGCAGTTCGATTTTTGTGATTTTTGTAAAAAAAACAGTAATCAAGTTGTTTTTTTAAAATTAATTATTTTAATTACGTTTTTAAAAAAATATTCGTATCGATTACCATAGTGGGCCTGTTCAAAATAGTAGTTCCACAGTGGAATTGTGAAATTCAGAATTAGCCACTTATTCCGCTGATATTTTTATTAATATCCAAAGTTAATTACAAATTAATTAATATACCCATGAAATATAATACTGAAAATTCAAATTTTTTGTTTAAATTTTTTGTTAGATTACTTTTTTTGATTTATAATTAGCATATTTATACTAAAATACACTAGATTACTTTAAATTATGTTGAATTACACTATATTACAATAAATTATGTTGAATTACACTAAATTACGTTAAATTACGCTAAATTACAATAACTTCGCTAAACATACTGAAATACGGTAAATTACGCTAAACTACGCAAAATTACGCTAAACTAGACCGATTTTGTGCCATCTTTCATGACTCATGAAAAATAGTAAAAATTGGTATTCTACAAGTTCATTATGTAACTAATTTACTGATCTACTTAGATTGAATAATAGAAATGAAAATCTTAATCGGAAACTTCAACTCAAGTTTTTAGGCTCTTCCCTTTGTTTTTTAGCAATTCTAAATTTTGAAAAATAATGTAGTGGTCACTGACGCATGCGTATTTTTGCAAGCTTTCCGAAAAGTGGTCATTTGCTGAAATCGGACTCTTGAGCGCCGTTTTATGGCCGTTTGAAGTTTCGTCGTCGTTTTTTGTCTTTTCAGTGAAGATATCGTTCCTATTCATATGTCATTTAGCGTAATTTACCGTATTTTAGCGTAATGTAATGTAATTTAGCGTAATTTAACGTAATATAGTGTAATTCAAATAATTTCAAGTAATTTAGCGTATTTTAGTATAAATATGCTAATTATACATCAAAAGAAGTAATCTAACAAATAATTTAAACAAAAAATTTAATTTTTCAGTGTTAGATTTCATTATCTTGCTCTTCATAGTCTCTTAAAAATAATAGTTTCTAATTATAAATCACTATAAAGATAAAAGAGAAACAAAAAATAGTTTCTAATTATACATCACTATGAAGACACACAATAATTTACCGGAATTTACCGTATTTTAGCGTAATTTAACATAATTTAGCGTAATTTAATGTAATATAGTGTAATTCAACATAATTTCAAGTAATCTAGTGTATTTTAGTATAAATATGCTAATTATAAATCAAAAGAAGTAATCTAACAAATAATTTAAACAAAAAATTTGAATTTTCAGTGTTAGATTTCATTATCTTGCTCTTCATAGTGTCTCTAAAAAAAAAAAAAAACAGAGAGAGAGAGAAAAGGAAATCGGCCATTTTATGGCCGGTTTGGACATTTTTAGAAAACTCGAGAATCATGGGTATATTAATTAATTTGTAATTAACTTTGGATATTAATAAAAATGTCGGTATTCCGCTATTTTATTGTGAAGTTCGGCAAGCGTGGTGATTGGATTGTGGAAATATAAACCTAAAAGAGAAATTAGTATGATGATCTTGTTGACTACTTTTTTATATTTTTACTACAACAATATGTATGTTACTTAGTTAAAAAAAATTCAATTAAATGTAAAATATCAAAATTGCCATCGAGAAATACAAGAAATATAAAACTATGGAATAGATATTTGAATTATGTCTAATAGGAATGACTAAATCTCAGACAGAGCAAACATCTATACAGATGAATTAAAAGCCATAATAAAGTTGGCACCAGTAAATTGATAAAAACTAACAAAAAAATAAATTTAACACCGCGTGCTCTTTCGTTTCATTTCAATTTTTGTTTAGCTAACAGGATAAGAACAACATATGAGATTTGGGAAATACATAAGCTCAATAGGTAGCCAAAATGGATATGTGATAAAAATGAACTTGAGGTGTTCATTATTACATCAATCAATTGGACAGTTGTCTTCTCCAACAGCTTCAACGCTTCTGAACCAGTGAAGATTCTCCTTGTTTGAGCCTAATTTGAGGGATTTTTTTTAGAAACCATAAATAAATAAATAAAAAAAATTACCAAACCAACTTGATTGATTTGATTTTTACAAAAAATCATAAGTACCGAGATGCCATCTCGGCACTGAATTGTTTTGATTAAATTGGTTTTTACAAAAATCATAAGTAACGAGATGTCATCTTGGTACTGATTTTTTTTTTTCAGTCCAACTGCCTCAGAAAATTAATTTTTTATTTATGCTGAAATGGCTATTCGGTACATTTTTTTTTTCATTTGTGACGAAATGACTGTTTGGCACATTTTTTTTTTTTTGCATGGGTATTGATTCTTTTTGTTAATTTTCGAAAATGAATGGAGAAACTTACAATTTGAATATTTTAGAAAGAACATCAAACAAAATAGATAATATATCTTATAATTTAGATGTAATAGAAGTATTATGAAACATTTTTCAGTCAGGATTTTTTGCGGCTGCCAAAAAAATTAAAATATTTCTTCGTGTGTATTGGAAAAAAAAATATTTTGGATCTGAGATATTGATCCTGGTTCAAAAATCACTTTTGGGTAAATACAAAAATTATCGTGATCATTCTAGTACATTCAAATTCTAAGGTACTCCATCTATTTCTCTAGAAGTGATTTTAGGAAATTATTAAAATATTAAAAATAAAAATAGTTTCTTAGGAAAATAGATGGTGTATCTTAGAATTTAAATGTACTAGAAAAATTACAATAATATTTTTATTTATTCAGAAGTGATTTTTGAACCGGGATCAATAACTCAGATCCAAAATATTTTTATTTTTTTCCAGTAATACACGAAGAAATATTTTATTTTATTTTACAGCTGCAAAAAATCATGACTGAAAAATGTCTCATAGTACTTCTATTACATCTAAATTATAAGATATTTTATCTATTTTATTTGATGTTCTTTGAAAATATTCAAATTGTAAGTTCCTCCATCTATTTTCAAAAATTAACAAAAAGAATCAATACACATGCAAAAAAAAGAAACTGTGTGAAAAAAAAACTGTGCCGAACAGCCATTTCGGCACAAATGAAAAATTGATTTTTTGAGGTAGTTAGACTAAAAACTTGTGAAAACTCCTCGGTACTTATAGTTTTTGTAGAAAACAAATCAATCAAGTTTGTTTGGTAAAATATTTTTCTTTTATTTATGTCTTCTTAAAAAAATCCCTAATTTGAGCTCTCTCTAATAAGCAGGATTAATTTGTGAATTCGTAATAAATAGATGTTTCGATTTCTATATAATCATCGCATTGTACACAGATCAGAGAAAAATGGATCATCTTCTTCTAAAATCTTTTGGTATGCCATTCTCGTAAATCACTAGCTAAAGGGGAAGAAAGATGAAAGAGCCGAACTACTTCAAAAGAGATCTCATTTGAAAAAGCATTTCGTGTCCATCATTCTCATAGTTTTAATTTCACAAATTTCTCGGCAGATCATCGAGGAGTAATGGGCGGGTAAATATTAAATAAGAATGAAGTTAAAACTTCGGCAAAATAAGGAGTAAAACTGTAAAAGTGATCGTCTTTCATCCCTCTTCGAGCTCAATTCTCAATTCCATCTCCTTTTATGGAATTGAGAAAACTGAAAGTGCGTTATATTCTGGCTCCTCTATTTTTGCTCATTTTAGTTATGTTCGGCTGAAATAAACCTCAATTCCTCTATTCCACTACAGTCGAACAGACCGATTGTTAAATTGACAAGTCCTGAAATTTACATGGTAAAAACCTATGCAAACTATTTTTAGTGTTTCACGGAGAAATCATATTTTCCTGGGCCTGTTCGGCTGGACCAGAATAGAGGAATTGGGTGGAGTTAAGTTTCTATTCTCACCGAACAGATTAGATATTAGTCGGATTAAAGAATAAAGAATAGAGAATAGACTTTTTTTTTCAACTTTTCAATTTCAGGTGAGGGTTGGAATTAAGTTTTGAGTCGGAATAGAGAATTAATTGGGACTTTTTTATCCTTATTTGATCCCATTTATGCTGAGGTGGTATTTCTACTCATTTTTTTATTGTCCCAACCTCTTCTTCTTTGCATGGTTCCAGAGGAGAGGAAGTTTATTGTTGTTGTAATTTTTAGTTGTATGAACTGTTTTTTTGAGTAAAGGTTGGAGATCAAGTCACTCAACTATTTAATATCTTAGTTATTACAACAAAAAATTTCTTCTATCCGGGTTTCGCATGACCTCTTATATAGAGACCATGTGCCTTTGTATGAACTATTTTAATCATCTTTGTTTGGTGTGATTTTTAGTTATCAACTGTTTTTATAAACTATTTAATTTTAATCCAGTTTAATTATTTACACTAATTTTATTTATCATAATTTGCATTTATATATTTTATTGAATATGTTCATGTGCTAATATTCATTATTTTATTTTATTTTATTTGTTAATATGATTTGTGAAACTCAACAGCATGTTATTGAGTCTTGGTTGGTGCACCAAAATATAACAAAGGTCATAAGAGTCATTTCCTACTATTTTTGTATTTTAATAATTGTTCACTTTCCTTATTCCAATTATTGAATTGCAGAACACATTTGGAATAGACTAGAAGAGTGATCAATTCTTAATTTCATAATCATCTTTTCTTCCCTTATTCCTTGTCCTGCCGAACAGGCCCCTTATGAATAAACAAGTGCGATCTTAATTTTACTAAACACTTGAAATTTAAAATTTATCGGATCAGTTTGTTGATTTTCAATCTTTAATTTTTAAATTTTGTATTGTATATAATTGAAAGGTTGATTTAAAAAAAAATGCATTAAGATAATTTAGTTTTTAACGTCTTGAGTTTTTAAAAACAAACTCGAAATATTTAAAAAAAAGTCTGAAAGTCAACAGTTAGCTTGCAAAGTATAGGAAGATTAATGACGAGACTTCATTGTTTAAAGTTAATTGATAAATTTTAAAATTATGTTCCCAAATTCTTTTGATTAACTTAAACTCAAAACAAATTTTACATAATCTTTTATATCGTTAAAATAATATTACTCTGGTCAAACTTAACCGACCAAAAAAACTCTCTCACACACACAAACTTTGACCAAAAAAAAACCTACTTAAAGATCGCTTGAAAAGCGGTGAAATTCGCGAATTATTCGCGGTTTATTTGTTTTTTTGACGTTTCCGAACCGATCATCGAATAAAACGCGAATCACGAATTATTCGCAAATAAAATGCGAATTTTTTTTTTAGAAAATTTTGGGTTTTTTTTTCTTCCTTATGGTACCGAATTATTCCCGAATCACGAATTTTTAACTCCGCCGAACCGAACCCGAACTATTCATTTGTCACTATGGCTACAATGATAGAAAAATAAATAGAAAGTAAGGTGATTATAAATATATTCATTTTTTATTTTCACTATTAATATTTTCGGTAAAATTGGACGTTGTTATTTTTATGTAAAAACTCAACTGCACATAATTTGTCCCAGTTCTAAATTAAAAGAGTTCCATCCCATTTAAATTGTTGGTTGACGTAATTTAAGAAACAAGTTACTTAAATATGCACCAAGCAAACCATCTTTTTTCCCTTTTCCATTAGGAGCATCCTCAGCTCCTAAAATACTTCTGGGCTTCCACGACACATTTCTGCCATGTGGCATCTGGATCCAAGCTTCCGCTACACGGCTCAGATATATATATATATATATAGATATAGGGTAGAACTAGGGTGTTCTTAAGTTCACCAAGTCCAGTTCCTTGGTGACCTCAAGTCTAAAACTTATCGGAACAGCTTCAGATGATGAATCCGAACCGTTGAAACCCGCCTACCTTACGAGTGATGCGTATACATGTAAAAAATTTATACTTTCGAATTAATTTAGGATAAAGTCAAGCGGTCAAAATTAGAAGGTTAATAAATTAATTTTAATGTATTCATTTTTTGACGTTTTTTGACCACTTGACTCTAAGCAAAATTAATTTCAAAATTTAAAATTTTTGTATGTAGACACATCACTCGTAAGGTAGACGGATTTCAACAGTTCAGATTCGTCGTTTGAAGCTGATCCAATGAGTTTTAGACTTGAGTTCACCAAGGACTTGGTGAACTCAAGAGCACCCTAGTTCTACCCATATATATTTTTTTAAAATTGAAAGGAGAATTAAGTTGTTAAATTCAAGGTGGATTATGTTGTTTATTTTATTTTATTTTTTATATTTTATAACTCGTTTAATAGTTTAAGATACGACGTGAATTTATTATGTGGAGGTATAAAATATCAAAGAATGACCTTACAAAGAAAGTATAATATAATTGTAATTTATTTCAAATTAAATTACTTCTTATTTTTATCTTATTCCATCTAGAGTGAGCCTATGGTGCTATGCATAGCACGGATGGGGTCCGTGCTACGGCTCAAAATTTGACTTTTCAAAATTCTAACGGTCGATCCAACCGTTCAATGTGATAACCATATGAATATGTACTTGCAAACTAAATTTTATATTTTTTCGAATTTTTTTACTATTTTTTTAGATAGGTAGAATTTTGATGGTCCAGAATTTTCAGAAAACACTGATTTTTCTACCTATCTAAAAAATAGTAAAAAAATTCGAAAAAATATAAAATTTAGTTTGCAAGTACATATTCATATGGTTATCACATTGAACGGTTGGATCGACCGTTAGGATTTTGAAAAGTCAAATTTTGAGCTGTAGCACGGACCCCATCCGTACTATGCATAGCACCATAGCCTCACTCTTCCTTCTATTGAACTCTTCTTTTCTTTTGACAACTTAAATGTAGAATAAGAAAGTTTTATTCTACTTCTTATGCCATAATACATGCTGAATTTTTTATTAATAGAAAAAAGATCGAGAATAGTGAAAGAATTCATCATATTTTGAGATATAAAAAATCCGTTATAATTCATAACGTCCAGCAGACGTCATTAACCATAATGTTCAAATTATCAAAAATAATTAATTTCTAATTAACTTAACATGAAGAAAATAAAAAACCCGAGACGTTACAAACAGTAACATCCGGAGGTCTTAAAGAAATAATAAGGAGTTAATTTTGTCCTATATCTGCCTCCTCAAACTGAATTCGTATCCTCTACATTAACTCAAAAAAGAAATATTTTAAGTTAATGTATTTGGACCGTCCGAACTGTTTTAAAATTCGTGTTGATTAAATCCGTACTAATATTAAAGATCCCCTGCATTATAGACGGTGACCATATTAACTTCGTTTAAATTCAATGCATTAACTCAAAAATGCTCTTTTGAGTTAATGCAGACAATGCGGACTCCCTCAAACCAGCCCATTATCACGATTCTAAAAATTAAGATTAGGGTTAATTTTGTCCTATTTCTCCCTCCTTTCAAACCAGCCCACTATCACAATTCTAAAGACCTCCGGACGTTACTGTCTGTAGCGTCCGGCTATTTTTTTTCCCAATTAAGTTAATTATGAGTTAATTAAATTATCTTTGATAATTTGAACGTTATGATTAATAACGTCTACTGGATGTTATAAACCATAACAGTTTTCTTATATATCGAAATCCGACGAATTCTTTCACTATTCTCGATTTTTTTTTAGTTTTTTCTATTAATAAAAAAATCGGTACATAACCTTAGTTAATGTCTTACGTTAAAAATAGTAACCTTCTACAAATAAAAAAACAATAAATTATAAATACTTTAATTATTATAATATTATCAAGATATTTTTATTTTTTATAAACTAACTGCGAAAGGTGTTTAACATTAATTACGTAATAATTATCAAAATTAAATGTTGATAAACCAGCTTACTCCTCACGTAAATATATTAACAGAGCTGTTTTCGCTTCACGCAGCGCAAGATCGATAGAGAACAAATAAAAAATACATAGCTGATGCTCTTCATTAAACCAAAACAGCCCTGTCAATACATATGAACCCAAAGAGAAATGAAGAATCTTGCAAATTTCGTCTCACTTACCGCCAAAATTGCAAAAATCCAGTGTCATTCGCAAATCACAACTCGCTAGTCGCAACTGGCAAGTGACAAAATTCACAGTTTCCCGCCTCCCCTCTCTCAACTGAGATTCTGAGATTCTCACAATGGCTTCCCGGATGGAGGAGGAACAAGAAGAGGAGGGAGAGATCGAGGTCTTCTCGGATTCGGATTCTGCTAAATCGGACGGCCAAGAGGAAGCAGACGAGGATTATCATGACGGTAGCGATGAGGAGGAAGGCGGAGGGGAGGATTATTTACCGTCCGATCAGGAGCGGAAGTCTCAAAATGTTGCTGATTTGGTCAGGTAATGGAGAGTTTTTCTTTCATTTCAATGATTTAGAGTAAATTTATGCTTGCTATAATGGAACCAGTCAATGAATTCACTACCTCTTCTTTATTGTCTGGTGGTCAAATCAATCAACTTTTATTGCCTCTTAGAAAGAGATTTACTAAATGCAGGACCTTAACACCTAAAATAGAGTTACTAATGGCTTGACTTGGATTAGTTGAGCTTTTGCTTTAATTTTATTAATTAAGAACTATCTTCTGACCAGTAAGTTGTTTGATTTTATGAGTATATCTGACCAATATGATTAGTACAGTACCAGGTGTTAGAATGAGGAGATCTAGTGTTTTCTAAGCTCGCCATGGAACTTCTTGAGCTATACCTTTAATTGTTGAATTGGCCTTAGATGATGAATTTTAACTGTTGAGCTTGATCTTTTTTGCAAGTGATGCATGTAATTTGCACAATTTCGTGCTCATTTGTTTGACAATTTTCAATACGAAAAAGAACTAAAAGATTATAAGTTTGTGCCTTATGTGTGGCACTCATGATATATTGTAACGATCAGTTTTTCAGATCCGTCATTTGAAGCTCATTGGATTGTATAAAGGTTAAACTCATGAGTCTTCTTGATGACTTAAGAACACCCCAGCTCTGCTTGCGTTAGTAGTAAATAGTGCTATATTTTCTTTTTGTTATGTTTGATGGTAATTTTGGGAATTCTTTTAGTTGGTGTGCTTTCAGTTTGCATTATTACAAATTGTTTATTTTGACTTGTCAGAGGAAATCTCGTTGTAAAACGGCAGCCACTGATCCCTAGAATTCTCTCAGTATCTGAAGCAGCCGCAATCGCCAGGAAACCCTTCAAACCACCGTGCGAAAAGGGTTACAGAGACCATAATGAAGAGTTGGCACGGCGCCTTTTGGCTCGAAAGAGGTTCGTCCCATGGGGCTCGGAGCAGCCATTGACCCCTATATCTAATTTACTACCTCAGTTGCCGGTTTCTTCGACTGGAGAGGATAGTTTAGAAAAGAGCGAGGAGCTTCCTCCAGGTGTCGAGCCTTTGATCTTGTGGCATTCGAAGGAGAGTGATAAGGAGAATAGCATCAATGTGACTATGATTGTTGTTGATCCATTGCTTGTTCGGTTTCTACGACCTCATCAACGGTACTTTAACTAGTTCATACTGACTTTTCTTAGAAATCAGCCCCACAAAAAAATGAAAAAACAACTATGAGACAAAACAAAGCAAAAGAAATCAAAGGAAAATATTGTTTGAAACATCCAGCCTATTGATTTTCAAGAACCACATTGAATATTAAGATTTCTGTACCTTCTTGGTCAAGTATAAGAAAAACGTAGGAAAACTTGTATCAAGTGGCTTGAAAACTAAGGGGTCATTTGGTGAAAAATAAAGGCACAGTATATCTTGGAAAAAGAAAGTTAAAAGACGAACACCTTATTTCTGTTTTTTTTTTCTTATTTAATACTTACAGTCCAAATATATGCCTGGTTGAAATTTCTGATTTATGCACCTGTTGTTCACTAATAATTGCAGTATAACTGAGATGCTAGAGTTTGATTATAATTTTATCCACCTACTTATATTGCAGAGAGGGAGTTCAGTTCATGTTTGACTGTGTTTCTGGGTTGTCGGGTGTCGAAGGTATTTCGGGGTGCATTCTTGCAGATGACATGGGGTAATAGCATAACTCTCTGTTATTTCTAATTTCTTTCAAAATCATGCTCTGCGTAATGCTGTATGCTAGCGATGACCATTTTCTCTAAACCATGCAGTTTGGGAAAGACGTTACAATCAATTACACTGTTATACACTCTTCTTCGTCAGGGGTTTGATGGAAAACCGATTGTAAAGAGGGCGCTGATTGTGACTCCTACAAGCCTAGTTAGCAATTGGGAGGCTGAAATAAACAAGTGGCTCGGTGGAAGAGTTTTGCTGCTCGCTCTTTGCGAAAGTACTCGTGCAGATGTTCTTTCCGGAATTGATAGTTTTCTGAAACCATGTAGTCGTTTCCAGGTAAATTGTTTCAAGCCCTCGAGTATTTAACGATTATTGCTTCTTAAGATATTTGCTGGTTCAAGTGCTGCATTTTTGTCACTGTCTTGTTCAGTGGTGGAGTCACATTGGGGCAGGGGTAGGTAATTCAATTGCCTACCCTGGATTTTGAAAATCAAGTCCCTGGTATTAAAAATTAAGCTTAGATCCATATTTATGTGGGCTTTTGCCTACCCCAGAATTCAAAATTCTGCCTACCTTATAATTCAACTTAGCGCAGCCAGTCTTCTTTTTTACTACACTGGATTTTTTCCTTCCTCTGGACCAATTCCTGGCTACGCCCCTGGTGTTGCTTGTGTCAATGTCAATTGTTTGGTACATTTCCATTTGTGTTTTTTTTTTCTTTTTGTCATTTCTTTTTTGTTATCTTGGCTTAATAGGTAACTTTTAATTGGGTTAATTATGAAACAAAGAATGGTTCAACTGAACTTTTGTTGCCAACCTAATATTGGCATTTTGCAATTGTCCTGCTCAAATTTTATTCATCACTCAGTACATCTATTATGTTATCACCCAAAATGTTTGATTTTCAGTGGATCTAATATTATACTATCATGATAATTTTGTTCCAGGTGTTGATAATTTCCTATGAGACATTTAGGATGCATTCTGCGAAATTTGAGAGACCCGATAGCTGTGACCTCCTGATATGTGACGAGGCCCATAGGCTGAAGAACGACCAAACACTTACAAATAAGGTCAATCTTACAAACCCAAACCAAATGCTTTCTAGATCTCTGTGGCTCATGTATAAGGAAATTTTTTCAACTTTGCATGAAATTTATCTGGCCAATACAAGGTTCTACATAGTGTATGGTGGCATTTATTCTGCATGGAGGTTTTCATATAAAGTTTAGTGTTTTGAGTGAGGCTATGATAATATGCACATTGCACAGCGGCCTGCGCTATGAACTCGTATTTCTGTTTTTAAAGTTCAAACAGTCTATCTGAACCATTCAACATGATTTTCATATCAAAATGTATTTGCAGACCAAATTTTACTTTTTTTAGAATTTTTTTACTATTTTTTTTAGATAGGTAGAAAACCACTTGATTTGTTAATTCTGGACCATCCAAAAAATAGTGATTTTCTACCTATCTAAGAAATAGTAAAATATTTCTAAAAAATGTAAAATTTGGACTGCAAGTGCATTTTCATATAAAGATCATGTTTGACGCTTCGGATCGACTGTTTGAAACTTTGAAATTAGAGATAGGATCCATAGAACGAGTTGATCCGTAATATGCATACCATCATAGCATCACTCTATTGTTTTAGTGTGATATACTGGGCGATCAGCCATGATAGGTATGTTTCGTAAATCAATTTTTCCTCTAAAACCCAAATTTACTAACGTATCTAAACATAATAACATAACAAAACATCAACTCTATTGTGTTTCAAGTTACAATGAGAATATTCCTGCTTACGTTGTCATTGTACATTTCAGGCATTGGCAGCTCTTCCTTGTAAAAGGCGTATTCTTTTGTCTGGCACTCCAATGCAGGTTGTCTCTTGTTAAAGCTCCAATTTCTGTTTTTAATCTTGTCCCTCGAATAACTAATTCATATCCCCTGATATATCTCAAACTTTGACTTGATCTGTGGGAAATCCAGACCGTTCAAATCCTTTCTGCATGGATCTCAAAGCACAATAATACTGCCCCCCTGCATTCTGAATAGGCACTGAAAAAAAATTGGCCTTGCTTTAGATAAACTGAAAATTTGAGATATCTCAGAGGATACAGACTCTCGAATAACCTGGTCTGGAAAGTTAAACATTTGTCTCGTTACTAAAGCTCTCTTTTTTCCGAACAGAATGATCTTGAGGAGTTCTATTCCATGGTAAATTTCACTAATCCTGGAATTTTAGGGGATGCTTCCTACTTCCGTCGGTACTTTGAAGTAAGTTATTCTTTTGCCCATATTTCAAATTATTTGGCTTGTTTTTCCAAATCTATACAATCCTTTAAACTTCCCATTTCTATAATGAGTTTGTTGCATTATTGAGCAAAATTCATCTTGCTTTGAGTGAAGGCACCAATAATTAGTGGAAGAGAGCCAACGGCCACCTCAGAAGAAAAGAAATTGGGTGCTGAGAGATCTTCAGAGCTGAGTTCCAACGTAAACCAGGTACTTCATTTATGCAGCTAATATACAAAAATATCAAATATTTAATTGTGCTTTTAATTTTCAAGTATAATTCATATTTTTTTATGGTTAACTATGGAAATTTTAGTTCATATTGAGGCGAACAAATACACTATTGTCAAACCATCTACCACCGAAGGTTAGTGCTTTTTCTCCTTTTTTCATTTCATTTTCTCGATAATATAGCAAAGGAGTTAGTTCCTATGTTAAATAAACACAAGTTCATTTTCATTTACTTGGACGGATTTAATGGAAAAAGAATTTCTACTGATATTTACTGACATAGTTAACTTATGTTTTTGATATAGATAATTGAAGTGGTTTGTTGCAAGCTGACTCCTTTACAGATCACATTGTATAAACACTTCATACAGTCTAAGAATGTGAGTCTGATCTTGCCTGGTTAGTACAGAATTGTTTCTGTATATTTGCTTATCAAACTACTATTTAAACAAATTCTTGTTTTCTAGGTGAGACGTCTCATATCGGAAGATGCAAAACAGTCTGCTATTTTAGCCTATATAACTAATCTGAAAAAGCTTTGCAACCATCCAAAGGTATCTGTAAAGTTTAGTTCTAAGCATGCATTTCAACTTTGGCATTGATTCATTTGGCTCTTGTAATGTTGCCTTGTTTGAGCTGCTAGAACAAATAGTTGGTTTACTAATGGTTCTTTTGTTGCAGCTTATTTATGACACAATGAAAAGTAGCAATTCAGGGACTTCAGGTTTCGACAATTGCCTCCAGTTTTTCCCTCCAGAGCTATTTGCTGGAAGGTATCTATTTAATAATTAGCTGGTGATACAACTTCAGATTTTTATATTTGATATGCAAATGACCGATGCAAGCTGTTCAATGTGGTCTTCACACTCAACTCTTATAGTGGGCCAATGTTTATATTCTTTTAGGAGTGAGGGTACAGTACTATGCATAGCGCACACCGGTCCGTACTATGGCTCCATATCTTCATTTTCAAAGTCCAAACAGTCGACCCGAACCTCTCAATATGATCTCGTACTTGGACATCAAATTTTAAATTTTTTAGATAGTAGAAAATCATTTGATCTAAAGATTCTGGACCATTTGAAAGTAGTTATTTAAAAAATGATAAACAAATTCTAAAAAAAAATATCAAATTTATCACCAAGTAGATTATATGGAGATCATGTTGAGCAGTTCTGATCGACTATTTGGACTTTGGAAACGGAGATATGGAGCCATAGTACGGACCGGTGTGTGCTATGCATAGTACCATAGCCTCACTTTTCTCTTAGTTCTCTTTAACTATCTTTTTTTTTGTATTGAGAGAAAGCGGTGCTACTGACCTGTCTAAGATTTTCAAAATTGATGATTTTTTCATATCCGTAAAAATAGTGAAAGAAATCTAAAAAGTATGATGTAAATTGATTTGCACCGTAGCCTTCACCTTATAACACTATATATTCTATTTCACTATCAAAATATAGTTTCTAAGTGATTAATGGTCAATGCTTCTGCATCACTTGCAAGATCTGGAGCATGGACTGGTGGGGGAGGGATGTGGGTAGAGCTATCTGGCAAAATGCATGTCTTAGCTCGGTTGTTGGCCCACCTACGTCACAGGACAGATGACCGTATTGTCCTTGTATCAAATTACACTCAGGTGATTGCAATGTTTTTAAATGCGGTTTTCATGCGGTATGCGGAAGGCCACCGCATACTGGACATGCGGATTTTAAAATGAGAATTCATATATATATATATAAATAAGCATGCGGTAATATACGGCCGCATAAACTGCATTTTACTACACTGGGTGATTGACTATCCTTTCTATTGTTCTTCAATTCTCCCTAATTTTTTTCCTCAAAGCGCACTTGTCAATTTCATGTTAATCAGACTCTGGATCTGTTTGCACAACTATGCCGGGAGAGGCGATACCCGTTTGTAAGGCTAGACGGAACCACTTCCATTAGCAAAAGACAAAAGCTTGTCAATCAATTCAATGATCCGTCTAAGGTGTGCAAAAGTTAAATAAAAGGCACTGTTTCTAATTTTTATAGTTTTTCATGATTACTTAATTGTTTTTTTCCTGGTGATAGGATGAGTTTGCATTTTTACTTAGCAGCAAAGCTGGCGGTTGTGGGCTCAATTTAATAGGAGGCAATCGCTTGGTGCTCTTTGATCCTGACTGGAACCCAGCAAATGATAAACAGGTAATTAGGTGGTAACAAAATCTAACTAGGATATTCTTTTGCAGAGGGTTTGCTAACAAGCCTGTATTTTTCAAGCACTTGTGACCAAAATGCCCTCCTTTTGTTACTCGCAAAACCAATACCTGTACAGAAATTCAGAAGAATCACTTATTCTTAACTATCTACTGCACCTAGAGGGTAAATCAGTAAATGAAGAGGGTTTGCAAGAGAGGAAAGATGGGTAACACATCTGAGTATCATCTCAAGAGTGAGGCTGCGGTACTATGCATAGCGCACACCGGTCCGTACTACGGCTCCATATTTCCGCTTTCCAAGTTCAAATAGTTGATCCGAACCACTCGAAAAGATCTCCATTCAAAATGTACTTGAAGACCAAAATTTATATTTTTCAGAATTTTTTTACTATTTCTTTTGATGGTAGAAAATCACTTGATCTAAAGATTCTGGACCATTCGAAATTAGTGATTTTCTACCTATCTAAAAAAGTAGTAAATTTTTTTTGAATAATGTAAAATTTGGACACCGAGTACATTTTGATATGGAAATCACGTCGAGCGGTTGCGAGACCTTTTGAACTTCGAAAACAAAGATATAAAGCCATAGTATGGACCGATATGCGCTATGCATAGTACCGTAGCCTCACTCAAAGAATATGTACCTTTTTCAATTATATTTGGTACAAAGCTATTTAAGCTTCTTAAAATTGCCTCTTTTGACATTTTAGTATTGAAAGTTTGTACTAACAGGTCAATAGAGCCATTAGCTTTCCCTATTATATAGTATTTTGCACATGGTGGTCAGTGGGATACTTTTCTGAATCTCTTGATAAGCACAACACATTTTGCAAAATTCCCTTATTTTGAACCCTAAATTTTGTTGCGTTTGCTGTTGCTGGAGAAGGCTGCTGCAAGAGTGTGGAGAGATGGTCAGAAAAAGCGAGTTTATATCTATCGGTTCCTGAGCACAGGAACTATTGAGGAGAAGGTATTATGCTTTAGCAATCAATCATTTCATGAAACTTGATAATTTAGTATATAACTTGATATCAGGTGTGTCCCTTTTCTAAATGATAAAACAATCTGCCAGGTGTATCAGCGCCAGATGTCAAAAGAAGGGCTTCAGAAAGTAATTCAGCAAGGAAATGTTGACAGCGAGGAGAAGGTATGTACTTTATTGGACATTTTTGCAATTTGTTTCTTTTCCTTCTTAGCACTCCTTATTTTCTCACTGGAATAAACTTTCTTCTTCTTTGCAGGGAAACTCTCTTTCCAGAGAGGACCTACGAGATCTTTTCACATTTCGTGATGAGATCAGGTACTATAACTTATACTCTTTTTTTTATTATTAACTTTGTTAAGTTTAAATTGAAGCAAAATAGACAAGCTAGATGAACCTGTTCTATGATGAACATCACCAAGAACTGGATAATATGGTGTAGAAAACTATGTTAAATCTTTACTGTCTCTGAATCCAGAAACATAACTTTTGTTAAGCTTGAATTGAATTAAAGCAAGCCAAACAGATTAAAGTTTTGGCTTTCAAGCTTAAAATTATTTATACATGAAATAATCCGGTGAGTCTATATTTACAAATCATGGGCAACTTGATCATTTTTTTTTTATAACTTGGGTGTTTATATCCGTGTTCTATTGCAAATTGGACAGATGTTATATGGAACTACACTGACATTGTCTTTGTTCTTCTTTTTTTTACTTTTTCTTGGCTTAATTTCATGTTACTCCTGTAATATCTTAGCATATAATGTCAACCCTGCAACACTTGGAGTCATGTTACCCTTTATATCTGCCAAAAAACACAGAGGCACTCCTAGCACTCTTTTCCCAAGACTTGATTGATTATTCGCATGGATAAATCAACTTACGTAATTTCACTCTGGGTATCAATCAGTGTTAAAGTTATTTTGATTCAGAGTTTTGCGGTGAGTAACAGTAAGGTTAATGATGGTACTTTAGTTGTTTTATGGTGCATTTGTGATTTTTGTTTTGTTTTGTAGGGCGTCTCTTTTTCAGGGATATATGTGATATTATAAGGATTTTAGGGGGTAAACATGAAATTCTGGACATTTTAGGAATATGCCTTTGTGGGGGGGGGGGGGGGGGGGGGGGGGGGGGGGGTATATATTTGCACAAATCCTTACTCCTAGCTCAGGCCTCTGCTGAAACATAGATTATGAGTTTTCAATTTGCTACCGAAACTCATGCAGATCTGAAATACATGAAAACATGAAGTGCCCAAGATGCCGGGATGATAACAACACAGCAGAAGGTGATAACAGTGCAAGTGATATTATCACCGGGTCTGGGGATGGCGACATTGGTGGTTTTGCTCAAATATCTGGATGCTTGCATGAACCAAAAAGATACGAGAAACAGGTTAACATTTTCTTTTAGTGACCTACAATTGTCTTCTTTAATACAAGCAAATTTAATTATAATAATAGAATCAGTTGAATGGTGGTTGTTTGCAAAGATATCAATAGCTTGTCAGATCTTACTTCTGTTACTATCTCATGTCTGTCTTATGTCATTTGGTCATAAAAAGAGAAACGCAAATAAAGTAAACATTGAATGAAGTGAACTCCTAGAAGCCATGATTGTTTTCTTTTTGCTTTTGTCTCATGGTACTTGATTATTTCAGGTTGGGACACCTCTGGAGGAAGACTTGATGAGTTGGGGTCATCACTCAAATCCATCTACTGTGCCTGATAGTATCCTTCAATCCTCTGCTGGTGATGAGGTAAGAAATTATAACAAACTTCTTTTTCAATTTGTCTAGAAAGTGGCTGGACGGACAAGCCAGGTGTAAACTTTGTTTTAGGTTTGGTAAGACGAGGAAGAAGAGAGGAGAGAGACAGACTGGAGTAAACTGAAATTTCTAATTTTTTCTTTCATCAAGAGTCTAAATTACATAGTATATATAAGTAAGATACATAGTCCATTGGGCCCAAATAGAAATTTGGATCATAACATGACACTTGACACTCACAGAAGGTTACTAGCTTTAATCTATATCCAATTTTGGTCACTCAGCTTCAATTCATCCCTCCACAGTTGCTGAATTTCATTTTTTTTTTTCCAAATTGAGTCTTTGTGTCCATTTTAAATTCAAATAACAGGGAAATTATATGCAATTTGTTAAACTATGAATCTATTGAACTCAAATTACTTTCTAATGATAATTTTTGAGAAATTATCTTGCGTAAATAAATGGATTTTAAAATTTTAAAAACTTTTGATAAATGTGAGATTCTCCACTTATGTGAACTTTATGACAGACTCAATATGAGTTAACGAACACATGAAAAATTAATTTATAATTCTCTACAATTTGAATTAGAGAGAAAAAAAGTGCCCCAGCTTGGATAAAAATCATTAGCTCTGTGGTAAGAGATATATAGATTTTAGTTAGTGGCCAGAATAGGGATATAGAACAAAGTTGAAGGATGTCTTGTGAAATTATTATATAAGCAAAATAATAGTCAACCCAGGCATATAATCAATATACTACCAATACAGTTTAAATGTTATTTTGTTTGATTTTTACAGATCAGCTTTGTTTTCACCAATCAAGTAGATGGTAAGCTCGTACCGGTTGAATCTATACCAAAATGTACAGCAGAGAAACCATCCGCACAACTCAAAATGCAACGATCTTCACTTCCCGAATTACCCTCAAGTAAGAACAACCCAATTTTGCAACACTCTAAATCATTAAGGACACCGCGAATTAGGCGTCCTTTCTTGAATAAACCCATTACATATTGTGAAAATCAATCTACACCCAAACGGAGGCATCTTTCTTCTGATATATCTGATGATGATTTTGTTTGATTCTTTTTTCTAATAAATCAGTTCAACTTGTGTTATAGTTTATGAGAAAAGGTTGTATAGAGAAATTATTCTAGTACATCAGTTTTGTAAATCCACAGTAATATCTATTTTATTCTCGCCGGATAAAGCTTGAAATAGGAAAAGCCATCTCATTATTGTTTTTTGAAGGTTAGCGGACAGGCTGTCGGCTAACAATTGTGTTAAAAATGAACTTTTTTACAACACCTCTAACCCTCTGGTAATGAGATGTTGTCTAAATATTATAGAAGTGTCATTTTAGTGATCGGGACAATGTTGTGCAAATACTATGAGTGCTATGGAAATGGTCCTGTAATTGTCTCTAGTACAAGAGAAACCAGTGGTGCTTTCTGAGACTGTTGTGCAAGTACTCTCTTTATAGCTGGCTTATTAGGGCATTAAAATTGACATTTTATCAACTTTGATAGTGATTGCTGTGGTAATACATTGATAAAAACTCTAGCTTACAAGGCCCAGGGGCTATACATAATATTTGCTGAAAATGAATTAACATAGTTAAACACTGTATCTTATCTCAATCATTACCATGTATGTGATCGCATATATCACATTATACGGAAATGCTTGTATTAACCCATATATCACCACAAGAGTTTTTTTGATATCCTAAATGGTGGTTACCTGTAGAGATACAATTAGCTTAGGGAAGTAAATACATGCCGTGTTGTGACTTGGGTTTCATGGCGTGCCGTGTCATTATCAAATTTGGAGGAACAGTCACGGCACGTGAATGGTCACGGCACGTTAGTCATATCGTGAACAAGGTGTTTGTTACGTTTGATCACATTTAACTATTTTTTTCGTAATTTAAGTTAGTTTATTCAAGATTCACTATTTAATTAGAATCTAACGGTCCTGATCATGTGTGACCACGTGACATGCTGTGTCGTGCCAGTTCTTTTTAAATGACCACGTCATGTGAATGGTCACAACACGTAAAAGGCACACCTACCATGCTGTACCGTATCCGATGACAACATGACTTCTTTACATCCTAAATTAGCTTATAGAACACGATAAAGAATATCAGTCCTTTACCTGATATGATTTGCAAATCTGGACCAGTATGCATGGGTCATGAACGCAATTATTTCTGTATTCGTGTCAATCTGATCATTGACAGTACACTACATAAGCAATCAGGAACAAATATAGGCTTTAAAATGACAACCCCAGCATTTCGGGTCCAATTTGCTGTAGTAGCGCTGGTGTATTATCGACCTCTCATGTTATTTGACGACAACTGTTGGCCTTTGTTTGGTGCTTATCATTTTCCAGTCAGTTCCATGTATTTGACCAACACCTCATTTTATCTTTGTTATCTATCTTGCTTCACTAAATTATGATATGGACGCCGGCCGGCACTGAAAAATATTATTAATTCCCAGTTCTCTACTTTACGATTTATTCTTTTAGTTGGTTTATAATTAAAATTAAGTCCCTTGTGAAGTAAAAGCAGCAATTTTAGACTTCGGCTGATATATATTCGTTCAAAGTTCAGTGGTAAAATATATAGAGCGAGGCTATGTAATATGCATATTACAGTTTGACCTGTGTTATGGATCAACATCTTTTTAAAGTTCAAACAGTTGATCCGAATAGTTAAACATGACTTCCATATTAATTTTACATTTAAAAAAAAATTACTTTTTTTTAGATAGGTAGAAAATCGATAGATAATATATTAAAAAATATAAAATTTGATATGCAAGTATATTTTTATATGAAAAACATGTGGAACGGTTCATATCAACTATTTTAAAGAGAGATATAAGTTCATAGCACAGATGGTTGTGTAATATGCATATTACCATAGCTTCACTCAAATAATGAGAAATTTTACAAATTACTCTACTTTCCAAAATTTTCAAACAAAATGCCCCTCCTCTAAAATAATTAACAAAATGCTCTTGTGGGGCCCTCATTTCCCTCTTTCTCCCCTTCTCTATCCCTACCTCCTATTTACTCTCATCAAATTTGACACCTCCTTATCTTTCATTAGACTTTAATTATTGCATAATTTTTTTTAAAGAATATGTAATTCAAACAATAATTTTTTTTGTAGACATCCAACAAATTTTCCAGTTAGATAATATATATATTGAATACATGTTTGTTTTTAAATTATTTATACTAATTTGCACCATGATGAAATTATTTATCCGATTATTTACACGATTATACTGGTTGCCACTAGTATCTCTGGCCAATCATATTGATAAAATTAAAAAAAGACTATAAATATATAAATAGAAACCAGTTAGCTAGGTCGGAGTTTTATAAATAGGATCATATGTTAGTTATTTTTATTAATAAGGCTCATTACAATAATCATATTTTGAGGAAATAATTTTTTTTGATTCCTGATGAGCATATATGCATTAATTTGATGTATTGCGATTCAAATTTACAAAAATGAACTTGTCCTGAATACAAGAATCAAATACTAATATATATTCCCATTTTCATTTACTAATTAGTTACCATCAGTACTAGAGATAATTGTCATTTTCATCTAAGTGATATCTTATATTGTAACCAAACAGAGAAGAAAATATCTTGACAATGGAGATAAATTATTTTTGTATCTCATATTTTGTACTTCTTATTTACATCTCAAAAGTATTTATATTTTTTATGTAAAGTTTTCACTCTTATTTTTTTATGATTATAAGAAAGTTTAAATGAAACACTGTCAAATAAATAAAATATAAATTTAAGAGTTTATCTTTCTAATAACGTACTTTATAATCGTGTAAATAATTTCATCATGATGCAAATTAGTATAAATATTAAAAAAAACATATATCCAATATATATATATTATCTAACTGAAAAATTTGTTGCATGTTTACAAAAATTTTGTTGTTTGAATTACATATTCTTTAAATTAAAGTATCAAATTTGATGAGAGTAAATATGAGGTAGAGATAGAAAAGGGAAGAGAGGGGGAAACGAGGGTCTTACAAGGGCATTTTGTTAATTATTTTAAAGGATGAGCATTTTGTTTGAAAATTTTGAAAGATAGGACAATTGTAAAATTTCCCCTCAAATAATATTTAATTATTTCTAATAAAATAGGGTGTATTTAAGACTCATATATCTATAAAGAAATGTAATATAAAATTTCACAAATGGAATTTTGTTAAGATTAAGGAGACCAGATTCGGATAATTCTGGGGGAATCCTTGACCATGGGATTGGGGGTTAAGTTCCACTTGGATTGATGATATTTGTGACACGTGTACACTGGTTTTGAGGGATATCCATGTGAGTGACAATCGTACAATTGGGTTAAACGGTGAGCTGTTTGACCAATACACGTGTTTCTCTATCAACTAAATATATAGTCAAATCCAAATCCAGCCTAGCTCCCAACAATCGAATCTTAATTAACAACAATCTTTAAGTTTAACACTCATTTTGAATTTTTTTGAGGTTTTAGTACAGAGAGCTTTATCGAGAAGAATTGGGTTTTGTCAAAAGATTTTGGACAAAATTTATTTAAAGTTGGATTCAAACTATTCGATCTGTGTTGAGAATTCAGGTTCTAAATAGCTAGCTATAGTTTTTTTGAACCTTAAATACTGTAGCGCTATCAGTCATTTTCTATACTATAGCTAGTTATAGCTGCACTATATCGTTTTTTTAAACTTTCTGTGATAACGCGATAAACGCTATTTAGAAACTTAGTCGAGATTTGTACGAATGATTTAAAAATAAATAAATTTAAACGATTTCGTAAATTTAAATTATTTATATAAATTTTGACAACCGATCTGACAATTTCAACCCAAATTTAAATAAGATTTTATCTAATATCTTTTGGACAGAAACCCACCTATATATATATATATATATATATATATATATATATAGGACAGTGCTACGGTGCTACGCGTAGCATAGAGCCCCTCCGTGCTACGGCTCAATTTTTGAGTTTTCAAAATCCTAATGGTCGATCCAATCCAAACCGTTCAACATGATCTCCATATGAATATGTACTTGCAAACCAAATTTTACATTTTTTAGAATTTTTTTACTATTTATTAAGCCACTTTGAAAAAACACTAATTTGTACACAACAGTAAACTTTCTGGACCATTGGATCAGCGATTTTCAAAGTGGCTTAATAAATAGTAAAAAAATTCTAAAAAATGTAAAATTTGGTTTGCAAGTACATATTAATATGGAGATCATGTTGAACGGTTCGGATCGACCGTTAGGATTTTGAAAAATCAAAAAGTGAGCCGTAGCACGGAGGGGCCCTATGCTACGCGTAGCATATTAGCAAAATCCATATATATATATATATATATATATATGGATTTTGCTAATATGCTACGCGTAGCATAGGGCCCCTCCGTGCTACGGCTCACTTTTTGATTTTTCAAAATCCTAACGGTCGATCCGAACCGTTCAACATGATCTCCATATTAATATGTACTTGCAAACCAAATTTTACATTTTTTAGAATTTTTTTACTATTTATTAAGCCACTTTGAAAATCGCTGATCCAATGGTCCAGCAGATTTTACTGTTGTGTACAAATTAGTTTTTTTTCAAAGTGGCTTAATAAATAGTAAAAAAATTCTAAAAAATGTAAAATTTGGTTTACAAGTACATATTAATATGGAGATCATGTTCAACGGTTCGGATCGACCGTTAGGATTTTGAAAACTCAAAAAGTGAGCCGTAGCACGGAGTGCTCTATGCTACGCGTAGCACGCTAGCCATGTCCTATATATATATATAGAGAGAGAGAGAGAGATAGGCTAATGTCATAACGTTATAACTTCGGCCGAAGTTATAACGAGTCGTTTATTAGTTTTTAAAATCCAAACAACTGATCCGAACCGTTCAACTTTTTCTAAATATTGAAATGTGCTTGGAAACCAAATTTTACATTTTTTGGAATTTTTTTACTATTTATTAAGCCACTTTGAAAATCGCAGATCTGCTGTGAATAGTAAAAAACAGTAAAATTTTCTGGACCACCGGATCAGTATTTTCAAAGTGGCTTAATAAATAGTAAAAAAATTCCAAAAAATGTAAAATTTGGTCTCCAAGCACATTTCAATATAGAGAACATGTTGAACGGTTCGGATCGGTTGTTTGGATTTTGAAATTGCAAAAACGACTCGTTATAACTTCGGCCGAAGTTATAACGTTATGACATTAGCCTATCTCTCTCTCTCTATATATATATATATATATATATATAAGGGGTTAGGCTCATGTGGAAGAATAGCTCAAATGATTTTTTTTTTTTTTCCATTTAAACTCTTTCATGGGACGACATCTACTTTTTTTTTATTAATGAAATAGATAACTTTTTTCAATGAAGGATCTAAAATTTCTGTTATTAATCATGACTCAAGTTTTTGTTTTTTGGGATGTTACACATACTCTAGTGAAATTTCAGAAAGTTGGACCGAAATTAATGGCCCTTTATGACATAAATTGGACAAAAGAATTTCAAGTCAATTCAAATGGCTCTCCGAATTTACGTATTTCATGCTGGGGTCCAATTAAATGATTACGAGGTCCCTGAAAATTATGTTGCCCCCCTTTGTATTTACATGTTGAGAAAGACATTTAATCGGAAACACCGGACCATTTAATCCCCACATTACCTAATTAATTTGTTAATGATATAATATTTTTTTCTAAATAGACAGTTACCTTTGTATTTTTACGAAAAGTGAAAATAACTACCGGTTTCATTCATAACAAAAACCAAGTACAAAGTTTAAATAAACAAGTAAACAAAAAAAATCTAGTATTATACCAAATGTCTAAACATGTGATATATAAGTTTGATGTGTAAATATCATTCATGAAGTAGATCTTTGATGGTTTTGAATTCATTGTTTGAAGTTAGTTCGACATATTTTTTAGTAAATTAGATTGATACATGCATACATGATTATAGTTGAACAGGTACTTATATAGATATAAATAATGTATGTATTTGTATTTTTAAGAAATTTGGATAATGCAAACATAATAGATGAGGAGGGTTCACATGTTTCTTCTTTTGCTACCTCTACATTAAAAATTTTAAACTCAAATGTTAAAATAAAGCTATTAGATATGATCTATATTATTTTCTCATACACCATGTAAAATATTATAATATTTGACTTTGTTTTTATTGATATAAATAATTACAAAAATATATTGACATGGATAATTCTTGGACGTTGGTTTTTCAACATATTACATAATAAAATAAAAAATAATATTTTTTATGTACATATAGAAAAAAAAATAACATACTAATGATTTATTTTGACACATGAGTTTTAGAATTATTATTATTATAAAATTAAAAATGGAGTCATGATGGAGACACAAAAATTGATTTTTTTGACACAATAGGTATATAATATGTAGCTAATAAACCTATTATAAAAAGATTAGATTGTTTACCATTGTAATTGGATATACTATATATATTAGTTGTTAGTTATTATTATTACTATTATTATTTTTATAAAAGTGGGTAGATGTTAGTTATTTATAATAATTTATTGATAGATATTAATTTAACAAAAAAAATACTTCACAAGGTTTCATGCATTGTAAGTTTTGTATGAATTTTATCTATTTTTCAAAATTTAACCAATAGTTTTGTATGAATCTATTTGTAATTTATAACTGATCCGTTTAACCCAACCCTCGTAGGCACCTCTGGATTATTATTAGTTTCATTTTTTTTTAGGGTTAGCGGCTTTATTATTTTCATTTTAGAAGGGAAATCCTCCTTTACAAAAATAAACGATCGTTTTCTATAAACAGCTCAACATATATCAAAGAGACGATATATATAGAGGAGAGATCAAGTTACAACAAATTTGAGTTACAACAAAGTTACAACAATTATTTTTTTTCATTTTCAAAGTCCAAATCGTTGATCCAAACCATTCATCATGATTATCTAAATAAAATGTGCTTGCAAATCAAATTTTATATTTTTTTGAATTTTTTAACTATTTATTAAGATGGGTACAAAATTCAATGGTCTGAATATGACTATTTTTTGTAAAATACTTAATAAATAGTAAAAAAAATCATAAAAATGTAAAATTTGATCTGCAAGGACATTTTATTGTGGAGACCATGTTGAATGGTTTGGATCGACGATTTGGGCTTTGAAAATGAAAAAAATAATTGTTGTAATTTTGTTGTAACTTGATCCCTCCTCATATATATATATATATATATATATAACTCCAATCTCATAATGTGCACATGGTCTAGAGATAATTAATCTCTCTCATAGCTAATTACAATCCAAAGCCTATATCAATAGGCCACTATTTTACATTCAAACCTCCATGTAATTCAATCATAAGGGGATGAAACGTGCGTTGTAACGATTGGTGCATGCATGCTTGCCTCTCTAGTTCCAATATTTTTCCAATGCTGCTACTAAAATAGGAACAAGGTTTCGCAAAGAAAAGCAATCAAATTTAATTAACTATGGCTAAAATGCACTGCTCTTTGGAACAGTCAAGTTCTGGCACATGCATAGTTAATTAAAAGTATATTTGTTAGTGAAGGTAAAGCCAACTCTTCATGTGACCACATGGTGGTTATATATATGTAGATCCAATATATATTTCTTCTGAAAACGACAAATAAACTTAGAACTAGCTAGCTAGGATTGACCACTTAATTTTATTCCGAGTTGATTTTACTATTTTAATTCAATGTTATTTTATTTTTATAATTTTACAGAACTAGGTACATACAGAGGTATTGTGCAATTTCAAAGCCCCTGGTATTGTGCAATTTCAAAGTATAAATTGTACAGATTTTACAGTGCTTCGGGAAATAAAGCCCCTGGTATTGTGCAATTTCAAAGTATAAATTGTTAATTTGAACAATTCAACATAATCTCTACATTAAATGTGTTTGGAGACCAAATTTTATTTTATTTTGAATTTTTTTTTTACTATTTTTGAAAATAATTGTTTTTTATGGTCACAATCTTATGAAAAATTGTAATTTTAAAAATAGTTACAAAAAATACTAAACATTTCCAAAAAAATATAAAGTTTGGTCTCCAAGTACATTTTAATATGGAGATAATGTTGACTAGTTCGGATTGACTGTATAGACTTTGAAACAAAGATATAGCGGGAAGTAAAACAGAGGCTTTACTTCCCAAAACACCATACTTAGAAGTTAGAACCTATCCATTACTTTATCTGAGATTCTTAAGTGAAAAATGAGCCGAAAACATATATATGAATTTGCTATTTCAATTAACAGGTTATGGGATACTGCATAACTAATATTTATTATGTATTCACTTCAGTTACTGTATTTTTTGGAGTAAAGAAATAGTCACTTTATTTTTTAAAGTTATTATTCTATATGCTTGTGCCAGTGTTTTAACCACAAGGTACCTAATATCAATTCATCATTTATTATGTATTCACTTCAGTTACTGTATTTTTTGGATTACAACAATATCAATTCATGATTAACCAAGTAAAAATTTAAAATTATCCGACATATTCTTTTTTTCGACATTGGGTTTTGCGGTTTTACTAAAAAAATAATAATATACATAACAATATGTTAGTTATAAAAAATTACAGATAAAACAATAACATATTTAACTAACAATTAAAAACATAGAGAAAATTTGGTTTAAAAAAGTTTAAAATAATAAGATGACGCATTACTTTTAGAACATAATTACTAACTTAGTCATATATAAAAAAAAAGTCATAAGAATATAATATAATTAAGTTGGGTTCAATTTTAATCGATCTCTTTTTATGCAAAATTCATGTCCATAATTTGTTTGCCATGTTAACTAAAATTCAATGTGTATTTACTCTATTAAAATCTAAATTCGTAATTTAAATTCTTCTCATCAAACCAGACAGATTGGACAATTAAATTAGATTACACTTACAAACCCTCAAATAACTTTTTTTTTCTAAGAACACAACATCGTGAAATAATGATTAAACAAGTATTAAACCAATTAATCATTCAATGAGAACTTGCCGTTAAATGTCTTTAAATATTTTTTAAAAACTTGATTGTCAATCAATAAAGTCTTAATAAAATATCCTCATAATACAACTTAAATAAAACAGTAGCTGAGAACGAGTCTGTTGAATATAAAATTTATTTCTAACACCAAGAGAGGAGTACTACAATATATATCTTCTACACAACTATCTCACACTCACTACTCACTCTAATTTCTCACACACTCACAAACTACTGTGACTCTTAGCTAGAAGAGGAATTGCTTGATTTGCTTGATACAAAATGAAGACTAAGGGTTCCTATTTATACTAGCTAATGGAATACTCTAGATTCTACAAATTAATTCTAGTCGGTTTGACAAGTCGATGTCGCCAGCTCAATCCTTCACTTAATTTTAATTAAATTTGAGTTCTATGTGGCAGATCTAGACCCTTCAAATCCTGTGCCGAGTCGCTAACATCAGAAACCTACAACCTACAGACCAGATCGAAACGAATCATGCTCGGGATGGAAAAAAATTCACAGTCCGGTTGGCTCACCCTTATCCATACAGTCTGATGGTTGGACCCGTATCCTTCCAGGTACCTACCTGAGTAAAATTAGCTATAACTAAATCTCAGACGAGCGAATTCCAATTCGGTACCTATTGAAATATTAGTTGAGGGGTGTCCGTTTTGAGATTTGTATCAGGTTAAAACAGACAACTCATTCCCTGGCAGCTTCTGTCAGGTTTAAAAAAAAAAATAGACAATTCAGGTCTAATTGTACTCAGTCAGCTAATTAAACTGGATACAAATTCTTGATAGTCCATAGGCTCTATCTATACTCACACATAGAATTCTTATTCATGCAGGATTTGAACTTTTTTTCTTTGTAAGAGGACTTATGCTACTACCAACTGCACTAAGTAACAGTAACATAAGAGAGAGTCGGTGAATAAAATCGGGTATAGTATGGACTTATGATAAGGTTCGAGTTTTGATAGGCATCAGACTGAATCTGTTGGTTATTAGATACAAATTATTGATTCATGTTTAAATTTGTGTGGATAGATTTATCGTATGCATGAATCTAAATCCCGTAAATTTAAACTATTCCACAATTTAAATGCTAAGCAAACAATTTACACTGAACACCACACCAAACTCGATCAATATTTTTATAAGCACCATATTAAAATGAATTATGATTGCACATTTTATAATACAATCTAATATACAACTACAAATTTTAACTGTGAACTATTAGTTTACTATCAAGTAATCATCAATAGATTTTATAAATACCTTGAAGAAAAAATAAAAACATATATAATAAAATTTTAAAATTAAGGGTAATTATAATTTCCCTCACCTTCCAATTCTCAAATCGTCCCCTATTTTATTCAGTCTCTCTTTATCTAACTAACTAACTAAGGTGATCCCTACTAACTCCCAAAACCCTCTTCTGATCTATTTCTCTAATAGGCCTAAAACAAGAAAGAGAAAAGAGAAAGCGATGGATCTACCTAGAGTAGCGATATCAAGCATGGTGCGCTCGTGAATCCTAGCAGCGGAGATCTTAGGCATTAAAGCGACGATCTCAGGCATGGCATCTCGCTTCTTCTTTCGCTGGATCTCAAGCATGGCGCATCGACATGGATCTCCGGTGACTCGCTCCTCCTTTCGCTGAATCGCTATCTCGTCTGGAAAGACAAGTACATGCCTGCCGACTAGTCCAAGTCAGATAGTTTGATTTGTAGCAAAGTTTCTCATTCAAATTTGGCCTCATTTCACTAAGCAAACCAATGATGAATTATTTGTTGTGTTTGATTTTTCCAGTGCCGGTATGCGTTAACTAGATTTCTTAATTTTGCATTTTTGTTATGATTTTGATTTACCAAAGCAGAATTTGGCTGCCAACTTCCAAATTTCAGGCATAGGGCTGCAACATGGATCTCCGGCGACTTGATGAGTCCAAACTCCAAAGTGAAATACTACTTTTAAATATTTATGAACTCTAATTTCTACTTACGTTCAGATCACAAGCGCATGATCCTACCGTGTAGTATGATTGGGGTGTCGATCCACAGGGATACTGTATTAGATTTTAAACAATTTTCACTAGTCTAGATTATCGGGTTTTATAAAAGTTTGAGGTGGTGGCGCTAATTGCAATCAAGGTTAAGGTTAAGTACTTAGAGAGCCTATAGGGTTCAGGTTCTGTCCTTCTTAATTACGCAAAATATAAATTTTGACGTCTCTTTATGTCGCATGCGACACTGTCACTGTCGCATGCGGCCTAGATTGTCCCACAACTACCCCGCATGTGGTACTGTCACTACCTGTAGGGCGTGCTGGGTGTTTGTTTATGCGATTTGAAAGGTTTTTCGATCTTGCGATCGGCTTTTGGACTACCAAGACTGAAGTATTTTAGGTAAGCAATTATATTATTTTCCTATACTACCCTGTAGTTGAAATATTCTGAAAACCCTATTTAATCTAAGTGCTTCCTAATATAATATAAATGTACAATTTACGCTATCCTGCCAAGGGAGCCCACTGGGTTCTAACCCTAGTCTTTGAACAGCTGCCAAGCCTCATTAGCCGAAGTGCCTATAATACTTACATGCATTATCCTACTCACACCAGGATGCAATGACTAAACACTGATTGGTATGTGGAGGGTCATTGACAAATAGTAGACAGAACTATGTATGCAAGAACGTAATAAAAAGAATTCAAAGTATAAAAAGGAAACTCAAACCAATCATAAACAAAATATAAACATATATTAAAACATAATTAAAAATTCAAGTACAACCCTCACCCTAGAGATGAGAAGTTTAGCTTCTTATGGCCATGACAAAATAAAAGAAATAAAATAATGAGAACATAAATTACAACCCAATTGAAGATGGAAAAACCTATGCCGCCTTAGATGACGTCTTCTTCTCTTACTTGGCTTCCAATGGCTACCATTCTCTCTCTAACTAACTCTCTAACCTAACCTAACAATGAGAATTACTAGTCTACTATTCTGGACTTGACACAATTAAACACGCACACTAAATCCTATTACAAGAGAAGTATTTATAGCCTTCCTAAATGAGAGGTGAAGTAGTGGGGACGTGGGGTCCACTCATGATTGTAGATGAAGCCAAAAATAGCTAAATAACTTGGCTCTTAAGAAAATTCGTCCTTCTAGAAGGCTCATTAGGAATTCACGTTCTTATGGAAGGCCCATCAGAGAAATCACCTATTTTTAGGACAATCCACGAATCGTGCGGCATCAGAGTATGCCGCATGCGGCATAGAGGAGGCCGCACGGCTTCCTGACTTAGTGGATTTTCTTGTAATTTTACCGTTTCGTATGTTGTGCACTTCATGTAAGGTGTTGCATGCTAAATGTAATGTCCCATTTTGACGCCCTATTCAAAAATTGCCTAAATACGGCACTTTTGCTCTGTTTTGCCCTAAATACGCAACTTTCTCAAAAACCTGCCAAAAAGACCTAAAAATACGTTTGCGGTAAATAAATTAGGAAAATGGCTACTTTGCATTCGCTTTTCGCCATTTTCTGAAAGAAAATATAGTGATTTTCGCTATATGTTTTGGCTTCATCACGACTCGCTCCTCACGGGCTACCTCTACAGCCTCCTTTTCGACTTTGTTCCCATACACGGGCAACGACAACTCCCCTACTTCGCAATCGGAGGTACTTGTTTTGTTGCTTTCGCTTTATTAAATTATTTCTCTCATTTCGCTTCGTTTGATTTTCTCGTCCGTTTCCCTCCGCTTGAAAAATTAATTTACTTTTGATTTGATTTGTTGCAGTATTGTCATTGAATTTGGGATCTGGATATATACTGACAAGACCAGTATACCAGTTCTTGTCCCCGCCTCTCTCTTGGGATTCGATCTAGTGAGTGTTGTGTTGTTCTCGCGAAGCAACTTTTGTAAAGTTTAATTATCCCCGTGGAGAAAGTGGACACATTCTTTTCTTTCTGCTCTTTTTTTATTATTTATGGGACCTGAAAACCAGTGTCATTTACCGGAAATAAGTTTTACTAGTATTTCAATTGTAATAGTGATGTACCAGTACGAATGTTTTTGTCATAATTAATCTATTTAGGTGAAGCTGCATTAAGAATTATATAATGGCTTAAGGGCGTGAATCATGCCAAAAAAAAAAAACTAAATTGGATCTTGATGTGGGTAAATTTTTTGATATATTGTATTATATGATGTGTGTAAAAAAATATTGATTATCGCACTTGCATGACGAGATATGAATACTTGTAATACTTGATATTAATACTTTCAAATGTCATTTAATGTCATAAGGAATTTTTTTTGATAGAATATGATAGATACAAACACTTGATACATGAACTATTGACACTTGCATGACGATATATGAATACTTGCAATATTTGATATTAGTACTTTCAGATATCATCCAATGCCATATGGAAAAATAAAATTAAAATTTCATAGAATATGTTAGGTACAAACACTTGACATATGAACTATTTACACTTGCATGACGAGGTATATATACTTGCAATACTAGATATTAATACTTTCAGACGTCATCCAGTGCCAATTTGAAACAAAAAAATTGATAGAATCAGTTAGGTATAAACACTTGACACATGAACTATTTACGCTTGCAATGCACAGGTGTGAATACTTTTCATATTACATATTAATACAATAAAGCGCCAAACATAGTCATTTGTAAAAAAAAAAAATTAAGATACTTTACAACGTAACAATTCTTACTTCAATTATAAGTATGAATATTTTCCTCAGTAACTATCAATACGTTTAAGAACCAAACAAATTAACTAATTTAAGTTATTTTACAACATAACAATTCATACTTCAATGCGTAAGTATATATACTTTCAGACATCATCCAGTGCCATATGAAAAAAAAATTGATAGAATTTGTTAGATACAAACACTTGATAGATGAACTATTCACATTTACACGATGATGTATGAATACTTGCTCGTCGAGGTATGAATACTTGCATGACGAGGTATGAATACTTGCCTGACGGACAACCCAAAAGTATGTCATCATGGATCTCGTTTGAAAGATAAAATTACGTAGAAGACGTTCGTGGCTTTAGATTCGCGAAATTTCTCACAGATCGTCAGAAATATTGGCGAGATATGAATACTTGCAATACTTAATATTAATACTTTCAGACATCATCCAATGTCATATGAATTTTTTTTTGATATAATTTGTTAGATACAAACAGTTGATACATGGACTATTTACACTTGCATGACGAGTTATGAATATTTGCAATACTTTATATTAATTCTTTCAGACATCATCCAGTGCCATATGGAAAAATAAATTGATAGAATTTGTTAGATACAAACACATGATACATAGACTATTCACACTTGCTTGACGAGATATGAATACTTGCAATGATTGATATTAATACTTCAGACATCATCCAATGCCATATGGAAAAAAATTTGATAGAATTTCTTAGATACAAAACACTTGATACATGAACTATTCACACTTGCACAACGTGGTATGAATACTTGCATGACGAGGTATGAATACTTGCGCGAATGACAACCCGAAAATATGTCATCATGGATATCATTTGAAAGAGAAAATTGCGTAAAAAACGTTCGTGGTTTTAGATTTGCAAAATTCCTCACAGATCGTCAGAAATATTGAATAGATTGAATGGAGAAAAAAAAATCATCTCTAAAAACGTGTAAAAGATGGGTGAGTGATGTGTCATGTTGAAGTCAGCACCATCTAGAAGGCCCAAGCCCAATTCGGCAAAATCAAGATTAATCTAGAAATATGTATAATAGAGAGTAATCTATAAAATACCAAACCGACTAGAATTAATTTGTAGAATCTAGAGTATTTCATTAGCTAGTATAAATAGAGACCCTTAGTCTTCATTTTGTATCAAGCAAATCAAACAATTCCTCTTCTAGCTAAGAGTCATAGTAGTTTGGAGGTGTAGGAAATATAGAAGATAGTAGAGGTGTAGGTGTGAGAAATTAGAGTGAGTAGTGAGTGTGACATAGTTGTGTAGAAAAAATATATATTGTAGTACTCCTCTCTTAGTGTTAGAAATAAATTTAATATTCAACATGTCTATTTTTTTTTTCAAAATACTTGGTATCTTAGGTATGAATACTTGATATATTGTATATTAATACTTAGCTTATATGTATCTATATTTGAGCGCGCCATTGTAAAATCTTTCAAATATTAGACGGTCCCCAAGTAGTTAGTGGCCCTCCCAGATAATTAGTAGTTCCTCAAGTAGTTAATGCATGGGACAACTAGACGCTCCCTAAAATTAATTTCGAATTTGTATTGTATTTTATCCTAAACTTATTCAAGGTATAATATAGAACATACTTTTTAATACACAGTCAAATTATTTCATCAAACACAAATTTACTTTCTTTTATAATTATATATTGAAAAATAACAGGCCAAACTATTATTTGTTTACATATCATCTCTCATGAATATCATCAATAGTAAATTATAACATTTTACATCTTAAAAATTTTCAATTTTAAAAAAAGGAGCAGTCGCAAAAGAAAGTTTCATATATTAACTGAATATTTAAACAAAAATCATACCGACTGTAATATTTGTTCATAATTGACCACCACCTAGCAAAATATTGTCCGTAATTATAGTCAACTGATAAAAAGTAAAACTACGTAAAATTCTGTTATATAATTAATAAGTAAAAAGATCACAAGAACCTTATTTTCGTACAACTTTATATTGACATAAAATAATCATAAGTTTCAACACCGAACCCCAAATATATCGTATACTTTTGAGTTTTGTATAAAATTAAGAGAAATAAAAACAAAATCGAATTTTGTTTCTGTTTAAGCACACAAAAATTGAACTTTTTTCCTAAAAAGTCAGATGAAACGCAATTTCACGTAAAAAGGAATTTAATTAACAAGCTAACAACTTTCATCATTTCCAAGTAACAAAATAAATACCACTTTGAAATTGACAAATAAATCGAATTTTCTAAATGATCTACATATCTTTAAGAAATGATCAAAATAACAAATTTTAATTACTATCCACAATACTCAATTGAGTAAAATAATAAAATTTACAATCCGTAATACGAGAAGGAAATTAATATTAATCGAGATTACTTCGTTTCACAATCAATTCAATCCACCTGTAAAATGCAAAGTGCAACTTGTTTAAATTTACAATATTTTCAAGACATGCTAACATTAAGCAAATAGTAATCACATTTATTATAAAACAATTTTTTTTATAAATATTTGTTACAAACTTATTTTCATAGGTAACCATTGAAAAACACAAATATTGTTTGCGCCATCCAAGTATGTTCTTCTTTTTTGCAACTTTTATCTTTTTAATTGAAAAACAGATGTATTTTTACAAAAATTACATCAAGTTTAGTACATATCGTATTTGAATAAAGCAAAGAAATCTTATATTTTCTTTTGTTTGAATTTTGATAAGTAAGTTATGTACTCAGATTGTAATATTTTTTGAAATTTTAAATTTTAATTTGATAATTATTATTGGATCTTTACATAAGAATATAATTTAGGGCTTTCTGCGAATATATATATCAAGGGACATCAAAATAATAATAAATAAGAAAATCATTATTTGAGGAGGCAGAGAGAGGTAATGCAATAATTTAAAGGTGAATTTTATTATACTGAAACTTCGATATTTTGTTAGTGCTTAATTATACATTGCTATAATTAATTTTTGAGATAATGCAATGAAATGAAATCCAAAATTGTCTCTATCTGTGTCATGACCTGATCCTGGGGACTGCAACTAACAAATAAATAGCCATTAAAAAATTATATGCATTGGATGGCACATCCGGTCAAAGTAATGGTCTCAATTCTTAAACAGATTAGCATCATGCCAATATTGCTATAGCACCAACTAAATGGACCACAAAAGTGACAGCTTTGATTGGATTCTATTTTTGACCAATTTGTTCCTACTTGCTTTTATTAGTGTTGCAACTTGCAACTAACTTAACCAGGTAATTATGTTATATACATACATGAACCCTTGGAACACATAGTTACCTCACAAAAGAAAAAAAAAAAAAAAACTTAAAAACACTATAATCTCATTTTTGTTACTTTTTAGAATTTACTAAATAATTAAGATACATTCCTTTTTAGTAATAATTATGTAATTTTCATTAACGATAACTCGACTTATTTCCTTTCACTTAATTAAAATTGTAGTTCAATTATTGAACTGTGCTGGGTTTAATTTTTTTTATCCATATTGCTGGGTTTAATCTAATTGGCTTTAATATTATTTATTTATTTATTGCTAATGATTACTAAAATGATTGTTCTTTAATCTCTTAAGATTTTTAGAAAATAAATTGTTTCATAAATTAGAGGAAGAAATGTCAATTAACACATAAATGTTGTATAAACTGACACTTATGGTGTCTGTATTAATATAATATGGAAGCTCCACCTCCACATTTCTTTTTCAGAAGAAAAAAAATAGTACGTAAGAAAGTGTTGTTCTTTTTCTTCGATACAACACGATTAGTCCCCTAATCGACATGTTTACCATAACTTAATAAGATCTCAACAAGCATACACATTACATGCCAGGTTACAAAAATAAAATATATATATTGCATATTACATGTTGGTTCATTAACAATCCGTCCAAGGTCTCCATTTGCATCCAAAATTCATTAATTCCATGAGCAAAACTTACATACAACTCACATAGTATATATTTTCGCTTAGAGCAGATAACAGTAATGTAATATCAGAAAGGGGATTACCCATAATAAGGGTAGTTTACAATTTAATTAATAATTTAAAGATTACTTGTAATTAGTGAAATTAGGAACATATATTATACATGTACGGAGCACTTTTTTTTTTTTTTAAAGATTTTTTTTGTAATTCTGATGTTTTCACTTTTAAGCTCAGAACTTTTTTTTTTTCTGAGGGAAGATACTTTAATCAAAGATATAAATACAGTATATGACAGATCTAGATCCTTCCTGTAATATTAATTACCTCTACTCTACCAAATACCAATCCAACCCCTCTCTCTCCTTCCCATTTTATATATACACCAGCAACCTTCAAGAAAAAGCACTTCAAGTCTATTTCACCTCAGAAGCTCTAATCTCTCTCTCTCACACACACAAAACAAAACAAAAGAGAAACAAAATATATTCAATCAAACTTCTTCACAAAAAATGGCATGCATAAACATGTTCAATGCAGATCATCAAGGCGCGCTGGGCCCACGCATCTCCTTCTCGAACGACTTCTCAGTCGAACCACCAGCTCAGCCTCCCCGCTCGCAACGCCTACCTGTCACCGATCCCGACTTTGAATTCTCGGTTGGTAGTCACCATATGATAGCTGCTGATCAGATATTCTCCAAAGGAAGGATACTGCCAATGAAAGATAGCAGGCATTGTGGGTCCCACAGGAAGACAACGCTGATGAAAGAGTTGCGCGAGAGTGATGAGGAGAGAGGAAGCAAGGGACCCGCTATGCGGTGGAAGGAGTTCCTTGGAATAAAGAGGGGGCATAAGAGTGGTGCCAGTATAGGTACAGTGGAGAATGTTGTGCTTCATACAGAGAATGTGATTCAGGTTTGTGAAAACATTTCAAAACCATTTCTCTCTGATTGATTGTCACTTTTATTTTTTCCTTTTTTAGTCATTCATATAATTAGACATATTTAGGGTTCTTGTTGTTCATATATATATCATGTCTATTAATATATGTAATGGCATGTTTACTCTGGTACAACATGATTTATTTTCTTCAAGATTTTTTTTGTTGAGGAAAATGTTCTCAACATTTTAGCATCTTTTACTTACTCTTGCTTCACATATATATTAATTATTTAATTGAGATTCAACTATAGTCAAAATAGCTACTTCTTTCATGTTGTGATGAAAATGATTTTCTTTATATTTTTTTGTTTTTACACAATCCCATCCTTAGTTTCCTTGCACATGACACAAGATATGGAAAGTTAAGTTACTGACAAATTCTGATTCAAAACAATGTTACTAACAAATAATTGCAATTTGCTTCAGTTTTCTTTATGAATTGACTACCATTTAACATGATTTTATTGATCTGCATAACTAATCTTGCTATTTGTTGCTCTATATTTTTCAGGAGCAATGATGATGTGAAGAGTTGCAAGCGAGCACATCCTTGTTTGTTAATTGATCTTATCTTTAATTACTGTTAATTCAAGCTTTCCTGTAATGAGATGTGATTTACTAGGTGCATGAACTCAAATTTGGGCCTCCCTTTTTTGCTCTTTTTTTTTGTTGGTCATGGGAGTATCCATCATGGGTGCATGAATTGTACTAGTGATTGCTTCAAAAGGGAAATTAGTTGGGTCTTTACTCTCTCTTTTTTTTTTAATTAACAACCCCCCCCCCCTCCCTCTCTCTCTTCCCATCACTTTGTTTTCTTGAATCATGTTGTCATGAAGACAATGACTTAATTGTAATGTGTTGCACAGGGTGTCCTGGAGCTGTCTAGTCTGTTTTTCTCTCTTATCTTGTACAAAATGTGTAGCATTGATATTAAATGGTGCCTTCATTCAATTCATGAAAAACCTGACCATAGATCTAGTGTTTAAGTCTTTTGGTTGTGCAATAGTGAGCATTTTGTCTCTTTTGGGTGTCAGATGTACCATAAAATATATTAATGAATAAAATAAATAAGGTGCTAATTGACAAAGAAAATAGGAAACAGATGCATTCAATCATTAACGAGCTATATGAAATGAATGACATATAGAAATAAATCAGGTAGTCTCTCTAACCTATCTTCACAATATTATAATTAATTTTCAAGTTTTATTTGAACCTTTTAGAAAAATAATTACAAATAATCAAATGTATATAGCAACAACCAATAAATAAGTGTGTATTTTAAAATAGTTAGAACAATAAATATGAAATTTCAAAACAATTGTTGACATCAATGTATTTTGACTTGGTTAAAAACGCATTACAATTGTCAACAAAACTATTTTAATTTGAAATAGACAAATATACGTTATTCATTCGATGAATGTATATCATACAATAATCATTACCTATTTATTTATTTATATTGAAAAACTTGGCTGTGGCAGCCAAGGAAATCATTATCTATTTCACTGACATATAAATAGCATTTGCATTGTACCATAATCAAACATATATTTTAAGGTGTGTGTACCTATTTCCTGAAGTAGTTATATTAAAATCCTTAAAAAATACAATAACAGATGAGTCCAATAATTTTGTTGAGGATTTTGAGGATATTTTGTTATATGTGAGCGTAATTAACGGTCAACATCTCTATCCTAGCTTAATTTCTAATCCATAGTGACTTAAAGACGAAGTACAAATTATTGATTATGAACTGTTTTAACCCGTGTATAAATAAAATAACCATCTTTTCAGTGTCGTATTAACAGGCCAACCGGATTCATGTTTTGACACTTCCTAAGCTACATCATGTTTAGTGACATGAATAGAATACATCACTTTCATGATTTGATATGCTAATGTAACAATCATTGCCCAAGAAAACAGGAAATAAAATTGAATATCTACAATAGTCATTCTAATTAGTAGATAACCAGTCAAAGTTGTCGCTTGCAAGAAATATGTGATACCATTACCCAAGTAATACACAACCGGCGCATGAAAGATTACATAATACCAATGCACCAAGCACATTACATTAGTTGCTAGCAGAGAAAATTACAGCCTCATATGATATCTTGTATACATTTAATCAACGGGTATCCTTTTACATACAGCCCTCTTCCCTTCATATTTACAAAATTGTTTTGCCCCCTCATTTTTTCCATTATTTATAGGCGTGAACGAAGCAAGCATTTAATGGGATTAAACGGACCAAGTCTACGCGAAGCAAGTACCTGACGATCTTTCAAATACATCCCTGGTTTAATGTCCCAACCCTCTACATTTTTTGGTACACAAACATCATATAATATCTGACCGAGAACACCCTGGGGCTCGATTCGGGGTACATGTAGCAATTCCCTTCTCTGTTCATCAATAAGTGAACCAGCTTCTCTATTATCATTTGAAATAGCATTGCTGTAGAACTGGTCGGTCGGGAAATTGCTGACTTGTCTTAGACTCTCGTTTGAAGTAGCAGCTGCTTCATGGAGATTGCACACAGACTCAGCTATGTCGTAGTGGGGACCACCAACGATCTTCCGGCTGCTGATTTGTCTTTTCCTTTGGGAAAAGGTGGTCAACGCCTTGTTGAGAAAGTCAGTTACGGCAAGTCTGTACTCTGCTTTGTGGAACTTGTGATGCCCTGAAGAAAAAATGTTTCGAAAAGCTTTTTGAGTACCATTTATTGGAATCTTTCCTTAATTGACTTAATTTGCGGAACACACAAGGTATTTGGTATTTGCAAAAGCAATCAATTGAAGCAGAAAATAAAAAATTTAATTGACTACTACTATTGCCAAAACCGTATTTCTCTTTGGACAAATTTAGTCTTGCACTATCTTCCAACTTTTTCAGCAAATTTCGATTTATACGAGGACCACTGAATAATTCAGCGGCCAAAAATGGTGTATTTTTCAGCGATTGATAACACAGATTTCAACCACTGAATTATTCAGCGGTTCTGGTATAAATCGGAATTTGCTGAAAAAGATGGAATGAATTTTTTTTTGGGTGTTTATAGATAAAAAAAATCGGCACTATCTTTGTTGGGACAACCATATATTTCAATTCTCTTTCCTTATTAGGCTGGCTTCAGATCATACAGAACTAAGACTCAGAATAAAAGGATAGAAAGGAATTAGAAGAGAAGTTTCATTACAGAAAAATCATTTGTACAAGTTGAGAATTGATGAAAGATTGTAGAAAGCTTGTTATTATCTTTATAACATGTTGCAGTTAGTGCTATATGTGTTATAGATATACTGTTTGCAAGTACCACTAACAAGGTGTATTCATAAATTCTGATCATAGTGGTAACTTACTGCAACAATTCCATATTGTAATTGAATAAAATCAAGAAGAAAAGATTGATATGTACCGATATGATGAGAGCTGCTCCATTTCACAAATCTGACATCACCACCGAGGTCAGCAAGTGTTTGTGCAGAGTTACAGACACTTCGGTATGGCGCTAGTTTGTCAGCCTCTGAACAAAATATCAGAAAGGGGCCCATCTCCTGTGCACACAAAATTTGGACTCTTAAAAAAATGGAGGAAAACAATAAAAAGCCCAACCAGCAAAGAAAACAATAGTATTTTCTTTGAAAAAAAACACTTTTGGAATCATGATATGATAACTCGACTATAATACTCAATCCACATGCAATAAGAAAATTTGTGTTCTGACAGTAAACAAAGAACACGTGTTTTATCTCTTCAAGAAAAGTCTGGAAACGACCTACATCATTGATTTTCAATCAACCCCCTGAACTTTATCTTGGTTCAATTAAACCCCTCAACTCTTCATTTGGACCGATCTGCAGCTTCTGTCAGCTAAAGACTGACAGTGGGATCTATATTATTACAAAATATTTTGAGGCACAAGGGACCAGTTGTTCTCCTCTCCTCATAATTCATGTCATCCAGGAGAAAAAACTACCTGTTCCCACTTCCCAGTGGTGAAAGAAATTTAATATGACTTTCTAATATCTCATTTACAATATAGCTATCCTAATCTTATTAAGGAAAAAAAAAAGAACTTTGACAAGAGCCCTTGCCCATTCTAAGCTTCCCTTTCTATATTTATTTTTTTATAATATTTGTGTCACTATTCCGTTGCGCTCTTATTTGAGTTTTCTCTTAGAAAATTTTGAAAATTTGATTACGAACGTCAAGAAGCATGATTTCGCAACTATGTAGCTCTAAAAGACGAGCAAAAGACATTGGAGGTTTAAAATATGAATTTTTAGCATGCAATGAGCAAACATGAAAAACATTTTCAACTGCTTTCACAGTGACAAACAAAAGACGGCACTAGATCATATTGTGCATATTAAACTTGAAAAGAATCCTTAAATTCTTACGAATCTATTGTTTTAAAAAAAAACATCCATCGAATAGATAACAATATCCTTTTGCAAGCAAGGAGGTGAAGCCTAAAACAGCTACAAAATATTAGTTGCCCTCAGGAGAGTAAATTAAAATTAATTAAAATTTAGAATGGTTCACACAAAAAAAGTAGAGATGGAAGGAATAGCAGAGATAGATTGAGGAACAGAGAAGGGTTATGATTTGGGAATTCATTTCGGAACAGGGGAAACTCAAAATAAAAGGAGAACAATTATGTTTCCAATTACATACACATGGGGTCCCAGTTTTTGAAGTCAACACATATTGCGACATCGGTTCTTTCAGTTTGAAATGACGGAAAGTAGGAAGGTGTGATGAAAAGCGCATTTGAATCAAAATCAACAGTTGAGAGGGTTGATTGAACCAAAATATAGTTTACAGGCTTGATTGAACGAAAACCAATATTTCTGCAGTTATTTTTAGACTTCACTCTTTCTCTTTTTATTACTTTGGTGTTTCTCTTACATTTCTGTATTTAAATACTGTAGGTGACAAGCAAGTACTGGCCCTGTAAAGATATCCAATAAATTTCAATAAAATGAGAAAAAGAAGTAAAATTTACCACTGATGAGTACAGAGTTTGCCAGTATTCGTTGCATTGCGCCTGAAGGCTACTAGGGAAGAGAGTATCAAAGCCGGATGCAACCGCCTTTGCCATCCAAGAAAATAATCTTGGTTGAAGTGAGTTGGCACTCGAGCCCAGTGCATCACCTTCTTGTATAAAACCCACTGGGCTGGAGTCGTATATTTGCCCACATACGCAATCCCTGATAATCTGATACTCATCCTGCCATAGAAAAATAACAAATGCTCTAAGTGAAAAGATTATACCAATTGAAAAAAAAAATAGTTTACTTGTTAGCAACCCTGAAGTGGAGGCAATGCAAATATTATGTTTACTTTTCCAAAGTTAGAATCTAAATACTATCACATACCATTGAAGCTTCTCTGTCCCATTTTGCATCCAGTAACTAAGAAAAAACAAAATACTGATGAGTGACAAAAGCAGACTTAGTCTATTTATACAATTAAACATTTTATCTGATATGTAACCTGGATAGCCTTGCACAAGCCCGTCGCTGACCAACCAGAGAAGGTAGCGAATATTACAGGCGATGCCTCAGATTTAAGTTCCTAGAAATTTAATAAGGAAAATTTGATTAGTATATTTGCATTTGAAAATCAAGAATGAATGAATCTCATGTGTAGACCTACAAAATATGGAAGATATCAGATATATGCCAACTCAGCATGGGAAGCATACTCTACTATTACTTGCCGTTCATAACACGTGTTTCTCTAAAATGTTGGATATGCTTTATATGTCGCGCATCTTACATGCCAATGGGCCACCAGAGACATTTCTCTTATAGAAAAAGTACACAAAATATTTTGGTGATTAGAGGGGCGAATGTGAAATTGTTGCAACCTAGCAATGATTAACAATTCACATGCCAGACCCGCATTAGTTCCAACTACTATCTAAACAAATTAAACTTGTACCATACTTCTAGTTGCTTGCTATTTTTTCTAAACAATTTGCATATTGTTTATGTATCAAGGGTTATATGGTTTAAACAAGATGTATATGGAGCCTGTAGAACAGAGGAAATAGAAAATAATCATAAAATGCAAATTGAACATGCCAACCTTGACTAGCTCATTAAGTACATCAAATGCCAAAGTGGTTGCCTTCTCTGGAAAAAATCTGCACAATTCATGTGAAATAATAGTAAGTTTAAAAAAAAATCATCTATGAATCCTCAATGAAGTGATCTCTTAATGACCTTTAGTTTCAGTGGGTTTTTTTCAGAACAAATAAGGCAAACCTACTAGCCAATAGCTAGCTGAGTAATCAGTAATCAAAATAACAAAATCACACACTTAGATCAAGAAACCAATGGTAGAACCTAATACAAAGTTTTAACCTAATCCCAATAATTTATAGCAATAATAATTAAAAAAAATAAGGAACTAGACTTCTGTTTTTCTCTTAACTTTTAAAAAACTAAAATTCTCCTTGATTCGCCCAAAAGTTTCACAATTTCAAGGATTTTCCTCCTCTGGGTACCAAATGAAATTAAAAAAAATAATAATCTCAACACAAAGTTTTAACTAAAAAGAAGATCATATTACACTTACATAGCAAGAACATCAGCATGGCAAATCAGGCAGCGCCATCCCAAAGACCAATAGAGATCCACAAAAGGTTTGAGTTGCCTCTCATCGCTCCACATCCATGCAAATACAACTATTATCCCCTTAACCTCCCCTCTCTCCATTAATCCCTCCGTTCTTCCCCAATATAACCTCTCTTCACCTCTCCACATAGCTAATTGGTCTCACTCAAACGGCAAAACCTAATTCTCTGATCAATTAAGCACGAGTTCAGATAAGGTGAGAGAACTGGAAGAAGGGCCGAATCGGAAAGAAAGCAAAAATTGGGGAATTACAGCAAAATAAAAATTTCGAAGGAGCTCTCTCTCTCTCTCCTCTCGCTGTTACCTCTAGTCACTGGATAGAAATTCATATCACCTGAGTTAACACAAATTTTGAGATTTTATCCAGACCGTCCCATCTGCTTTGGCACGAATATTAAAGTGTTCCAGTGCATTCCATCTCGGGCCTGATTGGCCGTATTATGATCGAACGGTGCTAATTCAACTCAAAATTTGGGTTACTTTAGGGGATCTGGACCCTCAAATCACTGAGAGCGGTCTACGCTACCGTGAGCCGCGGCGTAGGATAAGTACGCCTAGGCAGGTCAAATAATAGCCTGGTCTAGGAAAATTGAGCTAATGTGGACTAATTGGTAACTTAATAAAAGAAAAAGAAAAGAAAACACTTAAAATTTTCAGGAGAAAATATCAGCCTAAGCAATTAAAATCATCACAAAATGCCGTACGCTAAAAATTTAAAAAATATTAATTATTTATCGTCGCTTATTTATCTAGAAGGTTCAAAATGTACCATTTATTGTGGAGAATTAATCAAATGAGCAAAACTCAAAATTTAATATATCATATACATCATTATTTGAGTTGCCTTTCATGCACTATAGATTTAATAAAATATTATCACTTATTATCATTCACTTGATCAGAAAAATTCAAAAATTGTACGTTTATTTGTGGAGCATTGATTATCATGTGAACAAAACTCGAGAGTATTAGATTCAAATTATTATTTAAATTAACGTTATCAAATATTTGTTAGATAAAATCTTCCAACTTCAACTATGCACAAGATTTTGAATCATTAACAAATACTTATCTTCCACTGTATACCAAAATATTCATCATAAAATTAGAGCATATCATAGAAGGCGAGAAAAAAGACGCTTCAGCTACTTTGTTGGAACAACAATAATAATAAGCAAAAAAATTAATATAGAAAGATATATGCATTAGAGCAAAGAAATTTACATCCAAATACGACTATTTTAATTTCTCAAACATAATTGAAATCCATTATGTAATTACAACTAATTCAAACATTTTAACTTAAGTTGAAGAACAAACAAGAGTGTCCATATGAATAAGCTGATTTTTGTTATGAATAGAAGTATAGAACATAACAATTAAGCTGCATAGTTTGATTCATTTTGAGTGTTCTAGTTTATGAGTTGCTTTGAATTATTATTGAGTATTTGAGTTATTATTTAGATTTTAAGTTGCTTTGAGTTATCATTCGTTTAAAAAAAAATTAACCTCATGATTTTATAAAATGAGCATTGTCAAATACTACTTAACTTATTGAACCAATATTTAAAAAATATAGAAAACACAATATTATATTGTTTTATTTGTAAAATATTTTTGTTTTTACCGTTCCATTTATCATTTGACATTTTAAATTAGAGCATTCTATTCACCTCCAATCCGGATGGTTGGTAAATCGAGAAGTAAACCACAGCTTAAAATAAAAAATAAACAAAATAAGGAATTTCACTTTTTAAAAAAGTTAACCACAGCTTAAATAAGAGAAATTCGGATTAATGATCATTATATGGATCACTTCAATTTTACTTTATTGTGCACCTAGAGCAGCCAATTGTAAGCTGATGAGGCATGGAGGCACACGTGTTAAATTCGCTGGCAAAATAAGGACCGACATATATCAGACGGTCTGCACCGCGTGTATTCAAACAGAAAAGATTTGCTTGCTTAGACTGACGTGGCAGATAATGTTTTTTTCTCTCTGATGGACTGATTCATTTGCGTGAATGACCTAACGCACGCATTGTTCAAATCTGTTTGAAGCGAGTTTATAACTTTTTTTTTTCTGGACATGAAAATAAACGAGAAATATAATTCCGAAGTACCGGGACCTCTTATCCGATCATCCACACAAAAATGGAATTGTGAAAAAATAAAAGGGGCTCACCAATGAAAGCAAGGAGATAAGCTTGAGGTACCAATTAATTGATATGATACGGATTGGAGAATGATAGGTTCATATACCAATGACTCTCAATAAATTTAATTACGATCCATGAATGGCTCGGGATTCGGACCTCCACCAAGGGCCAACCTGAAATCGAATGAGATAAGGCCCGAGACCCTTAGAAAATTCAGTCACGGCCCATGAACTACTTGGGATTCGGATCCTCATTAAGGGCCAGTCCGGGGTCAAATGAAACACGGCTCTTGAACAAGCTCGGTCACGGCTCGGGACCAGCCCGAGACTCGGACCCCATTGAGGGCCAACCCGAGGACAAATGAAGTAAGGCCCAAGGGCCGGTAACGAGTCAGCCCATCTAGCCCTGGTAAGCCTTACACAACGAAAGCCTCCAGCAGCCCGATCATGGATTCGGTAACGGTCTGGTCCGATAAAGCTAAGTTAGGCCCTCTTGGGCTAAGCCCAGATAAACATTGCCCAACGAAGGCTCCGTCGGGCCATTCCCAAACAAGGCCCAGTCCAAACTCGGCTTCACGTCACCGGTTAGGGGTGACATATTTAAGACAAACAGTTCCTTGTAACGGGATCGAATTTTCTCTATGCGAGGTATCATACATGATAGAGTCCGAATACCTCCACAACTTTCCACTTTTCTTAATCTCGGCCTGTCTTCCCGAGACGGGACAAGCCCAAATCTCTAGCTCTCCCCATACGGCCTACTCCCCTGGAATAGGACGTATCAGAGGGTGACATTTTCATAACCTATACTCACGTAAAATTAATCTTATACATATTTTATTCTTATTTGTTAAGATAATGGATAACGAAATGACTAATGAATAATTATCGAATAAATTAAAAACTTTATAAATTTAATCTAAAAATGTAAAAATAAATAAAGTTATTAAATACATTATATACGTAATATTATAAAATATAAAAATTATAATTTTTGATCCCGTTATTTTAAATTTATAAATTATTAATAAAATAAAATAATATAATTATTGCATAAAATTAATTTTGTCATGAATTATTAATTAAGCTATATAACATGTTGGATAATTAAGTTTTATCTTAAATTATTAAATAAAAATTTACTCTATAAGAATAACGGGTACGAAATAGTTCTTACTTGTATCCTTACTGATAAGCTAACTGAAATGTTTTCTTACGCATAATCATACATGTAAGTTAACACAAAAAATATATTACACATACCCACTTTATCGAATACGATACGGGTCGAGATAAGTGTTGAGTAAACAATTAAAAGGGTTACATTGACACCCCTATATAAGCTTTTTGTTTTTCAACATATAATAGTAATTTGGACATGAGAATCTTGGACATGAAATAAATAAATCTGCCCAACTCAGATAAAGCAGCTTCATTAATTACGAAGAATTAATTAATCAAAGTTGACTATACGGCAACTGTTGGATTTCCCTTCAAACTTATCCAATTTTAAAACAGGTTCAAATAGGGGCATATCTCTTCATTTATCATTTCATTTTTTATAGAACAAGTTGAGCAATTTGTCCTCCTTTACAATTAATTTGATCAAACCAAAATGATTTGTACAACAATTTACATCAACCGCGGTCAGTAAAATGTCAATTTACACGAAAAAACAAAACTAAAAGAGGACTCCTCATAACTTAAAAGAGTATGAAACTATGAATCCTCTGCAATTTCTCAGCATTTGAGTTTAAATTCATACCAACCCTATTTAAACCTGTAATGCAAATACAAAGACCGAACTAAAAAATTAAGATAGGGAGACTAGATTAATAAGTGTTGTGTGATTTCATTTAATAAAAGGACAAATGACATAACTTTTTGTAAAAATTAAAATTTTAAAAGACAAAATTAACAAATTCTAATTAACAGAGGGTGCTTAATTAGCACCCTTTTGACTCTATATAATGAACGGACTGTATTCAAATTCAAACAGCTGAGTTACCTTAGGTGATATGAATTTTCATAGCTTGCACAAACAAATCCCAGCATCCAAAATTGTATTTTGACCTCCGGTTTCAATAGTGTAAAGTATAAATATATGGACAGTTCACATGGACAAATATATGGAGCCGACTAATAATACTATTTAGTTTTTAAGGTATTTTCTCATTGGGCTGAAAAAGTAGATATGGACATGTCTCTTTAGACACCGAAGAATACAAAATAACAATTGAAATCCAACATCAAACCAAGACAAGATAGAAATAACAATAAGAAACTACAGTTTAACATACAAGCAACACTCTTATTAAGTGCACTAAACAAAGTTAAAGACAAAAAAATACTTTTTCAACGGTTCTGATATAAAGATAAATATTCAGAAAAAAAACTAACAACATGCAGTGAGCATCTAATGACTAGTTAGTCAACAAAAGCACTAGCCAAACATGTCGAACAATGTGACAAGAAGTCGCAATCTTATAAGATAATAATCTTTGCTGTTGTCTCTACAAGTGCACCCGAAGTGCGAACCAGCTCCTCCGCCAACTTAATATTTTTCCCCGGACAACTTATCTTCACTGCTTCAAGGTACTCATTTTGGAATGAAATATCTCCTTGAAACTCTTCTTTTGCAGCATCTTTACTCGGCTTAGGTGGTGAAAAAATAAGAGTTTACTAATCAGATGCATGGCAGATAACAATAACCAAATATGTAGCCTATTTGGATTTACATGAAACAGAGTGCTTCGCTCCATTCATTTTGTATTTCTCTATGGCAAAGAGTATAATTAATTTTTTTCCTCAATGCTACTATTTGTCTTGACTGGTTTTAGTATGTTGTGGGAGCGAGTTAGAACCTTAATACCTTATCTAGGCCCGGCCAGTTAACACACAACATCCAAACACTCACAAAATCAGAAGGCAGTAACAACAAAAATAACTAAAAGGACAACAAATTTTTTATAATGGTTTGGCACCACATATGTTCATTATTGAAATCTTGCAATTATGGTATTGAAACTGAACCATCTTACCAGATTAATTGTACCAGTCATTATTCCCTTCATTAATTAAAATTGGGAATTCTTGCTCTTCTTATATTTAACAACACTAGTTGAAAATCAATAATCATACCAGCTTATAAGTTAAAATTGGGAATTCAGGCTCTTCTTATATTTAACAACACTAGTTGAAAATTAATTTATCATACCAGCTTATAAATTATAACTAGAAAATCACTAGAGAGGGAGAAATAGATAGAATACTCGAAAGAAGTGCAAAGTGAGGTCCTTCAGACTGGATGAATGTTGGAGGAGACAGGTCACCCAATTCCAGTTACAATTGATTTTTATTATTCCAAGATCCAAGCTCTTTAAGTTTTTTAAGGTCGGACAGTTTGGAATATCTGCTCGCAGCAAATCCTACATAGTATAAAATAAAATGTTATTAAAAGGAGGAGTATGAATTTAAAATTGGACAAATTATTCAATAAATAAAACTGTTGCTTTAACACAACTTTTTATCAATCATTGCATCAAAGTAAAAGAAGTTATATTATCATATCTGGTACACTAAAGATATAGTCTAGCATGTTTGAAGAATCCAACCCAACACAATTGTTAGTTTTTCCTTCCATTTACCATTCCACGAAATTGCTCAATAGCATTCATATAATAATAGGTTGTTTTAGTCTTTATCTTTTCCTTATTGACACACTAACTAATCAATTAATAATAAATTTTATTATTTTTGAAAATTAGTTGATGTTTCCATTGATATAGTCAAGACTTATACTTGACAGAACTAGAAATATAGAAAGGAGAATTATACCATAACGTAAGGACATTCTGAATATAGCTTTAGGCTTGTGACATTTGAAAGGCCACCGAGAAGCCTCAACTCATGATGATCGACTGTGGCAAGAGATGAAAACACACCTGCACATAAGATGTCAGCTGTGACAAGAGATGACATATTCTTCAATGTAATCCCTTCCGTATTTATAGAGTCAATACTCAGAGACACAACTCTAGGGCAAGAAATCTCCATTGGCCAACAATGATGGCAATCCTTCAGTACCAAATTCTTCAGCACCTTAAATGAAATCATACACCGTTTCAACACGCAGTTTATCAAAACTAATTCTTCCATAACAGGACATCCAGATATAAACATTCTCATTATATCATTATTCAAATTCAGGTGATAAAGCTCCAATTTGTGTAGGAAAGGGAGGTTGAATGGTTTCGGTTTAATAAAGCTATCTTCATAAAGCAGATAATCAATTTGAAGCCACAATGACATCTCCTCTACTGACGTGCATTTGAAAATTGAATCAGTCAAGTCGGGAAGTGTCTCAGTATCGATATCGATATGGATTGATAATATGCGGGGTCTACACTCGACTGCACAGCAAAGGCATTCAAATATATAAAGAAGAGTGTCCCTCACATTAACCCCCCACCATGTCAGTTTAAATGTATCCAGAGTCAAGTTTTCTCGATTCAAAATGACGCTGCGAAAGAATCTTATAAACTTATCTTCACGTTTTTGGAACTCTTCTTTTGTTTGATTATCTTGTCTGCTTTTATGATTATCAAAAACGAGAACAGGCAAAGAAACCCAAACCTTTACCCATCGTTTGGACAATATACATGTGCGCACAGCCTCTTCGATAGGTAAAAAAGAGAGAATGTGAGTAAGAAGCGGGTCAGGCAAGCCACTAATTCTGTCCCAGGCTAAATCTCTACCCTCCATCATTCACAAGTGATAACAAATTCTCCCAAATACCTTACATGCACGATCTCTGTATTCAAATGCACGAAAACCACAAATCATCTGTAAGTTATCTGAAGCTAATACATAAGTACGAAAAAAAAGTAGTATAACTTGAAATATAAACAATATATAAACCAAACTAATATAGCAATTTTTCTTCTCGGATAGGAAGGTATGACAGGGATTGTGCAATTCATGAATTCAACCCTAATTCAATTAAGAACAATAACCGACAAATTGATTACTTCTTGCGCAGTTTGCTAGGAAATAAAATAGGAGAAATAACTAAAGAAGATCTGAGTCAAGAATCACGATGGAAAAGTATATATAGGCCCCTCAATCATTCAGACCATTTCTCAAGCACCTTAACATGCATATGATATCTGGGCTAAAATTTCAAGAAAATAACCTTCTTATCTCAAATTTAGATTGAGTAATTGAGTAATACAAGCTTTTCAAAAAAAAAAAAAAAAGAGATTCAGTAATGCAAGAGGTAAACCCCAATTAAAATAAAAGCGCTATATCCAATATAATTAAACCTAACATGGTACTCCAAAAAAAGAGATAGTCAAATCAACTCACTAAATTCAATCATATATTTCAGTATATACAATCGATTGAATTGTATTCACAAGTAAAAAATATTGTTTGAAAAGATTAACAAACGGGAAGAGAAACCCACCACAAGTCCCATTCAATTCCCTGAAATATAGAATATGAGAGCCTCGGAGTTATCTTCTCGATGGGCATCTTCGAAAGTACTTGGTTAAAGTTTATAACGATGTAGAAGAGGGATATATATCGTACAAATTGTATCATTTTAGTGTGTATATAAATAATTGATAAATGAGAATGACAAATACTATATATCTAAATTTAGTTTAGTGGAATTAAAGAGAAATGTTAAATATAATATAAAGTCTAAATTTAATATATTTTTTATAACTCAATTATTATTAAGATATGTTGAGTTTATGTACCTATTTATTTTAATATTTTAGACGTCTCTGAGTAATTAGATTCTTAATAACTCCCATCTAATTTTATTATTATTCTAAAGACCACAAATTAGTATCCACTTTTATCTCCCATATATTCTAATTAGCATTATACTTCTATATATGACATTACATATACGAGGAGGGATCAAGTTACAACAAATTTGAGTTACAACAAAGTTAATTACAACAACCATTTTTTTCATTTTCAAAGTCTAAATCATCGATCCAAACCGTTCAACATGATTATCTAAATAAAATGTGCTTGCAGATCAAATTTTACATTTTTTTTGAATTTTTTTACTATTTATTAAGATGGATACAAAATTCAATGGTCTGAATATGACTATTTTTTTGTAAATACTTAATAAATAGTAAAACAATTCAAAAAAATGTAAAATTTGATCTGCAAGCACATTTTATTGTGGAGATCATGTTGAACGGTTTGGATCGACGATTTGGACTTTGAAAATGAACAAAATAATTATTGTAACTTTGTTGTAACTCAAATTTGTTGTAACTTGATCCCTCCTCTACATATATTCCGTCTTCCTTAAAATTGTCCTTGTCTTTAACGATTTTGAAACAAAACAATATAATTCAAAATAATAAGTTTGTGGCCTCCTTGACAAAATAATTAAGCCAAAAATTTCGGTCCCGCATCAATTGATGTTTTCATTCCAACAAGTGGAATAAATATTAGTCGGAATGAGTTCCAATAACAACGTGCATGATCGATATGAACATGTGAGTCATGAATAGACGATCATATTTATTAAAAAATTAGGATGATGTTGTCATTCTCTCTCTATATTTATATATTCTCAATATCTTATTAATTTCTCTTTATTTTACAACACAGTATCATTACAAAGTTTTATCAATTGAAAATTCAAGATAACTTTGATATGTTATTGAATTTTAAACTTTGGAACAATGAATGTTCTTCCGGTTTTTTTATTAATACAAAAAAAAAAAACAAATTAGCAAATCTGCCCTCATCTCAATTTTTTTATTAAAACTACCCTAACCGCTACTGTACATAGCAGACCGCCCCCCAGTGGAGCGGTCCGCTATAAAACCCTATATTAGGGAGTTTTCTCTCTCCTGCCACTCACAAATTCATTCTAACTTAGTCAAAAGAGAAAGAAGAAGAGGAAAGAAATAAAGGCGATTTTGTGGCGATTTTGGGCGATTTCAGGCAATAGTAGAGGTATATTTAAGACGAGAATGATGGACAGTAACAATCGAGTTAAGAAAGAGAGCAACCGAGATCGTAGCGTAGCGAGATGAGGGTCAATTAGTGATCGAGGTAAAAATGAGAGAAAAAAAAACAACTGTCAAGTATGTCGTGATCCCCGGAATTGTGTGACATGTACGATGGAGGAATGGATTAGACGGCCTAGTCGGTATAAAATTTCAGACGATGACTTTGTGGAAAACTCCAATGGCTTTGGTTTGAAAAAGAAGAAGGTTGATCCAGAGCCTCCAGCATCGGACGATAAGTTTGTTCCGTGTACTGGTAAGGCTACCACTTTGTCTGCTGTGACTGATCCAGATCCGGCAAAATCCGATGATGATTTTTTTCCTTGTACTTTCAAGGCTCGTTGTAAGATACCTATTAAGAATTTATGTTGTAGACTTATTAAGAATTTATGTTGTAGACTTTATTTTATCAATTTTGTGTTTGTTTATATTTTATGTTGTTAATTTTTGTACAGTAATGAAAAATAACAAAACTGAAGCATATAAAATAATCGAGGTAAATAAAAAATTAAATAATTCACAAACTACCAATTAAAATAGGTCACAACATACATCTAAAATAGTTCACAACATAATTTAAAAAAACTTGGTAATCAACGACGACGTCTGAACAAACTCAGCCGACGAGTTCTGGGTCTGCTTGCAGATGGTTGTGCGACACTACCGGATGTCTCTCCATGGCTACTACCGGTTCTTGGGCTTTCATGAGTGCGTTGGCTACTACCGGTTGCCTCAGCAACAACTCTAGCATTTTCTCTTTCATTGGCTTCGTTAATGGCATTTGCATTGCATTCCACTTCAACAAACATGGTATGATATTGAAATCGTAAAATATAAAAATAAATATAAAATCAAATGTACCTGCTTGTTGCTTGTCAGAAGTTGAACGGCGAGCCTGATGTCCTATTCGCCTACCTTCCATCTGGTCCATGGTCATTCAGCACGCTTGTGGGATCTTCTTCCCATCCTGATCCACCCCTTTGCGGGCATGATTCTATCCCCAACATAGGCCGGCCACTCATGCTGGTTGGGATAAGGATGGAAAGATGCACCCCAAGTACTCGCTTGGGAAAAGGACATAGGTAGGGTTTTGCACGGTTTTGATTGATTCAGCCATCAGACAGTGTGATTAATCTCGTCTGCACGACATGCGTTGTTCTAGTTTATTTTAAGGCAAATTCTCAGCGAAGCGTTGGTGGAGCTGTGGAGGAATTTTCCGGTGGAAGTAGCCGCGCGGCTTGGGAATGAGGTGGAGCCGCAGAGGTGCGAATATATTCAAGAAAGAGCGAAAAGAGAACAAGCGATACGCTGTTATACTTTCATGACTATTTTACCCTTCCGAAATTTTTTTATGTTAAATTTAACGAAGAGTTTTGGTACTTACAAAATATCTGAACCATTCGATCGTAACTAAATGGACGGTCCAAATTTTTTTTGGTCCATTCGAGAATTTGCCTCAATATTTAAATGTCAAATCTACTCCGGACCCACGTGTCAGTGACTTTTGATGTGAAAACCACTGATTTGCTTTCCCAAGTATCTGTCAATAAAATACTAAGAAATTAAATTGCAGGAAAATAGAGAGAAAACAAAAGGATCACATTTTGATGGAAACTGAAGCATGTTTTTTACTTGGATTCTCCATCGTTCGTGCTAGAAGGTGACAATTAACAAACACAGAAAAATAATTGAAGCTCGTGCAAGTGCTGCTGGTTTGTTTTTCTATACATTTATCTTTTTTGGCATTATATATCAAGTAATATATAACATTTGTCTCTGACAAATTGACCTTGTAGCTGTTCTCTATCCATGAAAGACAAGTGCGTATTGGTCCCCTTTTTTTGGATTAAAAGATTACTGGTTGCTTACGCTATATTAATTAATTAGTTTTGGTGTTGACATTTTTTATAGATAGATAGTCAAAACGTACTGTAATTTTAATGGACTCATCTTTAATATTTGTCTTGATAAAAAAATAAAATAAAATAATTAACCAGTTAAGGCTTCATGAAAAATTATGGAATAATTTTGTTCACTATTCCATAATTATAAGGAAAAATATTTCTATACAGCCTATTTTTCCTACAATATTATATTAACATAAACGACACACTTTTCAATCTCAGAAATGCTAATTATCAGCAACTTTCTTTCGGAGTATGAAACAAAAGAATTATCTCATTAATTTATGGCAATAATTTTTATTGTTTTGAATTCTAAATTCAATTCAGAGTTTTTTTACATAATGGTTGTTGTTGGTCAGTAATGATTTTTTTTTTTGGAAACATTTAACTCAACTGATAATCTTAACAAAAATATAGTAACATGCATCTTGATTCTAAAAGGAGTTGTACAAGTATATTTCTAATTTAAATAAGAGTGAGTCTATGGTACTATGCATAGCACATATTGTTCCGTAATAAAGATCAATATTTTCGTTTTCCAAATCTTAACAGTCAATCTAAACTGTTCAACATGATCCCCATATGAATATGTACTTGCAGATCAAATTTTATATCTTTTAGAATTTAATTACTATTATTTCAGGTAGATAGAAAATCACTTGATCTGAAAGTTCTGGACTATAAAAAAACAGTGAATTTCTACCTATCATAAAAAAATAGTAAAATAATTCTAAAAAATATAAAATTTGGTCTGCAATTACTTATTCATATGGAAATCATATTGAACGGTTCGGATCGACCGTTAGGATTTTGAAAACAAAAATATTGATCCGTATTACAGACCAATCCGTGCTACGCATAGTAACATAGACTCACTCTTTAAATAATGCAAAAGGAGTGTTGATTTTGTATTATTCTTCTCTGAAATGCTAATTTAAAGAGCGTTAATTCTTGAACTAATAAATAAATTTATTTAACGGATAATGTTAATCCCAAAAAGAGAAAATATATTTAAATTGTATTTAAGTGAGAAAATAGTACTGTGTTTAAGTTAAGACAGGTCAACATAAAAAACAATGAGCCAGGAGTAGGCCCAGAAATGGACCCATTTAGCCCAAATGTGCTTTTATTCAACAATTGAAGTTCACACAGGCCCAATTTTACAGCACCGGCGCCTGTAATAATTAATAAATGCTAGCACCACAGGTTGCATGTTTCCTTCCAAATAGAAAACCATTATTTATTCTTCAGTCATTGAATGAGAGAGATACTTCTTTAAAATACAATGCAAGTGTTTGACATATCAGGTGACAAAGACCTAAAAGTACCTATCAGTGCGCATCAGAATCAGATCCATATCTGTTTGAAATATATATTTTTTCATGGAATATACTTCCAGTGTCTTCATCTTGACAAACTTGAAAATCCAGCTATGCAACATTACAAAAATGCATTATCTCATCCCACCATTGGTCCATTAACCATTAATTCACCATTGCATGATAATCAATATAATCATCCATGAATCCATCTACTTTAAAAATAAGGCAGAATCAATAAATAGATAATACCTTAATGGCAACTTTCAAATTCGAATTTAAATATGGATCGGATCTATTTAATTAATATCATCCAATTAATTTTTGCAAAAACATACATTTAATGTCAGTCGGACGGCTCTATATATCTAGAAGTCAATGCACATCTGCTACTGTTAGGTAGGGATGTAAATTCTTGCCATGTTACACAGTGCCGTGATTGAATTCAGAGGAACGGTCACGTACGTTAGTCACGTCGTGACTACAAGTATTGTGTTCAAATGTTTTGATTACGTTTGTTACGTTTGATAAATTAACTATTTTTTTTGTAAAGTTAGTTATTTCAAAATTTACTATTGGATCACGATTTAATGGTCTCGATTACACGTTAGCACGTGCCGTGCCGTGACTAGACAACCAGTTTGCACGCCGTATCGTGCCAATTTTCCGAATAATACTCACATCACGTGAATATTCAAGACAGAAAACATACGAATTACAATAAGTAACTGACACACGTACTGTGCTATATCTATTCACAGCATGATTTTTTTACATCCTACTGCTGGAAGCACAACTAACACATGCGGATCCGAACTAGAAGTATCTACGGTATTATGCTCAGAGAGATTCTCTGTCTTTTCGTCACCATTGATCCAAATCGAAATCACATGAAAAGGAGGTCCCACGCAATAAACAAATCAAGCCGCAAATTATTAACATGAAAAGGATCATCCCACATGTAAGTAATTTAATTGTATGGGTTGCTGGTTGTTTATGGGCAAGCTTATCCAAAACCCATATGACTAAGGAGGCACATTATAACCGAATCACATGGAATAAGAGGAATTCAACTTAAGAAATAAAAAAGTTTGAATTTCCGCCGCCTTAAGGAATCTTAATGCAAATGGCAGTTTAATAATAATTAATTAACTAATTATTACGGCAGTCATTGATTGTCACAAGATAACTTTCTCGTGTGGAATGTTACTTACCTCGGGATCCTCTCTCTGCACTTCTCTTTTCCCTTCCCACCTTCCTATGCGTGTCTCATGTGCGGATATGAATTTTTTTTAGCTGATATGCATGTGTCCATAACAAAATTTGTATTTATAAATACACCCCGCCGAACCTGAGCCAAATAAATTAGGAGTGGAATATCTTTAATTCTTCTTGATTAAATTATAGCACATAAGACTTGTGGCAGCTGGTATAATTTAATTTATAGCATAATATATAATAGTAAATTTTTAAATCCATTAGAAAATATAATTAGATTCTAAAATTAAAGTTGTATTTGTTGACATTTTAAACTTCCATCTTGCGAACTTGGTTTACTGAAATACAATTTGTTATTTTAGTTTCATTTTTTTTGCACCTAAAATATCTGTAAATTTCACCGTGCAAATTGATTCCATGAAAAAATTATCTGAGTTTAATCATAAAAATAATCTAGGATGCAATTTATGTCCAAAAGAAATCTCTCTTCAAAGCATTTTTGCACCTAACCTTCACTTATTTATTTCATTAATAAGTTGGCATAACAATAATCACTAAAATTTAAAACATGGCCACGTTCTTACGTACAAAACAAGAGCAAAACCTAATGATATTTTGCATTGCCAATGACAAAAAAAATGTCAAAAATAAAGACAAAAACTATTTCATCGGAGGGGGCCAATTTTCTTAAGGCTAGTCAACCCATATGGAGTGTTAATAGAGAAAATGTTGCTCAGGGTAAAACAGTTATGGCAATTTTAAAAAAAAAAAAAAATGACATTTCAATAGGTATGATAATTGCAAGAATAGTCATTACAATCATTTGCTAACGGAAAAAATGATGATAGTCGGAAAATCATGATGATTTCACTTAATATATAATATATATGCACTCTTTAACTGCATTTCACATGTGTTTAAATTTTTTCAAAATTATTTTGTAGTAGATAATAAAATTATTTACTTAACATCAGTAGAAAATAAAAAAAGCTCTCAAAGCTTATTTGCAAAGTGTTTAGCTTAAATTTTCTTATGAATAAAGTAAAGAATTCATCTATTATATATTTAATATTTTTAGTGTTCGTACGAAGCATTCCAACATAAAAGACATCTGCATGATTGCATCATTCATATTTATTTTGCACACAAGCCGTATTTTGTTATTTGAAAAGGATACTGTATCTCATGACAAACTAAATCAGATGTAGTCTGCTTTCAAATTATATATATGATATATCTATCTCAATTACCTTATAAAGGACAATTAACACTGCTAGAAATAATCAACAAAAGATAAATTTGTTGCGCAGTAAATGAAAGACTCAAAAAGAGCAGACATTTATGCAAAATTAACCATGGTTAAGGAGAGGATGAGCAAAATTTAGGCCCACCTAACCTAGCACAAAACCCCCTTTAAAATAATTTACAAGTCCACCAGTCATAATTCTCCACGTCGCACTAACTCCCACGTTACTCCCATCTGCCCTTTCTACCTCTCCCCCCTTCTTTGATAATTGATGCCAGTACCACTCACCATATAACCCGGATCTGGTTTGAGTTCAACCTTTACAATTTACAATTACCCCCCTTCTTTAATATTATTATAACTTGGTTTTTCTTTCTTCTCTTCCCCCACTAGCTGCTCCATTCCATTCCAACCGTGCGGTTACAAAAAAATGAAAAAGTAAAAAAGAAAACTACGTCAAACCCTTCTCTCCGGGAAACACTCGTTGTCTATTTAAATTCAACCAATTAAAGCAGTAATTAATTAATTCCAGTTTACACTGACAGCGAGAAAAAGCTACAACCAGAACCAACCCAACTTCAATTTGTTTTTGTTTTTTAATCGTTTTCATTTATAACTCTCAGATCCCGATAATAGCAACATTCCTTCCGTTTCTCCAAACCCCAAAATCACTTCAAAGGAAACAACGCTCTTCTCGCACGCCATGTGCACCAGATAGAATTTAGGTATTTAAAATTAGTGGGAATTTCATGTATATCCCTCAAAAGTTTCAATATTACATATTTATCCCTCCAAAATCAATAATTACATATTTATCTTTAAAAATTGTAGAAACTCACATATTTGTCCAATTTAACTCTATAACATATCAAATACCTCCAAAAATAATTAAATAATATTTTTTTAAACTTTAAAATTAATTTAATAATATTAATTAATAATATATTGACCATTATGCCTCTTCGGTTCCGTCTTTTTTAGTCTGCCTGAGTTCTCTTCTCTCTAAGACGTCAAACCTCTCGTCTCTCTCTCCAAACAAAGATAGAAAAATTAAAGCAGCGAAGGGCGACAGAAATTTATGAGAGAGGAGGCGACGAGGGAAGACGGGGAGAAATCTGTGATTTGGCACATTTGGAGAGATAGGCGGGAAGTTTGGCGCCTTAAAGAAAAGAGAACTCAGGCAGACTAAAGAGACATAAACGAAGGGCATAATGGTCAACATATTCTTAATTAATATCAAAGGTTTAAATAGCGTTTATCGCGTCATAGCGGAACGGCTGAAAAAACGGCGCTATATGGCCATAGGATCATAGCTTTTTTGGTTCAAAAACGCTATAGCACGCTATTTAGAACATTGATTAATATTGTAAAATAAATTTTAAAGTTTTAAAAAATATTATTTAATTATTTTTGGAGATATTTGATATGTTATAGAGTTAAATTGAATAAATATGTGAGTTTGTACAATTTTCAAAAATAAATATGTAATTATTGATTTTAGAGGAATAAATACATAATATTGTAACTTTTGAGAAGATATACGTGAAATTCCCTCTTAGAATTACGGACTCTTCAAGCTACTACACTGAAAACAATAATAATTTCATCCCCCGAGAGAATAGTGAGAAAGGAATTCAAAGGAGAGGCTCAAATCATTTGATTGGAGGCTGATCTCCTACGCCACGTGCAGCCTAGCCTCTTTTCACGGCACGCCACCTACACTTCCCATTTCCTCTCCAGTTCATCTGAACGGAACTGTCCGTTTTTTCCAAGATGCTTTTGTTTGTGGCGCTTTTTGCAGAGAATCAGTTTTGGTACTTCTCTTTTATTTTGGAAAATTGGAATCTCCACTTTAAATTTGAAACTATGGTATCATCATATTAGATAGAAAGGGAAACCCTGTTTGCATGCAAATGGAGACTTGAGATGAGTGTAAATTAACCAAGTACGGCATTGTCTTCTTTTCTTCGTTGCCTCCGCCACCTTTGCTGGTGGCCGTCAGATCAGTATTCGTAAGGCTGATAAACAGATCAGTAAAAACCAAGCAAAGAAGCAGAGAAGGCTCTTCTCTTTTTTCTCCCAGGACCCCCCACTCAAATATTCTGAGCTATTCTGAAACGGTCCGTATTTCACAGTACAAGAATTAAGCAGCAGAGAGACAAAGAGAGAGAAAGAGACAGACGAGAGCTGAGAGACTGAGAAAGAGGAGAGAAAACGGAAAGGCGGTGGTTAACTTACAGCCCTGCTTTACATTAATTCCGTCCTAAATGGACCAAAAAGAGAAACGACAATTACATGAGAAACAAATAAAAAAAATAAAAAAAAACCTTGAAAATATATAATTAAAAAAAAAGTTACAAAGGAAGTAGAATTAGAATTAACGAATCCTTCTATCTTCCAAGTGAATTTTCCAATTAACCTCCTATTTTCTTGCTTTCACAGTTTCCCCCCTCCTTTTCAGCAATTCAACCGGACCCACTCGTAGCGGCCCTCCAGTGGCATCTCCTTCTCTACGTCGAAATTATACCTGAAAAGTAAAAGTGAAAAGAGGAAGCGCAAGTTTAGGTTAATTTCGCTAAAGTGACGTAGTCCATAATTCAAGCTAGGTTTAGGTTTTCGTTTAGAATTTTAAAATTTTTGACACGAGATTTAGGTTTGAGCTTACTTTGAAGTGAATCGATCCCTCACAGCTTTCTCTGCCACTGTGAAGAATTCATCGATCTCAATTTGAGAAGGCATTTTATCGACAGTAGATCTGCGTCTTGATTTTTCACCGGTTTCTGACTCAAGATCGCTACTCTCACCTTTAGATTCACTAGAGGGAGTCCAGTCTCTCCTGAATTCACACAATTCAGCTAAGAAATCAGCTAAATTATTCAAAGCTTGCACCAAACTGAAGGAAAGTACCTCAAAATGAGAAATTAAAATTTAAAAGTAGTGTAACCTTTCTCTGTTGCACTCCGAGTTTCCAACAGAGCTCTCCTGATCATTTGCAACCTAAAATTCAAAGACAAAGCATAATAAATCTCAACAAAACTTGAAATTCATGAAACAAACCATAATTCTCTCGAATTGCACCTCAATGCTAGATAGTACTCACCTCTGCAGCTCCAGATCGGAGGTTGGAGTGCTCAGCAGTATCTTCCTCAAACTTGGCACCAGCTAGAGAGCTAGTGCTAGAGCAACGCGAGAGCATTCCACTGGAGGCTTCCATTTTGGAGATATTGCACCGTCTACCTCCAGAATTCACAGCAGGTCTGGTGATCCGAGGTGCCATGAACAACCTTCGACTTCTAAGTTCCAGATACCCCGCCAACTCCACCTCCGCCTCCTTAAAGTTAGCATTGGCCGTGGCAGCTGCTTTCATGGCTCGTGACCTTGTCCTTACCCCCACTACCTGTGTCACCTCCATTACTGTCATTTCTCCCACCGCTCCAGTCCCTTTACACTTTCTAATGTACCTCCCCATGTCTCGCTAGCACAATTTCTTATCGCTTGCTCACTCGCTTCACCCTCTCTATCTCCCTCTGGAGAAAACTTTTGCTCTCGCTTTCTCAATTCCACTTTCTCTCTCTATCTTTCGCCTTTTAGAAGGGGGTTAAAAAGGGGGAAAGAGTGAGATTAGATCCGAAATGGACGGATAAGATAAGGTCTAAGGACTCAACCGGTGATGGCCACTACGTAACAGCGCCGTTATTAGGATTTTTCCGTTGCTATTTTCGGACGGTTTCTTATTTGATCCGTGTCAGTTTCGAAAAACGCTTACATTTTCTCCAATCTCCCTGTACTGATGTACCGGCTAAGCTGGTCCATGTTTCGTACGTATAACCCAGTCCTGAAAAGGAACACAACTTTCGACCGGATGTTGCAGGTGAAAGCAGTTGTTTAGACGTAGATGTATTACCTAAATCCGTTCTAGTACACCGAAGTACTTACTGGGACGACCTCGTAACCGATTGCTTCGTAGACCGCGTCTGCTGTAGTCTCTGTCCAAAGTAATAATGACGCGCAAGAGGAATTATGTAATTAGAAATGTAGTTTAATGATTATTACAGAATATGCCCCTAACTGTTTTGATACCTTTTCTTGACAAGGAGTGGGCGACACGTATTAGGCTCACAGAATAGGTAATTGAGTGGAGATAACCATGCATCGACCATTCGCTGAGGTGTGTGGGGGGGGGGGGGGGGGGGGGACCCCCCAATCTCTTTTGGTGCCATCAGGCGCGACGAGTCTCTCATTTGGAATCAACGGCAGAGATTGCACGAGATCAGGCGCAAGCAGATTGGTGAGGTGCAATTTAAATGTTAGATTTCAGAAGTGTAAAAGAAAATTAATCTATTAAAATAAAATTTATTATTTGAATTAATTTGAAAGGAGCGACCGGGGCAATAAGGGGAGTAAAGGAGCAATGAAAGAGGAGAGCACACAATACGCTCCGGGCGTGCATCGGAAAATGCAATTAATACACTGTAGAATTTGGCAGGGACCGTGCACTGCACGAACCCGGCCTATTGTCTATTGCTTCAATGCACTAATTTCTGTGGCGATTTTAAGTGAACACCTGGTGTGTCCAAGTAATATACAGACAGTGTGGTATATTAATAGGCTGTGCATTTTCTCGGCTGCCACAAGGGATAAAAAAATCGTTGATTCTGCTGAGGCAAGCCTACGCCATCTTCAGATTATATTCTCTTTCATTCAAAAGAATAAAATTATTATTCTCTGTTTCTGTTAACCGTTTTTATGTGGTGCATCACTTTTGAAAAATATGCTCTGTTCTAGTTTACCGTTTTTTTTTTTTCTTTCCGGTACATGACTTTCTGAAAATTTACCCGTACCGCAGGTACAGAGGTTCTTTCTCAGGGAATAAAAGATAAAAGCCTAATTAGTACCACTGCTAATTTTATAGGATTGTAATATTTTAATTTCCTCCTCAAATTAGTTTCTGCAAGCTTTGAGATCCTTTTGGTGCTTTAATTTTTTTTCGGAATAAGGTGGCAGAAATCTTTCAAAATTCTTCAACTGTATTCTATTTTTGTAATATCTTTGAAAGAAAAAAAATGAGGATTCATGCAATACATTTTATTATAACTATAATTTTTTTCCATGTAAATCTTTGAGGAATGATCATTATTATGTAATGAATTGCAATAATAACAACGATTATTATTATTTGTAATAATAATTGTATACAAAAAACATATGAACAAATATTAATAATTACATTAGTGGTATTAATATTAATAATGATAATTATTATAATTTTATTAACTATTTTTACTAATATTATAATTATGTCGTTGTTGTTGAAAAAATAAGAGTGGAGAAGAAATTACTACAAAATATAAATAAAGGAAATTCATGGTATGCTTACTATACATACTAATATAATATACCCCATTTATGTCCATTATAAGTTGTTTAATTTGTATAGCAAAGCGTCTTTTACTAAAGCAATAATTGTTCAATAGAATTTCGTCCCAAAAACATATATTTCATTTTCTTATTTTTTTTTTTTCTTATGGATTTATGTGTTACTAAAAGACGAAAAGTACGTACATGTCGTCTGAATTTTTTTGACAAGGAATGAAGTTTGTCTATTAATTCATTATTCATTTGACAGTCTGAGACCAACCTATAGCAATTAAATAGAGACAGAACACGTGCGCCTAGAACTATAGAAGGGGCCATGAATAGAGATCTTGTGTTGCAGTAAAGCTGATTTTTCCAAATTTCTAGATGGATGCATGATTCTTTGGAGCATAGTAACATAATTCGCGTATAATTCGTTTTTTCTATGTTACTGAACCGAACTCCGAATAAAACACAGAAAAACGTATAATATGTTTTATTCGTGAATAAAACGCGAGTTGACGAATTATTCGCGATAAAAACGCGAAATATTTTTCAAATTTTTTTTTTTTTTTTGCTTCCTTGTTGTACCGAATCATTCCCGAATTATACCCGAATCACGAATTTTTGATCTCGCCGAACCGAACCCGAACTATTAATTAGTCACTATATATGCTTTGGAGAAGGCATCCAAATAAATTTAATTTGATGGTGTTTCTTGTGCAGCCACCGAGCTGTTTTAATTGGTTTTTAAACTTTGAAAAAAAAAAGTCACAAAATTACCAATTAATGCTCACATTATATTGTATAGAGCTGTAATTACACACAGCTGGGATGCCGATCGATATTTCTTTTATCAAGAAAACTATACACACACAAAAAAAACGCTCTTTAGATCCTAATTAATCATTCATTCCACCATCATTAATTAGTGCCTCTTTCAGGTTTTGTACAATTTTCTTCTTCTTTGAGGTTCCTCCTCTTCGCTATCCTAGCGAGGATATGATTATATCCAACGGTAGTATTTAGGTGAGTACCCACGCTGTGAAGCAATTATAACCACTCGATCAGAATTTTATATTTTCTTAGAAAAATATTATAATATGTAAAACAATAGCAATTGAATTATAAGAATTATTTGAGCCAGTAGGCAATATATATATAGGAATGTGTAAATCGAATGAATTAATTAGTCTGTACTACTATATATAAATGAATCCATGTATTTATAGACAAATCAACATGATTTACCATATAATAATTTTTTGAGAGAAGGATCCAAATGTCATAAGATTTGATGCCATATATAATATACTATTCACATGACTATTGATATAGGCTTAGTTAGGTACGTAGTATCATCATATTCTTCCCATCCTCATGAGTGGTTTATGTTGTAGTATTCAATTCAAGACGTAACTACTTGCTATAAGAGAAATAACAAATAAACTAGCAAATTGGAACAAGGTCTCTAGCTAATCAATACATTTTTCTTTTTCTTTTTCTTTTTCTTTTTTCACTGCATGTGTCTGTAATAATTTATTAATTAAATTCAGAGTTTTAAATAGCTAGCTATAATTGCGCTATAGCTTTTTCAGACCTTAAAAGCTATAGCGCTATCAACCTTTTTCGGCTCTATAACTAACTGTAGCTGTATTTTTAGCCTTTTCGCAATGACGTGAAAATCACTATTTAGAAGCTTGATTAATTCTAATAAACACAGAGAATGTTAATAATTTTTTTAAAAAAAAATCCAGCACAACGTCGCTTGTACTTATTGATTAAAGTGAAAACCAAAAATATTTATAAGAACTATTAATTGTTCGTTGCACATGCAAAATCTAGAAAAAAAAATTTCCTCCTAAAACATTGTTTAAATTCTCTTGAAGGGGACGGGACAATGTACTACTACAAGTTAATTAATTAAGCATTTTTATTTTTTGAAAATAAAAAAATCTGCTTCATCAGAAAAGTTGACAAATCTCAGTCCTATAAATGTAGCTATTTAGTTAATTTCAACAGTACTCCTATCACAACCACTAAATAAAATAATGCTGCTAAACTCTAATAATTAGATGCATCCTGGATAGTGTAGCCAGGAATATTGGTTTATCTTATCAACTATACATGATAAGTACAGAGCATATTAGATAGATTTTTATCTAGTTTGGTTAAATAACTACATAGCTCTATCATGTTATCATGTATCACATGGCCACAGTTACCCCATGATAAGACTTTATATTAAGAAAACCTACTGTTTTAATTGTTTGACAAGTTCACTGTTTCTTCGTATGAAACACCAATACATGCACCAATTAATCAATGATAAAATGTTAATTTCCAAAGGATAGGCTGATTCATGTCTAACAAGAGAAATTAAAGGTGCAAAAAAGAAAGATTATCTGAGGTAAACAAATTATTTCACAAATTTGGCAATTTTAATTCCATGACTGGAAATATACAATTTACAAAAAAACAATCTAAAGTTCAAAACTGAAGCCCATCAAGTAGCGGCAGATTCAGAATTTTTTTCATGAAGTATAAAAATAACGAATTGGATTCAAATTTTCAATGCTCTAATTTCTATTATAATTACCAATTAACATTCAAAAAAGTTGTCCTAATTTTAACTCAAAATTTAACTCTAATTACAAATTAAAATTCCAGAAAGGAACAAAAGAAACTTCAGAAAACAAATTAAGTTCGTCCGCACCTACGGATCTCTATATAATTTTAAAATTCAGCCGACAGTTGCTGAGTTGCGTCCCAGACTCTTACTGGTCTGCCCCTGCCAGCAAGCATGCATATTGCATGGTAAATAAGCTTTTGAAACAAATCATGGTTTCGGTATATAACAAAAGTATTAAAACAGTAAAAGGTGCGTTAAAAGATATATACAGCTAGCGCTGGTGAACTTTCGGAATTTGGAAGTTTCTAAAAAGGTGGGAATTCACTTTTTATCCTGAATCTGTTTGCGCCTATTCTCGGTCCCTCATCTTTCTTCTTTTCTCTCACCTTTTTTTTTAATTTGGGAAAGCTACAATACAAAGTTTGATCAAAACAAATTAAAGTACGAGAAGAGCTACGAATCCAGAAGCAAATCCCTCAGAGCCATTTTTGTATCATTCAAAATTTTTACAATCTCCACTGTAATTAGAAACCCAACCTGGGATGTAAATTCGAGCCGTAACTCAAATCACATTTTATATCGTGATCAAGTTAGATTTTTTTATGTATTATGTCGTGCCGGGATTAAATATAGAGAGACAATAAAGACAAGTAATTGGTCATGACTCATTAGTCAGGTTATGACAAAACGTAGTTTGGTTATATTTAACTATTTTTTTTAGTTTAAATTAATATATTCAAAATTCACAAAATTTTAATTGTTTGAATCACGGGTGTCTCACGTGGCTTGGGCCATGTCATGCCGTGGCCGGCCCAATCCGCATATTGTGTTACTTCTTGAAAAATAATTACGGCATGTGAATAATAATATAATACGAGATACGCAAATCACGGTACATAATCAGCACACGCATTGTGCCATGTTGATATCTTAAAATGACGTCACGACATGATATTTTTTTTTCCCCTAATCTGATCCATAAAATCAAAAGTCAAAAGTCAAAAATAAAAACAAATTATTAATTTATTACGTGATGGTGTTATCCAACCATGTGGAGCGCGCGCGAGAGAGAAGCGATCGAGAGGAATCATGTAATTTTGTTGGTTTTAGTATTGGAATATTAAAGGCGAGGTTGGGATGTGACTGCGGTGGTTGGGTGTACCCCCAACAAGGCTCCAAATAGCCAAATTCGGACCACCACCATGCGGTGCACCGCAATTTTATGTATACAGCTCTTCTCTCTGTCTGACCTCGTCAATCATTTTTTTTTCTGTTTTTCTAACATAGGACGGGTGCAAACGGACAAAGAATCTTTTATTTGTTTATTTTTTTTAAATAACAGTACAATTTTTATTTTAAAAAGTTGACAACACTACATTTAATTTTTGAATGTACTATGCATAGCCGACATTTTTATTAATATCCAAAGTTTAATACAAATTATTAATTATACCCAGAATCGGACCAATTATCGAAATATACCCAAACCGGCCATTTTCTGGCCGGCTATGTTCCCTCCCTAAGCCGGCCAGAAAATAGCCGGCTTGGTACATTTTTTTTTTTTTTTTTTAAAACCCCAAAAACTCTATAAAAGAGCACCCCCTCCCTCCTCTTCTTCACGCAGCCCGAGGCTTTCGCTAATCACTGTTGAGGTAATATTTTTTTTAAGTTTTATTTTATAGATTAATTAATTGTTTACTATTTACTTAATTGTTTACTATTTACTTAATTGTTCACCATTTACTTAATTGTTCACCATTTACTTAATTGTTCACCATTTACTTAATTGTTCACCATTTACTTAATTGTTCACCATTTACTTAATTGTTCACCATTTACTTAATTGTTTACCAGTCAATTGTTTACTATTTAGTTACCTGACAATTGTTTACCATTTTCTAAAATATAGTTTGTTTACCATGGCCTTTATTTCATTACACTATGGTGGGAAGATGCTTAATAGTGCACAAGGGGCGTATTACAACAAAGATGCAGCTCATTCATTGATGATTCCAGATGACATCTCACTTTTGGACCTGAAATCCATAGTTTACACACACACCGGTTACAACCCAGAAAGGTGTGACCTAGAATTGGCAACCCGATATTGCCATCCCTCCAGCGGAAAATTTATGGTTGCGAAACTGGTAGATGAGAGTACGTGGAGAGGCATGTTTGGTTATTTGAGGTCCGAAGGGAATTTTCTAATAGAAATATTTGCTAGAAGAGTTCCGGTAGAGCCCGGGGTTGGAAGTTCGGGCTCTGGATCAGCGGCACCACATTATACCCCACAACCAGAAACCAACAGACGTGACTCCACCTTACTCCTCAACGAACCTGACCCAGAACCCTACAACTACGTCACTCCACCAGCACCTCAACGAAGACACTCAGTTGCATCCCCGCCTAGACACAATCGAGGCAGACCAAGACACTCAGTTTCAACCCCACCTAGATCCGTAAATGTGGCTGATTTACCGTTACCTCCAGTATCACCTTACCCCAGACCTGCACCAGTAAACGATGCAACATGCCCGGATTTTGAAGATATTAATGAAATACCGGAGGACGAGCTGAGGAGCGGGGATGAATTTGAGGGAGAAATGTGGGGGGATTCAGATCACTTGGAAGGTTGCGATGAAGACGGGCCGATTCAAATAGCTGAAAGGCATACTGATGAGGGGGGTCGCTTAGTGGCCGGACTGATACGCACCCGTTCCCAGACCTCAATGATGTTTCTGAGTTTAGAGAAGCAGATATTGGTTATTATGGGCAACGGATTAAGTACAAAGGTGAGCTGTGTGCAAACCTATATTTTAAAACCAAAGAAGACCTAATGAAGAAGATCAGATAGCACCATATAACTAAGAATCAGGAGTTCAGATCTTGGAAAAGTGACAGGGATCGGGTTACTCTGTTGTGCAAGGACAAGAATTGCCGTTACGAGCTTAGGGCAAAGCCGACGGGATGTGGAGACGCATGGGTTATAACTAAGCAAGACAGGCCTCACATATGTAGGACTGAGAGTACGAGGGTCGACCACGAATGTCTGACGGCATCACTCATTGCCGATGTCATTGAGAACGCCATTAAAAAGGACCCGTGTATGAGCATCCAGACAGTGGCAGACATTGTTTTGTCTGTGTATAAGGGTGTGACACTTAAATACAACCGACTGTGGAGGGGCCGTGAGCTGGCAATAGCCCGGCAATTTGGGAGTTGGGAGATTTCATACAGCTTGCTGAGACCACTGTTGCTTGCAATTTGCCATAACAATCCCAACTCGATCCACCAATTTCTGACCAGCCCGGTACGGAATAAGGAAACAGGACTAATCATGCCAGGTGTTGCCCAGTTCAGAGCCGTAGCCTGGGCGTTTGGTCCATGCATTGCGGCGTTCCAGTACCTGAGACCAGTGATCAGCATCGATGCCTGCTTCTTGTCTGGGCGATACGAGGGGAGGCTTTTGATAGCTTGCGGCTACGATGCCGAGAACCAATTGTTGCCTATTGCATTTGCAATTGTACGTCAGGAGGATACTGAGAATTGGGGTTTTTTCTTGCAGTGGTTGAGGAATGAAGTGCTCGGCCCGTGTAAATTTGTATGTGTCATATCGGACCAGCACAAGCGGATCAAAGCTGCACTGACAGCTGAATACGGATGGCCTCCCGAGCTCTTTGTGCACAGGTATTGTATGCAGCATGTTGCTGACAACTTAGTCACGAACTGTGGAGGAGACAGATGGTACGGATGGAGGTTCAGGGAAGGAGCAAAGAGGAAGAAGCCGAGAAGATTACAAGAGATGTTCCAAGAGTTTGCTCATGTATGTCTAACTTATAACATTTCGTTTAATTATCTTATAAGAATCTTATGAAAATGAAATAACACCCATTTGTTTTTGTGCAGCAAAATCCGAAGTGCAATGCATATTTAAAGAGAGTGGGCAAAGTACGTCCTAATGATGTGATGGAGCCGTCCAATTATGAGAAAATTTTCCAAACCTGTGACGGAGGATACCGGTTTGGTATCATGACAACAAACGGCTCCGAGTCGCTCAACAATGTCTTCCGAACGAGTCGTAGATTGCCTGTTTGTGCCATTGTGGAGGATACGTTCTACACGTGCAACAGATGGTTTGTTCAGCGGCGTCAGCGAGCAATGGAATTACAAGACAATGGACAGGTTCTGTCTGACCGGGTTTTGCAGAAGATCAGAAAATGTTGGGAGAAAGCTGGAAAAATGCGGGTGGTGCGTTACACGCAGGGCCAAGGTCAGTACCAAGTTTCATCCCCAAATGAGTACGTTCCTTGCACCCGTAGCGACATGGGCAACATGGAACCCACTCACAGGGAGTTCATGTATATTGTGACGCGCGGTCCCGACAGACAAATGGAATGCACTTGCAGAGGTATCCAATTAACTTCTATTCCGTGCGCTCATGTCTTAGCTGTTTGCCGTGACCGAAACTGGCAAGAGGACGACTTTGTTGCAGACTGGTATAAAACACCCTATCTTGTGAGTACTTGGAGCCATGTGTTCGATCCAATTGGTAATATGGGAGACTGGCCTCCTAATGTTGGAGACAAAATCCTTCTGAGTAGTGGTTGGATTAGGAAGGGGAGGCGAAAACACACCCGTCATGTAATGACGATGGATGAAATGAAAGGTAGACGAAGGGGGCATCAGCCTCGCCGTTCCACTTCCGATAGACAACGAAGAGGTATGTAACATTCATCCAAAATTATTTTTCTTTTCAATTTATACCAACTTACTAAGTAACACATGCAAATGCAGAGGCAAGAATCGCAGCAAATATGGCAGAAAATGAGCGAGTAATGGCGTCGGGAAGTGGGTCCGGAGGGTCACGGCGTAGCACAGCTACGAGCCGTTTAGATGCAGCTGCTATGTATGCCGAAGCAATGGGAGAGGCGGTTGCCATAGGAGGAGAGGCGGTTGGGGTGCAAGGGGAGCCATCTGCCCAACCGAGGAGGTCCACTACTAGACGCACAACAAGGGCATCTACAAGCCAAGCAGGGCCATCTAGAGCCCAGGCCGGCCCATCTACAAGCCAAGCAGCGCCATCTGGAGCCCAGCCCGGCCCATCTAGTGAGCAACCAGAGCCATCTGGTAGACCATCTCGTAAGGCATCTTTCGCAAGTGGTTTACTGCGGGGATTACAGTTTAGACGTAGCAATAATAGGTGATTTGTATGCATGTTGTAAAAAATGTGTGGACTCTATTTGCAATTTGTGTGTACTTTATTATTTTATACGAAACTTAGAAATGAAATATTTGACTTTAATAGAAATCACCTAAAACAAAAATAATGCGGTTAAAAAAAAAAAATGTACCAAGCCGGCCATTTTCTGGCCGGCTTAGGGAGGGAACATAGCCGGCCAGAAAATGGCCGGCTTGGGTATATTTCGATAATTGGTCTGATTCTGGGTATAATTAATAATTTGTATTAAACTTTGGATATTAATAAAAATGTCGGTATGCATAGCGTAAAAATTAATAAAATTAAAAAATATAAAATTTAATCTGCAAGCATATTACATGAAAATAATGTTGTATGGTTCAAATTGACTATTTAAATTTTGACAGAACAAATATTAATATGCCGTACGAACCAATATTATACATTATGCATAGTACCATAGACTTACTATACATACACACACACAGGGGCGGATGCAGGATTTTGATCAGGGTAGGGCAAGATATTATTGAATCGGGTTTAAATAGATAATCGGGTCCAAACTCATTAGATAATGGGCCTGTTATTTTAATTGGGCTACAGGGTAGGGCAATATCAATTTTCAGGGTAGGGCAAAGACCCAAAATTCAGTCTTTGTAAATTAGTTTTGGATTTTCAGGGTAGGGCAGTTGCCCTACCCTGTGCTACAGTAGATCCGCCCCTGCACACACACACATATATACATATAGGGAGAGGTTGGCTAAGATCAAAATAGTAGTTTCTGACCTGTGGTGTTACTAATTGATTTTGTCATTTTCGAAGTTCACACAGTCGATCCAAACCCTTAGATGTGATCTCGATATTAAAATGTGCTTGAAGACCAAATTTTACATTTTTTGAATTTTTTTTACTATATTTATTAAGATGGTTTGAAAATCATTGATTTAAATAAACATTGCAAAACTTCTGGACCATTGAAAACAGTTATTTTAAAAAATCATTAAAAAATAGTAAAAAAATTACAAAAAATGTAAAATTTGGTCTCCAAGCACATTTTAATATGGAGAACACGCTGAGCAATTCAGATTGACGATTTGAACTTTAAAACTGCAAAAATGAATTGAAACTACCATTTTGATATTAGCCAACCTCTCTCTCACTCTCTCTCTCTATATATAACATATTAACTGATATGATTTATATTAATTATTCGAAGACGTCAATTCTAATTGAATGTGCAGGATTAAATAATCGAAAGGAAGTTTTTATAAGTACGAGGTAAAATAGTAGATCTGAGTGCCTTGTGGGAAATATAATATCAAATGTTAACAGTTAATCCTGAATGTATGAGTTCACATTCAATTCATTCATCTCATACTCGAAGAAATTATTTGTGATGAATTGAACACATGTATTCAATTTTAGACATAGTGTTATGTAATTTAAAATTTTGAAAATATTGGTGCAATTCCTTTAAGGTAGAGTAGAATTTTAAATTCTACGAACTTATTAAATTTGAGATAGCTCACTATTTTCACCAATCTCTATATATTATCTATTAGTTTTTTAAAATAAAAAATAAATTTTGATTTAGTAGTAACAAACTAACAACCAATTAATTTAAATTTTGTTAAGATCCAAATGCACACAAAAAGAAGACTAAAGTAATAACAAATAGATTTCGCACATATATTAAGTTACAAATTAAAATATTTACACGTAAAATGTCAAACTCCGTGAAAATAGATGAGAATTACAAAATAGGAGTCTTATAGTATAGAGTAGAATTAATTAGGTGTTCTTAAGTTCATCAAGTCACTATGTGAACTTAACTCTAAAGTTTATTGGATTGGCTTTAAACGATAAATCTAAACCATTGAAATTCATTCACCTTACGAGTGATCTACATACAAAAAATTTTAACTTTTGAATTAATTTAGTATAAAGTCAAGCGGTCAAAATTAGAAGCCTAATAAATTATTTTTCATGCATTCATTTTTTAAATGTTTTTTGACTGCTTCACTCTTATACAAAATTAGTTCAAAATTTTTAATTTTTTGTATATAGACGTATCACTCATAAAGTAGATAGATTTCAATTGTTTAGATATATCTTTTGAAGCTAATTTAATAAATTTTAGAGGTAATTTCACAGAGAGACTTGATCCTTAAGAACACCCTGATTCTACTCTCTGCCCCTCACTAAAGATGTCACCTAAATTTAACCTATATTTTGATGTTTTGTTTTATTTAGAGTTTTTACTCATACTCTATATTAAATATGTTTAGTTTTTATTTCTTAGAGGTTTTCCTCATACTCTATAATATATATGTGTTGATTCTCTATTTGAGGTTATTCATACTCTATAATAATAACTTTATACTCTCAAATTGGGGCCCTCATACTCTATAATATTATTTCTTAGTTACTATAGGTTTAGTAATGTAGAATCTTGGGTGTTTGATACAGTCCCACTGGTATTTGTAAGTGTAGAAAGGCCATAGAATATTTAAATTCTTATAATAGATTTTCCTAAAAGTGCCTTCTACTTTTTTGGAGTCTTCTATGTCAAATAATCAAATTAGTGTGCGCAATACTTAAGCGTGCCAAAGGTCCTACTAGGCGTGCCAAAGGTCCTACTAAGGAGTAAACGTGGTCCAGCGGGTGCATCGGACCAACTTGTGATAACCATGCTTGCTTTTGCTTAAAGCCTCCCAAAAGTTTCATTTATTATTATTATTATTATTTTTCTTAAAAATAGGCCTCCGAAAAGTCCAGAAGGAACACTGCTTAACCAGGAACAAGCACGTCAAATGTCTAGAGAGAGAACATCATACATGTTATCATTGTGAATATATCATACAAAAAAAAAATGAAGAAGGCTGTGGTACTGTATATATAGCGCGGATTGATTCGTACGATGGAATAATATATTTGTTTTCAATGTCTAAATTATCGATTTGAACCGTTAAACATAATCTTTAGATAGGTAAAAAATCATTTGATCTAAAAATTCGATACTATTCAAAAGTAGTGATTTTCTCTCTCTAAAAAATAGTAAATAAATTATAAAATTTAGGTTGCATGTATATTTTTATATGAAAATTATGTTAAACGGTTGAGATTGACAATTTAAACTTGAAAATAAAAATATTGAATCATAGTAAGAACCAGTCTGTCTGCACCATAGCTATTAGCCTCACTCACAAAAATAATTGTGTTCTTTTGAGTTACTACTTACTTGCCAGTTGCCAAAGATGGAAGCTGCGGTATCTGCCACAGAAGATCTGACACTGTCATATGGGATCCAATGCTGGGATCACACCAAACACACAAAAGGTGACGTAGTGTGAGGTGTCAATTAATGGAGAGAGAATTAACAGATATATGAGATAGATAAGAGGCCAAGTGTATGGAACCTTCTTGTATACATCTCTCTCTCTCACTCTCTGTGCACTACTGGCCTTTTTACTGATCCCAGCATTTGTCTTTGCGTAAATTGATTTAAACACACAGTCAAGTACTGTTTGTTATTAATTTTGAGATTGCGACTGACATGAGAAGGGACAAATTAATACTACATGGTAATGTGCACTTAGAAGGTTTCTTCTTGCTGTACATCACGCCGTCATTTTTTGTATCACTTGGTTAATTTTATTTTACCTATTATATGATATATAGATAGATTTTTGTCGCCTATTGACAATTGACAGAGAGAAAGGTTACAGTGTAATTGACACTGGATTTTGAACTTTGAAATTTATTTCATTAATAACCTGATATATAGCCACTATCAGGATTTAAAAAAAAAATATTTCATTAATTAATCATTTAGTTTACAGCTTCCCAAAATTATACTAAATCTAGCTACTAAAATTTAGTTTGGGAAAAAATAGAAATTAAAACAGTTGGAATGGATAAAAAATAAAAATCAAAGGCACTCACAGATTCATTGCTACATTCATTAATTGTAGGTACGTAGCTCATATTTTTATTGCTGAAATTAAATTTAAATTAAATAGAAATTAAAACATTTCTTTCGCATCATAAGTCGACTAAATTAAATTGCTGAAAGTTTTTATTTTTATCAAATATTAATCCATCTTAAATTTATTGGGATATACCAAACTGAAATTTGCATAATAATTAAGAACATGCATGCTAATCAAATCTGTGTTCATATGGATTTCCCAACAACCAAGCAATAAAAACAAAGGTGGTCATGGAGATGCCAAACCCATGCATTTCTAAGGCTGAGCACGGAAATTTCAAGCACAAATTAATTTGCTTGTAGCACAGACATAAATAGATTGATAATTCCTTCACTTGCTCTGGTCACGCACTGAGCCAGTCACAGATTTGGCACCCTCTAGTTTAGATTTTTTTTCTTTTTTTTTCATTTCTTCACACAGCTGATGTGAGAAAAATATTCTTGACATAGAGTTGGGAAGTCCATATATTTTATTATTTTTTTAATTTCTTTGTGAAATTGCCTACAAAATTGAATTTGGATCAAAACTATGATTAAAATAAAATTTTGTGATATATCCTAATAAAGATGATATGATAATTAACTTAATACCATAGTGAACCTCTTATATACATAAAAAGGATGATAATAATTATGCAGTGAATTCAATTAATTGCCCTAGACAATTTATTGCATGTTGGAATAAATTGTTTTAAATATTGAAGGTGGCAAGATCCTCTCTTTAATCTCATAATAAATTGAGAAAAGTTCCATTGCCTACTAAATATGACAAGCTCCAAACCTACCATCTTCTGCATTAAAAATCAGTACAAGAATGTTTCGGTTTAACTTTGTAATTAGTAATAGAGTAGGAATCTTGTAAATATTTTTTTTTTTATCAATATATTTGTTGGTTCTGCCAACCTTAAAAAAAAAAAAAAAGAATGTTTCGATTTATCAGAAAGACGTTGAATTCAATTGCTCTCTCCCAACACTACACCAACAAAATATTATTCTAGGCATACAGTTGGGAAGTCCATGTTAATTTTATATTATTTTTAAATTTTGATATTGCCTACAAAATTAAATTTGTATTAAAACTATGATTATAATACAAAAATATGATTTAATGGAAATAAAGTTTATTTATTTTTAGTGGGGAAATAAGCAATTTTCAAGTTTTGATGGGTAAATTAGATATTTAGAAGTTTTTTGTGGGTATCACAACGATTACTCTAATTTAAAATAAAAACAATAAGAAATTTGAGTGTTTTGATGGAGAAATAAACAATAATATTTCCCAAAAATTTTATTAAAAAAAATTCAAAATTTCAAATTTGCACTCATTTTCAACTTATTTTCAGATCTTCCCAAATTGGAGAATTATTTTCCGGATCTAGAGGGTCTCTTTTAGGAAAATTATTTTTCGGATTTGAGCAGATATGGAAATAAGTTGAAAATGGATGCAGATTTTGAAATTTTGAATTTTTTTAAATATCGTGGTCCTTCTATTTTCGAAAAATCAAAATTTGATCTGACAAAATGTCAGACAAAATGATTTCATATCAATAGTTTTTTTTTTAAAATAGATGAAATAGCTTAGAATTATAGTGTACTAGAATGACCACGATATTCTTTATTTACTCAGAAGTGACTATTGAACCGGGATCAATAACTCAGATCCAAAATATTTTTATTTTTTCTCACTAACACATAAAGAAATATTTTTATTTTTCTTACGGCCGCAAAAAATCTGTCCTGAAAAATGTTGATCCGGGTTATTTGTCGCAGTCTTTCTAATAATTCAATTATATAGTATTCCATCTATTTTCAAGAAATATAAAAAATTCTAATATTTCAATACAAAACATAAATAAATAATAACAATTTCTATTTAATTAGAAAAACCAAAAGTAGAGATTTATTTTCCGGAAAGAAACGCTGGATCCAAAAAATAATTCTCTGATTTGGGCATATATGGAAATAAGTTGAAAATAGGTGCAGAATTTGAAATTTTGAATTTTTTTGGATATTAATAAAAATTTCGGTAATATTTCAATGGGTATACACATAATTCTCCAATAACTTAGCAGTTGGCACCATAGTGAACCTATCATATACATCAAAAGATGATAATAATCATGTGCGCAGTGAATTTAATTAATTGCACTATACAATTTATTTATTGTTGGAATAAATTGTTTTAAATATTGAAGGTGGCAAGACCCTTTCTTTTTAATCTCATAAATAAATTGAGAAAAGTTTCGTTGCCTACTAAAGAAGACAAGCTCCAAACCTACCTTCTTGTACATTAAAAATCAGTACAAGAATGTTTCGATTTCTCAGAAAGAAGGTGGAATTAATTCAATTACTCTCTGCCAACACTATACCAACAAAATATCCTTGCTTGCTTGGACCAGAAAATTTGTGGCCCAATTAAGCCTAGATTCTTCATTGAGGGATTATAGGTTAATTAATGCAATAAAAAAGAGAGTTCAGAAACAGAGCACTCTGTTCTGGATCTGGGGTTAGAACTTTTTGTGTTGTCAGGTATTGTTTCATTGCAAAGTTAATTGGGTAGTACTTAGTGACCGGATTAAATTCACCTAAGTCTGACATTCTCTTCTTTGGCAGTAATAAAATAAGTCTGGAATAAGACCGAAATTTTTATTAATATCCAAAAAAAAAAAAAAATCGAATTCACGGTTTTAATTAGGTAGTACTTAGTGAACAAGATTTCGAAAAATGTCGACACTGCAATTTTAATTCACGGTTTTAAACCCTAAAATAGCAAATTTAATTTACAGTTTTAGCCCTCTCAAAACTGCAGAACAAATTTACGGTTTCGTAAAATTGCGGTTTACGATTTTTTTTTCCTGAAACCGTGAATTAATATCACGGTTTTAGGTTTTTTTTATTTTTTTTAATTAAATAGAAAATGTTATAATTTATTTATTTTTTGTATTGAAATATTAGAAATATTTTATTTATTTCTTTGAAATAGATGGAATACTATATAATTTGATTTATTAGAAAAACTACGACAAATAACCCGGATCAACATTTTTCAGGCCGAATTTTTTGCGGCTGTAAGAAAAATTAAAATATTTTCTTTGTGTGTTATTGGTAAAAAAATAAAAATATTTTGAATCTGAGTTATTAATCTCGGTTCAAAAGTCACTTCTAGATAAATACAAAAAATATTATTATCCTTCTATTTTTTTTAAAATAATAATTAATCATTGCATTGTCAGACATTCAACTGTCAGAATTGAATAAAAAATAAAAAATTAATAATTAATCATTGCATTGTTAGATTCAACTATCAGAATTGATTAAAACCATGAATTTAATTCACGGTTTTAGCCTAAAACTTAAAACCTAAAACCTAAATCCTAAAACCGTGAATTTAAAATCTAGAACCGTAGTTTTTTTCTAGTTTTTCGAAATCGTGAATTTGTTCTGCGGTTTTGGAGGGGTTAAAACCGTGGATTTAATTTGCAGTTTTGGGGTCTAAAACCGTGAATTAAAACTGCGGTTTGGACATTTTTCGAAATCTTGTCAACCAAGATGTAGAATTCGAAACTTATTATTTTTTTTGGATATTAATAAAAATTTCGGGGAATAAGAAATTATTTGTTAAGTCAGAATTGAGTAAACAATGAACAAAGTCAAGGCCAAAGAAAAATAGGAAAAAATTTAAATATTGCATATAAACTTTATTTGAATATCTCTTAGATTTAGAGAGCGATCCCGTATATAAATCGCAATGCACCGTTGCAATGCTTTCCACCATGTACATGACATTAAAAATGATTAAACAGTATCAATGAATCAAATCAAGCTCAAGGCTGTACCAATAAATCCAACATAAATAAACCAACAATCAAATCGGCAGACAGAGAACAACAGATACAAAAATTATCTGTGGATCGTCTTTTCTCAATGTCTCTTTAGTTTATTTTTCAATTCTGTACCTCATAATTTTTTTAATCTCGAGTCAGTATTAATCCCTTTTGTTACATCACATCCCAAACTAAACGCACGGATCCAATGTTTTGTTTTATTATTCAATTATAATCACAGTACATTGAACCACTTTTAACTAGGACCCTCTTGCTAATGTGCAGTGTGTCGTGTGTGGTGTGTACTAGATGCTGATTTATTCACCACACTGTGGAAGTGGGACCCACCACCTATCCCTGCTCCTCAAATGGTGGGCCCCGGGGGATTATTGAATGAGGCCCGTACGGGGGGCCATGGAAAGGCCGTGTGGGTTCCATACCGCTCACACCAACTCTGTGCACATGCATGAAATGATTCCCACGTAGTCTAGTGAGCTCAAATTAAAAGCACACACACTTTTTTGCATTGCTTTTATTTATCATTTATAGTTGTCGTTTTAGCTCGAGAGAATTTTTTTGTCCGTTAGTATTTTTGTATATCCAGTAATATATAGAGTCCGGCTACTATACCACTAGTGTCATTTCAAACTAAATAACACTACATCTTAAATTATTGGATCTACTTTAATATTCGTTCAAGACACTAGTGTCATTCCAGCGCTATCTTGTACACGAATATTAAAGTAGATCTAATGGTTTAAGATGTGGTGTTATTTAGTTTGAAATGACACTAGTGGTATAGTAGCCGACTCCTAATATATATTTATTATTTATTAGAAATTTATACGAGAAGTATTTATGGATCTCTGTTAAAATTTATACGAGAAGTATTTATACGAGAAATTTATACTAAATTCTACTAATCTTGTAGTTTATTCCTATTGTTATTGGATGGAAAATTGGTAACAATCTTTTGTTTGTAGAAGTTGAAGGCCAAGAAAAATGCTGTATGATTTAAAAAATTTCATTTGTCAGAACATCTATATACCTTTTGTAAAAATGACTATACGAGAATTATAGATACCAAAACTTATGTTGTGCCTTTTTTGGTTGAAGATAGCTATAGGTGGGGATGCACTCACCAAAAGCTGATTCAAACCATTATTGTACAATTATATATATATTTTCTAGTCATTGCTAGCGAAGTATTAATTTGCAACTAGTATGAGTTTCTTAATTAGATACTCCAAATTTTAATTAGAAAGAAAAATATAAATGTATCACTAATGCTAGTATCGTGCCCGTGCGTTGCAACGGATGTTGGATTATGTAATAATCTACTTGTCTGTTTGACTAGATTTGTAAAATATATATTAGTTGAATTTTACAGTTTCTTGTCTTGAGATATGATGCAGATTTATGAAGATATAAAGTTTCAATAAATATCAAAGATGCATGCACAAATGCTACACATATCAAAGATGTGCTATAATGAAACAAAGAATGGACTAAGAAGACTTAGCTCAATATTAGTATTAATTAGAAATATGTGAAATTGGCAAAATATGCTTGAGATTGAGGTAATTTACATAAACTGTGACAACGGTTATTATAACGTTACAACGGAATAATTCATATGCCGAAATTCACAGTGTAATCAATTTATTTCGTTACAACGCTCAAATAAACGTTGCAACGGAATAAATCAATTTCGGATCCCAAAATATCCAGAGAGTTTCGTTGTAGCAACCGTTGTTACGCTTATAAGCGTTAGAATTTTTCAGCGCAGCCAAACCCGTTAACTGGGACTAACCGTTACAATGCTTTATCAACCGTTGTAACGGTTGACGCCAGTTACCAAGTTTTGCTTCTCTCTCTATAAATAGAAGTAAAATCTAGGTTTGAGAAAACAATCTAGTCGCCTTCAACTGCAATATTTCGTATTCTTTTCAGATCTAGAATTCTGCATTGTTGCTTGTGCACAAAACTTCAATATCCTTACAACAATCTCAAGCATACTCCACCAAACTCAATCTTGTGTAAAAATTAGAGTGATTTGTGTGAGATCTCTTATTTGTTTCAAACACTTGAGCCTTTAGTGCTCGTGAGCCAATTCCGTGCTCGGACTGTGTGACTTTTCAAGGTTTGTAAGGGCTCACTAGTTCCACCTTATACTCCTTTCTCATTGGGTAAAAAAAGACGCTCCATTAAGAAGGTCACGAAGCCCCGGAGACGTAGGCGTTAGTGCCAAACTCCGTAAATAACTCTCGTGTCAAGTGTCTCTTAACTATTATATTTACTTTACGCACACTTAGTGTAAGTTTATTCTTGTTTCTGCCAAGAATAACTCACGCACACATTAGTTAAATAACCTAGAGTTAAAATTTTAAAAAAGCTCCATATTCACCCCCCTCTAGGTGCCGTTTGGGACCAACAAGTGGTATCAGAGCAGGTAATTCATATTAAGACGCACTTAATTGAATCCTTTATATTAGATCTAGAAATGACACAAATGACCCCAAAACACGTTAGAGAACCCCCAATGCTAACTAACACTACCAAAAACTTTAGTCACTGAAAAAAGTTGATGATCAATTACCTCAAGTTAATTGATGTATGGGAGGCCATAGAAAAGGGATACACTCCGGAGTATAATAAAACTACCAATTTATTGACTACCGAATCTAAACTTGCCAAGAGGGTGAATGACAATGCAATTAATGCAATTCTAGGTGTGGTAAATGAATCGGTAGCCTTAGTATTTTCAAATGCTACCAATGCGAAAGATATGTGGAAAGCCCTTGTAAATAAGTATGAGGATAATGGCCAAATTAAACGAACCAATCTCACGGGGTTAGAAATCAAATTTGAAACTTTCAATGTAGAAAATTGTGAGTCTGTAGAGGACACGTATAATAGGCTCTTACAAATTCAAAATAAATTTATAGAACTTGGACAACCACTTTCTAACAATAAAATTGTAGGAAAGTTTTTACGTGTAATGCTTAGGAAACCAAGGTGGGAGCCAATGATAAGCGCTTTAGAAGTACTCACGGGAGTTCAAACTTTCACTCCGGAAGAGCTATTTACCCATCTTCGAAGTTGTGAAGAGAAGCTTTGACAATCCAATGACCTTGAACCTAAAGCCAAAGTCATTTCTCGCTCCTCAAATGACTACAACCAAAACAAGATCGACCATGAACCTTTCGATAATGCCCAACGCTTAACCGAAATATTTCAAGGAATGTTAGACTTTGAAAAGAAGTATAACAAAAAGCGGGAGGAGAACAACAAGAAAATTATGTGTTTTGGTTGCCACAAAGAAGGGCACTCTATCCACTCATGCTTCAAGATATTTCCGAAGAGCAATGAAAGTGGTGAGCGACAAGATCGTCGCCCTAGATCAAGAAGAGATGGTAACCAAAGCAACAAGAAGGAAAGGGCGATGCAAGCAGTGCAACACGTAGAATTTGACTGCAGCAGTGGTGGAAAATCCAACTCTGAGTCAGAAAATGAGGAAGTGATCAACCTAGCCTTGATGGCTACTCATAACAGTGAAGCCACATCTAGCTATACGAGTAAGGTACGCCAAAAACCCAAGTTAGATAACTATAAATGCAACTTTGACTTGATCAATAACTGTGAATCAACTAGTGAGTCAAACATTTCCTTAAATGAGGGGTTAACCAACGAAAATATTAGATTGAGAACCTTGCTTGATGAATCACATGCTGCGTTGCTTAATAGAGAAGTCATAATCCAAAATTTAAGATCCAAGATTCTTGAGCTAGAGTCTAAGGTAAAGGTGTTTGAGTCCGCATCACTAAAGTCACATATAAGTCAAACACATTTAAATGAAACTAAGGATCTAAAAATTGAAGTTAATAAATTACAAGATGAAAATAGGAGTCTCAAAGCAACTAATGCAATAAATAAAATGCTAGAATGTTAAGTTAAACACTATTGAGTCCAACATTAAAGAATTAGAAAGAAATAATGAAATTAATCATTGTCAATCACACATAGGTGAGATAGGACTCTTAAAAGTGAGGATACAAATTTTGGAGACCGAGAATAGGGTTTTAAGGTCACCTAATGAATCTAAGAGTGTCATTAGGCTAGATCCTTATTTTCAAGCGAGTGATCAAATAAGAGACCGAGGATTCGATAAACTTGGTCTTTGATACAAGAAGGATAAATCCTCGTTTGAATCCAATCACTTGAAAAGCCCGAAAGATAAAGGCAAGCACAAATTTTCAATGAACAAAAATTTCAAAAACTCAAATTTGATAGAAAAAAATATACATCTTTTCAATCAAATAAAAACACAACATTTTATCCAAAGGCACCAAGTAAAAATTATTTTAGAAACCAAAATAGAGTATGGTACTACAAGACTAATAAAATTGGTTGTCAAAATAGAACTCAAAGCAACGGGTCAAATAAAGGTGTTCCCCAACATCCCAAAAAGTATGAGTCTAATGCAAATAAAAATAGAAATGTGACACACAAAGTGGTTAATGAATCCAACAAGAATAAAAATAACAACATGTTGTACAATAGTGTCAATACGCTAACAAATATTGTAAATGCTCGATCTCAAGAGCCTAAAGGATCTTGCCACTATAACTTCAAGTAAGGACCAAACTTGGAATCAATCAATCCACCGACAACTTGTAAACCATCTTTAATATTTTTCAACTATTGTTGTAAGATTGGACACACTTCGATGGAGTGTAGGTCTAGTAAGAAGAACAACATGTTGAATGTTGTTTGGATGCCTAAATCTAGAAAAGAATAATTATATGGCAAAATTATCTCCCCAATAAATTCTAATTTCAAAATTATTGAGGGGGAGATAAATTTAAGGTTGGTTGGTTAATTATATTCAAGAAAATGTTTGAACCATTGGAAATGATGCATGTGCTATAATTTTAATTACTTGTATTATGATAAGGTTAGACGTATAGATATAATATTATTAAAATAAAATTACTAGATAACGTCTACATATAAGTAATAAGGAGCCTAACAATCATCTTAGTTAAATTCTTGACAAACCTCCAGAATAAGCAAAACAACATTAAGAGTTACAACGGTTAATCAACCGTTGTAACGGAATAATTAAAGGAAATTAATTAAGAGAATCACGCTGTTGAAGAATAAAATACACTCATTAAAGCGTTGTCACACTCAGTAAGCGCTGTGTAACAGAATAAATCAAGTTTGAGCAGTTTCGAGTCAGAGAGAAGCTTTGTGTGAAGCGTTGCAATGACTATAACCGTTATCGTTGTTTTCACTACATTAAATGCATTAAATGTATCAAATTGAACTGAACTTTCATCAACCGTTGCAAAGATTGATCAACCGTTACAACGATTGTTCCCAGGAGATTAAGCGATGTCCTATATTTCCTAATAAAAAAAAAATTCATTTCCAAATATGATTGTATCTGATCTTAATGATTGAAATTTTGTGTCTATCAAATTTTTTCATATTCAAAATCTTCTATATTATCGTGTCAATCATACCAAAAATTTAATATTCAATTATGGGCTATCAAATCTAAAATTTAATATTAAATCTAATGAAGATTATGTTAATTAGGTTATATATAGGGGTCACACCCTCTTAAACAAAATCACAGCAGAATTCAAAACAAACTTCACACCTCAAATCAATCTTATCTCTCATTTTCTCAATGGCAACAAAACCACAAAACCTAGGAAAGAGGGGTCGACCAGAACAATCTCACATAGTAAGAATTTCTCTCATAACAAGCATCGAGCGACACTTGGGGAAATTATATTCTCTCGAAACTATGCATGAGATCATGACTTCTGATGATCCCACGTCTCGAAACATTCTCTACGAGCTCTTTGACGATCATGACCCCACTAAGTAGGCTACGTGTCTGCCATGCCATATCAGAAGTAAAATTCTTGGAATGTTTTTCTGTATCCAATGTGAGGCGACAATTCACCCAAAGTGTCTTGATCCTCATGCGGACTTGGAAGATGATCCTAGATTTCAACTGTAGACATGCTCAAGGTGTGAGGAACGTGAAGAAAATAACAAGCACGCTTAGGGAGAAGGAAGCTCCAACGACAATCCGGCTGAACCAAATAAATAATCCTATATAAGTATCTCTCTCATGTGTGTAGGGTATGAAGAGTCACGTTTATCTTTAAGTCTTTTAATTTGAATCCATTTTGATATATTTTGGAAATTATGTCTTTTCTTTATGTTGTACTATCATCATGTCATGAGCTATTTAATATAAGATATTCCTATTTATTAAATTCAATTATATTTTTTTTTCTTCTTTTAAGAAACATGATAATTGAGAATCATATAATTCCATAATTCCTCAACCAGTTAAGTAAAATAAATATAATTTCAAACATCCAAATTAATATAAGATATGAGAAAAGACCAACTTTTCAAATTATATAATGACTAATTGTATAGTTTTCAAAAGATAATTAATGTAAATAATTGAAAAGGCACGACCTTTCAAGGCATTAAAGGAAATTAAAAGAGCACCTATTGTATATTTAAGACTACAAATCAAACATAATTTGTAACTCATCCCTTCAACATCTTTCATCAAACATCAACATGTCTTTTGAGAAAGAACTTTCCAACGAGATTCGGGAATCCGACCTAACTACTAAATAGGAAAAATGTATGATTTGTCAAAAGAGTAGTGAGGAAAGAGGCATGTTTTACTGCGATAGTTGCCACAAAGCGTGTCACCCATTGTGCACTACACCAGAATGTGCATGGACAAATGACCCGAGCTATCTCTCATGGATTTGCACATTATGTGCAAACAACAAAGAAAAAGTGGACGGACGCTAGAGAACAAGGAAGGACGCTAGAGAAAGAAACAAAGACAAACAACAGGAAAAGTCACCCTACAAACGAATCTAAGAAGTTTGCTAGATTCTATCTAGGAATATTAATGATTGCTATGCAATTTAGTTATGTTATTTAAATCTTTTTTTTATTATTTTATTATTTGTTTTATTTATGTATCTTAGGTTTTAATATAATTGCTATATTTATATTTCCTAAGAAAATCTCATATCATTTCTAAACGTCTTGATTACATCGTGTGTCTCATAATCATGATTGAATTCCTAATTGCAATATATAATTTCGTGAGAACAAACCAATAATTTCTAAATAAGGCAATTAAATCTCATTTTTGTGACTATATCTGATTGTAAAATTAACTTCCCATGAGAATAATTAAATTTTGATCCAATAAACAATTTCAATTCTCAAATGATAATTATCTTGACCAAATTTCAATTAAATTGAGTATATTAATCTATTAAACATATATTGCACAATATTAAATTTCTATATTCTTGAGTGGTGCATATATGTATGCTTTCATTGCTAAATTCTTTTAATTACGTCTTAATTTATATTTTTATAAAATTTAGGGGGAGTGCATGAATTGAGGGAGAGCCCACTCATATTTTGTTAAATTAATTGTGATATTTCCTCCCTTTTGACAATTTCCAAAAAGGGAGAGAGATATTACAAGTTCGTTAAATAAAATTGGTATTCGCTAAAGACACGGAAAATTAAAAATTCAAATTTTTAGGAATATCCAATTTATGCACTCACTTGGGATATATGTTTTGCAAATTGTCAAAAGGGGAAGATTGGTGGATTATGCAATAATCCACTTGTATATTTGACTAGATTTGCAAAACATATATTAGTTGAATTTTACAGTTTCTTGTCTTGAGATATGATGCAAGTTCATGAAAATATAAAGTTTCAATAAATATCAAGGATGCATGTACAAATGCTACACATATCAAGGATGTGCTGCAATGAACCAAAGAATGGACTAAGAAGACTTAGCTCAAGATAAGTATTAATTAGAAATCTGTGAAATTGGTAAAATATGCTTGAGATTGAGGTAATTTACATAAACCGTTACAACGGTTATTATAACGTTACAACGGAATAATTCATATGCCGAAATCTAAAGTGTAATCGATTTATTTCGTTACAACGCTCAAATAAACGTTGCAACGGAATAAATTAATTTTGGACCCCAAAACATCCAAAGAGTTCCATTCTAGCAACCATTGTAATGCTTATAAGTATTAGGGTTTTCCAGCGCAGCCAAACCCGTTAACTGGGGCCAACGCTTTATCAACTGTTGTAACGGTGGACACCAGTTACCAAGTTTTGTTTCTCTCTTCTATAAATATAAGCAAAATTTAGGTTTGAGAAAACAATCGAGCCGCCCCCAACTGCAATATTTTGTATTCTTTTTAGATCTAGAATTCTCCATTGTTGCTTGTGCACAAAACTTCAATATCCTTGCAACAATCTCAAGCATACTCCACCAAACTCAATCTTGTGTAAGAATTAGAGTGATTTGTGTGAGATCTCTTATTTGTTTCAAACACTTGAGCATTTAGTGCTCGTGAGCCAATTCTGTGCTCAGGCCGTGTGACTTCCCAAGGTTTGTAAGTGCTCACCGGTTCCACCTTGTACTCCTTTCTCATTGGGTAAAGAAAGGCGCGCCATCAAAAAGGTCGCGAAGCCTTGGATACGTAGGCATTAGTGTCGAACTCCGTAAATAACTCTCGTGTCAAGTATCTCTTAACTCTTCTATTTACTTTATGCACATTTTCTTAGTGTAAGTTTATTCTTGTTTTCGCCAAGAATAACTCACGCACACGTTAGTTAAATAACCTAGAGTTAAAATTTTACAAATGCCCCATATTCACCCCCCCTCTAGGTGCCGTTAGGGACCAACAATGGGGACATATTATAAGAGAACAAAACAATATTCTTGTACAAAATAACATATTTTTCATAAAAAAAATAGATCAATGAAAAAAATAATTATTCAACAATAAAAAAATAGACCAACATATTCTCATACAAAAAAACGGTTATTGCTAAAATTGCTAAACGCTACTTTTAGAGTTAATTTCATCATTAATAATTAAGGCAACATAAATGGTAAATTCAATGATGATAATAACAGTATTGGGTAAATAAATTCCTTACAATGAGAATATTAATTATCAATCAATTTAAAAATTTCTTAAATGATATTTTAAAAATGAAAATTAATAAATTAAGATCAAGAGAAGACAAACTAAATAAACTTGTGGTGAGTATGTATCTAAATAAATTTAGAGTTCTACACGTAAAAGATGCATAGAATCAAATGAAGGCAACCTATTTGATCGAAGGATTGATATTCAATCCAAAACTTCATCTTTTAATCACAGCCGTTGACGGATCATGACATCTACGTACTTATAATAGTCACTAATAAATTGTGATTAATGTTTATATATACAAACATTGATATCCACCTAATGTACGTGATTAGCACCATCAATTTTTTTTAATAAACAACTTTTGACGTTGGTAAGGAATAAAAAAGTATCCAAAACTTTTTTTTTTTTTGTTTCTCCTGGCAAAACTTGTAGATGAATGAATATTATTTTTGAAATACATAACTCAAGAATGAACCGTGGCCTTAGAAAAGTGACACAAGCTCTTTTTTTTATATACGGAGTGATGTAGGTTGTTTTCTCACAAAAAATATCTAAAAAATGTTGAAGTGTACCAGAGACCCCTTAATAATAAAAAAAAAGTACATAGCGCAAGAGAGACAATTGTTGTACGTTAGAAAAACTTTATAGATGATTGGGCCAAAAATGGAAGTAATATTGTCAAAAATAGACAAGGTAAGATATCAATTTCTTCATAAATTGATCCGTTCCTTTTTTATGCTAGAATAACTTCACCTTGAATTTTATAATCCAAGAGATGAGGGGTAGAAAGTAAGGCAATAAAAGAAGTTTAATTGCCATTACATTAAAAATAGAAAAAGATACCATGGGCTTTTGCAAGGAATATATAGAACTTTGCCAAATTCCAAAAAAAGTGACCCGGCACACAAATTTTACTCAAACGGTACATTAACAAATAATAAGTTAAGAGATCTAGATTGCTGTTCATCTCCAGGAATAAATTGGAAAGGGTAATTTAGGTGACGAAGGGAGACAATAATGGCTGTTGAGGCACAAAAACAGAGATGGATTGGCACTGAATGCGATGCTTTTCAAGTGGTCTCATTATTTTATTTTAGTACAGGTCTATAGGAGTAGGCTTATATATATGAGGAGGGATCCACTTACAACAAATTTGAGTTACAACAAAAGTTACAACATTCATTTTTTTTATTTTCAAAGTCCAAATCGTCGATCCAAACCGTTCAACATGATTATCTAAATAAAATGTACTTGCAGATCAAATTTTATATTTTTTTGAATTTTTTTACTATTTATTAAGATGGGTACAAAATTCAATGGTCTAAGTATGGCTATTTTTTTGTAAAATACTTAATAAATAGTAAAAAAATTCAAAAAAATGTAAAATTTGATCTGCAAGTACATTTTATTGTGGAGATCATGTTGAACAGTTTGGATCGACGATTTGGACTTTGAAAATGAAAAAAATAAATGTTGTAACTTTGTTGTAAGTGGATCCCTCCTCTATATATATATATTGTTCATATATTAATTTTATGATCTCCAGTATTACCAAAATATATTGCACATGTCCATTCATGGCTGCAAACGAATCAAACTGAATCGAACTTAATCCAGTTTAAGTTTGAGTTCGAACCAATTTCAAACCGAACTGGTTCGAAATCGAAGTAGGGTTTCGAACTGAAAAGAAGAATTCGAGTTTGATTCGGTGAGATTCTGTTGGAACTTGAGTCCTAAAAACTCAAAATTCTCTCTTCAATAAATTTGCTTAAAATCTCCATTTGTGATATTTGAAATTTAGAGGGTTAAATTGAATATATATTTCTTTAATGGTGAGTTATTTTTCTAATGACCACTTATTATTTTGTTAATGTCTTTTACTGTTACACCTCTTCATGGCACCTTTATGGTACGGTTTTTTATTTTATGATCATTAATCAATACTAAATCACTTGACTGGATCTATATAACTATATAGGTCTCCTTCGGTTTAAAACTGTAGTATACTCATTCCTTTCTTATTTTGATACTCATCTGATTTACTTCCACAGAAAGGCCCTTCCATTATTTCTCCATTTCTTTTTTATTCCAATTATCAAATTATGATCCTTGCTGGACATTACGGAGTTATCGTCAGTTGTTTCCATGGCGTGCCTAAGGAGCAACAATCCCGGATTATCTTGGTTGCGGTTCCATCTTGCACGATGAGACGGAATACGCTTAAGGACAGTGCTTCGCACGATCCGGGTAACTCTATTTCAATTTGATTTATTTTAATTAATTTATAACTATCCGAATATTCTGAAAATTTATCCCAACAATCTTAAGCGTATTTTTGTGATTCGGATAGTTAAATAGTATAGATTAATTATATTATTTGTAGTTCCAATGAACTGAGCCTAATTTGATTGTATAGATTAAGTATCTGTTTACTCCATTAAATCTGGTAGTGATGGGAATATATGAAGCATGAAGTACCAACGAAATTTAACCATGAAATAATGAAATAAATAAAAGGCAACAGTACCTTTATAAAATAACAACAATTGATGTTATAATCCGAAATTTATAAATAGATTGAAAAAAGAATTCTGAAATTAAATTCGGTAAAGTTTTAATTAAGTAACAATTGGATTAGTTAGGTTTTATATTTGTACCGAATTTAATTATATGATCCCAATTATTCTGATAGGATTTCTAACAATTTTATTTTGTGATATATTTAGTCATTAATTTGATTAAATTATAATTGGAAAAGTTGAGAAATTTGATCATTACTATTATTAAGTTATTATTCAATTTCTAACTGAAAAAAAAAAAATAATTTATATCAAATGAGAATGCAAAAATTATGATGAGACGCATGTAAGATCTCTCTGTTTTTGGGATGCAAATAGAAATAATAAAACAATAGATTAAATCCAAAGGGCTATCATCTGTTTAATAAAAAGCATCCATTTATGATTATTACTTGTGATTATTCAATTCATTCTAACAGAGTTAGTAATTCCCTCTTATTTCATTCAATTTTTCTCCACCAGAGAATAAATAAATAAATAGAATCATATGTTATATTCTCAGTTTCATTCATCTACAATAACATCGGATTCTAATAAAAAATGGAAAATTAAAGTTCGGATTTTAATTGATCCAGATCTTTATGTTTAGATCTCTATTAAATCTTGCTTAGGAGTAAGAATAAAAAACATATTAAACAAAATCCGTTGATAATTATATTTGATTTGTTTATCATTTATATGAAATATTAATTTGCTAATTAAGTTAATATTCTGAATTTCACCAATAAAATTCAGAATCTGATTTTCTGCAAAAAAAAAGAAAAAAGAAAAGAAAAAAGAGAATGAAATATACATATTGAGTAAACATCAAAGTATTGTCACTTTAATATATTTAGTAATTGGACTTATTTGAAATAAAAATAAATTTAATGCTATCGGCAAATAAATATCTAGGGTCATCAGTGAAAATTACCATTTAATAAAATAATGTTAATTTTGACCCATAATTGATCATTACTCTTAATATATTATAACCGATTGATATAATCATTATTACAACCAAGAAAACTAAAAATTAAATGCTCTTGTAATTGCCTTAGTAATTATAAATCATTTATAACTATCTTGACTATTCTCTTAATGCATGATTCAGAGAAAAATGAATAGAGAATAATTGTAACGAGGATTCAAATATACATGAGCATTAATTTCTAAAATTTTCTTGCTGCATCCTAAGTTAAAAGGAAATTAAACAAAGATATTCACCAAGTCAGAGCAGAAAATAAAACTAATTAACTACGAAAACTGAAAAGCCCTAAAAATGCTCTTATAACTGCCTTTGTAATTGTAAATCAATTATTAACCACCTTTATTATTCCTTTAATGATCTGTGGAAAATGAATAGAAAATGTAATTAAGCATTTAATCAATAAGTTTATTGTTAATTCTATATCCTAAGATTTGAGTAGTGATTGGAATTAATCTATATGTCAAATCATAATATTGTCCACTAAAAAGTTAAACTAAAAATTGATTTATATGACTTTATCTAAAACGGAAAATAAACTCATTAATAAGCCTGATCCGTTAAAATTTATTCAAGATATGCTAATGGTATGCTTGGCTAGTAAAATCTATAACTGATATCATACAATATGTTATCAAATTATAAAAGTAAATACTCTTAGTGTTCATGCATGTGCATGATGATGATCATATATTAAGTTGATAAAATCAATTGATTGAATTCTACTATAGTAAATTGCCTATGACAGTTAGTGCTAATTTGAGTGCATTAAATATGCACAATATATGAAAAAAAAAAAAATCTAATATTTCTGAAAAATGAAAAGAAAATTTGATGGTATAAATTAAAGACCAATTTTATCAATGATTTCTAAAATGCTATATTAATCCGTCTATTTGATTTGTATTATATGAATGCATTATATATGCATAAGGTTGAGTATTTATTGAAATAAATAAGTAAAAAAAATGATATTCTTATCATATCATATATAACAGAAAATGTGGGGGTTTAAATTTCTTGAAATATTTATCTCATGCTACAATATATATGAATAATAATATGATCAATTATTTATAAATGTCTTGACAAACTATCAAAGATTATTACTAATAGTAAAAAAAAAAAAAAAATTGGATTTACAAGCTTGAGCAACAAATGATGATTCATTGATATGAAAATATTGATGATGGACTACAATTCAATTCCCTATATAAATTTCATCGAGGGGGATGGGTGTTAGCCCTAATGGGTCTTCTTGCGGTGGCAACCCAATCTCTGATAGGCGATCCCTTGAAAGAGATTCAATGGGTAATAACAAACCGATAAGTTGACGAAAATAGTGCACACTTTTAGGAGCATCGACTCCAACCCCATCCCTATGGTGAGTGTGCTCTATGTAGATGATAGGATGAGCAATTTAGCTCTAAATGAGAACCGAGGCGGTAATTTCCGCAGGATATGAATCTACACATATCCTTGGTAGGAACTCACCTATATGAGAGTGTCTGTATACGGCCGCGGTGCGAGGCATGGGTAAGCCTTTAAGACTCTCATGAAAAATCCAAGACTTGCGTAAGGCCATTAATGCGCGTACCGCGACGAGAATCTCCATATTGTGTGTGTGGTGGTTGAATTTTGGATCAAAGGAACGAGTTCAAGACATAGTTCACTCTGTTTCCTCCAAATTAAAACTATCGATACTAGATGAAGTTCAAAGTTTCTAAACTACTTCATCGATGCACAATATAAATATCCAGCAATTTGTTTCTATAAAGTTTGCCATTTGATATTCTTAAATTTTGAGTTTTGTGGGGGATTGTTGGAACTTTAGTTCTAAAAACTCAAAATTCTCTCTTCAATAAATTTGCTTAAAATCTCTATTTGTGATATTTGAAATTTAGAGGGTTAAATTGAATATATATTTCTTTAATGGTGAGTTATTTTACTAATGACCATTATTATTTTGTTAATGTCTTTTACTGTTACACCTCTTCATGGCACCTTTATGGTACGGTTTTCTTTTTTTCAATTATAATGATCATTAACAATACTAAATCACTTGACTGGATCTATATAACTATATAGGTCTCCTTCGGTTGAAACTGTAGAATACTCATCCCTTTCTTATTTTGATACTCATCTGATTTACTTCCACAGAAAGGCCCTTCCATTATTTCTCCATTTCTTTTTTATTCCAATTATCAAATTATGATCCTTGCTGGACATTACGGAGTTATCGTCAGTTGTTTCCATGGCGTGCCTAAGGAGCAACAATCCCGGATTATCTTGGTTGCGGTTCCATCTTGTACGATGAGACGGAATATGCTTAAGGACAGTGCTTCGCACGATCCGGTAACTCTATTTCAATTTGATTTATTTTAATTAATTTATAACTATCCGAATATTATGAAACTTTATTCCAACAGATTCGAACCAGTTTCGAACCGAACTGGTTCAAAATTGAAGCATAATTTAGAACTAAAAAGAAGAGTTTCGAACCGAGTCTGACTCAGTTCGAGTTCGATTCGAATTAATTTCGAACCGAATTAGATTTGATTCGTTTCAGAACTGAGCTGGTTTGATTTGTTTCGAACCGAATTTTTTTCGAGTCAAACTCAATCGAATCATGAGCTATGAGCTTGTTGTGCACCCCTATGTCCATTAATAACAAGAGAGAGTATATTTAATTGCAATATTCCAATACTTCTGGGAAGTTGTTATATATACCATGATTATGAATATATAAATTTCACGGTGGAGGCTAAACATAGATGTTGATATTATATGTGTTACACATCTGCATATTGTCAGAGAATGTACCAGAATGATGTTTGATTTTTACATACATATACTATAAAATCCAATTATACAACTTGTCAAGGGCACATTGTGCAAATGGGAATAGAGAAATAAATCAATAATTGAGAGAAACAGTACTAGTGATTGAGGTGGCAAAGGCTTACACAAAAGGCTGCATTGCAGCTAAATCATGGGACAAAAAAGGAGGTGACTGCTCAAATCTTTTCATGCAGGACGAAAGGTGAAAGAGCTCTGACATGGAAATATTCTAAACCCTAGTCTTTGATGGGATAGTGTTTGCAATCCCTTTTCCTCTTCCCTTGAACTCCTTGTCTAATTTCAAGCATTCTATCATAGTGCAATCATGCATGCAATTCTGATGCTTACTTTCCATCTCTTGTCTTTTTACCATTGCATGGAGCTTTAATTAATGGCTCTAATCAATCTTTTATTGAGAATTTATTTAAGAGTAAAGATGTTGTCCCCCCAACTCCAGTTCCCTAAACGTCCCTCCAATTCTAACTAACTTTGTCAATCATTAAACCACCTTGAAAAACGTGTAAAACATGAGTCCAGTTTTTTTTCTTTAAATACTTGATATCATAAGTATGAATACTTGATGAATTATATATGAATACTTGATGAATTATATATGAATATTTGATAAATTAGGTATGAATACTTTCCATTTTGTATGAATACTTTCCATATTTGAATCCAGTTTTTTTCTTTAAATACTTGATATCAATACTTGATGAATTATATATAAATATTTGATATCTTAGGTATGAATACTTTCCATTTTGTATGAATATTTTCCATATTTGAATATTTGATATCTTGAAAAACGTGTAAAAGTATGTCATCATGGATCTCATTTGAAAGAGAAAATTATGTAGAACACGTTCGTAGTTTTAGATTTACAAAATCCTCATAGATCGTCCCAAAAATTGGTTAGATTGAACGGAGAAAAAAAAAACCACCTTGAAAAACGTGTAAAAGATGAGTAGGTATTGTGTCCAGTTTTTTTGGGAATACTTGATATCTTAGGTATGAATACTTGATGAATTATATATGAATACTTGATATCTTAGGTATTCATACTTTCCATTTTGTATGTGAATTAATTTAATCAATGAATGGGGGACTGGTGGTGTGATCCACGTGACTTTTTGGTTGTGGTCCCCAATGCAGTCTGACAGTTACTGCCCCCGAAAAGTAATGGTCCCCAGTTTGAATGTGAATTAATACTTGATATCTTAGGTATGAATACTTGATGAATTATATATGAATACTTGATATCTTAGGTATTCATACTTTCCATTTTGTGACTGAATTAATGTATGTTGAATGGGGGACTGACAGTTGTACTTTGACAGTTAGGGGGACGTTTAGGGGACTAAATGGGGAGGACTGTTAGTCGATCCCTTTATTTAATTATCTCTAGTGCCCTTGTGGATTATTGAGACAATTGGTAAGTGCGTTGTTACACTCTCCAGCACCAACTTTTATTGCATTATGACCCACTTTTAATTTCTCACCATTATCTTGCTTGTCCTTTTTCTTTTGTGGTAATTTATTGGATATTAGGATTTCTTTATTTTTTGTTGGTACAGTCGGTAATGGCATTATTTACATATTGAAAGTTTTTTATCCACTTATTATTTGTCATTTTACAGTTATAACAACTCCAGATTTATAATTAAAGGGAAAATTGTTTTTATGTCACTCCAAAACATGAAAATTAGGAAATTGCCACCCCAAAACATAAAATTAGTTATTTGCCACTCTAAAATCATTAAATTTATGAAATTGCCACAATTATACATCTAATATACATATTTGATTAAAATTATTCTGAAAAATATTGTATAAAAAAATGTATTTTGATATTTCCAAAATTACCCTTCAAGTGAACAGATAAAATTAGGAAATTGATCTCTCCAGTACCCTTCCCTTCGTCCCCTTCGCCTCTCTTTCACCCTTCCTCCGCCAGAACCCTTCCTCCGGCTGAACAAAATCTCTCTTAAGCATTATGTCGAACAATTGCAGTGCTTTGTCATGCTTTCCCCAATGAACATATGCATGAAGACCTTGATTATCTCTACATGTGCAGTAATTCAGTACTGACTAGGTGCAGTGAAAGAAATATCAAATCCCATATCTTTTTGTGGCTGCCTGAAACTGTACTATGATACCATTGCAAAGTGTTGAGCCTTTCACTGATGCAATCCTTACTGCTTTTGATAATGAGCTGGTACCACTGGTACCAATGTTGCCAAATGCTTGAATCATACTGTGCTTTGCTTGCTTTGTGACTGATATATTCTGAATGTTGGGTTTGTATCAATGTTTTACATTAGAGGGTGCTGTTCAGGTTGTGCTGTATCATTGTTGGGTACCAACATGAATTTTTTTTGTTTCTCTGAGATGGATGTGCATCAGATTGTTGTGTACCTTTGTTGGTACCAATGTGAGTCATAGGGAGAGAAGGGGGGGCCCACATGAAGAGATGGAAGTCATAGGGAGAGAACTTGGGGTGGTAGCGGATGTGGCGGCGAAGGAAATGGGTGAATTTGGAAGGGGTAATTTTGGAAATATCAAAATACATTTTTTTATACAATATTTTTCAGAATAATTTTAATCAAATATGTAAATTAGATGTATAATTGTGGCAATTTCATAAATTTAATGATTTTAGAGTGGCAAATAACTAATTTTATGTTTTGGAGTGACAATTTCCTAATTTTCATGTTTTGGAGTGGCATAAATTTTTTTTCCCATAATTAAACCATACATATACAATCCAATTTAAAAAAAAATGGAAAAGAAAAAACAGATCAAGGACCTAAGATTCTGAGTCTGGATTCTATGAGGTATCTCAAATTTGATTTTAGTTTCAGCTATCTGATCAGAATTCGGGTCAATCCGATCCGAGGTAAAATGTACGGAATCAATTTAATATTCGTGCCAAAGCAGATCGAACGGTCCGGATCTAAACTCAAGATTTGAGTTACTTTGGGTGATATGAATTATATTATTGTTGGCAATTTTTGAAATTAAATGAGGGAGAAAAGAACAATTGAAGAGGGGCCAGTGCCAGTGCCAGGGAATAGTGTGAGAGCAACAGTCATGAAAGGCTACATAGAGAAAGGACAATGGTAAATTTCATGCAAACTTTTCGGAGAACATTTTAGTGATCCAAGACAGCATATGTATATACCGTAGCAATCAATCTAGTTATTTTTGAGTGTGCATTAAAGGTCTGACCAATTGAAAGAAGAACTCTGAATGCATGTCAATGTCAGGTAACTCCTGTGCATTCATATGGGCTATGAGCAATATCTCAAGGGAAGTTTCTCTATGTTTGTTTCCAATGCAACTTGCAACCAATTCAGAAAATTATTAGGTATCTGAATTTGGACAGATAAAGTTAATTAATAGAATATAGTATAGAGCCCACAAAATGCTTCTTACAACAATACCAAGAAAAACAGAACACAAGTTAATCAGGTACCTAGGTTAATGTCGCAATATTCCCTAAATTACTTAGTTTAGCTCATAATAAAAAAAAAAATAGATGGGAAAGATTTTGCTTTTCCTTGAAACTGTCCCTACTCACTAATTAGCTAGTAATGACATCTATAGAGCTCTGACAATAAAGTAACAATACAGAATTAATGTTGGTAGTATATGTGTGAAATTTTAAATTATTTTAGACATTGACATAACTAAATTTTTTTTCTGTAAGTCCGAATTAATTTAAGTTAAACTTGTGTAGAGAATCAGTATTTTGTCTTGTGGCAAAAAAAGTGTCCTTCGTGCGAGAGGTCGTTCAAATCCGGATGGAAAATTTCTTATGAATATTAAATATAGTTGGGTTCTTGACTTTTAACCTTTACTAAAAATAAACTTGTGTAAATTGTTAATCGAGGGTTAACAGTACTGATTAAACGCATGTAAAATACCAGTCATGTCCTATACAATCTTGAAGTAATTTTGACACATTTAGCTTAAATTATTCATGTTAAGAGTAATGATTGATTGGCGATGCGAGTCTCAACAGACTAAAATTATTGGCGATGGAATGAAATACCAAAAGTCTAGATCATATAGAGTATAGGTTAAAGAAAAAAAAAAGGATTTCAAAACTGAATGTAGGAAATCAAAGTTATATGCGTAAATTTAAGGGACTAATTTGCCAATAGTCTTAAAAGAACTTTTTTTGTCCATCTAGGACTCAACAAGTCATATGTAAAAAATCACATCTTAAGTGAACACATTATAACACGATACAATTCCGTCATAGCATGACACATGATGTGTTGATCATGTACTGTGACTCGCGTGTAGTGTCTCATATATGTTCATTCGCATGTTTTGATTACTCTCCGAGAGAAAAAGCACGGTACAACACATCACACGAATTGATATGATCATGATACAACATGACACATAACACGACACAATATGTAATTATACTTGACTACATGACTATAAGTAACCAAAATAACATAACATTTATGTTATTATTTATCACAAACAACAATTCTAGTTCCGGATGATAAATTTATTTCTATACACAATACTTTTTACAATATTGTTTATTTAATTTAGAACTTTCTCAATGTTTTTCACATTATTGACAATTTTTTTGGAATTTTCTTCCTTAAATAAACTTAAAAATTTGAAAAAAAAAAATATTAATGTGAATAACATGATCAAATGTAAAGTGATCAAATTAACATGACTAATTGTGACTAATCACGTCACATTGATCATGACATGATTAATGTGTCGTGGTCATTTCTCGCAATTTGATCACGAATCATGAATATTCGGGTGATCACAACGATGTGTGGTACGTGACCCAAGCCGCATCACAGTACGCCACAACACGAATTTACATTCCTCATCATGTCTATGAAGTCTTATATAGTTACTTATCAGATACAAGAACAAATTTCAGCAATATAATATTATCTGGAATCTGGATGAAATGTTAATAATTTATGTACAAATATGATTAAATAGCAACTAGTCTAAGCACACAAAACAAAATTAAGATAGATAGGTTGAGTTACAGGGGTGGCAATGAGATGGGTCCATCTTGAACTCGTCACGAGCTAGCTCGTCCGAGTCACGAGCGAGCTAGTTGGCGAGTTGGCTCACTAGGTTTTGCTGGATCTTGCTTTTAAGCTAAATGATTGTGTGTTTCCGTTATTTTTTTTTTCCTTTCTTGATCTAACATATGGGGGTTCGAAAAAAGTCAATTGAGGTTGTTTAATGTAGTTCATATACGTTATCAAAATCTTCGTAATTTTTTTTAGTAAAGTTGAGAGTTAAGCTACTCAACTGAGTTAATATTCACAACAAATTCCTATCAGATTTCGAACCTGTGCAAGGCTGCAACCTCCCATACTTCCATACTTCCATATTGAGAATGTTGTTTTAATTTGTCGCTAGATCAAAAACTAATTTCAAAATATGTTTAAAAGTTTTGATCTTAACATGCAATTGTTAGATCTTTTAATTACAAAAGAGATAAAATATTATAGAATGCTAAAAATAATAAATTTAGAGCTTGTTTAGAAAAATAGCAAAAGGTTTAATAAATATAAGACAATTTTTTAAATATATTTTTGACGCTTATATTGTATTAATTAACTAGATGGCTTGAACGATAATCGCTGAATTCAAATATCATTTGTGAAAATTTTGGACCTAATTATATACAAGAAACATTGATGTTTTGCAAAGTATATTGTAATTCACATTTGCGCGTGTATATAAGACGAGACGAAGAGACTAGTCTTTGGTCTAGTAGCAAAAGCACATAGCCTCTATGACATAGAGGTCATGAGTTTGAAATCCGGATGGAAAAAATCTACAAAAAGAGTATTAAATAGTTGAGTGGCTTGATCTCCAATTAATCTAAAAAAAAAAAAAAAAAAAGAGACGAAGAGATTCGCAGGCACAAAGAAAGCCAAATGTGCCACGGCAAGCTTTAGTTGAAAAGCAAAATTGCCGAATAATGATTAAATGATATATATTACCTAGCCAGATAACTCAAAGACTTTTGTACTTAAAGAAAGATGCTGGTTTGACTTGTTGCCACCTTCATCAATGATATCTATATATATATAATACATTATAGATGAAGAAAAGCTGTTTGTTGCCATTTTTATCTATGATGTCAACGATCCAATCCAATGTGTGGAGACAGAAAGCGAAAAGATGAGTAAATCATATATGCTAGAATTTAAAAAAAAAAAAAAATCTATTGCCTTTGTCGCCCATAAAAGATGATGAAGCTCCAGATGGAAACAAGATCTTATGATACTCCTCTTGACCTCGCCTGAGAATCTTTTTGTTGATATTTAAATTTAAAACTTAAAACTCTCATGTTGATCTACAAAAAATAATAATACATGGAGCAAATAAAAAGTAAGTCATACTACCTAGACTTGAATATTATAACAAATTGAACTTCTAGATAAATGATGATGAGCCTTACTTTTTTGTTGTTGAGAAATACAAGGTTAATTCCTGCAAAAAATATTTGAAAATATCGTAATTCTTATTTTAAAGAGATTTCAAATGTCAGATCTTTCACCACCTTCATCTAATAATATATTCTTTCTCAATGTACCTGCAATATTACCTGGTTCGGTTGGATTTTCAAGTCACTTCTCAGAAACTTTTTTTTTCAAACCTTCAAGAATTGAAATTGAAAAAAAAAAATTGTACAACCAATTTGAGCTGAGATTAGGGGTGAAAACGGTATGGATAATATCTGATCCGTATTTGAAAAATTAGATGTGGATATCCGATATCCGAATATCCATGTGGATATGGATATTGATATGGTTTTACGTTTCAATTATCCGTATTTGAATAGTAGATATATATCATATATTTTAATATATATTATGAAAAAATATTGTTATTCACCATTTAAATTAGATAAATATTATGAACTTTAGTATTTTTTAATATTATTTTAATAAATATCCAACCCGATCCGTATCCAACTGATATCTATCTGTATCTATATCCGGAAAATAAAAAAAAATATAAATATGATTTTACCACTGTCTGTTCCGTATTTGCTCTGTTTTCACCCTAGCTGAGACGCCTGATGCAAAAAAAAAAATTGGGCCTAAAAGGCTACTCTTAGACTCTGGTGATCGTTCTTGGTCAAGTACCGGTGAAAATTGACCTATTCCGAGCTGTATATCACTATATTGACTTGGTTAAGAAGTAAAAACAATGTAGACCAGGTGCGTGTGTGGATTAATTCAAGAAGCTTGATTACTTCTCCACTGAATGTGTGTGTGTGGATTCACTATTATTTTCTCTTATTTTGACATTCAAGTTATTTATTTGTTTTTTAATAATGACTTACTCTTAATATAATGTAGACCAAGTGCCATACTGGACATAATACGATCTGGAGAAAATGTATAAAATAGATACTTTTATAAATTAAAATAAGTTTTAATAAAAAAAGTCAACAAATTGAATAAATTTATGAGTTTTTAGAATTTAGAAAAATAAATGTCTTATTATGAATTTTAAAGAAAAAATATGTAATTTCAAACTTTTTGGTAATATACATGAAATTTCACCTATCATAATAAGAGTCGTTTTGCTTGCCCCTGAGAAATTACGACCAGAAATATTTATCTGGGCCTCGGGCTTTTATGGGCCTTGTATCCTGCGACATTCCCTCTGCTTTCATCCAGGATCCATCCCAATCTGACCATCCAAACAACCAAAATCCCCCAAAACCCATAAATTCATTCGGCCTCGCAAATCCCTCGCTTCCAGCCTTACTCTGACCCAATGGCGGCGACTCCTCCGCCTCCCTCCGGCGGCTACGCCTCCTCGTACGTCCGTGCCAAACCACCTGGTCTCATGGCGATCGCGATGAAGAGGAAGGACAGCTTCATCCAGTTGTTTATCATGACCGGGATCCTCATGCTGAGTGCCCGATCGCTCAGCCAGAAGCACCGTATCGACGATCTCTCCCAAGACAACGCTGAGCTGCGCCAGGAGAGAGATGCTCTGGCCCACCGGATGTCCCACCTCAAGTCCGAGCTCCGCCGTGAAGCTGAGCTTGATAGATCGGGCGCGCTCACTTCCCACCTCACGCGACTCTTCGGCGAATCTTAGTGAGATATGGATAATAAAGGGATTGGTTCCTCTTTTCTTTTGTAAGTTTTTTGTTTTTTTTTTCTTTTCTGACAAAGAAACCTGAGGATTGTAGCTAAGATTATGAAGAGAGCTTAGGTTCGGTTTCATAATGGAGATTTGGTGATGTTAGCTTGCTTGAATTCGGATGCGTTGTCTGCATCATGGTTTATATTTGCCGTTTTGGTGAGAAAATTGCAATGACAGTGTTGATTTTTTTTATCTCACCATATTTTCTGACATTAAAGAAAAAATAATGGAATGTAGTTTTTTTTCTTCTGTGTTGCTTAAATTCAATGTTGTCTTTGCCACTTGATCCATGAGCCTTCTACGACTCTCCTCTCTCTGTACCAATCTGATTCTGCTAGCAAATGAAGGCAATTCAGGAGGGGATTATAGGAACAAATAAACATTTTCTTGGTTTGATTTTTTCTGTAATTCACTCAAATCAACTGTTGGAAGCTGGTAAACAGCGAGCTGTTCTAATTTAGATCTCAAAGACCCAACAAGTTCAGTAATCGGTTGGTTAGGTTTTTTTATTTTATTTGAATTAGTTGTTGTCTTAATAAGAAGATATGGACATAATTATTCTGTTGACCATACATTTCTGTTATTCCTTCCCACATATCCTTGGAATAATTATAGTAAATAAACAAACTAGATATTTTTTATTCCATGAAGTTTAAAAGCCAAGACATAATCAGATTATCAATTCAAATGAATGCCATTCTTCCAATTTATTTTGATAGTTTAGACGTAATCAGATTATCAAGAGAAATTTTGGACGAGAAACTGTTTACCCAGCCATATTTTCCTGAAGTGTCACTATTGAGCAGCATGGTAGAAAGGCCTTAAAGAAGAACCAATATTTGAGTCTTTGTAATTGTTTACATTTTCAGGAGGCGCAACTATGTTCTCAGGACTCACCATCAATTACTTGGGTCGTTTGTTCTATTTACTGCTCTGATACCATGAAAACTTTGATTAAAAAAAAATTCTGTAAATTAATTGGTTACGTTCATAAAGTTAACAATGTAATTATATATCACTTTGATAATATAGCGGAACTAGTTAAGGAAAGAATCGGAATTTAATGAAGAGAAGATTACATGGCAATATTTTAGACCATCTTGAAATCTTCTGTAATCAGCCAGAATCGCCAGGGAGACTGCGTATCATCAGTGAGAGTAAATGGCGCCAAAGAGCAAATATGTGTCATCTGAAAATTTCTACAATCCTTTGATATGTGTGACATGTGTCCCAAGAGTTGCATCTCCGATTGGTATATTTGATTAGTTATTTATCAACAGATTCTCTCTAGTACTGCAGAGTCGATTTCTCAAATAGCAGCAGCAGCCATTGCTTGTCAGTTGTCATAATAAAAGCGGCACTGACTCTCAAATCAGTAGTCAGAGAAAAACTTTTGGGCTCTGTTTGCTACTAAACAACATGTTTTGCAGAATTTTGGGCTGTAGGATTAATAATCAAAGAATTATGGGCCGTTTTGCATTCTTTTGTTAGCCTAGCTCGCGTGAGAAACCCATAAAAATCCATCTATTTTTCACATTTTGTCGAGCGGGATGGATGGTGATAAACCTAAATCCATCCCATCACCCATGATATATTATCTTTCTTAGTTCGACATTTTTAGCATTTTGTCAATAGAATAGAATATCTACCGTTTGCCTCTTGTTCTCTGTTGAGAGACTGAGAGTTAGAGGAGGCCACAACTCATGGCCATGGCGTGCTCGAGCTCCTTGCAACCTCGTCTCTTGTCATCCTTCATTGGAGACCGCTTCGTCTGCTCTGCTAAGCCGCTTCGACCCCTTCTCTCCTTTAATCCAAGTACCTTCTTTTCCTTTTTGTTATCACAAACTTTTATTTTTTTTAGGTACCGATCTGTCAAATTGAAGTTCTTAAAAAAATATGTTCTGACGCTTCGTTTAAACTTGTGACTTCTAAATAGTCAATTGTGATCGCTCTCAATTTTCATTTATAAAGTACCTCAAGGGTTCAAGGAAACATTGCATATAAGAAAAACCGTTTGTTAGATTTTTCTTGTGCTGTTATTTGCCATTCTCAAAGTAAAACTATTATAAGATTCTTTTTTTTTCCCAACTTAGGAAGATTGTTCAATCCAACCAAAAAAAATTTTGCTTACATTTTCTGGTCAATTCTGAATAATACAGTTCAGTATTTGTTTCTCTCGATATGAGTATACTCTCGTTTCTCACTTCTTGTGAAGTTTTATGCTAAATTTCTTCAAAAGTACAGGAAATAACCGTGCATCAGTTCAACAAACAAGAATATTATGCAATTTGGTTGATATTCTCTTTAACCGAAGGTATAATTATTCCCTGACAACTGATTCCATATAGTATTTTGCCTATATTTGCCATCTCAGCTTTTTTATAATTTATTAGTAATAAGGAGGATGACATATTAAACAGCAAGCGCAAGCGTCTGAGACCGGGAAAAGTATCACCTCGCCTCACTGTCCCAGATCATATAATGCGACCACCATATGTCAATTCGCGCGGGTCACCACAAATTTCAAGTGGGCCTGAGATCCATGACGAGAAGGGCATAGAATGCATGCGTGCGTCAGGACGACTAGCCGCTCAGGTTTTGGAGTATGCTGGGACTCTTGTCAAAGTAACGTACAAGTTTGGATTCGTTATTTGTGTTTTGACTTTGATGAAATTGTTTGATTTCAATTAAAATTACTATTTAGTTGCTCCTTTTATGCTCCTGGCTTGTCAAAATAAATGAGCAATTTTGTCTCCTTCTTTTAAGCTCGTTTCACGCCAAGCTAAAAGCTTACCATTTTGCATAGACTATTATTTTCTGATATTTTCATTTTATACAATGTTTTGAAGTATCTGAAGTATTTGAAAATTACTGGTTCAAAGAAAGAGCACAAGCAGAAATGAAAAGGTATATTCTGACAAAACATTGGAACTACCATGTATACCCCTATAGAATGAGAAATGTCTTATAGAGCCATGTTTATCAATGAATAGTGAGATATATTTTTCCTCATCTGCATTAAGCAGTATAAAAGACGGCATATTTTGGGCATCTTTATATAAAAATGGGGGGGTCACATTGGATAATTTTAAAATTTGGAGGTATATGGTATATTGATTTGCTTTGTATGGTTATATATAATAGACTGATATGTAAATTTGCCGTAAAATGTATAAATTTCAACATAATTAATTGGAGGTCAATGGACAAGCTAGTGTTACGTTACTATGTGTCTTGGCAGAGTTATAACTATTGTTTTCTTTGGCAGCCAGGCGTAACAACTGATGAAATTGATAAAGCTGTGCATCAAATGACAATAGAAAATTGCGCATATCCTTCACCACTAGGGTACTGTGGCTTCCCTAAGAGCGTTTGCACTTCAGTTAATGAATGTATTTGCCATGGTATACCTGATTCACGTCCACTTGAGGTAACTATTTTGATTTAATGATTTTCTGCATTTTTTTTCATATTATGTAATTTGAAGACTTTTTTTTTTTCTTTTTATCGTAGGATGGTGATATCATCAACATTGACGTAACTGTGTATCTCAATGTAAGTTTCGGAATTACTTAGATAAATTGAAATTCTTTTGACTTAGTGGTTGACCTTTTGATTAATTAGATTGGGTTTACTATTTTCCAATTATTAAAAATTGTTGGATACTAAACATCAAGTTATCCATGCATTTTATGGGTAAATCAGACTATTTAAAATTGACAAGTTAAAGTTAATTAACAAAATTAATTCAAAATAGAGTAGGGTTCAAATGCCTTATGTCTTTCATGCCTCAATCGTGCCTCGTATCTGTATCTCCGTTTTCAAAGTCCAAACAGCCAATTCGAACCACTCAACATGATCTCCATATTAAAAGGTGCTTGAAGACCAAATTTTATATATTTTTAGAAATTTTTTACTATTATTTTAGATAGATACAAAATCACTGTTTTTGGATGGTCCAGAATCTTCTGAAAAACAGTGATTTTGTACCTATCTAAAAAAATAGTAAACAATTTCCTGAAAATATAAAATTTGGTCTCCAAGCACATTTTAATTTGGAAATCATGTTGAGCAGTTCGAATTGACTGTTTGGACTATGAAAACAGAGATAAAGATGTGAGGCGCGGTTGAGGCATGAAAGACGTGAGGCATTTGAACCCTACTCTGGTTAAATACTCTTCAATTGCTCCTTTGCTTTTTAGAATTTTGTTTTGTTATGCTGCATGAATTTTCTTTCTTATCACTTCTGGAGTTCTGATTGATTCATGTTTTTTTGTAGGGCTATCACGGTGACACATCAGCAACATTTTTTTGTGGAGATGTAGATGGCAGAGCTAAGCAACTGGTGGAGGTATCTGCAGAAGGAATTGTTGAATTTATGTTATTTGTCCCTAATATTTACTTCAAATTTGTTAGTGGAGGAAGAAAATTGCCTCCATTTTTTGTGCCTCCGTCATGCCTTCATTTTTAGAACTAAAATAACTTCAAAATTAAAACTTAAATGTCAAAATGAAAACTGTTAGATATGATCTATATCATTTTCTCTATCCGCACGTAAAAGATCATGACATTTCGATTTTGTTTTGATTAGTATCAAGAGCTTGCAAAAATACACCGATGTGGATAATTTCTAGACGTTGATCTTTCAACTTATTAATTCATATGAAATCAAAATGGAAAAGTGATAATTTTTTATGTGCATGTCGAGAAAATAATATATCGCATATGATGTTTTTGTTTTGACATATAAATTTTAGAATTTTTATTATTAGAAAATTTAAAATAATGCAGGAATGATGGAGGCACAAAAAATGGAGGCATTTGATCCCTCCGCTTGTTAGTTTAGTTCTAAAAATGAAAGTTCTTAAGCCTTGTAATTGTAACTATGATGCTAGTTTAGTTCTAAAAATTTGTGAACTCATTTTATCGGTAACAAAGGAATATCTTATTTATTTTTAGGTAACAAGGGAATGTCTAAACAAGGCAATATCAATATGTGCACCCGGAGTGGAATTGAACCGAATTGGAAGAACCATACAGTATGTGCACTATAAAATGAATGTTGCTCTTTCGTATCATTTATCTAAATTTGTTTTGTCTAACGATTTATAATTTGTTCAATGCTAAGTCTTGTTTTCCGGTTTCACAAGGCTGACAAATTTTGTTTTCTTTTGTTTGTCATGTTTAAGAGGTCATGCGGATAAATACAAATTTGGTGTAGTTCAGCAATTTGTGGGCCACGGAGTTGGTCGAGTTTTTCATGCAGAGCCTACCATCTTACATTTCCGTGAGTGTTCAATTCTATGCAATCATTCCCATTACTAGGTTAAAGCATGATCGCAGTTCCAAAAATTATATTAAATTTAGTTCCAATGGTGCATCAAGCTATGCTGTTATTACTCAGCTGTTTGGTGGTATTATTTTCGTACTGTAATGCAAGCCATTAATTCTGGACCCACCTATCAATTTTTTCACCTTACCAAGTAATGGTTAAATTTGCAGGAAATAATGAACGTGGGCGCATGGTGTTGGGCCAGACATTCACCATAGGTACCTTCTTTTATCCACTGTTGTAATACCCTTTTCTTGTTCTTTTTTCTCTCTTTTTTTTTTTCTTGTTTCTTTCTTTACTCTATCTTGGTTTTGTGACTACGGTTTGGGTTTCATTTCTAGCCTACCCCAACTTGTTTGGAACTAAAGACTTTGTTGTTGTTGTCGTCGTCTTTCTATACTCTATGGTTTGGAGTCAACCTAAAGTCTTTTTTTTAAATACTTTTGTTTTACAGAGCCCATGTTAACTATTGGGAGCATAAATCCAATTATTTGGTCCGATGACTGGACAGCCGTGACCGAAGATGGGAGCCTCTCAGCACAATTTGAGCACACAATTCTAATAACAGAAAATGGTGCCGAAATATTGACTAAATGTTGAAAGATGATTATATGGTGTTTTTTAAGTTTTCAGTTAGCGACATTTTCTGTTTAGTAGGCCAATCATTGGATTTTTCAATTTTGCTTGTACCATCGAATTTTCTTGTTGTTAATTCCTTGATTAATTACTCTTCATGCAATATTTGACGGCTCCAATTTTGATCTAAAGAACAAATTGGGTTAGTAGAGATAGGCTAAGATGTGATGCACTTGTGCTTGGATTTTAAATCTTTGTATGAGAATTTAATGGTTATTCATCATTTTATACTTCACCGTATCTCTTTGTTAATATGCTCGCACCGACTCCTTATGGCGACGAAGTATGATCCTCCGCCTCTTCTCAAAAGATAATTTTGTTTTGTTTCAAAGCAAGATTTTGTTTATTTGTGTGCATCTTTCGATTTTGGTGCTGCATTTAAGGAGTACAAATACTTCGAGATATTCAGTTGGTTTCAAGGGGAAAGTTATTTTTTCTGCTTGTTTATTTGGAGTTCAAATTCATGTATGAAATTGTCTGATTTGTCCTTTTTTCTCCTGCAACAATTTCGATCTTTTTTTTTCATCGTTTCTCTTTCTTGTTTTAAGCTATGGTTTTGAGTCATTTAAATTGTTTATCTAATTTACAGAGCCCATCTTAACTATTGGGGGCACAAAACACAAATCCAATTATATTGAGTTAATTATATGGATCACCATTTATCATTTCAATCTTTAAAAATTTTAAAATTCCCAATTTACTCATTATTTTTTTTAATTCATATCAAATTGATTCTAATTACAATTTCGTTCGCTTCCTTGGTCCCTATTGTTTTTGCTGGCTTCCATTATTTTTAAAAATATTCTCAATATTAAGAAAACTCAGCACCTCTATCGCCTCATTGTTAATTTGGGAGGACATATTACATTTATTTCCGGTAAGAAAAACATAGAACAACATTATATATTGAAAAATTGAGAAATTATAATATACAGTAAGAAATATTTTGAGATTGTACATACTATCAAAATTATGTCACCTAAAGTATCTCAGACAGTGAATTTGAATCCGATATGTTCGTTTTGTTCTGAATTCTAATCAAACAGTCTGAATTTAAACTCGTGTGTGAGGTAATGCAGAGAATTTGAACTCTATACTATCAAAAAACCAAATCATAAAAAAAATATGAGGCAAAAGACAACTTTTGTACATTGATAGTTGTGCAAATTTTGAATAAAATTATGGATACTTGAATTATTACTCGATTTTGAAGTTACGATAAAATGGGTCAACTCGGCCTTTTTCTTCTTAAAAGTTGTCAATGCTTCACAAGACCAGTCGTAAGTCTCTATTGAGTCAGTATAATTTAGCTCCGTATTTAAAATTTATTGTTGCATTTATGAACCTTCACAAAATTAGACAATAGTAGTCTGTCGAGCCACCTTATCTAAATCTCCTATTAATATCGGTTAGTGTGTTTTTTTAAATCGGTATTTTTCTAATCTACTTTTAAATTTTTTACTGATTTCTCATTACAAAATTCAAATTTATGTACAAAAATCATAAATATTAATAGACATATTTTTATCAAAAAATTTCTGTTAGAAAATAAAATTAGACTTATTTAATAACATATTTTAACTCATAGATAGGTTAATTTAAAATTGAATAACATTTGCATGACAACATGCAAAACTCTTCCTCTCACCACACAATACATATATACTTTTTTTCAAAATACTAATTTTTCAGTGAAGACTTATTCAAAGCCTCTTAATATTAAATTTGAAAATTGACATATGTTATTTCATGTCATAAAAAAAAATTAATATGCTTTGTTTAAATAATTTGACAATAATGAAGAATTTGAATAGTCAAATTATTGAAAATTATGAATGTAGAATATAAATTTCGTTACTAAAATTTGAGAATATTCATCCAATTTAATGTACATATGAAAACAATATTTCACATATAGTCTATATGTGAAACAAGAAGTACCGAAAATTGAAAAAGAAAATACAAATTTTTGTTTTTTATCATAATGTAAATTTATGCTTACTTCTAAATAATAAATAATCACTTTATATTGCAAGTCAAAGGATTTCTTTAATGAAAAAAGAAATTTGAGGATTATGCTTTTTACAAACATTAATAACATTTATTTGATAAAGATGACAACATTCGAAATGATATGAAATTTATTTATGATAGATATTTTATTTAAAATATAAACGTATCATATACTAATGGAACAATATAATAGTAAGTAGAAATATTATGGTAAATGAATTGTAAAATAATCAAACTACAAAATTGTAAGAAGAAAAATATAAATATAAAATATTGGATATAGCACAAGCATAAAAAAAGGAGATAAGATAAAAATTCCACAACCTCAATCTCTAATAAAATCTCTCAAATTTGACTGGAAACCACATTTTAGAACATGATTTAATCCGCATTTTGGAAATGTAGATGTAGCCCACATTTTGAAACTGAATTCTTTAGATATATCAAAGAAAGTTTTAATATATTATGTCTTTATATTTATCATATTAATCATGAAAATCGCATAAGATTGTGCAATTCTTATCTAAAAGTCTTTATTCTAAGAATGTGCAATTCTTGAGAGTTATAAAAGAAATAAATTTAAGTTCTTTTAGAATGTGTACAGCACTTTCATATTCTGAGATAGAAGATTTAGACCAATAATAGAAACAAGTTCTTTTATGTTGTTCTTAAAAAAAATCTTGATGTCTAACAATCTAAATCTAATAACTAACATAGCTTAAGTCTCTATGCAGATAAAAGAAGTAAATTATGCATGTTGTTATCTGGAAGTCATAATACCTGACCATTTTAAGCCTCGCCAATGACAGTTCGGAGAGAGGTCGTTAAAGAGAGATCGTCGGAACGAGAATTTACGAGATCAATGTAGAGAGATCAGACAAATGGAAAGAAGAACCAAAAAAGGAAGATCAGAGAGAATAATCGAGATTGTCGGTGAGAGATCGTCGGAAAGATACCGTCGAATGAAATCCTATTATATTATATGAATTATTATACTATATGCACCCATTTAAATGTGGTACATCAGGCAGTTAGATTAGTAAATCTAGGAGAGAACTCCGAAAAAAATATCATAAAAAATTACCTTGAGAAAAGCAGAATTCTGGGGTGGTTTCAACTTTGCAGTTAGACTACACATCAATTAGAGATTACATTGATAAACTAGATTTATGGTTCATCTTCGCTTGGAGTTCACGCAAGTGATTATCATGTTTCCTCTACCATTATAACCATGTCACCTCCTCTTTATCACATATTTGGCAGGTGAATTGAACCACTGTTGAGGTAACAGAGAGATAGATAGTAAGAGGGTTACTCACACGCTAAATCCTAATCCGTGCCTCTTATGAGGTTCTTCCAATCTATCAATATCGATGGACCTAGTTAAGGTTACATAAAAGTTGTTGAATTTATTTCATTTAGAGCCAGGCCATATTTTTTTTTAGAGAAAGAACCAGGCCATATTGTAAATGCAGCATATAAAATATGATGGCATTGCAAATATCATATGATGGCATTCTCTTTATGTATATATAGCATATAAACGATTTAAACATAGTTTATCCCAGGGATTATGCTACAGTATAGCATCCATTCATCATCGCAACTGGTGGTACGAATTAACACCAAGAGTGACAAATGTAGTATGCATCCTATTTGTTACCTTGGTTTTGATCACTTAATTGAACTCAGATTTAAATTTCACAACATAGGCCCTTCATGTCGAATAAATTTTTTTACAGCTGAGTCCAAATGCCATCAAAACTATTCACAAAAAATTTGCCATGCTTTCAAAAACAAAGTAAGAGACACCAGGGGCGGAGGCAAGAAGTTTTTCAGTGGGGATCAACGATACAAGTCTACAAATTGTACATTATAATTTGAACTTTGATCTATTATTTTTAGAAGTATGGGGGGTCATAGTAAACATTAAAAAGTTTAAGGGTCAATTTGAACATTTTAAAGTTTGTATGTAAAAAGAATAAGGCTAGGGTACTACGCATTGCACACACCGTCTGTACTATGGCTCCATATCTCCGTTTTCAAAGTTCAAAACAGTCAATCCGAACAGCTCGACATTATCTATATATGAAAATGTGTTTAGAGACTAAATTTTATATTTTTCATAATTGTTTTACTATTTTTTTAGATAGGTAGAAAATCAGTCGATCTAAAGATTCTGGACCATTCGAAATTAGCAATTTTCTACCTTCTAAAAGAATAGTAAAAAAATTCTATAAAATGTAAAATTTAGTCACCAAGTAAATTTTCATATGAAAATCATGTTGGGTGATTCCAATTGACCGTTTGAACTTTAAAAACGAAGATATGAAGCTATAATATGGACCGATCTACCCTATGCATAGTACCGTAGCCTCCCTCATGTAAAAATATAAAAGAATGCCATGCTAATTAATTAAATTTTGGAAAAAAAACAAGTATAGGGATCAATTGATCCCCATACCATAACATAGCTCAGCCACTGAGAGACAGAATAACAAGAAGAACAGCTTGACTTCATTTATCTTCTAATATGACGAGGGAAATAACACTGGGATTAGACAATTTACAAAATAGCATCTATTCAAACAATATTAGAAGGTCCCTTAATTTGATTAATCACTAATTCACAACATCTCCACCTATCATCCCCATGCACACCACAAAGAGATGCAAAAGTATAATACTAACCGATCACTTTAACAGAGGTTGCTTCTGCTGTGTTTTCTGGAGCTGAGAATTCGCAATTGCCAGAAGCGATCGGAGCTTCGCAATTGCGGATGCTTTATCTGGAGGACAACTCTCGAGCGCCACTTGCAGTGACCTTACCGCCGCATGAGGCCTTCTCGCGGCTAGAGCAGCACAAGCTGCCTTGTACGCCTCGTCAGCAATTTGAGCATCGTAGCTCGATGCAGGTGCTGATGTCGATGTGGTGGGTCCCACTCTTTCTTCCTCTGTCGAGGAATTGGCGTCGGGTGGCGGAGGAGAGGAGCGGGAGTACTCGGTGGAAGCGATGGCGGCGTCGATCTCCGACATCAGTGCCTCGGGGGTGGAAGGGAAGGATCTAACAGCGTCGAATACGCTCCACGAACGGGTGCGAGGGGATCTGATCGTTCGGAGATTCACGCTCATGGGTGGGTGCACGGATTGGAGGTTCAAATCGAGGGAGTGTGAAAGGCGCTCGCAACAGATAACCAAGAACCAAGCTTCCTTCTACTAGGAATTCGGAGGTCCTCTCTCGCCAGTTAGGCAATTCAGATCCAGTGCAATACCTGAGAGTGCAGAATTAGATCTAAATCGTCCGTTTCAATCTTGCACGAATATTAAAGCAGACTCCTATAATCTACATGGGCATAGAAATAATTTTAATCCGGCAGACGGTCAGGTACCTTAACAGAAGGGATGACCTGTCCCGGATAAAGATCCTCGCTGCCAATTTAATCTTTAAGGAAAATGTTTCGAGTACGTTCCTACCTCTTAACATTTTTTTGTAATATAATATATCGTACTCGTAATACTTAGCTAATTTATCTTCAACCATATTAATATATAGGTCATTACAATATAACTATGTTATTATGTACTTTTGTATCAAACTATTACATTTAGAAAAATATTGTTCTGATAGATGCTTATTTAGCTTTATTTGAATATATTCTAGTTTTTCTTTTTTAACAAAAACTGGATACATACCCATCAAAATTTAATTTATGGTTGTAGGTCCTGGACAGAAAGTTGTATCGGTGGCTATCATCACACTTCTAATTATTATCAGATAAGTTTTGAGGATTCTAACTATATTATTTTTAAAAAGAACTAAATATGCATTAAAAAAACTAGCAAAATGTTTACAGTATAGTTTAATGTTAAAATTAAAATCGCACGGTTAGATATCAAATTGTTTGATTTTTTATAGTCTCAATCTTGAGTCTTCTCAAGTCCTATTTTATTTCTACCAATTTTACTTTTTCAAAATAATGGATTTGGACAGATTTTTTGAAATTAGTTGGATTTACATCGTGGATATAATTTTTTTATCCACACCCGCTTTAGGAAATAATATATCATTGATGACACCACAATATCCAATAGATGGTTCTTCTAGTGAAAGCTCCACCAACTTTCAAATCATAAGGAATTATTTTGCAATATTATACAAAGAGTGAGGCTATGGTGCTATGCATAGCACGGATGGCTAGTGTACTACGGCTCAATATGGTACTTTTTAAAATCCTAACGGTCGATCCGAACCGTTCAATGTGATAACCATATGAATATGTACTTGCAAACTAAATTTTATATTTTTTCGAATTTTTTTACTATTTTTTTAGATAGGTAGAATTTTGATGGTCCAGAATTTTCAGAAAACACTGATTTTTCTACCTATCTAAAAAAATAGTAAAAAAATTCAAAAAAATATAAAATTTAGTTTGCAAGTACATATTCATATGGATATCATATTGAACGGTTCGGATCGACCGTTAGGATTTTAAAAAGTACCATATTGAGCCGTAGTACACTAGCCATTGGTGCTATGCATAGCACCATAGCCTCACTCTTATACAAATCCCACCATTAAACAAAGACATGCGATAATGATATATTGAACGTGTTGAGATCCAAGTCAGCATAACTATTCTATAGTGATCTGCGTGATCCTCGCGACACAAGGATAGCACAGCTGCCAGTATCATACTTAATTAACTTGCCATGTTAGACTGATGATTAATTGACCTAATGAGCATCCCAATTTATTGGGTTAATGATTCTTTTCGGATAAAACCAAGGGCAAAATAGGGCTATTTTATCACACTACATATATATATTGGATTCAGATTTCACATTTCAGACATCCGCCGATAGAAAAGTAATTAAAAATGCTTCAGGTCAAAGCGTCCAGTTCATTAACACAACCAAATAGTAGGTGACGAACCCACTAAGCTCTTTGCATTTTCACGTGCCAATGTCTCAAACAACAATTGACCCAACGACAGCAAATCGCTGTAAAGGTATCACCAATGATACAACAAGAACAACTTTTCAAATTGAATAGCTCAAGAAGCTAATAATGCCTGTGGTAAAAATGTACAGTGATGTCAAAAAATCAGGAAGAAACTAAACTGAAGTAGATTGGAATTTGGTAAGGACAGATGACTTGACTATTAGTAGCTCAGCACTTGCCTCATGTAGCAAAAAATATCGAGCTTTAATTAGAGATCACACCAGACATCCAAGGCACGACAACAGGAGCGGTCGGATGTGAATCTCTATATGACTCAGAATACTTGTCCTTGAAGTTTATCCTCGGCTTTTCATCCTGCATAGGTATTGGTATTGCGGCTCTTTGTTAATTTACAAACTACAAACTGGACAATTTTCACATATTAACCAAGCATAATGCTATTATCGGCAAGTATTTCGACAATACGACACTGCCGAATCTTGCCTCTGAGACAGAGAATAGACTGTCGTGCATCTAGGATTCTGGACCAGTTGCGAAAGATTCTATCTCGGGGTTTATCAAAGTACTGTTAAAGCTCTCTCCTTAGTATTTCTGTCGTTTTTGTGGTGGTACAGTTGTGCCATTATTTGATTCTAACCATCCATTTTACAATAAAAGTAGGTTTTTATTTGGTTCATACCCTTGGGAAATTCAAGGGCATATTAATTCAGAAGTGCAATCACGAACTATATAACAGCTGATGTGAAGTCCCAGCGAAGTATGAGAGATCTATTTCTTTTTTTTTCTTTCCTTTTTTTCGATTGCCATTAGCTGATCCGCTCTCTTGAACCAGAAATACACTTTTTTCCTTCTTTTTCAGTGTTATTTTGGCATTTTTCTTAGCTAGCAACTCTTACCAACTACAATTTTGGGAGTCCAGATCCTCTCAAGTAACTCGAATTTTGAGTTCAGATCCGGGCCGTCCGATCAGAATCCGGTCCAATCCGGACTGAGGTGGAATGCACGGGGCTCCTTTAATATTCATGCTAAAGCAGATCGGACGGTCCGGATCTAAACTCAAAATTTGAGTTAACTTGGGTAATATGAATTCCAATTTTGGTACTGTTCAGTCTGTAGTGATCTGACAACCTGACAATCAAATAAATAAATCCTATTGCAAATAGAAAGCATGAAAAGGAAACCATTACCATTTTCAACCAGCACTCCTGATGCTTATGTTCATAAATATCAGGTGAAAAACAGCCAAATTCAGAAGGGCAATAAACCCATATATTACACTTCATCTCTCCAGGCTTGGCATGTTTGGCCTGGTCAAGGCATGCCTGGCAACAATCAGCTGCACTCTCCTTGTGGTGAGTGAGGCCCCACCTGACAGCTGCACCAGCATAATCAGTGTGTAATTCAACATTGCACACTGGCTGTAGCGGTGGCCCTGGTATGATCTCTGCCTCTATTACCGGAAAAAAAAAAAAAAAAACATGTAGCAACATAAATTATAAAGCAAGAAATGGTACAAGGTCACAAACATAGGATTTTAATTCAGATGCACACATTTTAAAAGGCAGAAGAAAATTTCAAAATCTAGAAATAACCTTCGGGCTCATTATCAGGTTTATCATTATGTTCTGGATTTGTAACATTAGCTGGTATCCAAATACCAATATCGTCCATTAGTGTACGCCAGTTCAACTCCAGTGCAACTCTCAGCATATCTGTAGACATGAATAGTAATTAGATTTTTAACTGAAAGTATATAAAAAAAAGACGCCAAAAATTAGATCATCATTTTCTCTACGTTTTGGATTATTTCTTTTAAAGGAAGTACATACTTGCTTCTTTTGCGGAACTGACTAAATCTGACAAGCTCCTCTCGGAAGTCTTAAGATCGTTTAGCCTTTCAATACGCCACATCTCCACCGCTTCTATTGGGAAAAACTCGACAATTACATAAATTAGAGAAATGTATGTAACATGATTCTAACAGGTAATTAAATATTTAAAAACTCGGATTTCAAGAGTTTTTATTTACAAGCACTAAATTCAAAATAATTAAACAGACATTTGGAGCATCAAAGAGGGGTAATTATGTCCGCATAATTTAATTGGCTGTGTCATATCAGATAGTGCAGTTTCTCAACAATTTATAACTGAGTTTGCTTTATCTCATCAAAGGTAGAACCACTAGGGCCTAATCCAAAAACTACAAAAAAAATTACAAGTATGGTAAAAAAAATTATAATAGAGCAAATGTGAACTTCATAACTGAAACACAAAAATTGGTAAACTAGGTTTATAACGGCACTAAATCTATAATGTTCAGACGGAATCACTCAGTTGGAACTTAGTGACACCAGTCACTATCAATAACTCACTGGAAACAGATTCAAAATTAGAATTAGATTATGTTCCTGCATGAATTTTTCAAACCAACCTATTTCATCAGTAGAATTACTGCCTTCTCTCAAGCTTCTCAATTTCTCTATAATATCTCGAGCCACCTTTTGCTTGAGAGATGGTGGCAACTTTAATTTACTCTTCTCTTGCTCAGCCATCTCTTTTCTCAATCTCATCACCTGTTCAAGCATCCAAATAACCAAAAAATCAAACCCCTGCACCCATCGAACTGTGGAAAAATTGAAATCAAGTGGATACGATTACGAACCGCTTTCAGAAGCTCAGTCGGTACAGCCTCTTCGCGAATACGAATCGACTCCTTTATCCTCTCAATTTGCCCCTCCGTGTACTTCTTACTCACTGAAAACACATCAAATCAGTAAAATTAAGAGAAAAAAATTGAAAAACATCCTCATAAAAAAAATTCTATTTTACCTGAATGGGAAATGCTGGCGCAGGAGAACCGCAGAGATCTCAGGATCACCAGAGCAACAAACAGATTGACAAAACAGATGGCGACCGTGAACTTCTTATAAGAGCACGATTTCCATCTTCCCCAAGACGCAACGCCCCTCGTCATGCCTCCCGCACCGCCTCTATCGCCGGCTTCATGTTATTGCGGCCGCTGCATTACGAGCGCGCCGACAAGAAAACCGATTCTATAGAGACTTGTTTGAGAAGAAAAAGGGTGGTTGGAGTTGGATTTGGTTTGGTGCTTTCCGTGATGGGATTGTTCTTTTATCGCTTTTGATTTATAAGTTTCTTGGGTTGCCGCGACGGGAATGGTGGGTGAGAAACTCAGAATTGTAAAGGAAAATTATAAATCTGTTTTGATTCGCATTTATTTATTAGTAAAAATGCGATGTCACCTTCTTTGTTTGGTTGGGACACGCATTAATAATTGGTTATTAAGGATATTGACAGAGGAACTTTTGCTTCATACAGCGCACGAGTCATATGCATCAGTGTTCTTACTCTATTGTCTGTGCGCTGCATGGAGGAAACACTGCTCTGTAAATATCTTTACCCTTAATAATTGCAGAGGCAATGGATTAGATCCCTGAATGTATTTCTTAAAATCAGAACTTTTCATCATAGGAGGGAGTGGACGAAAATATTGATTAGTTCCAAAATCAGAAAGAAAAAAATAATAGTGAAGAGATTTTTTTAAACTGATTCGGACTGAATCAAACAATATATATGTTTTATAGTTTAGCTTAATAAAATTATTGTTCAATTAATGACTTGGGATTCAATTTCTTTTAAATTTTTATTATATAGCAATGACAATAATGATAGTGATGAAAGTGATCCCTGAATATATTTCTTAAAATATAGTTAAGAACGAAAACTCAGTTGTATAAGTTAAAATTTACAATATATTCCTTGGCATCATTTGGAGAACGAAACAAAATCAGTTTAAGAACAAATCTAGTGACGCCGCAAATCGATACATGACCCAGATGTCATGAGATACGGCACTACGGGCCTACACATCTACAATGGCATACCTGACGAGTGACGACAAATAAAAATTGTTGCATAATTTAATTTTGGAGGAGAAAAAAGCCAACGAACGTTGGGAGGGTTAGACGGAGATCCGGTTTCAGTTTAGCATCTTTACGGTAAATATTTTAAGTTTATAGAGGGTACAAATTATATATAACGCTATTTTAATTTTATATATAATAAGAATTTTTTTATTACTTAACATCGTTAGTATCTTTACAGATATTTCTATCAGTAAAATATATCTAAATAGTAATTTTTGTAATCTTACTTTCGATAATAATTATTTTTTACACAGATAAAATAAATTCTTCTAGAGTCAAAATTACTATATTAAAAATTTTACACGAAATTTTATGGTACATATCATCTAATCATCTAATATAGTATATTTTATGGTACACATCATCTAATCATCTAATATAGTATCCCATAGTTGTCCAAAGTGCAAGCAAAATAATACATCAAATATCACCGATACATTCATTGCACACTTATTGCTGATCAGACATCCCATCAGGTACCCACATCGGCTCAAAAAGGCTTTGATCCGATCTCATGTCAATCTTCGTCTGCCATTTTATGATTAAATGCGACATTAAACTAAAAGCATACGATTATCTTATTTGTTACGTCCGAAACGAGACTGGTATAGAACGGCTTGTGATAACGCTTTGCAAATGGAATCAGGAGCTGTGCGATAGGTATTAAACCAAATTTCATCCGTGTCAGATCAAAACCGTTCAATTTATATCAAGATTTGTATAAATAACTTTAAAATTCTCGCATATTTTTTTTCATCGATCCTTTTGTTGTCTTGAATGATCTTATAAAGTTGGGCCTAATTAATGTCTAATCTAAGGTTCAAAGCAAACCCATTGAGCAAGAGAGAGTATCCTCTCAGGTACTGCACGTATCTAAGGAAATTCTAGCCGAGTGATTTATTTTCAGAGTAGCCTTATATGTACGGAGTCTTTGAGATTTGTGCCGGGTTAAAATAAACGATCTGAAATTTATTCTACCAGGTCAGGTACCTCACTAGAACTGAATTCATTAAGCAAGCCACTAAATAAATATCTTGAGATAGGTGCATGTGAAACAAATTACGAAAAATCAAGTCTGATCACTTCTTCAGACGAGAGGTTTAATATAAAATAAAAGATAAAGTAACGAAAGGAAATCTCAAACTGATAATTTGCCTTGGATAACTGTTTCTTAAGTTCCCTTTCAGTATCGCTCTTTTCATTTAATTTTCCCCTGTAAAAATGGGGACCTTTTTTAATAGTCCAACAAATCAAAAGGTGGTCCCAGCTTTTAATTGGAGCAATCCCTGATTCGTGGGTCTACTAACGACAATTCTTCGGCTTGAAAAATGTAATTATTACCTATCTAGCAACAAAACAAGCTATCTTCACAAGGCCTTCTTGATCTCAAAAAATCCAGGCTTCTCTTTGTGAGCAGCATCAACATCGTCCAGGGATGCAACAGCAACCACAACACCTTTCTCTTTGATTGACTCAATTGCATCAGCAAACTCCTTAAAATCCTTCAAACTGTTTCATGAAATGAATATTTTGTTATTGCAAAAGATACACAAATAGGAGTAAAGGAGTATATCAGAAGAGATATCCCTACCTAGTAGACAGAATTTCTCCACGCCTTATCTCACGTTCCTCATCGGTGATTTCCAGCAAATATCGCAACAAACTGTATGGATAAGAAGCAAACTTAGTATGAGATTCATTAGACAAGACATAAAACCTCCAATTATTATTCGGCTAAAAAAATTATCATAACACTGGATGGGACTTCACGCAATATAATCATACTTCACAGCAAATTAGTAACAGACTTGATCTCAACAGAAAAACTAGATGGTTATTTTAATCGACTTAACATGTCGGACTAAGAACCCATCAACTAGATCTAACTGCTAGCTAAATGGCCAGTCATATCTACTTCACACATCAAACTATGTTTAAACTATCCCAGGTTAAAAATTATAAAATATCAAGAGCAAGGCTATGGTACTGTGCATAGCGCACATTGGTCCGTACTTTGGACCAATATCTCCGTTTACAAAGTCCAAATAGTCGATCTGAACCGTTCAACATGATCACCGAATGAAAATGTACTTGTAATCAAAATTTATTTTTTTAGAACATTTTCATTAGTCTGCAAGTATGATGATGTTCAACTGTTCAGGTTGACTGTTTAAACTTTGAAAATGAAGATATTAATCCAAAGTACGGACAAATGTGCGCTATGCATAGTACCATAGCCTCACTCAAATATCAAAGTTCAACTTTGTTGTAAGAATAACTGTGTCCATTACCTGCTGTAACCCTTTGCATCTGGCAGTTGGTACGCATCAACATCACCAATAGTGCCAATAATAGCCTTTGTAAGACTGTCTTCGTCCAGTTCGAGCTCTCTTAGAAAATCAGCTGTTCCATCATATATATCCAGTGTTTTCAATAGATTTGGATCTCTGTATGACAAGTAAGAGAATATTCCTGCCAACAGTAACAGCTTTGTTAGAATGTCTACCAAGCACCTATATAAAATTGAAAGCATATGTCAGCACATGTACCTGAGTGGGTGTCAAAATCACAAAATCCACCATAGGCACCTCCACTGACCCTAACACGATCCCACAGCCATGTATTACCAATGTACTTGGAAATGACATATGCACTCCCTTTGAGCTCATATCCTGTTTCAAATATGTTAGCAGCTTTCCCTACATAGTTGACCTGAAAATGTAGCACATAAATAAATACTCGGTTAAACAAAATTAGAACAGGAATTCTGGAACTATATGTTCTTCACTCCTCAATAAATAGCAAATAAATGGGGTCACCTGAGTTGGCACAACAATAGCTTCATTCACTGGAGGGAGCTGATCAAGGAAGGAATTTCTCTGGCCGGAAGATCCATGAGGGAGTGAATCAAGAAATTTTGCAATGTAAAAGGTTGATTTTGTAAGATTTTTCCCATCAGCAGTCATATTAAACAAGCAACCTTCCTTTGTTAAAAAAGACCTCCTTATCTCCTCCAGAGAAGAAGAAATGCTATCCCAATCTTGGTCAACTCTCTTCTCAAGGTCTTGTAAAAATTCCAAATAACTATACCAAGAAAATAAGAATCAACAAAAACATTTATTTTATTTTACGGGCAAATAGTTCATGCTGATCATAATGAATAAATCTAACTATTTTGTGTTAGATTGAATTGTGTACCTAATGCCGCCCATCTGTTCAGAAATCCACCCAGCGGCATTCAGCTTCGCATCCATTCTTGCAGCGGCAATACTATGACCACTTCCTCTTATTCGGTTCTAGACAAAAAAGAGGAGAATAAATATTAGTCGCTTCACTTGAGATCATGATTGTATAAATTTTTCAATAGTTTGATGCAAACATTCACAATATGTACCTCCATTCTCGCTCTGCTTTGAGAAACAAACTGCTTAAACCGCTGCGGTTCCTTAAATTGGACATCCTGAAGAATACAGCTCATCTACACATGTGAAAAGCAGTAAATTAAAAATAAGCTCACTGTAACACACACAGACAGACGTACACAAAGGGAGGGAGGGAATGAGGGAGAAATGCAGAGAGAGAGAGAGAGAGAGAGAGAGAGATGCTATACCAGGTTAAATAGATCCTCTACTCTTGATGCCATGGCCTTTCCACGTACAAAAATTTTGGTGCATGGATCAGCCTTTCCACGTACCGGTGAAGTCCAGGGATAAACTGAGATACCGCCGGTTTTTCTTCCAATGAGTTGGTTCAGCTGCACAAAATCCATATCTTTGGTACCCATCTCTAGCAATGATTGACTGAAACAAAGGATGAGAAGAATTTCAGCACAGATGATTTTTGCATTTTCATGTAATGCATGAATTTTTTTAATTATTTATCTTTTTCACCAGAATAGCGGCACCAATTGGAGAAGCTCTTTCTTCAGCGAGCCCAGATCAAAGACAACTTCCGAGTACACAACATCATTTGTAAAAAGATCATGCTGTAGAACCTTGACACCATCTATTTCTCCAACCTAAAAAGAAGAGAGAGAGAACTATTTTCCTGACATCATTTATAACTTGATGTTTTCAACACCAGAAAAATAAAAATGATTTCAAGTACCTCAATTGGTACATGGATAGGTTTTTTGGGGATGTCTTGCAATGACAAACTGGGAACACATTTCAAAGCTTCCGGAGGATCTGGGGTTTCTTGCTTCAGACGTAACTCCTCGGTGGCACGTGCCAGCTCAGCGAGGTCCTCTTGTGTCATGCTAGCTCTGACTTTCTCTAGTATTTCTTTTTCAGCCGCCTCATCAAGGGAGGATTTCTCAGGATCAGGCTAAAAAAAATTATATGATAGCTTAGTGCAACAAGAATCATCAAAAATCAAACCTTAATGGGGCTTATATATATATATATAGAGCTGGGCTATGGTGAGTTGTGAAGTAAGATGTCATTTTTACTTCACACTCATATTTTTATTTTGAAAATTCAAACAACCGATCCGAACCGCTCAACACGTTCTCTATATTGAAATGTGCTTGGAGACTAAATTTTACATTTTTTGGAATTTTTTTACTATTTATTAAGCCACTTTGAAAATCGCTGATCCGGTGGTCCAGAAAATTTTACTGTTTTTTACTGTTCACAGTGGATCAGCGATTTCAAAGTGGCTTAATAAATAGTAAAAAAATTCCAAAAAATGTAAAATTTAGTCTCCAAGCACATTTCAATATTTAGAAAAAGTTGAACGGTTCGGATCGGTTGTTTGGATTTTCAAAATGAAAATATGGCGTGAAGTAAAACAACATTTTACTTCACAACTCACCATAGCCTATCTCTCTCTCTATATATATATAGAGGAGGGATCAAGTTACAACAAAGTTACAACAATCATTTTTTTCATTTTCAAAGTCCAAATCGTCGATCCAAACCGTTCAACATGATCTCCACAATAAAATGTGCTTGCAGATCAAATTTTACATTTTTTTGAATTTTTTTACTATTTATTAAGTATTTTACAAAAAATAGTCATATTCAGACCATTGAATTTTGTACCCATCTTAATAAATAGTAAAAAAATTCAAAAAAAATGTAAAATTTGATCTGCAAGCACATTTTATTTAGATAATCATGTTGAACGGTTTGGATCGACGATTTGGACTTTGAAAATAAAAAAATGGTTGTTGTAACTTTGTTGTAACTCAAATTTGTTGTAACTTGATCCCTCCTCATATATATATATATGAATAAATTCTCTAATTTTCTAGCTTTTGCAAAATGTACATAAAACCAGAGTTTGTACCTATGCCTAAATCAACCATCAAACCTTAATGGGCTTATACATAAATAAATAAATTCCCTACTATGTTTGGGCTCTTAACGTGTATCCAAATTGCTTATTTTCATTACGCCTACAAATTTCGTACCAGAGTCAACTCATACTTCCAACTTTACCCTTTGACAATTACATTCTTTCGCGATGCATCAAACAAGCCACAATATGATGATAAAAGCTCAAACAAGATCAGATAATATAGGTGTAACCCTAAGGGATATGGCTCAGGGACTTGACTCAGAAAGAAAACCATGATAAACCAAACCTGAGATCTTTAGGTAAGTAAATTAATGTGGAAGACGAAACAACAAATTGATTTTTTTTGAAAGAGAAGATTTTTCTCGATACCTGCATTTCTACCGTGACACGATGAGGATTGTTTAAGATGAATCTCTCAATAAGGGGTGAGAAAACAGCTTTCGATCCTTCCCCTGCAACACGTGCTTTCAAATTTTGCAATGGTTCTTGATATTTTAGAGGCTCGAAGGGATCCAAATCATAAATCCATTTTCCCTGAAATATTTGCAAAATAAATAAAGATAACAGGCAACTGATAAAATCAAAAACTACATCAAATATTGTAGCCCTTGTAGTGCAGAACTTTAACAGTAACCAGTGTTATCACAATAAAACCCAAAACCATGCATTTAAGATAAAAAAAAAATTCATACAATTGAACGAAGCATTAGAGATAAGCCACGAGGAAACGATCCAGTGTTATTCTCCCGGAGAGCAAACTCGATAGTATTCATCGATGCCTCAACTGCTTCAGAGGTGAAACCCTCCTCTGCTAAATCTTTCAGAGTGTTCATAACCAACTCTTCGACCTTTCTAATGTCATCTTTTGAGACACCTTTCAAACCTATACTGAACTGGGGTTGAAGCAACTCATCTTCCAATCCACCTCCGACAATCGCATCTCCCAGGCCGCTTTCAAGGAGAGTTTTCCTAAGGGGAGATGCTGGGGTACCAAGTAGGAGATGATTAAGAAAGCCCAGTGTTAATTCGGTTTCTGTGTCGAGAGGTTCCTCTGATAGAAGCCAATTGAGACATACCATGTGCTTCTTTTCCAAATCAGCCCCTTCACTTGCCGGATATTTCTCCACTATCCTAACAGGCTCTTTGAACAGCTTCTGTGGGAAAACTTTCGATTCATTACAAGCAGAGCTGGCTTCAAATTGATCAAGGTATTCTAAAGAAGTAATAACAAAAAAAGACCCATCAAATTCCATAATAGTTAGCTAGGCATCTACAGTAAAGTTGCGGTAGAAAAAAAAAAGTACATTACCACTTAAGATACGTAGTCGCTCCATTGGATCATCATCCCCATAAAACCATATTCTTGCATTACTAGGATGATAGTACTTTTGGTGAAACTCCTGCAGAAAATCAGTGAATTTACATTAAACAAAATATGATTATGATTAAATCAACTCAATCGTTCAAAAATATCTCATGCATCAATCCCGTGTACCCTAAAAGAGATAATTATTTGGAACTAGGACTGATTTATCTATATCCATGTCCCACAGAAAAATATTTTTCAAACAAATAGATAATGAAAAGTTATCACCGAACAAACCTTGAATTCTTCAAATGTGAGTTTTGGTATCTCCTTTGGATCACCGCCACTGTCTACACCATAAGTGTTTTCAGGAAATACTGCCTGAAAAAAAAAAAGCTTTATCATTCGAAAAACATTTCTTGTTACCATCAGTAAGCATGGTTTGGGCCTTTGACTAGTATGTTGGTCATTGGTGAGAAAAGAAATAACCATAGTAACTGAATTACCTGCTGACAAACCCTTCCAAGGACATTATCGGGTTGTGAGTACACTCCTTTCATTTCATTAAAAACCACACCTGCAACAATTTTTTTAAATAAAATGGTAAAAATGGTACCAAGGCAGCTTCTCCGCACAAATGGCAACCACCCCACAAAAAGGAAAAACAAATGAAAAAGAAACCTGATTGGGATCATAATCCGAAACCAGCTCCCAACTACTTAAAACCAATATAGTTGAAATAATATCGAAATGAATTAGATTCATGGCTTAAAAACACAATGGTACCTAAAAAAGGTACCAAGGGACCTCCTCTCCCATATGGCAACCCCTCGCTAAAAAAAAAAAGGAAAGAAAGAAAAGGATCTTTATTGGGATCATCAACCAAAACCAGCCAACTATTACTTGAAAAATAAATATACTTGAAAACATAATGAACGAATTCCGACCTTTATAGGATATCTCTTCATCAGGTTTATCAAGTTCGTAATGCCATCCTTCCTGTTGAAAAGTTTGGAAATCCTCGACGCATTTGGGAAATAACACAGCATCCAGATATACATCAACTAAATTATAAAAATCCTGAAAAATATATCATCACATAGCGCAATTTATTTAGTAAACTCACAAAATGGTACCAGAACCTATTAGGAGATAAACAACATAAGAAGTAAGGACATACATACTTTGGTGTTTGTCGAGGCAACAGGATAACAAGTCCGGTCTGGATAAGTAAATGCGTTAAGAAAAGTGTGCAAGCTGCCTTTTAATAGCTCTACAAATGGTTCTTTCAAAGGGTACTTTCTCGATCCACACAGAACACTGTGCTCAAGGATGTGAGGGATGCCGGTTGAATTTTTCCTGTCAGTTCACAAGATCACCATGAAATTCCAGCTCAAACAATTCTCATTTCGCAAGTTCATTATAAAAATATATTTGCGCAGAAGCATATATATTATTAGCAGTAGATAATGTCATATGCACAGCAATATTAGGGTGTGCTCCTGAATTCGGGAGAAAAGGGAAGGAAAGTAACCCTGTGATCCAGAAGAAGGTACATTAGGGAAGGGGAGGGGAGAGGTGACCAGACCTGCTCAACCCTTGTTTACTTGCTCCAGAACATTATATTTTGACGGGGAGAGGAGACGAGAGGAGGTGAACTCTATGTACAAACTATTCAAATTTTGTAACCCTCAAATCAGGGTGTAGAGGAGGCAAACCCTTTATGCTGCCCCTCTCCCCTCCCCTCCCTTTCCCCCCCTTGTCTGGAGCATGGCCTTAAGGGAAGGGAAAGGATGGAATTGGGTGAGAGGGTTAAGTCTGTTACTCTCAAAATTGAAAGGGAAGAAATCTTGAAGAAATGAATAGAGAGATTGTCCCCATTATAATCCATTAACTTCCATTCGCCTTCTAATATTCGAACCTGAGAACAAGGTTAATGTACCTTTTTCTCCCCTCTACCGTCCCTTTCTCCCAAATTACTTGGTTTACAAACTTGGGAGCAGAATATCACTATACAGTCCATTTACAAGTGGACGGTGATAATTTTGTTGTCAAACGGCAACTGAATACATGGAATGCTTTCAAAAGAAAATTTACAAACAATCAAAAAACAATTACATGGACAGAGGGACTTACGGAGGAGTTCTAAACACAATGCCAAAAACCTTATTCTCATCATCATTTACTACTGACATGACTTCTGTGCCAGTCTTCTTGTGCTTGTAAAGCACAGCAGTTGATTTACATTCTTCAATTGTTTGCTCACTGATCTTCTCGAATCCATACTTTTCGGCAAAATCATATCCATCTGTATCTGCAAGCATCAAAATTGAATAGACATGTCAGATATCTGGCTTTCATCAACTGTTCTTTATACAGGGAAGTCATGAATCAAAATTAGCAACTAGACTGAAACCTAGGCTGCAACATTATTGGTAAATACATAAACAAAAGTAAAAAAAAATCTCTGGTTATGCTCATAATTTGGCGCTATCTAACTAAAAATATAAAAGTCTACATTGGGAAAGCTTAGGTACCACCATTTGTGAAGCAATCAACAGCTATAAAATGTAAGCATATTCTTATAATTAATTTGTTGCAAAATGTATAATTTTATTACTTTGTGGTAAGTGACTCCACTAGAATTATAATTATCACTCAAATTTACAATACCAAGCGAAGGTTTGACTTAATCGCCCAATTATTTAAACTTCATCGCAGATAAAACAGTAACAAAATGATACTTAAAAAATTCAGTCATGGCATTTCAACTTTACCATGAGATATAGGAGAAGGAGAGGTGGATATGGCACGGGGTGAAAGATAGAAACGCCTTCTGACGCCAGCCGAACGAACAGCGCCTAAGGTCCATCGACGCAGGCTGCTGGAGGAGGATAAGGCGCGAGACACGTTACGCTGGGATGCACGGAGGCTCAGGCTAGAGGAGGAGAAGAAGAGACGAGACCTTGGCTTGGCCCGCAGAAGAAGACTGCGGCAAGCGACCGTGGTGGAGCACGATAAGGAGCGAAGCAACGCCACTCTCTCCATTCCGGCGGCGCCGCACTCCAGCAGTTGTGCTTTTGGAGCTTGTTTCCCAAGAGAGTGGTAGGCCTCTGGAGGGAGGGAGAGGGGATAAAGAATGGAGTCTGTCGTTACAGAAAACAACTGAGATAATTCGACTCGAATTCATATCACTAAGGTAACTCAAATTTTGAACCCCGTGCATTCCCCTTGAGCCGGATTGACCCGTTTCTGATCGAACGCTAAGGATCGTACCACAGGGGATCCGGACTCATTCGACTGGGGGTGTCGACTGGAATTCACATCCTCTGAGATATCTCAACTTTTGCGTGTTTTTCTGAAAAATCACAACCATTCAAATAGTTCTGCACGAATCTCAAAGGGAAAATAATACTTGTCCCCTGCGCTATCCCCGAATAGACACCGGACACGTCGGTCACGCAAATGTTGAGATACCTCAGAGGATACACACTCTGTGGACTGTGGACAGTGGAAACGCGAAAAACTTGTACTCCAAGAAGAACGAGAAAGAGAAAGATCTTGTGATATTTTTCTTATTTTGTGTGGATAGATCGATGGATTGGGAGGATCGTACGGCTCTGGTAGTCCTTTCAAAGATTTTTTTTTATAAGACAAAGAAAGAATTTGCGTCTGGGAAAAGAAAGAAACAAGGAGAGGTGTAACACTATAGTCCATGCGATAGAGTGTAATTTTGGGCTGATATTTTATGGGCTTGAAAATACTTTTCTACACACATCTCCATAATTGTTTGAAATTGTAATGCTGGATGTGCAGGATAAATGATTACAAGCTAGATTATGTCTTCTTACATTTTGGGTCACATGATATATTTAAAGAAAAAAGAGAGAAACTAAAAAAGGAAGTTAGATCCAATCTGAACTAGTGGTGCAAACGGATCGGATAGTGGTAAAATCGTATTCATATCCGTTTTTATATTTCGGATATAGATACGGATCGGATATCCGTAAATATATACATAATTTTTTTTCATAATATATAAATTATATAATATATATCTACGCTTCGGACACAGATAATTAAAATTTAAAATCATATATGTATCCACATGAATATTCACATGAATATTCAGAGATATCATATCTAATTTTTGAATCTGGATACGGTCCGATAATATCCGATCCATTTGCACCCTTAGATTCTGAACCTTTCTATCTGCAATGGACAAGAAAGAGACAAAGAGAGGTGTAACACTATAGTCCATGCGATGGAGTGTAATTTCGGTTTGATATTTTATGGGCTTGAAAATATATGGGCCTGTTCAAGTCCGGAAATACTATTTCTCACTTGATCTTATTATGAAAATTCAAAAGGGATCATAATCAAGCTTTAATTATCTTCTCCGTGAACTGAGAAGAAGTCAACGTGCGAACAATGAATGAATCATTTAATACAGACACTACTTCTCCATCAGAGAATAATTTTCAAAATAAAATGGCCAATGGCAATGAGGCACGAAAAACCATCCTCGCACGTCGAACCAAGCAGCCAGGTCAAACATCCCTTGTTCTACCGATCCAATGCTTTTCTTCACAAATTCAAGCCAGAACTCTCTTCTCTACTTCACAGATAACTAATGGTGAATCACTCCAAAGCAGGGGCGAGTTCTATCTGTGCCTCGCCAATCTTTAAAAAATATCTCCCTCTTGTCCTTTTATTAACTCTGCTTTATCTTTTTGCCAAGGATGAGATCAGTTCCTGGTCAAGTGATTCGAATTTTGTCGAATCTTCTTCGAAGCTCGACACAGAGCTGGAGTATGACTTCCCTCCCTTCGTCCGTCTATACAAGAGCGGCCGTGTCGAGCGCCACTATGGCACCGTCGTGGTCCCCGCCTCGGCCTTTCCAATTCCAGGAACCGTTTCCAAAGATGTCATCATCAATGAAAAAACCGGCCTTGCTGCCCGTCTTTACATGCCCGATTTCACCAACAGCACTGTGAGCGAAGAGAAACTTCCGATATTAATCTACATCCATGGCGGTGCTTTTGTCATTCAGTCGGCGTTCGCGCCGGTGTACCAGACATACCTTAAAACATTAGCCCTCAATGGAAGTATTCTGATTGTCTCAGTTGACTACCGGTTAGCGCCAGAGCATCGGCTTCCAATTGCATACGATGATTCCTATGAGGCAGTTAAATGGGTCGTGGCGAATGCCAAGTCTGGCCCAGAGAAATACTTACTAGAGCACGGTGATTTAAGCCGGATATTTGTTGCCGGTGAGAGCGCCGGCGGTAACATAGCACATAACACGGTGATGCAAGTCGGGAGAGAGGGATTGGATGATGGAGTAAGAATCAAAGGGCTGGTGCTGATGAACCCATACTTCTGGGGGAAGGAGCCGGTGGGAAAGGAGAACAGAGATGCAGCGGTGAGGTGGCGCATGGAGAGCACGTGGGGGTTCGTATGCGGGGAAAAATATGGGATTGATCACCCGTACGTCAACCCTCTATCTTCACCGGAGGAATGGAGGAAGCAGCTAGCATGCGACCGGGTGCTTGTGACGGTGTCGGAACTGGATTTGTTCAGAGCGAGAGGCGTAGCCTATGTCGAGGGGCTCAAGAAGAGCAGCTGGAACGGCACGGCGGAGATGTATGAAACAATGGGGGAGGATCATGTGTATTATCTTTCCAAACCGAATTCTGACAAGTCTTTGAAAGAGATGGAATATGTAATTTCATTTATCAATCGTCCTTGAAAGTGATTTTGTTGAGGTTTTGCACGTAGATAGAGATTTTATTGTAGTTTATGTTCAGCACTCTTCTTGTTGTTGTTGTTTTTTTTTTTTGTTTTGAAAGCATTTTCGGAAGGCATCTCCAAATTCATATTTACAGTTGAACTAGAGTAAACTAATTCTAGAACTAAGTGGAGCATGAGGCATGATGTCCCTTAGCAGTGAAATTATTTGATAATTTTGATAAAAAAATTTCAAATAAATGTACAAATGCTCAAAATAAAAAATCCAAAATTTATTGATGTAAGAAGGAGCTCAAAAAAGTTAAATAAGTTTTGACGCACACATTATCTTCACCTGTGATGATAATTAAGATTAATGGTTCAATTTGTTTTTAGAATTTAATTTTCCAACCGTCACAACATGTCTTTGAAATAATAAAAAGGGAAAAAATTTAGTGTGCTCATACAAACTTTTGAAATAGCCAATTTTCCAATCAAAATATCATAATATCCAAAATCCCCATAAAAACTTGAAATTATTTCTTCTATCCCCTTTAATTATTTAATTTTTTATTTAATTATTATATAATTTAAATTGACTAATATGTCCTTTAATTTAAATAGAAGTATTTTTTTGCTTCTAATCGTCTCTTCTTCCTCTTTTGCACACCATGCTCTTCTCCTCCAACATCGGCATTTCAAATCTGATTTTTTTTTTTTCTTATAAGACAGAACAACATGTGTAAACTAGTAATTAGGACCAGTACATTCAGCGTGTAATGACAAAATTGAATTGATCATCACTTCATCAGAACCATTTCTTCTTGAGAGAAAGACAATAATATGAAATGTCACTTTCATTGTTTGTTTCATTCTTAGTGGTGCAGATTTTAGTTGGTTGGTGTTTTCTCTTTGGTTTTATTTCTTCAGGTGTTGGAGGAGAAAAGCATCGTGTGCAAAAGAGGAGGAAGAAGATAATTAGAAGCAAATGACACTTTTATTTAAAAATTAAAGGACATATTAGTCAATTCAAATTATAAAATAATTAAATAAAAAGTTAAATAATTAAAAGAGGATAGAAGAAAAAATGTTAAGTTAAGTTTTTTTTAGAGATTTTGAATATTATGATATTTTGATAAAAAAATTGACTACTTTAAAAGTTTGTACGCACACACTGGAAATTTTCTCTAATAAAAAAAGTGGAGAAAAATAAAAAATGATAATATATGGTTGTACTGCGAGACACGGACACTCCGACGATTTTTTTTAAATAGAAATAAACAAATTGACTTTAAGAAAACAAGTATCTCGCAAGTTGATTTCGAAAAAACAGTCACTGTTATGGTGAAGGGGGGAGCAACTTGGGTCCGATGCCCATCGGACCCAAAGTAGGTTCGATGGGCTCTATGATCGTCCGATCTGCTTTAAGATTCACTCCAGAACTTTTGCAGCTTCTTTAATTTACGTGCGCACGGATCTTAAAGCAGATTGGACGGTCATAGAGCCCATCGAACCCACTTTGGGTCCGATGGGCATCGAACCCAAGCTGCTCCCGGTGAAGGGAGGAAAAAAAATCACTCCGACACCAAGTGGAAATTAAAATTGTGAATTGTGACGGTTGGATCATTGATGCTATTACGCAGCTCAAACGTCCCCAAAATTAACTCTGCCAATAAACAAATTCTCAGCCCAGTTTAACAAAAAATAAAACTTAATAGAAACTAAACAAATAAAGAAAAGCCCAAAGCCCACTACTACTTTATTATTTATACACAATTTTGGACGCATCTCTCTCTCTCCTTCAAGCTTTTTTTTTGAAAAATAGGCTTAAAGCCCTTCCATTGCAAAAAAAGTCAAATTACAGCACAAAATTGCAAAAAAAGAAAAACAGAACTTCCCTTAAAAGAAACCCCAATTGCCATGACCTCAGAACCCATCTATCTCCTTCAAGTAAAATTCGAGCCCACTCTTTAGAACCGTCTCCTTCACCAAATTCTCCTCGATTCGAATCTGATCACGGTATGAAATATATAATATTTTTCTGTAGCAGCAGGCAAAACGCCTCTGTTGATTCATTAAAATAAGAAAAAGTTTACATGTATGTTCTGTTCCATTCTAAATATTCTATTATTTTTTTTTGAGTAAAGATTGAAGATTAAGCCACCCAACTATTTAATACTCTTGTTATTACAACAAAGAATTTTTCTCATTCGGATTTCAAACCCATGACCTTGACCATGTAGCTTTGCCGCTAAACCAAAAACTAGTTCTTCATATTCTATTATTTCTCCAAGAGATAGCACGTCCCTTTCCAAAAACGATGGTGGGATGTCGGACCTCGTTGATTTTTCATATTTCTTTTGCAAGGAATGCAATTTCAACAGTCTGATTTGTCAAAATGTTTAACTTATCCTCAATTTGACCTAATACCATTGTAGGTTGCACCAAAGAAAATAAGACCAAATGTGAAATTAATGCATTTAAATCCACCAGCATACATGTAACACTCCTCAATTTCAACCTGAAATGAGCGCAAAAGTACTCTGTCCTCAATTTCGGATGAATGTTTTTTCGTGAAAAAAAGACCCAAAGTGCCCGTTTCATTTTAAATCAAACTTTTAATTTACATACAGACTACCAGTTTTAATTAGCTAGCTATCATGGAAATAAATCTGCTGTTATTAATTAGCTAGTATCATGGAAATAAATCTGCTGCTATTCCTTGGAAATAACAGAGGAACCTGTTATTCCGATCCCAACCGTTAGTCTTCGTTAAGATGTGTGTATAAAAAACTTACTCAGCCTGACCATATCATAGTACCTTGAAATCCCTAGATTATCCTCTATCCCATTCCCATATAACAAAAGGACTGTCAATATCAGTAACATCAGTATACCAACTCAAAATAAGAGAGCAACAGAGCTCTATTACAACCATAATCAGAAGAGCAACCATGCTCAATACAAAATTAAGTAAAAATTAGTTCCACTTAGGCTTCTTTTTCATCAGCTCTATCCTCTGAGCCTCTTGCCAGCACAATCTGAGAGTTTTCAGGAGACCACATATGTAGTAGAATCATCAGGCATCCATTCCTTCACTCCTTGCTTCACTTCATTCTTAACATGACCTGTCCAGTAATGAATAAAAGATACAATGAATAAAATTAGGTTTATATTAGTACGAATCTTTTTTTGTTGAATGCAAATTTTATTTTTAGGTCTCCATAAAGACCAGCATATTGCACTGACTGACTACCAGTAAAAAAAACAGAGTATCCTGTAATGAACAAGCAAAATCCATCAGATCATCAAAATTGGTCTAAGTGTGAAATATAGTTTGACACTTGCCTATTCATATTCATACTAGTCTAGGCGTCTAGCATATGAACAAGAAATAAAAAGATGAGAGGAGTCCTCCTGTTGCTGACAGAATTGGCACCTAGTACTGCTAGTCCTCCACACTTTTTTACTAAATTAATTTTCATCAGTATCTTATCTTTTTCCAAAAGAGTCCGATGAACAATATATAAATTAATTTTCAATTGTACTAAATTTGAAATTTTCAATTGTACTAAATTTTGATAAATATGATATTTTTAATATAAAATAAATTTAAAGCAGCTTCTCGAAATTGCAAATTTTTAGGTCATCAATTTATTTGGTAGCTGAAAATACGGATCGTTCAGGTCTGACTTTTTGAGTGATCATGCCGCACAAACTCTAAGAAATGCCACGTGGCGTTGGCTATCAGGTAATGGAAATAAATCTGCTGTTATTCCAATAGAATAACAGGAAACCAGTTATTGTGATCTCTAAAACTGTTCAAATTTTTTCCAGCTTTCATAATTAAAATTTCTTAAATTAATATCCAACAATTAAACAATGATACTAAGTTGACCAACAAGCACGCTGCCCGTTTGTTAGTCCGGCTATATAGAATAATGGGTTGGACAATATTTTTTAATTTAGTTAAAATAATTTAAATTATAGAAAATGTAAATAGAGATGTTAATAGAAATGTTAATATCTGTTTAAATATTGTTTGATATTCTATTAATGCATACTTTGAATATTACACTAGTATAATCTCGGTAATCTGGATCAATCCGGTGGACTTTAATATTCAGTCAAAAGCAGATCGGACGGTCCGGATCGAAACTCAAAATTTGAGTTACCTTATGTGATATGAATTCCAGGCAGTCCGCATCATGCAGCGAATTCACATCCCCTCAGGCTACCGGACTGAGTACAATTGAATCGGACGGCCCAAAATTGTTATTTTTAACTTGGCACGAATCTCAAAGCACAAATAATGCAGCCCCGCTCTCTTACCGCTTTCACTACACTTGTGTCTCTCTCTCAACACCGCTTTCACTACACTCATGTCTCTCTCTCAACACCGCTTTTTCTCTCTTTCACACATTCTTCATTACATTTCTTGTACACATCCGAGGCTTCACATCCGATGCTTCTACTAGCACACGTCACTCGTTCCCCAATTAGACCGTAACTAAACCCCATCGATTCAGTTCCTTGTATTAGGTTAGAGTTTTGAACATTTGGTACTGAGGCGACAGATCAAATTCAAATCGAGTATGAATAAGCTCCTGAGAGATCTTTCCAATTTCTCTATCTTCAGCAAAACCGCACTCTCCATTCTTCTCTTCTTCTCGCTCTTCTACATCTTTAGCAAGGATTCCATACCGGATTCGGTAAGTATTCTACCATTGCGCCAGACCCTGATCCAAATCCCAATCGACAAACCAAAGAACAAACACCATTCACCACAAATTAAGAGAAAATCTCCTCCAATTGAATCACCCCATAAGAAACCATTCTCGATTGTTGATCCAAAACTCAATGATGAGCTTGAGTATGATTTCTCGCCGTATGTCAAGCTATACAAGAGCGGCCGCGTCGAACGGCTTCCCGACATCCCGTTGGTACCACCCGGTATAGACCCATTAACCGGCGTCAACTCAAAAGATGTAAGAATTGATGAAGCAACAGGTGTGTCGGTACGATTATACCTTCCCAAGCAAGCAATTGGTACTGACTTGAAGCAACGCCACAAATTCCCGGTATTGCTTTACTTTCATGGAGGTGCATTCGTAATCGAATCGGCCTTCTCTAAATTTTATCACCACTATCTAAATGTGCTAGTATCAAAGGCTGAGGTGGTGGCAGTTTCAGTAGATTACCGTCTAGCGCCCGAACACCACCTCCCGGCCGCATATGAAGATGCATGGATGGCTTTAAAATGGGCTTTGAGTAACTGTCAATTCGGGCCCGAGCCATGGCTTCTTGCCCATGGAGACATAAATAGGGTTTTTCTAGGTGGAGATAGTGCCGGAGGCAACATTGCACATGATGCGGCAATAAGGGCTGGAATGGATCAATCTGAATTGGGTGTTAAGATTAAAGGGTTAATTTTATCAAACCCGTATTTCTGGGGGAAGGATCCAGTAGGAACCGAACCCAACGATAAGTGGATAAGGGACACATTCGAGAAAAATTGGAAGTTTGTGTGTGGCGGGTTGATGGGGATTGACCACCCGGCTGTGAACCCGCTGACGTGGATGGAGGGGCTGAGAAACCTCGGTTGCGAGCGCGTGCTCGTGACAGTGTCGGGCCGGGATTTTTTCAGGGAGAGAGGGTTGGCCTATGTTAAAGGGTTGAAGAACAGTGGGTGGAGTGGAGAGGTGGAGATTTATGAAACCAAAGATGAATTTCATGTGTATTTCATTTCGGATCCGCTTGGGAAGAAGGCTGCCAAGGAGATGCAAGCTCTTGCTGCATTCATCAACCGTTTGTGAAGGTTTGTGGAGAGAAATTTTTGTTTATGGTGGGTTCATATTTGCAAAATTTTAACAGGGGTTTGGGAGGATGGTTTGGTTTATTTTCGAAGGAAACTTCATATTACTGTTTTCTTGTTTTGGTCTTTTATAGTTTTATTAGTTTAGATGCACAAGTAAAAACCTAAAAAAATTGAAAAAGAAAAAGAAAATAAGAAAAGATGTGTAATATTGTGTTTACAATTATGTTGTTTTGGTCTTTTTAGTTTAGATGAACAAGTAGAAACCTAAAAATTTTGACAAAAAAATAAGAAAAGATGCATGATAGGTGTTTACCGATACAGGGTAAGGGAACTATTGTATAAGCTAGTAATTTGTCTACGTTTAGGTACGGTCTATAACATAAATAAAGCCAATGTCACTGTAGTTAAAATGCTAGGAATTGTCATGAATTCGGCTACCGTGATATATATGATATTTCTGCCTAAATATCGCCAATTTAAAAATCTATCTAATCGGCTTTAAATGGCGAATTCAAAGTGTTCAAACGGATATACTCATATATCATATATTATATGAGGTCAATTTGGATCCGATGCCCATCGGCTCAAAGTGAGTTTGATAGACTATAAATGGAGATGTCCATTGTTACATTCAATGGACAGCAGTAATCTTTTACACAACAAACTATTCTGAGAATTAACAGAGAAGATTCGAATTGTTTGGACAGCTCATCAATAGATTCGCATTATGTGAATTGTAAAGAGATAAATGTAATTAGTAGTTTACAGTAGCATAGTTAGCTATATAAGTAAAGGAATTACATCTCTGTAAGCATCAATTTTTACAAATGAATGAATGAAATTAAATCCATTTTCTTCTTCTCTAAGTTTCTTTAGCTCCTGTTTCAGAGTTTGATGGGTTCGATGACCATCCAATCTGCTTTAAGATTCGCGCCCGCAACTTTCGCGTCTGCTTTAAAATTAGTGTGCACGAATCTTAAAGCAGATCGGACAGTCCCGAAACCCATCGGACCCAAATTTGAGTCCGATGGGCATCGGACCCAACCTGCTCTCATATTATATTCCTTGTGTATTTACGTGCAAAATTTATATTTTTCAAATTTATTTAGTATTAAGTGAAAACAGTTAAATGTGAGAATTTTTTAAGTTAATTTTAATGAATTTATTTTTCATTATTTTTTAACTGCTTAATTTGATGTTAAAATAATTTGAAAAATTATAAATTTTATATGTAAACACGTACTTATAAAGCAGTTTGATTTGAACGGTTTCAATACGTTGTTTAAAGTCTATTTGATAATTTTTTTTTTATTTTGATGAAAAAATGCTATGGATGCAGCAGGACACATTTATCATAAATTAATATTACAAACAATGCCAAGCATCATACTTATTTTTTTTTTTAAAAGGCAGAAGCCAGTTCCATTAAAAATGAAATCATAATTACAATGTCAGTGTTCACCAAAGTTTGGTAGCACTGTGTCCCTGCAGCACCTTATATCAGTGTCCAACAAGCATCATACTTATAGTGCACGTGTACAGTAGTACTAGAAATGAATTGAAAAATACCAACTAATGCAGGAAAAATCATAGCAAGTTGCTTCCAGTAATGTTTCTTGGTTTAGGTACTGACAAGAAGTTTAAACCTTTAGCAAATGGGTATAAGAAAGAACACAATCCACATGGTGAGCAAGAATAAAATCGAAATGATAAAACAGATGATTTCTCCCTTCCCGATAAACAAATAATAAGAAAGCCACATGCAATATAAATACTAACAAAAGATGAAGACTAAAGAGTAAAATAAATTCAACTTAAATCGTATAAGTTTCAAAACAAATAATAAAAGAAGATTAAAAATTCTAGATGCGTTCTTCATTTTTCTAAAAACATCTGCATCAAATTCGGATCAATATAAAGGACATTTAGCCTTCAATCAAATAATTAAAAAATTTAAGGCGGAGTTTTAACAGTTTTATAAGGGATGACCAATTAAATTTCAAATTGATTCAAATTTGATACGCACCGTATTTAAACTAGGGCTGTTTTTCGGATCCGTCCTTTAAAAAGAACATATACTGGAGAAATATTAAAATTTTCATATGAGATAGATAGCCGACATTTTTATTAATATCCAAAGTTAATTACAAATTAATAAATATACCCAGAATCCCTGGAATTTTCGAAAAATGCCCAAACCGGCCATTATCTGGCCGGTTTCTTCATTTTTTTTTAGAGACACTGTGAAGTGCAAGATAATGAAATCTAACACTGAAAATTCGAATTTTTTGTTTAAATTATTTGTTAGATTACTTCTTTTGATTTATAATTAGCATATTTATACTAATATATACACTATATTACTTGAAATTATGTTGAATTACACTATATTACACTAAATTATGTTAAATTATGTTGAATTACGCTAAATTACACTAATTTCATTAATTATAATGAAATACGGTAAATTACGCTAAACTACGCAAATTACGCTAAATTAGGCCGATTTTGTGTCATCTTTCATAAATCATAAAAAATAGTAAATAAATTCCAAAAATAGTAAAAATTAGTATTCTACAAGTTCATTATATAACTAATTTACTGAGCTACTTAGATTGATTAATAGAAATGAAAATCTTAATCGGAAACTTCAACTCAAGTTTTGAGGCTCTTTCCTTTGTTTTTTGGCAATTCTGAATTTTACAATCAGGCATTGCCCGTCATCGCCAGCACTGACGAATGCGTATTTTCGCAAGCTTTCCGAAAAGTGGTCATTTGCTGAAATCGGACACTCGAGCGCCGTTTTATGGCCGTTTAAAGTTTCATTGTCGTTTTTCGCCTTCTCAGTAAAGATATCATCCATATTCATATGTAATTTACAGGAATTTATCGTATTTTAACGTAATTTAATGTAATATATGTAATTCAACATAATTTCAAGTAATTAAGCGTATTTTAGTATAAATATGCTAATTATACATCAAAAGAAGTAATCTAACAAATAATTTAAACAAAAAATTCGAATTTTCAGTGTTAGATTTCATTATCTTGCTCTTCATAGTGTCTCTTAAAAAAAAATAGTTTCTAATTATAAATCACTATGAAGATAAAAGAGAAACAAAAAATTGTTTCTAATTATACATCACTATGAAGACACACAGTAATTTACCGGAATTTACCGTATTTAGCGTAATTTAACATAATTTAGCGTAATTTAATGTAATATAGTGTAATTCAACATAATTTCAAGTAATATAGTGTATTTTAGTATAAATATGCTAATTATAAATCAAAAGAAGTAATCTAACAAATAATTTAAACAAAAAATTTGAATTTTCAGTGTTAGATTTCATTATCTTGCTCTTCATAGTGTCTAAAAAAAAATGAAAAAACCGGTCAGAAAATGGCTGGTTTGGGCATTTTTCGAAAATCTCAGGGATTCTGGGTATATTTATTAATTTGTAATTAACTTTGGATATTAATAAAAATGTCGGGATAGATAGTATTATAATTAGTTGAACCCGCAAAATAATTTTGATAAAGAATCACACAATAGTAATTCAATTCATTCATGTAATTAGTTGGACCCTGCACAATAATGACGCAACCCATCGAAGCGTAATTGCATAATTTTTGTTTTTATAAGACGGGAAAAAGTGTGAACCGTTAGAATATTGCACATATCTCAATTCTTATATTAAACATGTAGATGTCTTGATCCGCTAAATCGAGATAGCACGGATGTCTTGATCCGCTAAATCGAGATCCGCTAAATCGAGATCCGTTAAACATGTAGATGTCTTGATCCGCTAAATCGAGATCCGCTAAACATGTAGATGTCTTGATCTGCAAACATGTAGATGCAACATATAGATAGCACGGATCGAGCGGCAATCTTTGCGAAAATCGACTTCACCAAGGCCTTTGACATGGTTGATTGGAATTTTCTATTCAAAGTAATGCGGGCTAGGGGATTTCCGGAAAAATGGATACGATGGATCTCCGACCTCCTACTAACCTCAGAGTCAGCGATCTTAATAAACGGAGAACAGTCCGAGTTCATTAGGCACCGGAGGGGCCTCCAGCAGGGCGATCCGCTTTCCCCGATGCTCTTTATCATAGCCACGGATGTTTTACAGCTCATGCTCAAGGCCACTAGCTCCTTGCTAGCGAAACCGATCTCTAACAGATTTGATGAAGCTATACTGGCACTCCAGTATGCAGATGATACGGCCATTGTAGCAAATGCGGACAATTCGGTTCTCATTCACCTAAACTTAGCCCTGCGGATTTTTGCTAAAGTTTCAGGCCTAAGGATCAACTATGCCAAGAGTAGCTTTGTACCAATCAATTTAATGGAGGCTCAAGTGGTCCATGCAAAGGCCATTTTGGGATTTGAATTAGTGCAATTGCCGGTAATATACTTGGGCATGCCACTCACCATAAAGGCCCCAAACCGAGAAGATTTTCTCCCGCTAATTGAGAAGATTGAGAGACGAATGGAAGGTTGGAAAGGCAAGTTGATCTCGAGAGGAGGTCGGTTACAATTGGTTAAGTCGGTCCTTTCCTCAATTCTGATCTACTTTATGACTTGCTTTCAGTTGCCAATATGGGTTCTAAAGCGAATATACCACATCAGACGATCCTTCCTGTGGGGAAAAAACGGCAACCGAAGAGGCATATCGCTAATAAATTGGACCACGGTTTGCATGCCGGTTACATGGGGTGGAATGGGGGTGCAAGACCTTCGGACCCAAAACATCACACTACTACTGAGATGGTGGTGGCGGGCATACCATGTGCCAGATTGCCTTTGGTCCACGGTAATATACCGGATACGATGGATGGTTGCCTACAGAGATGGCCCAAAATTCTGGATCGCTTCAGGCTCCTTCTTTTGGAAAAACCTCCTCTCCATGATACGCCTCTTTCATATGGCAACCACCTGGGTAGTTGGGAACGGTCTCACAATCTCCTACTGGAATGACTCATGGTCAGGCTACCCACTGATATACTCAATACCAGACGGAGAGCAACAAATAAGACCCAAATTGTCGCTGCGCGCGGCATACCCGATGCAGCACTCCCTCCATGAGCAACAGGTATACACTAACACTGTTTCCTTCAATGATAACAGAGACACAATCGAATGGAGGTGCTCTCCATCGGGTTGTTACTCGGCCTCCTCCATCTACCGCATTATCAAGAGTGTCGGCAGGATCCCCTCGGCACACAAGGCTGTCTGGAAGCTGGCAATTCCTCCTAAAGTCCGAATCTTCGCATACCTCCTACTCGAAGAAAGATTACTGACCCAACAACTCCTACACGGAAGGAACATGGGCCAGGATTTGGGATGTCACATCTGTCAGGCCTTCCCCTCGGAGTCGGCAATTCACATAATTTTTTTATGCCCAAAGTCCATGGAGGTCTGGAGAGACATCTCCGTCAGAATCGGATACCGGACTATGTACACGGCGGACACCGTTTCCGACATATGGCGCGACACGACATCAAATACCAAAAGGCGGGGAAAGCGAATCCTGAAAGAGTGGCAAGCTTATTTTTGGTGTACCTGTTGGCACCTTTGGAAAAGGCGAAATGAGAAAATCTTCTCAAACAAAACGATTCTCTCATCTATCATAGCGGATCGGGCGATGGACGAAGGACGGCTATGGTTGAAATTCTGCAACAGGGGGGTCAGACGACTCATGGGTGCCAACCTTCTACCGGAGCCTGACTGAGGCGTTTCGGCCCGGGTGGGGCAGTTCACTGACGAGCCCTGTTTTCTCTGGTTTTATTGTTGTTCTTTAATTTCCACTTCTTTCCTTTCTTGTATTTTATTGAGATGGCTCGGATACTGGTCCGGGGGTGGGGCGATCAACGGTGTTACTGGGGAGTTGTTCCTTTCTCTTTTACTGTCTTTATTGATACAAACCGGTACAGGACGTACCATATTGGATGTAAGGATGTTTTTCTATATTTTATATATCCTCAATTGGCAGCTGCTGCCAATTTCTCAAAAAAAAGATGTCTTGATCCGCTAATGACTGTGATTAAAAGCTGAAATTTTGAATCAAATATCAGCCATCCAATCAAATAGTATGTCTTCTTTTGATTCTATGTATCTTTTTGATGTTTTTTTATGTGTAGAAGTCTAAATTTATTTAGACACGTACTCGCCACATACAAATTGTATCATCTTTCTGATTGGTCATCATTTCTTTCCATTTCTTAAATGTTATTTAAGGAATTTTTAGATTGATTGATAATTGATTGGTCATGCCTTCATTTCTTTTCATTTTTTTTAGAGTGAGGCTATGGTACTATGCATAGCACGGATTGGTCCGTACTAGGCTCAATATTTGAGTTTTCAAAATCCTAATGGTTGATCCGAACCGTTCAATATGATTATAAAATGAATATGTACTTGCAAACCAAATTTTACATTTTTTCGATTTTTTCGATTTTTTTTACTATTTTTTTAGATAGGTAGAAAATCACTGTTTTTGGATGGTCCAGAATTTTCAGATCAAGTGATTTTCTACCTATCTAAAAAAATAGTAAAAAAAATCAAAAAAATGTAAAATTTAGTTTGCAAGTACATATTCATTTTATAATCATGTTGAACGGTTCGGATCGACCGTTAGAATTTTGAAAACTCAAATATTCAGCCGTAGCACAGACCAAACCGTGCTATGCATAGTACCGTAGCCTCACTCTTTTTTTTATATCATTTAAGAAATATTATTTGTCATTTAATATGTCATTTTTTATGAAAATATGTCAAAAAGATAAAAAAAAATATGTATGTCTTTTAAAGAATGTTATTTACGTGTAGATATCGTTTAATATGTTATTTAGTAATGTTATTTGTTATTTAATCTAATTTTTTTTATGAAAATATGTCATTTTATATAAAATTATTTTTTTCTTATAATGTCCCTGTTGCAACGCACGAACACAATACTAGTTATCAGATAAAACAATGATCAAACGAACAAAAAGATCACAAGTGATGTAGCATAGTTAAACAAGTGAGAACACAGGTATAAATGTAGTTATTTATTTTGAACAATATTTTTCAAGATATCAAATAAATTTATTATAAAACACTGATAGATTTGTTGTTGATCTTTTGGAGTTGAGGTGTTTTGGTTTTGATATTTATGTTAATATTTTAGTTGCTCAGTTCGGAAGAATAAGATCCATTTAAATGGTGGTTGTAATTTGAGTGACTTCTATAATTTTATGAGCAGAAGGATAAAACTATATTTTATATTTTTGTATATCAAACTCAATGTTCTATTTGGAAGAAGAATAATTAAAAAATGTAAAATTATTTGATTAATATAGAATAACTTTATGGAATCATTTACCAACGAAAATAAAAATTTGGAGGCATTATGATCTCATTACCGGAATTTCACGTATACCCCTCAAAATTTTTGAAATTACTTCTCCTCTAAAATTCACAATATCATATTTACCCTTTCAAATTTTAGAAACTCACAAATTTACTCAATTTATTGACTTTTCTATTAAAAATCATTTTACCCTATTAAAAAAAATATAAAATATATAACTTATTTAAGAAAAATATTTATTTCTAGCTGGCCTATTTTGAGAGCTAATGGTTACTTTTCTTATTTGTGATGTAAACCCACAATCATATGTCTGAATGCCACTAGGTACACATCACAAGTAGAGAAATGAACGAGGACAACATCGATTAGTTAGAAGACTTCATAGACTTAAAACGAGCTTTAATAGTAAAGTCAATAAATTGGATAAATTTGTGGGTTTTTGAAATTGAGGGTAAATATGATATTATGAATTTTAGAAGGGTTAATTTGTAATTTCGATTTTGTTAGGGGTATACATGAAATTTCTTTATTTATTCTATTTTAGCCAGGCCGTAAGCCCATAAATTTGGGATGTCTTAGTTTCCTCTGTGGGGTCTGTTCCGAGACCGAGAAGGCCCGTCTAATTAACTTTGGGTTTCTAGAAGCTTTTCGATTCGTTGTGGCGTCATTATTGCGACCTTCTAGTGTCACATACAATAAAAAAGCCAATTGCTTTTTGCGGAATTGCGGTGGTTATAACCAAACGAACGTAGGACCGAAGGAGCACGATGACCGTCAGATGCCCATCGGACCTACTTTTAGGTTCAACGAGCACGATGACCGTCCGATCTAATTTAAGATTTGTCCGCACGAACATTGAAACAAATGCGCACGAATTTTGAAACCTTCCGAGAATCTTAAAGCAAACCGACGGTGATTAAACCCATCGAACCAGAGTAGGTCCGATGCCCATCGGACCTACTCTCAAGTGCTTTTCTTTTGCTTTAATTAAAAAGAAAAGAAGCATCCCCTAATATAAAGCGATCCGTGATAAAATCCCGTCACCTAATCATACACCTACTTTCGCTAACAATTCCCATTTCATTGGTCTATAGACACATCCTTTTATCATAGCCATTCAACTACCCCGTACACTTCCCAACCACGATCCATTATCTGTTTTTTCAATACACCAGCTTTCTGTCATTCTTCCATCAATGGATACTGACAAAGAAATTGAATTCGAATTCTTTCCTGTTATTAGAGTTTACAAGAGTGGCCGCATCGAGCGCTTCGCCAGCCAAACCCTCCCCGCCTCAGTCGACCCGGAGACCGGCGTCACCTCGAAGGATGTGGTGATCGACTCTTCCACTGGTCTTTGGGTCCGGCTCTACCTTCCAAAGCTCACAAATCCTTCGGAGAATAAGCTGCCCGTTGTGGTTTACTACCATGGCGGAGCTTTCATGATCGGATCAGCCGCCGATCCATTCAGCCATAACTACCTCAATCATTTAGTGGCTGATGCCAATATCATAGCTGTCTCGGTGGATTACCGCCTCGCACCAGAGCATCCTTTGCCGATAGGTTACGATGACTCAATTGCAGGTTTCAAGTGGGTAATATCACATGCCAGTGGAAGTGGTCCTGAGCCGTGGTTGGTCGATCATGCCGATTTTGGCCGTGTGTTCTTGACAGGTTGCAGTGCCGGTGGCAACATGGCTCACACTGTTGCATTACGTGCTGGATTAGATGGGCTTGAGCCCGGTGTGGTTGTCAAGGGGATGGTGGTGATTCATCCTTATTTTTCGGGCAAAGAACGGATCGGGTCTGAGGTGGGGCTTCCTGATGCACAATGGGAAAAAACCGTGGAGGTGTGGCACTTTGTGTACCCGGGCACATCCGGGCTGGATGACCCGGTATCAAACCCATTTGCAGAGGGTGCACCGAGTTTGAAAAATATGGTGTGTAAGAGGGTGTTGGTGTGTGTGGCGGAGCACGATTTTCTGAGGGATAGAGGGGTTTGGTACTGTGAGAAGTTGAAGGAGAGTGAGTGGGATGGCGAGGCCGAGCTGTTCGAGTCGGTAGGAGAAGGACATGCATTTCATGTTATGAAGCCAACATGTGAGAAAACTGCTGAGCTGCAGGAGCGTGTAATTGCTTTCCTAAAAATGTGAATGGTGTTTTAGCTGTGCATTTTCTTTATTTTCCAATATTTCTGAAATGAACAGTTGCATCTCTAGGAAGAATGATAGATGAGCAATTGAGCAATTACTGTTGTTTTCACTTTGTGCATGATATTGCGTTTTACAACCTGGTAATATTGGAGAGCTTATATTTAAGCAAGGCATTTTCTTGAACATTTATTGGTCCGATATTTTTTTTTTTGGAATAAAGGCCAGGTACATGTGTGTGTTTTTTTTTTCTATTGGAAAAGGAATTCGAATATATTATATTAATTCTGCCTTAGGTGCTCACTGTCACTAACTTTTGGTTGGTATAGCTGCCTCTCTTAAACCTTTTTCGTCAAATCAAATCTTTACCTCTTGACATCTCTAGCTAATAAACCCAGATAAATAAATTCAACTTGGATTATCTTATTCTAGAACTCCAATTATGCATCATATGAGATCATTCAGATTGAAAGACGTACAAATAATCCGAAAAACTGGGGTCTTAGTCCAGCTTAATCTCCCTATCCTCTCAGATCAATATAAGACACTTCCTATTTGCATCTACCTCCATGTGTTCATCTTTTGGCCAAAGATCTTGGCACATGGACTGAGATAGATCAAATGTGGCAGTTTGTTCATCGTGGCTCAATTAGATTTGATGATCCCCTTTGCAAAATGTCTTTGAATGGTTTAGCAAGTGTTAAGGGGTTGTCCTGTGAACTGTGTCGTGGTGAGTGTGACAGAGAAAGATTGGTTGAACTATCGTAGCTGTGGGCCTGAGGTACAGTGAAGTACTGAAGGCGACTGGGTGGAGAGGGAAGTGTAATTACGTAAGGCAGATGGAGAAGTGCATGTCTTACTTTCATCTGTTGAAGTCTAGTAATTACCGGAGTGATATCAAGATGAAATTAATCACTGCTGTTTTTCTAAGGGTGCGTTTGGATGGGTGAAGAATAGTCACTACCCGGGTTATCACTATTCCGAGCTACTATTCTCCGTTTGAGTGTGTTTGGATTAGCAAATATGGACTATTCTTTATTTGTCTTTTATGGATTTTCTCACTATTCTACTAACCCAACAAAATGTTGGGTTAGCTACTATTCTCAATCTTGGAGTTAGCTCTATTTTTGCTCTATTCCTTGTTTGTCTTATGTTAGCTGGATATGTGTACTTTTCAGAAGCTTAATTTGCCTTGCAATGTAACTACAAAAAGAAATTTTATTGAAGAATTAAGTACTAACTTCTAAGATCCAGATGTGCATGTCAGCTTGATACTGGTAGAAAACAGGTTGGTTTTTATACTGATTTTTTAGTTTTTCTGTTAGGTAATTTAATTAGTTTTTAATATTGCACCCGTGGCCGTGAGTATTCTTTGGCCATGAATGCTGATTATTTAATTACTTCCATGATATATGATAAGTGGTATAAAAGAAGTTTGTTAACAAGGTCATGGAGATAAGAAATTAATAATGCAGTTTATATGATGAAAGTAGAGAGCTCCTGATATATATATATATAATCAGGTAGAGCGTTTTACTCCATACCCCTTCAATTCTTTAAATGAGTTAAATGAGTAGATCGCTTAAAAAACATGTATGAGGATAAAATTTAAATTATTTATTTGAGAGTGGAGGTGTTTAAATTTTTGAAGTTTGAAAGTCATGTTTACGGCTGACCAGAAAAACTTAGTTTTAAAGATATATTAATTGTTTACTCCAGACCCCTTGGAACAAGTTCAGCCACAGTCCGATTGAGTGTTACTGGTACATTGTATATAGGCCCCTGGAAATTTTTTGACTGTACTATCTTTTGAGTTTAATATTATGTAACAGCAAACTTCACGAGTGTAAATATTATTTTCATTAATGAAATTGTAAGATGGCAACTTGCCACCTTAGTCCTTACACTAAAAAAGAAAGATATATTAATTGTATCAATGTTTGAGGTTGAAGGTACTTTCGCAGGTAAGAATTAGGAAATAGAAATTTAACTTCCTTGTAAAAATTCATTAGCTTTGGATATTATTGGAAGTATAATAAGCGTGATAATATTCTTGAAAGTATAATACCAGAAGTATAATAAGTCATGTTTACGGCTGGCTTGTATGTCATGTGCGTCCGATGATGTCGAACCGATAATGCAATAACAAAGCATTATACTGCATAGAGACATGACAATTTATTAAAATGGAAATAAATCATATTTAATCTTTATATGAATACGTTAAATGTCAATTACCTTATCTGAACCAAGGTGACTCCGTGCTGCTGGTGGGATATCCAGAGTAAGTTACAGAAGCGCTCACCCTGAAAATCTAACTGAGGGGTCTGAGAACTCTCTGCCTGAAATAGTTGAGGTTGTTTGGATCTTGCCATACTTATTAAAACCTAAATTAAATCCATGCTTGGTATATTTAATATTGGCATGTGTTGCAGAAGATCACGCCTGGATCAAATGCAATGCCATGTGTGTGAAAGGGAAAATTGGAAATAAATCTTGGCTGCCGTGTGGTGCAAGATTGAATGAAAAATTGGAAAGAAAGGTGGGCTGCCGTGAGGTGCAAGGATGGAACAAAATAATGTTGTAATTTGTTTCCATGTGTAAAATAAGGAAGTAATCTTGTGCAAGATTACTATTCAGTTTTTTTTCTATTAAATCACGTGAGAGTCTCATGTTGAGATATTCTCAAAAATATTTGTTGTAAGAATTCAGTATGAATAAAGAGAAGAGAAGAGGGTTTGAGTTGAGGACGTAGGTACTAAACTGGTACCGAACCTCGTTAAATTTGTGTGTTTGAATCTTTATTTCTGTGATTGTTAGTACTTTTAGACATGGTATCAGAGCATGGTGATCAATCTGATGGAGAATCCTCGAATACAGCAACCCTTCTCGAGCGACTAACTCAAATAGTAACCATGCAACAAACACAAATGAACCAACTCATGTCCCTCCAATCTTCCCAACACACAGCCACACCTGCCCCGCCCATGGTGACAACTGAAGGTCCTTCTTCTCCAATTTCGGTGAAATTGGATGGTGCCAACTACTCCATCTGGTCTCAGGTGGTGAAGGTGTATTTAAAAGGGCGTGACAAGACGAGGCATATTACTGGTGATCCACCTTCACCATTGAATCCAACATATCAAAAGTGGAGTATCGATGACTCGGTGGTTAAAGGTTGGTTACTCAACTCACTTGAAGCAAAACTTATGGTTAACTACATCCATTATGAAACTGCCTTGGAGATGTGGAAGGCTCTTGCAACCACCTTTTATGATGGAAATGATGAAGCCTTTGTGTTTGACCTAAATAGAAAAGTGACTCGACTCAAGCAGTCGGGTAAGCCGGTAGAAGACTACTATAATGCTTTGCAAGGTCTTTGGCGTGAAATTGACTTTCGACGTCCTAATCCCATGACAAGTGCTACGGATATCGAACAGTTCAATAAGTACATCGAGAAAACTCGGGTCTATACTTTCTTAGATGGTCTTGATGACCGTCTTGACAACATAAGGGCTAGTGTGTTGCAGATGTTGCCATTCCCAACTGTTGAGCAAGCTTATGGGGTAGTCAGAAGAGAGGCAATTCGACAAAGTGTTATGCTAAAAGGGGAAGAAGATGTGGTTCAAAATTCCATGGCAATGGTGTCAAGGAGTTACAAGTCATATGAGGGTAACTCAAATCTGAACAAGAATTACTCTAGTCAGGAGAAGTCAAAGCTCAAGTGTTCAAACTGTGGAAAAATGGGACATGTTAGAGAAAAGTGTTTCGACTTAGTTGGCTATCCTGACTGGTATAAAGGAAGTAAAGGAAGACAGCTAGGTGAAAAAGGAAAAAACCAGGCCTTTGCTGCGGCTACTAGAGGAGATGGGTCGGGTCCACCTGATCCGCAAGGTGTAGGCCGAACAGGGCATGCTGAGCAGAAGCTGATCCGAACGGCTCCAACAGATGGATCTAGCCAACCAAGAGGCTCAGGTCAAACTCCAGGTATTGCGTCCCATGTTGAAGGAAAAGGTACACAACTTGATGAAGGATATCCTCACGAAGGAGATCATTGGGCATGGTTCTAAAAAGGGTCGCTTGTATCACTTAGAAGACTTAAGAGTGGGCAAAACCAACTTGGCGAATGGGTGTTCAAAAATAGAAAATAAAATATGGACATGGCATAGGCGGTTAGGGCATCCTTCTTTTGGTTATATGAAACAACTTTTACCTGATTTATTTTCCGGTTTAGATATATCTATGTTTAAGTGTGAAACGTGCATCAAGGCTAAAAGCCATCGTGTATCCTATAATATTAGCTTGAATAAATGTGAGAAACCTTTTGATCTTATTCATTCTGATGTTTGGGGGCCATCCCCAGTTGATTCTGTATATGGGTATAAGTGGTTTGTATTGTTTATTGATGATTGCACTCGCATGACATGGGTATACTTATTAAAAAGAAAAGAGGAGGTAGCAGAAGTATTTAAAACCTTTTATAAAATGGTTCAAACTCAATTTGGGCGGGCCATTAAATTTTTCCGAAGTGACAATGGAGGTGAATTTGTTAATAAGGTTCTCAAAAGTTTTTTTATTGACAAAGGGATTATTCACGAAACCTCTTGTGTTGGAACACCTCAACAAAATGGGGTAGCTGAAAGGAAAAACAGACATATCTTGGAAACTGCTAGGGCATTACTCTTTGAAAATCAGGTGGAGAAAAGGTTCTGGGATTGTGCAATAATCATGGCAGTATATGTAATTAATAGACTACCATCAAAAACGAATGATTTTCAAACACCTCTGAAAAAACTTGCAAATTTTGTACCCATACCATCAGTTCTGAGCTTGCCACCGAAAATATTTGGATGTGTTGCATACGTCCATATTCCAAAGAATCAAAGGTCTAAAATTGAACCATGTGCTGTTAAATGTGTGTCATTAGGACTTGGTATGCACCAGAAAGGATACAAGTGCTATGATCCAGTGTCAAACAAGTGGTATGTTACAATGGATGTTACATTTCTGGAAAGTGAATCGTTCTTTCAAACCACCAAATATCTCTCTCAGGTGGAGAATGAAGATGAGAGAGTTCTTTGGTTCCAACCGAACTTAAATCAGGTCAGAGAAAGGGCCAAAATTTCGGAAGAAGGTGATGGCCCAGTTCGGGTCAGAAAAGGAGAAACTGGCCCAGTTCAGGTCAGAGAAGCTGCTGGCCCAGTTCGGGTCAGAGAAGGAGAAACTGGCCCAGTTCGGGTCAGAGAAGCTGCTGGCCCAGTTCGGGTCAGAGAAAGAGCCGAAATTTCTGAAGAAGGTGATGGCCCAGTTCGGGTCAGAGAAGAGGTTGATACTGTGTGGACTGAGATAAATGAAGGAGATAGTGAAGAAGTGATACAAGAAGACCAAGAACCACAGACCCAAGAGTCTCCTGAGGATATTCCAGAGGTAAGTACTTCTCACTCTAGATATATTCTACCTCCTAGACAGAACCGTGGAAAGCCTCCAAAAAGGTATGTTCCTGAAGATGGAACCAGTAAAGAAATTGAATACCCAATTGCAAATTATGTTACCACTAAAAGATTACCAGAACAACTGAAAGTTTTTTGTGATACGATGCTTACCTTACCAATACCAGAAAATGTGAATGAAGCTCTTAAGGATAAAACATGGACAAAAGCAATGGATGTAGAAATGGAAGCATTGTATAAAAATAACACTTGGTCTTTAGTTGAACTTCCAAAGGGAAAGAAGCCAGTAGGATGTAAGTGGGTGTTTTCTATCAAATATGATTCAAATGGTAATGTTGAGAGATACAAAGCTAGGTTGGTAGCAAAGGGGTATACTCAGACATATGGAATTGATTATCAGGAAACATTTTCTCCTGTTGCTAAACTAAACACAATTCGAGTGTTGTTGTCTCTTACAGCTAATCTAGATTGACCATAACACTAATTTGACGTGAAGAATGCTTTCTTGCATGGGGATTTAGAAGAAGAAATCTACATGGATCTTCCTCCTGGGTATGAGAATCCGGATTCAAAGCAAACAGTGTGCAAGTTGAACAAGGCTCTATATGGACTCAAACAGTCTCTTCAAGCATGGTTCGGTAGATTCTGTCAGGCAATGAAGAAGTATGGGTTCAACCAAGGGGAATCTGATCATACACTCTTTTACAAAAGAAGACATGAGAAACTAACTGTTTTGATTATCTATGTGGATGATATGATTATTGCAGGAGATGACATAGAGGAGATTCGAACTCTGGAAGAAAAGCTTTCAAGAGAGTTTGAAATGAAAAATTTGGGTGGTCTAAAATATTTTCTTGGGATTGAGTTGGCATGTTCTAACCAAGGTATCATTTTGTCTCAAAGAAAGTATATTCTTGACTTATTGGCTGAGGTAGGGATGCTAGATTGCAAACCGGTTAACACACCAGTAGTCCAAAATTTGAAATTGGGAGAATTTTTGGATCAAGTACCCACCAATAAAGAGAGGTACCAGAGGCTAGTTGGGAAATTGATTTATTTGTCACATACCAGACCAGATATTGCATATGCAGTGAGTTTGGTGAGCCAATTTATGCACAACCCAAGTGAGGATCATATGGAAGCAGTAATGAGAATTATCAAGTATCTAAAGGGAGCACCAGGTAGGGGCATACACTTCAAGAGAAATGGGCATCTAGGTGTTATGGGTTATACTGATGCAGATTGGGCAGGAAGTGTTACAGATCGTAGGTCAACATCGGGATATTTCACTTTTGTTGGAGGTAACCTTGTCACATGGAGAAGCAAGAAGCAAGGAGTAGTTGCTCTCTCGAGTGCAGAAGCTGAACTTATTGGAGTAGTTAAAGGCTTGTGTGAACTTCTCTGGATAAAGAAACTACTAACAGAACTTGGTTTAGCTCAAGAAGAAGCCATGACGTTGTATGTTGACAATAAGGCGGCAATTGACATGTCGCATAATCCAGTGCAACATGATAGGACCAAGCATGTTGGTGTAAACCGACACTTCATAAAACAGAATATTGACTCAAAGTTGGTTCAGATATTTTTTGTGAGATCTGAGAATCAACTGGCTGATATCTTGACGAAAGGTGTAACAGGAGCGATGTTCAACAACACACTAGACAAGTTAGGCATGACAGACCTGTACATGCCAACTTGAGGTGGAGTATTGGCATGTGTTGCAGAAGATCACGCCTGGATCAAATGCAATGCCATGTGTGTGAAAGGGAAAATTGGAAATAAATCTTGGCTGCCGTGTGGTGCAAGATTGAATGAAAAATTGGAAAGAAAGGTGGGCTGCCGTGAGGTGCAAGGATGGAACAAAATAATGTTGTAATTTGTTTCCATGTGTAAAATAAGGAAGTAATCTTGTGCAAGATTACTATTCAGTTTTTTTTCTATTAAATCACGTGAGAGTCTCATGTTGAGATATTCTCAAAAATATTTGTTGTAAGAATTCAGTATGAATAAAGAGAAGAGAAGAGGGTTTGAGTTGAGGACGTAGGTACTAAACTGGTACCGAACCTCGTTAAATTTGTGTGTTTGAATCTTTATTTCTGTGATTGTTAGTACTTTTAGACATTTAAAACCATAATTTTGATGTTTGGAAGACAAAAGAGCTAGGTCCGGTACTTCTGAACCATGCTTGGTATATTTAAAACCATAATTTCAATGTTACTAAATAATAATACCTAAATCCTAAATCATGTATCATGCAAATACTAACAAATTATAATAGGTAAATTTTTAAAGATTCAGAGTTTGGATCACCAATCCTTAGATGCATCGAAAAATAAAAATACTCTTTCTTTTTCTCTCTTATTTTTAAAAAAATTTCTATAAATAAAAAATTCTCCTCTTTCAATCCATTATATACCTCCTCTGTTTTTTCAATACACCAGATTTCTTTCATTCTACCATTAATGGATACTGACAAAGAAATTCAATTTGAATTCTATCCCACTATTACGGTTTACAAAAGTGGGCGCATCGAGCGCTTCTCCCGCCAAACCGTCCCCGCCTCAGTCAACCCGGCGACCGGCGTCACCTCGAAGGATGTGGTGATCTACTCTTCCACTGGTCTGTGGGTCCGGCTCTACCTCCCCAAGCTCACAAACCCTTCAGAGCACAAGCTGTCTGTCGTGGTTTACTACCATGGTGGAGCATTCATGATCGGATCTGCCGCCGATTCATTGAACCATAACTACCTCAATCGTTTAGTGGCCGATGCCAATATCATAGCTGTCTCAGTGGATTACCGCCTGGCACCAGAATATCCCCTGCCGATAGGTTATGACGACTCAATGGCAGCTTTCTAGTGGGTAATATCACATGGCAATGGCAGTGGTCCTGACCCGTGGTTGGTTGATCATGCTGATTTTGGCTGTGTGTTCTTGGCAGGTTGCAGGTTGCAGTGCCGGTGGGTTATTACGTGCCGGATTTGACGGGCTCAAGCCCGGTGTAGTTGTCAAGGGGATGGTTCTGATCCTTATTTTTCGTGCAAAGAGCGGATCAAGTCTGAGGTGGAGCTTCCTGACACACAATGGGCAAAAAAATGTGGAGGTGTGGCACTTTGTGTACCCGGGCACATCCGGGCTGGATGACCCGATATCGAATCCATTTGTAGAGGGTGCACCAAGTGTGAAAAATTTGGTGTGTAAGAGGGTGTTGGTATGTGTGGCGGAGCACGATTTTCTGAGGGATAGAGGGGTTTGGTACTGCGATAAGTTGAAGGAGAGTGAGTGGGATGGCGGGGCCGAGCTGTTCGAGTTGATCGGAGAAGGGCATGGATTCCATGTTATGAAGCCAACATGTGAGAAAAATGCTGAGCTGCAGGAGCGTGTAATTGCTTTCCTAAAGGAGTGAAAGGTGGTCAAGTTGTGCATTTTCTCTATTTTCAATTAATTCTGAAATGATCATTGCATCTCTAGGAAGAATGATTGATCAGCAATTGAGCAATTACTGTTGTTCTCTTTTTGTGCATGATATTGCCTATTTCAACCTGGTAAAATTGGAGAGCTTATACTGAAGCATTTAATCACTGCTGTTTTTCTAGAGGAATGTTTATTATAAAAGTTGGATATGTTTCTTTCAGAAGCTTAATTTGGTGCAGAATGGCAATTTGAATAGGTACATTTACAGATGACAGTTGTTATTTTCTGCAGACTTTTTTAAATTTAAATGTAACTGCAAAAATAAAATAATTGTATTGAAGAATTGGTAACCACTAAGATCCAGACGTGCCTGTCAGGTTGGTTGTTTACTGACTTTCCCTTGGCCATGGATGCTGGTTATTTAATTACTTCCACGATATTTTGGCAAGTAATATAAAAGATTTGAACGAGCACAATTATGAAGACCAATTTGTGAAGCACATGAGATTCAAGTATGAATGGTTTCCATGTGAAATGGATGTGATAAGCACGGTGGAAAGGATTATTGGATGAAGCAAAGCACTAAGCACCACCAGCTTAAGCCTTAACATTACTTTCTAAGTACAAATAATAAGTTCGACCCAACATTATTCGTAGCCTAAAACTTGCGTTATTCAAACTATGGGGATTTATACTGAATGATCTATAACTCATTTTGCTCTCTGCTGACTGTATTGGAATGATTACCATACCAAACAATTTAATACATCTCCTTGCTTTAGCCTCAGAAAAATTGACAGATAATAACGTCATGTGCTACATACAACAAAATGTAATTGGGCATCAAGCATGTAATAGACAAAAAATTGCACCAACTGTTTATGGAGATGTTACATCGGTATCAGTATATCTGCACTCCGGTCAGGTAAACATAAAACAACAAAAATGAAAACCCAAAGAGTGTTGTGCTCATAATAGGATCTAAAAATATTGATTTAATTCCCAGAAAGAAGATTTGTTATGGAGCTTTGCAAAGAGGCAGCAGAATCAATAGCAGTCTTTGTAAACCAGCTGATTCCAACCTTTACACGATGTTCGTCTGTAGGTAATCTCAGTAGGTATGCAAATTTCCTTGCTGAAATAAAAAAAAAAAACAGAAATGAGAATAGAAAAATAGAAATGGGGAAATTGTTTAAACAATAAATAACTACAAAAATCAGAATAAATGAATTACCAGCATGTCCAATGGGGCCATCTAAGGTGAAACCCTCGATAAAACTCGGTGTTACTGCAGCATCACTCTTCCCAAGTACCATCATCTCACCTAAATTTTGGAACCTGAAAAATAAACAAATGAATTTGGTTTTTCTTTTTTTCTTTTATCAAAATCATAATTTCCATTCAATTGGATTACAAAAAGTAGTATGTAAATAACAAACCTGAATGGTAGAAGAGGCCGGTCATTTATTGCTGCCCATAAATTCCAACCTGCAAAATCAGCTTGCTGAAATGCAACCTGAACAAACAAAAGTAATTATCATTGCTTAATAATAAATAAAAGGATGAACATATCAAGGAAAACTCCCATCAATTAATTAAAAGAAGACGGAAGAAAGAGAATAAAACCTGAGCAGTGGCAGGGAGAAGTTTGCCCGATAGGTCTCTTAGAGCAGCTGAGTCACCAATTGCAAAAGTACGAGAATGCCCCTTCACACGTAGAGTCTCCTCTGTCTCCACTAGACCCCGACCATTCAAGGGAATTGCGAAAGGTTGATCTGGAGGCTGTAACCGAGGGATCAAAGGTGTGGACCCCACTGTCCAGAGCACCAAGTCTACCTCCAATGACTGCCTCTGAAGTCCTCTCTGGGCAGGTTGAAGCTCCAAAATATATTTCTTTTGTTTTATTGTTGAACCGTCGTCAGAAGCACCGCCAACCTCCTTTATACAGCTAACGAAGTACCCCAAGAGAAGTTCAATATTTCGAGATTCAAGAACCTGGTATACAAAAGGTTAAAATGCAAAAGAAAAAAAAAAACTTAACAATTAATTTAGGAATAAACTAAGAGTTGGACTATTGTAATATATGGGAATTAAAACAGAGGTTTTAATTCACGCCCAAATGTCCGTTTTTGAAGTCGAAACAGTTTATCCGAACCATTCAATATGATCTCCGTCTTAAAATGTGCTTGGAGACAAATTTACATTTTGTTTGGAAATTTTTTACCATTTTTTTGGATAGGTAGAAAATCACTGTGTTTTTGGGAGATCATGTTGAACGGTTCAGATCGATGGTTTGCACTTTGAAATCACAAAATATGGGCGCGAATTAAAACAGAGACTTTTACTCCCAAGTAAAATAGCCCATCTCATAAACTAGTATTGATTCTTACTTTTAAAGCAGCTTCCCTATTGCCGGGAGGTGCACTGGGGCAAATTGTCGTCTGAACATTAATTGCTTGCACTTTCCCATTGCTTTGCAATCTTTCGGAGATAGTGGCAGCAAGTTCAACCCCGGAATAACCGCAACCTACAATTGCCACACCTATAGGTAGTGAACCGTTACCAGACATCCCTCTCTCCAGCCTTTTCAATTCTTTATCAACTCTCTGCAAATATCAAATTACGAAATCATCCTAGTCAGGGAAGGTTTCTCTTACAAAAGATGAAATTACGAAATCATAGTTGCCGACATCGACTTACAAGAGCATCTTCCAAGGTCGAAAAAGGAATTGCATATTCAGCTGATCCAGGAACAACGTCAAGTTTCGGTTCAGTTCCTAATGCAAGAACAAGCCTGGCTGCCCACTCAAAACAATGCAACATCAGCCAAGAAAAAATCAACAAGAATTCAATTTACAAACATAATTGAATAAATGGTTTTGATGTTTGTAGAAATAATTACCAATCATATTCAATAGAAGTTCCACTTTCAAGGTCAACTGTTCCTGCACAATTCAATGTATCTTTGTTTGTTCGTCCATGGTGCAAATGGTCACAAGGGCGTAAAATTTTCACTCTGTCTTTCACAAATAGTACACTTGTATTCTTTAGTAGTTCTGTAAATGTCGGGGCTATTTCCCATGAATCTACTTCTGTAAAAGAATAATGGAAGAATAGAAAGGTTGATTAGCTTATCAACACTAATAAACTAAATTGTATAAAAAAAGAGGCATTTCAAGTACTCTACCGCCTGTCAGTAGCTCATACAACATTGGCTTGAAAACAAATCTATCAGATTGATCCACCAAAACAACCTGGAAGAAGGTTCAATGTAGTAAATATGATATATATTTGTATATCAAATAGTAGGTGGGCGGTTATGATAACATATATAAAGAAAATCATAACAACCAATCAACGTGGTTACAAGTTTATCTTGTTTTAAGGATCATGACAAGTATCTTAATTTAAAATAAACATAGTTATATGGGATGATGCAGATTGATCAAGAACAACATACAATTGTCATATAATGCAATAATTTAGTAAAATAATGAAACAAGACAAAATGGAAAGATAAAACCAATAGCATGCTCTACCAAAAGAATTTACAAAAGAATATCAGGCATTTTTCCTTTTAATTCGAAAAAAAATTATGTTATCTAAAAAGCTAACTATACCTGAGGTTTCCTATCATCAGGCCAGAAAAGAGATTCCAATCTCAGAGCAGTGTATAACCCTCCGAATCCACCACCCAGAATACACACACGTGGTCTCTGAGGGGGAAAAACAAGCATTAGAGTAATCAATTATACATCTCATAGAAATGACTCGAATTGCTTATATGCAGATGCGCATGCCCAGTAAATTAAATAGAATAAAACAAACACATTATTCTCTTAGCAAACATAATAAAACTACAAGCTTATAAATTATAATAATAAAAACGAACAAAAAACAAACCTTCTTATCTGGCCATATATAGGGTGACATTGATATCTCACCATTTGTTGTAGATTGATCGAATCTGTTATCTGTAGAACCATTCGAGGCAACATTGCATCGGAAGTTTGATAAATTCCCCCAAAATCTCTGTGAATTCTTCAGAACCAAATTGACCCGGTTAGTAGTTCCTGCTGCTGATAGTTAAACATTGTTTCTTAGCAAAGTTACTAATGAAAAAACTCAATAAACAATTAAGTTCTAAATAGAAAGGTAGCTGTTTGGATACAAATAATTAGAACTAAAATTTAGTACAAATGGAACCTACACACCAGTTCCGGAGGAATTTCGAAAAAAAAAAAAAAAAAGGACAGTCGAAGTAATACCCAGGAAGAAACTTTTGGGGCCCGCGGTTCTACGCACACCATTACTGGAACCTGGGGGCAGCGCTGAGCAGCTGACCGGCGTGACGTGGCTCGCCATAAAAGGAAGGCGGAGCGAAAGCGAGAGAGAAAAAGGAGAGTGAAGAGACGTGGCTAGTGCCCAGCGGTATGGTAGAGATCGGTACGAGAAAGCCTATCAACCAGGCCCAAAAGTGGGATGGAGAAAATACTTGAGGGTGTTTTCGCAAATAAACTTTTCTGGGAGGAGTAAACTGTGCAGACACTATTTGTTGGTGCAAGTTCTTTTTGAAGATTCAGCCCACATCACATAATTAACCCGAGTACTGAAAGATAGGTTAGAAAAGGCAAAGGCAAAAAGTAATACATGGCCTCTCCTTAGCCTATCGCCTCTCACACTAGATTTTGATTATCAGGCCCAACAGCATTTCCGTTCCCTATGATGCAGATTTAATTATATATGGTAGGATACTGCATTGGATCTGAATTCCGAAATCTTCCTATAGAAATTTCAGGTAAAAATATTAACAATGTCGTTTTAGTGTCATACGACACACGAGTTATATTCACGTGTTGTATAAATTTGAAACAACACTGTTTATATCTTAATCCGAAATTTCTTCTCTATATATTTTTTTAACTTCAAGTTAATTCAATTTAAAATTATCTTGTACTGGTAGGAACTAAGAGGTTCACTTCCATATTGATTATGCAAAAAGAAGCTCAATCATACATAGTTGTTCATCTGCTTCTTCTTTTTTATTAGTCAAGAGGGTAAAAATAAAAGCCTTCCAAGTCTTATTATTATTTCAAGTGTGCCGAGTCAAGCGTTCGTTTAAGATGGCATGCATTCGTATCTGCTACGAAAGTAGGTATTTTTGCAGTTTGGATCATCTAATTTTACAAAGATTCGATCGAATTAATTCGCTGATATCATTTAAAAGAAACCTTCCTGTAATTTTAATATATTTATTGCAGAACGGGCAGATTAAATTAACAAATAAAATTTTTTTTTTTGGAAAAAAAAATAATAACAAAAACGAAGTCATGATCACATGGCTCCTATACCAGTCAATGAAAACCTCGTTATTTTAACAATTTTCTTTGTCACTTAAAAAAAATTCTCATGCACAATTTGATTTTTTTTTTTTAAATTGCCATAGAGTCTTGCTCCAATTACATTAGCAAATCTCTTTCTTTTCCTTTCCCTTCCCAGTGATTATCCTGCATTGATTAATAGTAGATATTGTTTAATCATATATCTATGATTCTATACTCTATAAAAATTGTTAAAAAATTTCACTATGTCATATCATCAAGTGAGTTTGTATTTTTCTTATAAGAATTTTTCATATGATTAATAGTATTATTTTATATATATATATTTTAGAGTTTAAAAAAAAATCTATGTTCAAAATTTACTTAACTGTAAGATTCTGTTATAATGATTACAAAAATAATTATTGATAAAAATCAACTTATTTAAAAATATAATATTTTCCTTGAACTTTGATCAATACAGTAACAAACTATTAGCATGCTTTGGAACGGACCTTGAATTTGTGTTGATTTTACAAACATAAAACTAAACTTAAGATGCGTCCTTGTAACTTGTAAGTTTAAAATAATTGTTATCTTTGAATACGAAAACATTTTTTATCCTATCCAATCCATAGGGTATTAAAAAAGATTTCCATACACGCGTGCCATGAACTAGTGACGTCAGTGCAGTCCGGTCCAGGAAAAATGGCAGCCCGGCCGGCTGCCCGGGTCAACCCATTCTGTGTTCAGACTAATAAACACGTGGATGCGTAAAATCGGTGCGTTTCCAAATTTTATAACCGGTCTGTATGACTGCCGACATTTTTATTAATATCCAAAATTAATTATATAATATTAATTATACTCAGCTTAAGCTGGATTTTTTTAAAAATACTCAAATCAGCCAAAAAAATAGCCGGTTGGATTAAAAATTACGCTAATTACGCTAATTATTCTGAAATACGTTAAATTACGCTAATTAAGCTAATTATACTAAAATATGCTAAATTACGCTAAATTAGGCCGATTTTGTGTCATCTTTCATAAATCATAAAAAATAGTAAAAAAAATTCCAAAAATAGTAAAAATTGGTATTCTACAAGTTCATTATATAACCAATTTACTGAGCTACTTAGATCGAAAAATAGAAATGAAAATCTTAATCGGAAACTTCAACTCAAGTTTTGAGGCTCTTCCCTTTGTTTTTGGGCAATTCTGAATTTCGAAAAATAGCAAAGCTTTCCGAAAAGTGGTCATTTGCTGAAATCGGACACTCGAGCGTCGTTTTATGGCCGTTTGAAGTTTCGTCGTCGTTTTTCGCCTTCTCAGTGAAGATATCGTCTCTCTTAGCGTAATTTAGCGTAATTTAACATAATTTCAAGTAATTTAGCGTATTTTAGTATAATTATGCTAATTATATATCAAAAGAAGTAATCTAACAAATATTTAAAAAAAAAACCTCCTGACCGGCCAAAAAATGGCCGGTCCTAATTTTTAATCCAACCGGCTATTTTTTGGCCGGTTTGGATCATTTAAAAAAAATCCAGCTAAGCTGGGTATAATTAATATTGGATATTAATAAAAATGTCGGGTATGACTGTATCCAAATTATCGGTACAAGAATTGATTGCGATCTGATAAGTAATCATTGTATTTTCAAGAGTAAGAAATAAATTTTTTTATAGTTCTACTTATTAATATTATTAATGTTGTTCAGTCTTGCTTTGTATTTCCAAACAGAAGCATTTTGTCTTTTAGAAATTTTCATAAAATGTTATATTTTTATATTTTTTAGTAAAACATGAAACAAAATATTTCTTTTTTAAATTTATTAAAATATTTGTAAATAACTTTCTTAATTAATGGAATTGACAGTGTTCTCAGTTCTCACTGTCCTTCAAACAAAAAAATTATTAAAATAATATTCTTGTAAGACCCACATTTATTCTCTTCTTTACTTTTTTTTTTGAATATGCATCATGACTGCAAGAGAATATTTACTTTGTTATAATTAATTTTTTGCAATCATTATAATTTTATATAAATTTCAACTGGTGCTAAAACTCGAACAACGCGCCAAATATTAAACATGAATAAGAATCTATCAAGACCTAATTTGCTCTCCAAAGAATCTCATTCGATACACTGTGTTGTTACGTAAGTCGCCTGCAATCGTCAATTATGTTTGTAAATTTGTCAAAACATTAAATCTAATTGTATTAAATAAATATAAAATTTATAGATCTAAATTGAACATAATTTTTATTTCATTATTGTGTGATGATGTTGGATGGCCAAGTGGAGGACACGACCCCTCTTGTTTTGGGTCCGGCTCCCCTAAAGTAACTCCATCTTTAGATTTTGGATCAAGACCGTCCAATTCGAAACGCTCGGGATCGTCTCGGGATTCGAATTCGTCGTCGGGATGTGTGCGCTCACTTCGGAGATGGATTTTCGCGAATTCGAATCGGACGGTCTCGATCCAAAACCCAAAGATTGGGTTACTTCACTGGATCCGAATTCTCTTCTTTTTAGGTTGATTCGACCCAAGCCAAAGTGAAGATCGAAGAGAGGAGTAGCAGCAGCTGACCATGTTTTAGTTATTTTTTTTTTGAAATGAAAGATAGAGATCTAACTTACTGGCTTTTTTCAAACTCCTGCTTATATTACAGATGATTTTCCTACTTTGTGGATTTTGAACTCATGACCTTTCACATGAGAGCCATGTGTCTTTGTCACTAGATCAAAGACTGATTCTCTAGTTAGTTAGTTGGCTATTGTAGTATCATTAGTTGTTGTTTTTTACGCTTTACATGTTCCATTTGCTCTCCCGGTGTGAGTGGGATAATGCATGTAAGTACTATTGGCACTTCGGCTAGTGAGACTTGGCAGTGGTTCAAAGACTAGAGTTAGAACCCAGTGTGCTCTCTTGGCAGGATAGTGTAAAATTGTACGTTTAGATTATATTAGGAAACACTTATATTAGGTAGGTTCTTTGAGATATTTCACTACAGAGTAGTATAGGAAAATAATATAATTACATACCTAAAATATTTTAGTCTTGGTAGCCCAAAAGTCAATCGCAAGATCGGAAAACCTTTTAAATCGCATAAGCAAAAACCCAGCAAGCCCTGCGGGTAGTGACAGTACCGCGTGCGGGGTAGTTGTGGGACAATCTAGGCCGCATGCGACAGTGAGAGTGCCGCATGCGACGCAGAGAGACATCGAAATTTATACTTTGCATAATTTAGAAGGAGAGAACCTAAACCCTAGAGGCCCTCTATTTACTGTTTAATTCTAACCTTAGCACAATTAGCGCCACCGCATCAAACTTTTAAAACCCCCCCGATAACCTAGACTAGTGAAAAGTGTTTAAAATCTAATACACTATCCCTGTGGATCGACACCCCAATTATACTACACGGTATGGTCATGCGCTTGTGATATGAACATAAGTAGAAATTAGGGTTTATAAATCTTTAAAAGTAGTAGTACCATTTTGGTCCATCACAAAGTCAAAATAAAACCGTTAGATATGATCTACATCATTTTATCTATGCACGTGTAAAAAATTATGACATTTCAATTTTATTTTAGTTGCCATCAAGAGCTTGTAAAAACATACTAATATAGATAATTTCTAGACATTGATTTTTCAAATGACTGATTCACATAAAAACAAAATCGAAATGTGATATTTTTTATGAACACAGAGAAAATAACATAGATTACATCTAATGGTTTTATATTGGTGTTTATGATTTAAATTTAATTTATTAACGTTTTCAAAAATAGAGGCATAGTGGAAACACAAAAAAATAGAGACATTTGAACCCTTCTCATTAAACAATTACGAAGCTTCAAATATTATTATTGTATTTTTTATTATGGTACAAAGTCCGTAGGCATGTATTCCATTAAGCATATAAGTGTAGTATATCAAAAAAGTTACATCTTAGTGTTTATAATATGTACTATCAGAGTACTAAACTGAGACATAATATTAGACAATGAGTGATTTTGAAAACATTCACCAATAAACAAGCTAAAAACGGACACAAATTTGATTATCCTTGCTTGATTGTAATGATAGGAGTCCAGTGATTGTTTCTTTGTGCGCATATTTTGTCATATTCTTCTGACAGAGCAGAAGACACTTAATCAAACTGGTCCAGGAACTGAATCAACTGGACCAGGACAGGTACCACTAAGAAGTCCCAATACAAGGTACTGAATCAAACCGGATCAGAAACTGAATCAACTGGACCGGAACAGTCATCATGCTGATATCCTAATAGAGGGAAATTTTTTATCGGTAGTAATTAATAGAAAAGAAGAGAGACAAACAGTAAGAGTACAATAATATTTATATTGGTAGTAAGATCGGTAGCAATTCTACCGATCTTAACTTTTTTTAATTTGATGTATAGATGGAGAGAATTCTTATATTTGATTTCTAGTAAAATATGAAAAGTTTTTCAAAAAATAGATGGAATGTTTTTGATATATCTAAATTTTAAGGTACTTTATCTATTTTTGAAAAAAAAAATTTACTAGAAAAAATTAAAAGGAAAAAAAAACTGGTTTAGATCAGTAAAATTCCTACCGATCCAAACTTTTTTATTTTTAAGATTGGTATAATTGCTACCGGTCTTACTACCAATATAAATATTATTGTACTCTTACTGTTTGTCTCTCTTCTTTTCTATTAATTACTACCGATAAAAACTTTCCCCAATAGAGAGCCGTTAGTGTGGGAGCCAAAAAAAAAACTTAAAAACAAGAGATCATAAGAAGAGGGAAGGGAGGGGAAAGACGAGGAGGAGAAAAATAACACATAGCAAACACCAACACAAACAATCAAGACAGACAACAACATCAAACATATAAAATAACTTATACCTACTCTTGCATTATTAAAAAGAGGAAAAAGAGCTCGCAAGAAGAAGAAATAAGAAAAATGAATCGCTTGTCTTGGAGAATAAGATTCTCATAATAGAGAGACGAAAAGATAAATGAAGCAAGAAGCAGTGATCAAATTCACTAAGCGAAAAAACCAAAAGCACAAATCTACTAAATAGAAACATCTCCTCAAACGAATGGACAAAATGAAATCAAGAGGTGAAGTGCAGGGAGGACGACGGTTCGCCATAGGTGATTGAGAAATCGCCTCTAAAGGCGGTCACCGCTCTAATGAAGCGGTCCCTTTTTGTCTTAGTATTATTATTGTATTGTTTATTTGGGGTAGCTTATATTTGTTCTTTGTATAGTTGTTAATTATCTATACAAATTTTCTCTTTATTTGTCGCGATGCAATAAATGTGTTTTTTGTGGCTTCGTGTTTAATAATAAAAAAATCTATTTTTTATGCTTTAATGAATTACAATATATTTGAAGAGGAGGGTTCCAATGCACCCTCTTTTGGTGCACCTAACGTGCACCCAAAACTCATATTTTCATTTTCAAAGTTCAAATAGTCAATTCGAACCTTCCAACGTGTTCTTCATATTAAAATGTGCTTGGAGACCAAATTTTACATTTTTTGGAAATTTTTTACTATTTTTTCAGAATTTTTGAAAATCATCACTTTGCTGAATTTCAAATTATTGTTTAGTTTAATCAAAAATTCTGAAAAAATAGTAAAAAATTTCCAAAAAATGTAAAAGTTGGTCTCCAAGCACATTTTAATATGAAGAACACGTTGAAAGGTTTGAATCGACTATTTGAACTTTGAAAATGAAGATATGAGTTTTGGGTGCACGTTAGGTGCACCAAAAGAGGGTGCATTGGAACCCTCCTCATATTTGAAAGGGTAGATAAATGTATTTTGAAAAGACTAAATATGTACAATTAATGTGTTTTTAGGGCTTCGTTTAAAAAAAAGGATCTATTTTTTTATGCTTTAATGAACTACAATATATTTGAAAGGTTAGATAAATGATATTTTGAAAACACTAAATATGTATATTTAAGGGTTTCATTTGAAAAAAAAAACTGTAAAGTTCATTGAAGCATTATAAAACATATATGTCACGTTGAACTCGTCTTTTCTAACTTAAAAAACGCGAGCAGAATGGCAGTAAATTTTATCTAATTCAAAATTCACAACAAAGATTATGTACTTGTAAATATTTAAATTTGTAAGAATGATAAGTGCATATAATTAACATAAAAAATAGGATCAAAATGCAAAATGCATAATTAGATATCATGAGTATAATCCGTCATTACTTTGGGTCATATACAAAAGAAAATCTTGACCCATCTAGTTGGATCACGCGATTCTATGTCTAGGAGCACAAGACAACCGTGCTTCAGAACCTGTAGCCGATCCCACAACATTTCCCTTATTCAACAAAGCAGAGGGCATGGATCCGACCACGTGTGGAGAAAAATTAAAGAAAAAGCAAAGAACATGATGACATGGCCAATCGAACGGGTCAAAATCCATCCGTCCGTCCAATTATAAAGATCACAAGGTCCGTCTCTATGGTCCAATTTGGATCTCACAATAAATGTTACAAAGAAAAATTAACAAAAAGGTAGCTCGTTTAATACAGTTCAGTTTGGATCGTGCGCGAATCTTGGCAAGATTCTATGGTCCAATAAAAATATAGCAAGTGAAGTTTAGATCAAGTGCGGTACCCTACTGTGTAGAATGAGATTTACATATCCTTTTTAATCCGGCACGGATCCTAATGCATCCGTCTTAGAGATCATACGATTTAAATTTTAATTTCTAAATGAGTAAAGATATTGACAAAACTATTTTATCTTCCTGCAACTCATCAGTTATATATTTTCTATTTATATATTAACAAAATTATTTTAACTTCATGTAGTGCATTAGTATATATTTTTCATTTTCTTTATTGATCGTACATTGTGCTGTATAAAGTATGCTCTGTCAATATCTTTCTTTGCCTTCGAAACAACATTCTCTGCATGTTTGGGTCGTCAACTTCTTCCGCTACTTTTCTTCTGATTACCCGTTGAAAATTCATCATAAACGCGCCGCACTTATCTACATCAATGTTACATCTACTGATCTACAAATCACAAGGGCCCATATGAAAATAACTATTATTTCTTTTTCTAATCCATCCTTTGCTTTCCTTGGTCCAACTGTTTTCATTTCAATTCATTTAAGACAGTTCTATCCTGTTTCCCACCTCTTTTCTCTCACCAACATTCTTCTCCCTCTGCCCTGTTTCAAACCCCAACGCACGAAAAGCATCATCGTCAAAAAAAAGGTAAGAGAGAGAGTCGAAGAGAAGAATTAACTGAACATAAGACGCATGGAGCTGGTGGCGCCGGTCAAACAAGAACCTCCTTTGATCACAAACTCACCACCGAGCCCACGCTATGCCGCCACCGCTACTGCCATTAACCCGTTCGAGTTCGACTTTCCAGCTCCCGACTCAAACGGCGTCGCCAATCCATTTGAATTCCCGCCACCAAGCCCAACAGGTCGGCCATCAAACCCATTCATCGATGAGCTGAGCACAACCAGCCCGAGACGATCGATCAACCCATTCGACTTTTTCAACCATTACAGCAGTGCTCCTTCTAGCCCGACCCGAGCCGCTGCCATTTATGCGGAGTTCGCATCTGAAGAAGACACCTTCATGTCACGCACCTCCTTTTCGACCTCGTCGAAGGTACCGTTCTATTGGGAAGAGAAACCCGGCACGCCTAAATCGCCTTTAGCCAACAGCGACAAGTCAACCAGCTCTCCTGAGTTTGAATTCAATGCGCCGGTAGAGGAAAGTGCACCTAAATCCGACCTGACAACGGCCGATGAGCTTTTTGAGGAAGGTAAGATAAGGCCTCTCAAGCCGCCACCCAGGCTCCAACTTTTGGCCATGGATGAATCACGTACCAGCATGAGCGCCAACTCATCCCCTCGGTCAACAAAAAGTTGGGCGTTGCGGTCCCCACGCACCAGGGCTAAGTCAGACTTTGACCCGTTTGCTGCCGCAATGATGGTGGCCACGGCTGATCGAGGGAGAGAGGAGAAGGTGACCCCTTCTCATGAACGGAAAGTGTCGAGGTCGCTCTCGCCTTCCCCGCTACGTAGAGGGAATTTACTTGATGAGAAGATTGCTTCTTTCAAGTCTTCCATGCAACCTGATCCCCTCACCGAGACAAGTAGTACTGGTACTGGTACCAGTAAATCTTCGTCTAATAAAAGAAGAAAGAAATGGCGGCTCAGCGATCTGCTTCTTTTCAGAAATGCATCAGAAGGACGTCGCGCTGGTAACCGAAACAAAGATCCGATATTCAAGTATTCACCTTCGGGTATCTTCAATGGCTCCCCGGTGTCACCGTCTCCAGCTACTGAGAAGAAAGCAGGTGGCAGTGACGACACTAAAAAGAACGGTCTGCTTGGTTTGAAAGGCATGAAAGGCAGCAATTTCTTTATGAAAAAACCGACGACTGGTAATGAGAAGCATCAACATGTTGCGACACTAGAGGATCAGAGGAGAAAGGGTCAGGTACCGATCCGGCAAGGCGTATTCAGTTGCATGCGGCTCAACCCATCCATGAACCGGTTGGTACGAGGGATGAACACGCACCACTTGAGCAAGGGCAAGTGATTCGATGAATTCACAATTTAGATATGTTTTGTTTTTTCTTTCTTTTTTCCCTCTCTTTACAGATCTCGTGTATACTGTGTACTTCTTTGAATTATTATTTCCAAGTATTTTTTTTTGGGTAAATACGTACGAGCTATATGAGGTTTTTACAGAGGTTGCACTTAATTGGGTCTAGATGTCTAGACTTTTCAATTGAAACTGTCAAGAGGTTTGTCTTTTGAACTCCTTAGACGGGTTCTAGCCCTGGTCAGATTTCCTAATAAATCAATTTGGAAAGATATTGCTAGAAACTATACTGTACTTCTATAATTTTTTGTATTTATGTTTGTTTTTTGTTTGATCAACTTTTGTATCTTTTAATATCGTAGGATATTTCTCTTTGTTTGCTTTTGTTGCTAATTAACCTGGATGAGGAATACTATTTGTATTGGAGCTTCCATCATTAATTAAGTCGCTTATTTTTTTTCATTGGATGTTAATTATTTGCTCTGTTTTTTTTAATTGTTCAAGATCTTCACGACATTTTAATTGACAAATTACAATTTTTTTTTTTTTTTTCAATTCAGAATGGCAACTATTGCACATTGCAATGGGTTAATTACTCGACCCCATAATTAGGATTGGATGAATTAAGAATAAGTTAATTTGATAATCTTGATAATCATAAAGAATAATTTCTAATTTTAAAATTCAACATTTGAGATTGATGTTTACTATGTGCATATGATTTATATTAAAAATGATGAAAATTTGCAAGTTCTATCATTTATCAATAAAAGTTTGTAAAGGTCTATATATAACAATCTTTGATTGAATATCAAATTGCACACAAATTGTACCGACATTTTTATTAATATCCAAAGTTAATTACAAATTAATAAATATACCCAGCTCAGATATCTGAGTTTTGTTAAAAATGTCCAAACCGGCTATTAAATGGCTGGTTCCCATTTTAATTCAATACCGGCCATTAATAATGGCTGGTTCCCATTTTAATTCAAAATCGGCCATTTAATGGCCGGTTCCTAATTTTTTTTTAGAGAGAGAGAGAATGGGAGAGAAAAAGATTCTTAAGATGGGCATAACATAGTTAGCTAGAAGAAAAAATCGTAGGAAACTCGGATTGAAGTTTGCACTTAGTTTGGCCAAGATCAAACAAATGCATTCGGTTAGATGCGTGTGTTACATCAGTTGCATGTATCGGTGCATCATCAATGTTTTTGCAATGAAACATCGATGTTTTATTAGCCTTAGCATTGACAATTAAGTATGATAGTGCTAAAAAAATATCGGTGCGTCGCTAATGTTTTTATAATGAAACATCGATGTTTTATTAGCCTTAGCATTGGCAATTAAGCAGGGTAGTGCAAAAAAAAAATTAGTGCGTCCCTGATATTTTTGTAATGAAACATCGATGCACTTCTGTCGTCGTTAAGCCGTGCCTAAAGCATCGGTGCGTTATCGGTGTTTTTGCACGAAACTATCGTTTTTTTAAAAAAACTTTAAATAGCCATAACTTTGGCTAGGAAAATTGGATTTGCGCGTACGATCCCAATTCGGAAAGCTTGGGACGAGACGGGGCAATGACCTCAATTCGTTTAGTGCCTCAAAAATTGAGTTAAAGTTTTTTATCATCGGTAGACACACAACGACCCGTATGCAGCTAGTGACAGTGTCGTATGCAGCATAGTAAAAAGTCAGAACTTGTATCAAAATTACTGATGATTAGGAATGATAGGAAACCTGAATCACATTAAAACAACTGGATCAACCTGAACTAGTGAAATTGTTAAAACTTAGTACCTAAAAAAACGTAGTTTAGTGTTCGCATGCGGCTAGTGAATTTAATTTGACAATAACCAGCATCCTAAAATTGAGTATCTTTCATTTTGTAAGATGCTAAAATCTAACATGATGCTGAAGAGCACGATGCTGAAATCTAACATCTCTCCCAGTCCCTCTCCTCAACCGGCCACTATGAAGAGCAAGATGCTGAAATCTAACATTAAAAATTCAATTTTTTTTAAATATTTGTTAGATTACTTCTTTTGATGTATAATTAGCATATTTATACTAAATTACTTGAAATTATGTTAGCGAAATTTTGCGTATTTCAGTATAATTAGCGAAATTAGTGTAATTTAGCGTAATTTAACGTAATTTAGTGTAATTTAGCGTAATTTAACATAATTTCAAGTAATTTAGCATCTTGCAAAGAAGTAATCTAACAAATATTTAAAAGAAGTAATCTAACAAATATTTAAAAAAAAATTCGAATTTTTAATGTTATATTTCAACATCTTGCTTTTCCTAGTCTCTAAAAAAATATTTGGGAATTAATGGCCGGTTTTGAATTAAAATGGGAACCGGCCATTTAATGACTGATTTGGACATTTTTAACAAACTCTCCCGAGCTGGATATATTTATTAATTTGTAATTAACTTTGGATATTAATAAAAATGTCGGCAAATTGTATGAAACTTGATACACAATTATTTTAGAAACTTCTTTTAGCTTATTTTAAAAATATATATTATCAATATTTTCAAGTCAAGCCATTCATAATGGATCACAATTATTGCAGAAAATAATTTTCATTTTGACTACACTTAAATTCATAAACAAGTGACGGAGTTGAAAAAAAAAATATATATATAAGAAACACCTTCAAATTTGTAATATTCTCACTTTTTAGCAGAAGGCTAGACCTGGACGCTTACATTCCCTTAGCTAGCTTGCCCATATATAATGGTAACAATTGGCTCAAATTAAGTCTAAAACCTATGCTATATCTAACCTAAATATTACTTCTAGCTTTAGCTGGAAATTTATTTTAGATTCTTTTTAATTTGATCCACTCAATGAGTAAGGTCCATTTTTTATTCTTAAAAAAAGGTTTGAAATTTGAACCACTAGATTAGGAGGAATTAAACTCTGTTTTAACACAAGAAAAATGAATAAAAGGCAAAATTAACAAAGGTGAAATGACATCGATTCGAATTAACAGAACTTGTTGTAATCTTGACTTAGAATTAATCAGGTGATAAGTATGAAAAGGGCCATCCAACCACTCAATGAATTCAGATCCAGTGAAGTAACTCAATTTTTGGGTTTTAGATCGGGACCGTCTGATTCGAATCTGGGACAATCCATTCTGAAGTGGAGCGCACATATCCCGAGTGACAGATTCGAATCCCGAGACGATCCCGAGCGACGGATTCGAATTGGATGGTCCCGATCCAAAACCCAAAAATTAAGTTACTTTAGGGGATCCGGACCCCCAGTCAATTACCACTTTTACTACAGTTGTATGATTCTTTTTTTTTTTTGATGATACAGTTGTATGATTCATAGCCGCCGTAATATAAAAATGAATGATTAGTAACGGGACAAGTCAGAGCAACACCTATCACCAATCACCAATCACCACCTGGAATCCTGGATCGACATTAAATTTTAATAAATCACAAGAACTCTCAGTATATTTCTCTCTGTTTTTTTTTGTTTTACCTGTGTATAGTAGTCTGTCTTTACTTCTTGCTACTAATTATATATACATAATAAATATATCCTAGGAAAAAAAATATTAATCATAGTTTTTTTTTTTTTGGAGTGAGATATTAGTCATAGTTGATGCCCCCACGAAGGAAGTGCTTTTCAGAATTTTTTATTTACAATATAATATGGAATAATAGATAAATTGTATAAAAAAATTGATCTCACAGAAGAAACCGAAAATTATTTTCCGTTCCATTAGACAATTCTAAAGAAATTAAGATATTGCGTATCACACACCTGATGTCACAGAAAATCGCCTAAAGAACCGAAATTTCTTTTTGGCTTTCTCTGTGAGATCAAAATCTCAAGACAGTTTATCTATTATTCTATATTATTTTCAAATAATTTCTATAAATAAAAAATTCTGAGTAGGCTCTTTAGGCGTAGAGTCGTAGGATCAAGGGACCATATAACAATTAACACCTAATCTAGTCTTCCTTTTTTATTTTTGTAGTTTTTAAAATTTAGATTTTGTTGGCTGTTTCTTCGTTTTTCTTCGCTTAAAGGGAAGTGGACCGGGTCACCTGGGTCTTTCTTCTCCCGCAAAGAAACAAAGTATTTATATTAGTAAATAATACTGTTCTATTAAACTAGAGCACTAAAATCGTGGTGGGTCGCTCGTTGGTTTGTTTTCTTTTGTTTTCTCTGAGCACCTTTTGAGAGTCGCACGCGTGATTCTTTGACTGCCTGCTTGGATTTTATATTGACAGACTGAGACTAGGTTCATTAAAAACAAAAGAAACAAGTTGAATAGGAATAAATCATAAAAACGTGCCAAGCATACATGACATATCATGACAAAATCAACCTTACTGAAATAACAAGACGAGAGGGAGAGCGTTCTCAGAAAATTTGGTTCTGAAGGATTTCTGCGATATCAAGGAATATCATTTCAAAAAATGCGTCAGTACTATATTTGATTTGCGTATAGTTATTGTTTTCAACAGTCCCAGAGAATATAAGTTTACAATATTTGATTCGCGCTAAATTGCAATGGTTACCGAGACATGTCTTCATTGCTTTTAAATTATTAACTAAACTTTATCCATGTCATACACATTCAATCAATAATCAAATCATTCAATCAATTGAATTAGAAATTGAACCAAATAATACAGTTAATTCGGTCCACTCAGATTAGTATTAAAAAAATTAATATTATAACCAATAATCTAGTACTAAATAATACAGTTAATTCGTTTCTATCAAATAGAAGTTGGTGTTCATTACAGATATCAATTATTTAAATAATGTTAACAAATTGATGGATGAGCCACAAGCTTTTGAAGATACTTATTTTCCTCATATTTAAAAAGAAGAAAGAACAGATTGCACTGGTGAAACATAAATCAGAGGGTTACCCTATTGAAAATAAATCTGCTGTGATTCTCGGGGAATCACAGGACCCTGCGATCCGATCTCAACTGTTGGTCTTTCTCGAGATGCGTGCATGAAAATTTACTTTTTCAAGAACGTTTCCGAGATCCGCGCACGGAAAAGTTTGAACCGTTGATCTCGGAATTTCAGGATCCTGCGATCCATCTCAGAATCGCAGCAGATTCGGACTCTACCCTAAAGGCAAACTAATTAATGCAGATCCATCAATAAAACATATAAATTGTTCCCTGGAGACTATGGAGCATAAAAAATATTAAATAGTTTAAGAAAATATGGAAATTTTAAACCCACAATCCGTTAATTATTACACAGATCCCAAATTCACTTCCGAAGCTGCAGCAACTACAAATGTATGAAATTAAATGTTGAACACTTTGTTCCAACAAGGACCTAGGCAAACAAGCATATTGAACAAATCTTCTAACAAAACAACACTACAGTCAAAATAAAACTCATTGAAGCTTTTAGTTCACCTGCAACCAAGCCAGGCCATGAACTGGTTTTAAAACAAGAACGATATTGGTTGGCGAGATTTCGTTGAATCTCAACAAGTAACTCCCATTTCCTTATTCGCTGATCCTTTTTAAGTTAATAATACTCTTGGTACTTTTTTTTTTTTTTCTCTTTTTGTGGAATCCACTGACTCAGTGAGTAGTAACCGTGTGTGTGTTATGTGAATTTTGGTGCCCGAATCCGAGATTTTACTTGGATTAAATCTGCACCTTTTTTTTATGGTGTGATGATTCATAATCTGATCATAATCGCTGGTTTTCTCGCTGTTTTGATTGGGCATTCAAAATGTTTTACATAATTTTGTTTAGAGCATAATGTGATATTTTGATCAGACTAAGGTAGTACTGATATTGCACTTGTACCAGACTGGTACAGGCTAAATTTTCTGGTTGACTGACAGGTTTTCTGGTACGGTTCAGGTCTAGTTTGAAATTTTAGAATGGGACTTAACAAGTAGACAAATTTATATGCTACAAAAGAACAAAACAAGTATCATCCTTTTTATTTTAAAAGAACAAATATTATTAATTTGGCAACCCAAGTCATGACAACATTTTCCTTTTACAAAATCTTGCTTCTCGCCACTCTCTTCATGCAAGGAAAAGATTGAAATCAAAATCGCATATATTTTGTATCAGAATTTGCCCTAAAAGAATGAAACCGCACGCTGAAGAGGAGAGAGAGATAGAGAGAACAAACCTGTAATCGGAGAAGAGAGAAGTCGGAGATGGAGTGGAGAGGAGAACAAACCTGTACTGCACTGAATCTTCGTAGATTAACCAATTAGAATTCACTTCCTTTGATATCTGAAACTTTGGGTTGATGTGAAAAATCCAAATCATTCAAATTCTTTCTGCACGAATTAAGAAAAAACAATACTAGCCCTACATTCCGAACAGGTACTGAAAATAATTTGATCCAGCTTAAGATAAATTGAAAATTAGTTAGAGCATCTATATTCTCAAGTCCCAAATGACAACATTGCTTCACACACACACACACACACATATCACTAGGTCATTAAAATCAGAAGCTACTCAACAATGAGTGGGGTAAAAATATTGACAGATAAGGTTTTGCTTCTGCATGAAGTAAAAACTGCATTGTCAATACCTTTATCCAAAAAAATGTCTGTTTCTATGAAATACGTGATTTCAAGGTTTCGTTTGGGTAAGTTTGTTCCTATTACTCAACAAATATAAAAAAAATTGAACATGATACACAAACACTCTTGATTTAGAGTTAGAGTGTATGACATAGGACATCAAACAATGCAACAGTTTTTAAAGTGCGCATTAAATTAATGAGTGAATCTATAAAGATGAAGAAAACAATATCCACAAATACTAAATTGTGCTTTATGAATTATGAAGGGGATAAGAGTAGAAAACAGTCTACAATTCGAAATGAACATTTTTATAATTCCTCCTCTCTCCCTCAAACTAGACAAATTCAAGACACAACATAGCGAATCCCTGCAACTAAATTTATCTTTACAAAATTAATAAGAACTGTAGAGACCCAACAATGGCTTCTCCCGATCTTCAACTCTTTTCCTTGCCGCCTCTCTTGCTTTAATGGCTTCTTCTTCCTCTTTAGACATGGTTTTGGGTTTTGCATTGCCTCGCTTTCTCTTGTTAACAGCAATTGAAGACGGTGCCCCCTTTGTGTTTCTCGTGGGATTCAATTGTTTTGAAACAACCAAACCTGGCGATGCTCCTGTAGACTTGGTACCAGCTGATGGTTGGCCTATATCAGGTTTAGTGACTTTGCCGGATTTTGATGCCTCTTCTAGAGTCACCCATTTACCTAAACAAAGTTCAGGAAAAGATAGAATTGGTACAAAAAATTTAGCAATAAAATAAGTTACTGTGACAAAAGTAAAGTACATACCTAAAGCAGCAGAATAATATAAATCAGAATTCTTGTCGTAGTGAAAGCCATTCAATTTATTGTAATAATACCCAGAAGAAGAATCAAACTCCCAATCTGCAATGCAAACATTACAATATATAAAAAAAAGGTCAAGCTTAATGAAAATTCGTTTTAGAAATGCAATTTCAGCATCCAACAGATGCAAATGAAATTTAATAGTAGAAATGCATTTTTAGATACCAGTACACAACAACTCTAGCTTAGTATTTTTTTTTTTTTTCATTTACAGGTACAAGACAGATGTTAATATCTTTTTTTTTTAGTGAAGACATGTTAATATTAATTGAGAGTGAGGCTATGGTACTATGCATGGAACGGATTGGTCTGTGCTATGGATTAATATTTCTGTTTTTAAAGTTCAAACGGTCGATCTGAACCGTTCAACATGATCTCCATATGAAAATGTACATGTAGATCAAATTTTACATAAATTACAATTCTTTTTACTATTTTATTAGATAAGTAGAAAATCACTTGATCTAAATATTCTAGACCATGCAAAATTAGTGATTTTCTAACTATCTAAAAAACATAAAATTTAGTCTACAAGTACATTTTCATATGGAGATCATGTTGAACGGTTCAGATAAACTATTTTAACTTTAAAAACAAAGATATTGATCCATAGTATGGACCAATCTGCGCTATGCACAGTACCATAGCCTCACTCATCAATTTATTATATTTTCATTATTGTTCAATTAGATTTGTTTTGTCTAACTAATTTCAATATACCAGATAAAAGACCCGACAAAGAAAAAAGACTGGTTCCTTGAGTCTGAAGACGAGTAATGCTGGTCGCTGGATATGATCGGAATATTTACTAATTTGTTACAGATAAAAAATAAAATACACTACCATTTCCAGGTTTTGCTGAACATTTAGAGCTATCTGCAGTTCTTTGACTAGTTTCTACTGTATGACCACTAGATACTCCTTGAAAAGAGGCCAGGTCTTTCTGGTAACTCTTTCTGGCTTTCTGCGAAAGGACAAACAAAACAAGTTCAAACTAAATTATGAACTATTAACAATTTGATTCAATTTTACCTAGTTTTAGCTCTTCTTTGCACATACTTGTCACAAAACAACAAGTGCCCATATATTCTGAGTACTTTTTCTGTTGATTTGAACACCATTTTTTCAAATCAACAACAAGGGATGTGTTGTGCTGGCACTTTTGATTGCTGTATTTTGTTTGCCAGCAGTTTGGTCTAAAATAAAATATGCTACCACTTCCAGTTGTTGGTGCGGATGCATGGTATATAGATAGGCACTCTTCATTTCTAACTTAAGGAACAAAGGATGTGATTCTATAAAATTTACAACAACTTAAAAAAAAAAATATATTTAAAAGCAAAGACATACGGCTTCGATTTGTTCAAGGGCACGAGCGGCTTCCTTCTGCTCTTTCTCTTTGGCAGCACCTTCCTTTTGCATGGTAGCAAGTCGCTGGGAAACATTGTCCTTATGCCGCTTCCCCAGCTCATGTGTTCTGATGCTTACTGGGTTATTGGATATGTATATTTTGCAGAAGTCGCACCATTTGTTTCCCTGACTAACCCAATACTGTAACAACAACAACATATGCAAAACAGATCAAGATTGATACTATTCTATTAAAGTGTACACTTACTCACTACTTTTGCCCATAACACTGTAATACAGTAATAAGGTTCCCCATAGATTTTTACCCCCTTCACCTTTCGTGGTTATGTACTAAAAGAGATCAATTCTGAGGGAGTGAGGGGTACAAATTTCCAGAAAATTGAGAGGAACCCACTTAATTATGGGTTGCTCAGTTCAGTTAAAAGTGAATTCGGGCTAATTGCACAGACTTTTTTAGAAGAAAAATGAAATTCATACGAATTGCCACCATATAATACCAAGTCACAGAAGTAAATACCAAATCCTACAATTTCATAGAAAAATTCTAAATAAGAGCAAGAAATTAGACAGATAATTACCTCCGTCATGCTGTTATGGTCAGAAGGATGGAAGCAACGAACTGCGACAGTGCAATTGGTCAAATAGTAGGGGAGGGATCAAACCCTAGCTTTGCAAAAGAGTACTATCGTCTATTGAATCAGCAATCGCTCTCAGAAGCAAATCTCATGCGCGGAGCACGACGATAGACCGGGAGCGTATTTTGGTGTGGGCCCCATCAGGTCGCCCCCGAAGCAAGTTGGGCCATTGACTCGTTGGGCTGAAGAAAGATATGTTGGGCCGTCGTTAAATTTTTAATATGTCTACTGAAAAACTAAAAACTAAAACAAGTATGCATTAAGAACTTGCAATTGACCTTATTATACTAATTCCACATGTTGGTCTTTTCTCTTCGTTCATCTTTCTTGAATTTTTTTGGCAGCAGTAAAAGAAATATTCTTAAACTAGTTAAGGAAAGTATTTCACTGTTATGCAAAAATAGGCTTAATTAGAGTGTCAGCAATTTTAGATTTAACGGGCGGGGAAATACGAGAGAACTGAGGGGAGACTTTGGGAGTGTTTACAGTTCTCTAATCTCTGTGTTATTTGGTAATTAGTACCGAGAATAGAGTTTTAGGGTAAGCCAGGTACCCTGGCAGCTATTGTAAATAATTTATTTATTAATACAATAGTTAGTTGGCTATTGGCCACTAACCTTAAAAAAAAAAAAAAAATAGTGTCAGTAATTTAATTATTACTTAGTAAATTTTTTGTGGGATTATTTAAAAAAAAATAGCAATGAAAATGTTGCAATTGTGGAGGCTCCACACTTCGATGGGATCTAAATTTTGAGTTTAATAGCCTCACATATATATATGTATCAGAAGTATCTACAAGACTCGAGATCTCATTACCATAAAAGAAGAGATTTTTATTTTTAACAACACGGATAACTAAAGAAATATTCTTTTAACTAATGGAATGCAGAAACTTGTTGCTTCAGGGCAATTCCTGGGGAAGAAGCGAAGCATGCCAAACTAATACAACTAAACAGACAAACTGTACAACAACTCAGCAGTTTAATCAAAGTTCTCAATCTTAATTGGAGTGATGTTATCCGCCAGGTCAAAGTGCCCCACTAATCGTGAAAAGAAAATCATTTGTTGCTCATATGTAAACTTGATGTTCTCGGCCTGTTTGAAAAGGTGACCAGATCAGAAAACACTATCAACAATTTTTAATGGAAAACAGTATAGTTGGTGTTTGGGAGGCATAAACTATGAAATAAGAGATTCATTCTATAATTATTCTACCAGACACAGATTAATTAGGCCGGCCTAACTCTAAATTTAAACCACCTCTCTAGGTGGCTTGAAAATTAGTCCCCCCTACAAGCCCTACTGTCAGCAACTATCCAATTTTTTTCCCCGTCTTCTTTAGTCGATATTATTTCTTTAATAGTTTAGGCCATAACATAACCATCTTAGACCTCCGAAACTTTAGGTCTCAACCAAACACCAAGGAACAAATCGACTAAGACTAAGTGAATACCTTGCGAAACCCGTGTTGTTCTCCTTCATACTCGACCAATGCAACAGATACGCCCTTCTCCTTCAAGGCCTTGTAAATCTTGTGAGACTGATCCGGTGGCACAACCTGAATAATAATACATTTTCACAACAGCAAAATGATAACACTACTACATCAATGTCAGCATTATTCCAATTTCCAACATAAAGTTTGAGTATAAGTGGCACCAACATTGCTAGATTAAAGTTTACAGTATATTTCATTGCAATTGGATGAGTTAACTTTGTAATTATACCTTGTCATCAAGTCCTTGGAATAAAATCACTGGGCAGGAAATATTGTGGACATAGTTAATGGGAGACCTCTCAAAGAAATCCTTTTCTCTACCTGAATGATCACATAAGGAGAAATATTAGACAATATCTGCTCAGAAAAAATAATTTCCTCTACTTTTGGTCAAAAATCTTTTTCTTACCCACAAGGTTCTTGATATAGTGAGATTCAAATTTGTGAGTTTCTGCGCTCATCGAAGACAAATCAGCCACCTGCATTTTTAGCAAACAACACAAGCTGCATACATCAAGATAATTGTTTTTTCCTCCATATTAAAACGAGTATCTATTTAAATGAAGATTTCTTCATAATACTTCCAATAACCCATAAAAGCTTAAAAAAAAAAGCAAATAGCAAAACAAATAACAGAAAATGAAAACAAAAATAAAATTGAAGAAATTATTACAACGATGCTAGCTTACACCAAACAAGGAAGCACCAGCTTTAAATGTATCCCTGAAAGCAAGGCATGAAAGAGTCGTAAATCCACCGGCTGACTTTCCTGTGATGCAAAGCCTTTCTCCATCAACTTTTCCATGCTCAACCTTGAAGAAAACACAACCAATTTTTTAATTTGATGTCAAATTTTGACATCAATTAAAAATTTTGGGGGAATTTCATGTATACCCCTCAAAAATCTCAAAATTACGTATTCCCCCCTCTAATATTCATAATATCATATTTACTCTTCTAAGTTCAAAAAACTCACAAATTTACCTATTTTATTGACTTTTCTATTAAAACTCATTTTAAATTTATAAAGTACTCATTTCACCCATTATCAAAAAATAAAAAATAAGTAGTATGTGTAAGAAAAATGTTCTGTCTTTTAGTTGATCTATTTCCAAGGACAAATGGTTCATTTTTCTAAGCATTTAGGCATATGCTTGTGTATTCATCACAACTCACAAGGAAATGAATCATATGCTTTCAAAACCGACTAATTAGAAGACTAAATATTTCTCTTAAATAGGTTGTAAATTTAAAATTCATTTTAATATAAAAGTCAATAAATTACATAAATTTGTGAGTTTTGAAATTAAAAGGGTAAATATGATATTATGAATTTTAGAGGGAAAATACGTAATTTTGAGGTTTTTGAGGAGTATACATGAAATTCTTCCAAAAACTTTTCCCCAAAGCTTTGTCAATAATGAAAATGTACCAAGAACTTAGCACAGCTGCAACAATCATTCACATCCACAACACCCCACTGTCCCAAGAGCCTCTCCCGATATGCCCTCCCATAACCTTCAATATTGCAAGCAATTTATCAAGCTATTTGTTCTTTATCATCCAAAATAAATATGGAAAATATTTGATCCAAAAAATAATAAAAAATAAATATATAAAATGATGAATAACAGACCAGTGCTTCCACCATAGTTAACATCCAAAAATGCCCAACCTCTGCTTGTCCAGTACTGGACAGAGAGATCTAACACTGAGCGTGTTTCACCTGTAGGCCCTCCTGTAAAATAATTTTAAAACATTAAAAAGATATTATAAAAAAAACTGCCAAGACATAATGATTTAGTTGTTAACAACAAATAATCGGAAGTCATTTAGAAATATCTTCAAACATGCCTAAAAACCTTAGAGCATGTTTGGTGGAGGCTTAAAGTTAAGAAGGTCCAAGTTGGTTATTCCAAGTTAGGCCGACCTAAGCTTTTTGTTTTTGTTTGGTGGAGGCTTAAAGTTAAGGGGCCTAAGTTAAGCAGGAGAGAGGAAATATCCTTCACAGCAGGCCCCACAATAAAAAAAAAAAGGCCGGTCTAAAGTTAGGCTTATGGCCATCTTAAGCCGGCCTAAGTAAGGACTAAACCCCTTATTCCTCGGTTTAGTCCTCAACCAAACAAGAACTTAAGGACTAAAGATCAACAAATCTTATAACTTATATACTGGCCAGTTTTAGTGTCCTTTCTTCGAAAACCAGAAGTTATTAAGGTTTTATTTCAATTTTTAAGACAAATTAATAGATGACTCACAATTGACCCCATACTATTCACAAAAGTTTTACACTTTTGACCCCCATACTCGTAAAAATGAAAAAAACTAAGCTACAATTATGACATGTAATTAGAGACTCACAATAATGATCCCAGTAGAAAAAATTCCTACCTCTGCCCTGAAAATATATATTGCTGCATTAATTCTGGAAATACTGCGTTATATACAATGGAAAAAATTACCATGTGCTATGACCAAGAGCGGGGGTTTTTCATTTGATGGACCTCGAAAATCAGCATTGGATGGAGGATAAAAATAAGCATATGCACTCTGACCAGAGACCTCTGTAGGGAACTCAATTACCTCAGGGAAACTAAAGTATGATTTGTATTTGGATAAATCAGGTGTAGAAGACCAAACAATCTCAAACTCTTTTACTTTTGATAACTCCTTGTTCAAGGTCACCTAAAAGAGATTTAAAAGAACTTTAGCTACTTAATGAATAGTTACTGATCAAGTATTCCTTGAACAAAAAAAAAAGAAATAATACAAAAGAGAGCAGAATTGATTATAAGACATTATTTCTAGTTACAACTTCTGCATAATGGGGACTGATTTATTAATTAATACAAAATAGTCCAACCAATTGACACCATTATCCATATTACACTTTATTTATCAGTTACTAATTAACCTTTTGGTTCTATTCAATTTTCAACAGACAGGATTTTTTATTGACACAATGACACGAGTGGGTTGATTATTCGATAACTCGTTAACTATTCAAACCCCTACTATATATCCATGTAACTTCAGTTTAAGATCAATCTAACCTTTGCAATTGACAATGGCTGACTTGGTGATGCACCTTCTATGTAGAAGTAGTCCTTTCCAGATACCTGAATCAAATTGACTCTTAAGTTAACACAACTAAAGCTGCAGCTCCATATATATAAAAAAAGAGGGATCTGGTTACAACAATTTTGAGTTACAACAAAGTTACAACATTCATTTTCTTCATTTTCAAAGTCCAAATTGTCGATCCAAACCGTTCAACATGATCTCCACAATGTGCTTGTAGATCAAATTTTACATTTTTTTGAATTTTTTTTACTATTTATTAAGTATTTTACAAAAACTAGTCAAATTCAGACCATTGAATTTTGTACCCATCTTAATAAATAGTAAAAAAATTCAAAAAAATGTAAAATTTGATCTGGAAGCACATTTTATTGTGGAGATCATGTTGAACGATTTGGATCGACGATTTGGACTTTGAAAATGTAGAAAATGAATGTTGTAACTCAAAATTGTTGTAACTAGATCCCTCCTCATAAAAAAAAGGAATGTTTGGGACATACAATGTTGTATACATCAGAGAAGGGAATATCAAGCGTTGAAAAAGAACCCAATTCAGGATCTAGAATTCCAAGGTATGATCGGCCTTTTTGCCTACACAAGTTACAATTTATGAAGAATTTCAGGAGTATGCAAAAATAATGTGAAACCTATAAGAAGGATAGGATAGGCAATTATACCATTTTAATAAAGTATACCTGTAACTACAGACAATGCGATAGTTTTGACCATCGTTCTTGAGAAAATCATAGCTTTTAAAACCAAATATCCATTCGGGCCTTGCAAACTCAGCACTCAAAGAATAAACTGGAACCATAGTAACCAGATTCGCGAATTATTCGCGAATTAAACGGTTTTGAGTCTTCCACGTATCAATCAGCGTTTTATACGGTAATTCGCGAATTAATCGGTAAATTCGCGTATTATTCGCGAATTTAACGAATTTAACGAATTAATCGCGATATATTCGGAAAATCTCGCTGCGTCTCTTCCATTTTCCAGAGCTGCTTTTTCCCATTTGAATATTTACCCTATACTTTATCAAATATTACAACTTTGCCACTAACTATTGCCTTTTTCAAATTCCCATGTGCTTTGGGATCCTCTGTGGCGCCACAGAATATGATATATGAAGATGCTTTGAGATTGATTTTTTTTGGTTTTTTTTTTTTTTACTCCATTGTTGTACCGAATCATTCCCGAATTATACCCGAATTATACCCGAATCACGAATTTTTGACCTCGCCGAACCGAACCCGAACTATTAATTTGTCACTATGACTGGAACTACCTCATTTTTATGTTCAACCTATATCCAGGAAGAGAGATGCATGTGAAATTATCACTGTTTACTGTGTGAATCTATATAGTACTGTAAGCATATATGCTTGTGCAAGCTTTTATATTCCTATAGGAATTTTGATCAGAAAGGACTAACCCATTTGTGTATGTTCCAATATCCATTGTTTCTATCAGTAATAAAGAACAATTCCCCTGAAGAAATTACATTTATAGTCATGAATGTGCTCATCAAATAGTAATCTAATGTTAGCTGGAAGCATGATTGTAATCACATACCATTTGAAGACCACTTGGGCTCAGTAGGTGACTCCACTAAATCAGGATCACCACCTGCTATACAGACTCGGTTATTTATTTCTCTGCAAAAACCATTGTTTCTATCAGTGGGGAATGAGATTAACTGCAAAAATTATAGCAAGACAACTCATTATGAGTATAGTTCAGTGAAAGCATTAGCATCCATGATTGTATGCTTCAATTTTGCTATTAGCTTGATTAGTATACTCGATTTTTATTATTTGGAAATAAAATTTTATTTTTTGCTGGAAAGGGAAAGAATCGAGTTGATTTTTGAAAAATAGACTCAGTGCAAGCATTTTTCCAGTGCAAACTTCTTACACCGGATCATTGCTGCGGTGCAAGAATTTTTCCGGTATAACAAGTATACCAAATTTGGAGCCAGGTCAGAAAACAGCTTACACCGTAGCAATGGTCCGGTGTAACAAGTATCCCCAATTTTGCATTGAAACATTGGTCCGGTGTTACCTATTTTTCGAAAATCAACTTGATTCCTTCCCTTTCCAGCAGAAAATAATATTTTATTTCTAAATAAAAAAATTCCTTATACTCTCTGCTACAGGTTATTAATTTAAATGCAAATTACCCAGTTTCAGAGAAGCAGCCAACCCAAAGTTGTGATGTATCCCAAGGCATGTTTGGGTGACTCCATTCAATCCATGCCATCCGTTTACTACTAGGGTCGACACGTGGAAAAGCATAGAAATCACTGCCAACAATCAACTGCATTGGCTCTACAATGTGCAAACAATACTCCAAATGAAGAAGAATTAATAAACAAAAGAAAAAAGAAAATCTCATTAGTTTTTTATAACAATTATGCATTAGTACCTTGAACATCTCCATCACCCAAGGATAAAGTGGCAATTGTAGTAATTGGGTTCAACCTGCTCTGGCGACAATCTGCAAAACATTAAAAGTAGGAGATCATGTCAAAGTTGTACCTTATAACCAATAGCAGAACAAACTTGATTTTGCATGTTTGAAAACCTTCCATAACAGTAAGATAACGATTGAAATGAGGATCGAAGACGCCATCAGCATAATGTACTAATGGCCCCCCATAATCTGGGGTAAGAGGAACCGGTGAGCTACCTGCATACACAAATAAATATATGTCACTCATCAGATTTTTAGCTTCTGAGAATTTTCGATACATGGATAGTTACCAAAAAAAATCAAAGAATTCCATCTCCAAACTGTGGTTTCTCTCTTTCTTATTTAAAATATAATTTAATAGAAATTTCTTAATCCTTTCTGTAAGCATAGAATGGTGGTTTCATCTTTTTTTTTTCTGTTCTTACAAATAGAAAAGTTGCATCAATCCTACCTCCAATTGAATGCTTGTATAGTGGCTGATCTTCATAGTTTGAGAAAATAATGATGTCATCTTTGATTCCAAAAGCACCCCCACCATATTCTTGGGCCCGAGTCCGAGCATCAAAATTTTCAGGTATAAGATCCACAGTTGCATGCTCAGAGTCTTCTGGCTCCTTAACTAAAGCTGCACGTCTGAAAAATCATTATAACTAAGTTAAAGAAGCAAGTAAATTTTTATTTTCAAAAAAGGACTAGTACCATAAAGAACCTATCTACCTCTCTATCTTTTAAAGAGTAAATTTCTTGTTAAGATGCTAATTAAACTTTTCCTCCTATCACAATAGGTGACTGAACTTTGATTTGTTATACTTAAGTCGTTATATGTTACGATTAGGCTCATATTGAGAGGGGACTCTCTTGTACTCTGCATTAGATCTTGGTGTTCTTTTATACATGTCGTATATGTAGTGGGTGGCGCAATTAGATGCTTATAAGGTGATTGAATATTTCTTTGGCCCCTAAAAGATTTACAAATTACTTCAACGACATTTCATCTATGAAATTTTTTTCAACAAGGGAAAGTTTTAATTAACTCCCCGTGAATTTACTTGGTCTTAGAAGGATTCATGAACCTTATGCTCCCGGTGTGATAATCTTAAAATCTGCTAGTATAAGCAAAAGGATACGTGACACTCAACCGGATTGACTGGAAATAACTACTTAATTAGCTGAATTAAGCATATATATCATGTGCATTGGCAATGTAATTTTAGACTAATTAAACTGATGAAATCCTGAGGGGATCGACACTCTTTCTTGTGGTTTTCTGTACGAAAATTGTATTGCATGAATTGAAAGCAGAGCAGTATAGTGTACCCTCTTTCCTCGGGGCGGGGATCAATCCAGACTAGGCGACCATCTTCAGCAACGGCGATTCCACTGAGACGCTTCTCAGCCCACGACGCCACGTCAGCAGTGATCGGCGATTTCCATGAACCGTACGGTGCTGTTGTTTTCTCGGTAGAGGACATCCGGGAAGGTTGAAAAGACAGTGTCGTTAGCAGTGGACAAGCCGATTGATCAGTGAGGAGGAGGTAATGGAGCAGGTAATATTAATATATGATAGTCGATAGAATTATTCGGGTTCTAACGGTTTTATTTATTCCCTTGTCAGTTTATCTTCCTGTAGCGACAATTTATATTATTCGGGTTCTAACGGTTTTATTTATTTTCTTATTCGGGTTCAGTTTGGCGGGTAAAAAATTCGTGATTCAGCGATAATTCAAGTATAATTCAGAAATGATTCGAAATTATTTGAATTGGAGATCTCAGTCCCACAAGTGAACAAAAAAAATGTCCAAAAAAATAAAAAGTTCAAGAAAAATTTGTAAAATTCGCGAATTATTCGTGAATAATTCGGTCAAAGTTCAGTCAACCGCGTTCGGTTCGCCATCACTAAAAAAATGAATTATTTACAAATCTTGTGACTATCCTTGTACCTTCATTTTTCAATTTTGTAATAATTTTTTTAATTTATATATCAAAATAAAACAATGTTTTAAATAGCGTTTATAGCGTTATAGCGGGAAGGCTACAAAAAAAACTATAGCGGAAGCTATGCTACATAGCGTTTTTTTTTTTTTAAAAATTATATTATATATTTGTACTAAATATCAACATTATCTAAAGTCTCATAGAACAATAAATAACACCAAATTAATTAAGAAATTATAATATTCATATTGAATCAGTACAAAGTCCAAATTGCGGTTCAATATCCATAGTAATATCATAAACTATCGATCTTTTTCTATTCAAAATATCTTAAGCATCATGATTCATGACATAATCTATTTTTTTTTCTATTCAAATTTCAAAATAACCTAGACAAGGGTTTCCTTCTCAGTTTGGGCAAATTAAAAGATCTGTAGCAACAAAGCTTTTAATTGATTTCGGTTTGGGCTTTTATTTAACTTTTTTGGGTCGTTATTTAAAGCTCATATAAATTGCCTAAAAAAGCCCATTATGCATAGCGCACGCTATTTGCGCTACACGCTATGTGCTATAGCGGACCGCTATTATCGCTATAGCGGCCGTAGCTCAATTAGCGCATTTTGATGCCATAGCTTAGCGTTTAGGGTCCAAAAACGCTATAGCATGCTATTTAGAACACTGAAATAAAACCATTAATATAATTTATTTTATTTTTTTCTACATACACTAAAAAAACTATTACATTTCAACATTTGTTTTATAAAAATCAATAAGTTGTAAAATTAATGCTCACAATTTATCCACATCGGTATATTTTTGCAAGCTCTTAAAACTGATCAAAACAAAATCGAAATGTTGTGATCTTTTACTTGTACAAAGAGAAAACAATATATATCATATCTAACGATTTTATTTTGACATTTAAATTTTAAGTTATTGTAGTTCTAAAATGAAATCATAATGAAGGCATGACATAGATCATATATAACGGTTTTATTTTGACATTTAAATTTTAAATTTCAAGTTATTATAGTTCTAAAATGAAAGCATAATGATCTAACAGTTTTATTTTAACATTTAAATTTTAAGTTAATGTAGTTCTAAAAATGAAATGAAAGCACAAAAAATAGAGGCATTTGAACCGTCCTCTAAATTATCAATTATAAATTAAAATTTTCATATTAATATGATTTATTCGAAAAAGAGGAGGTAGCTCAGTTGGTTAGAACAAAAAGTCATGGTTATCCAAAAATCAAGAATTTGATTCCCCCTCATGACTTTGCAGCTTCTGCGAAAATTTTCAAAAAAAAAAAATATGATTTAATCAAATTAAATTAAAGTTCAGATTATTAAATTTGGTTGATCGAACTATTCTGTTCTTCGATTTATATTTTTAAAAATTGAATAAAATTTTAGTTAAACAAATTACAATTCGTTGAACTGAGCCGATCATGAAGTCATGAACACCTCTCTCCGAAGTACAATTCTCTACGGCAACGCTTTATAATAAAAAAAAATTGGGATGTTGACAATGTAACGGTTACACTAATAATGATCGTACAAGGTGTTATATTTAAATTGTTTCGCACTAAACTCAAAACATTAGGTATTTAAATTTTCATATCCTGTGTTTATACTTTATAGTGGAATTGTTAGGGTTTTATAAAGTCCATTAAAATATAAATAAAATAAAAACCAACAAATATTAACGTATAAAGTTCTTGACAAGTTTTTTGAAATAACAATATTTATGGAATTACATTCTATATAATCTAACATAATATATTTTAACTAACAATAAGGACATCATTCATTAAACAACAATATAATTATAATAATAATGAACAAAATATGCTATTCAAAACATAATTTAGAGCTCTTCCAAAAATTATGAGAATTGCAATTTTGATTGTATCAGGTTTTAACTAGTATATTTTCATAATCCATAACCGATATGTTCTAATGAGTTTCCTCTCTTAATTTCAGCATGTTTGGATGTTTAACATGGGGTGTTCGACAGCTTACAACACTTCTCTTGTTTGTACCTTCATTTTTGCGACTTCAATATAATATATATAGCATTTCTATGATATCTGGTTACTATTTTCATTTTTTTTGGACTTGCATAAGAGAACTTTCCTATGATCTCAAGTTCTTACTGTATAGAAACCAGAAAGCGAAATCATTTTAATAAAAACAAAGAGCTATATAATCAACAAAATGTTCTATCAGATTATTTTTTTTCTTTCGAGAATTTTTATTGGAACGGCCGGGGCAAACATAGCAGACAATTAATCAACATTGTCAATTTTAATTGGAGTGATATCATCAGCGACATTAAAGTGGCCCACTAATCGTGCAAAGAACACCATTTGCTGCTCCAGTGTAAATTTAATATTCTCAGCCTGCTCCAAGACAGAAGGAATTGTCATCAGTTCAGTAATCACCCATCTAAACCTGGAAAAGAACTTAAAAAGTATAATTCGGGCATTTCTTCAAGTACCTTACGAAACCCATGTTGTTCCCCTTCATACTCGATCAAAGCAACAGGCAGTCCTTTATCTTTCAAGGCCTTGTGAATCTTACGGGCCTGATCTGGTGGAACAACCTGATTAACACCATTTGCAACGGTCAAATTATAGAAGTTAAATTAATGAAACATACAATGCCAGGAAGAAATTTTATTTGGTTGATTTCGGAATGAATTGTTCGTGTACTCATACCTTGTCATCGAGTCCTTGGAACAAAATCACTGGACATGAAAATTTATCAACGGAGTTGATAGGAGACCTCTCAAAATAAGCTTTTTCACTCCCTGGAATAATCCAAGGAGAACTTAGAAATGTTGAAAAAATTGAACAGAGTGCATTAATGTGCATTACAAAAGTTTGGTGAAAATATACTATTGCATACCTACAAGGTTGTCAATATAGCATGATTCAAACTTGTGCGTCTCAGCTCTCAACAAAGACAAGTCCGCCACCTGCTCTTTTTGTAAAATGAGAAGAGTTTGTAAACCGGAAAATAATAGAATATGCACACTTGCACAGTAATATAAAATAGAAAACAAGTGTCCTCCCAAAGTAGAAAAGTTCGCAAACATTTTTGGAGGTCAGTTTAGACATACTAAAAGGTTACATTGGATGGTAACTTACACCATACAAAGAAGCACCGGCCTTGAATACATCCTTGAAGGCAAGACAAGCAAGAGTTGTGTATCCACCAGCTGACCTGCCCATTATGCACAGTCTTTCACCATCAACTTTTCCTTGTTCAACCTAAAAAAGGAGCACAAGTTGACTGTTCAAATTCAGATTTCAGTACTGAAATTCACACTTTATAAAGAAGCATTATTTGAAGCCTACCAAAAATTTAGCACAGCTGCAGCAATCATTCACATCCACAATGCCCCATTTGCCCAAGAGTCTTTCCCGGTACTCTCTCCCATAACCTTCATAAATGCAAAGCATTTTTTCATAAAATCCAACTTCAATAATAAGAAAACTTGTAAAACAAGTGATATAAATGATGCAAAGCAAACCTGTGCTTCCACCATAGTTAACATCCACAAATGCCCAACCTCTGCTAGTCCAATACTGGATATTTAGGTCCAACATACTACGTGCTTCTCCAGTAGGTCCTCCTGTAAAATGTTTCAAGTATAAAATCATGAACAAATGTACATAAACAAAATTATTACAAGAATTAACTAATTGAAAGAGTATGGTAAATTTACCATGGGTTTTGACCAACAATGGTGGTTTTTCATCTGAGGGAGCTTGAAAGTCACCGTTAGTGGGGGGATAGAAGTAAGCATAGGCATTTTGACCAGTGATTTCTGTAGGAAACTCAATGATTTCAGGGGTACTTAAGTACAATTTGTATTTGGCTAAATCTGGTGAGGAGGACCAAACAATGGAGAATTCTTTTACTTTCGATAGCTTCTCATCCAATGTCACCTATCAAGGATGAAATACAACTTTTAGCACAGTTAACCAAAGTTGCACATAACCTACCTAATAATTGTTGCACCTCACAAGTAACATTAATCTGTTGACCAACCGTATATGAACCTTTAACTACCAAAGCATTATAAATATTAGGCATTTTGCCCGGAGGAAAGACAATATCGAGTACTGGGCCAATAATTTGAGTAATATGCCCTATATTTTGTGCGGAAACCACAGGATTAGAAGTAGTAGGATTCATAAATGTAAAATTTGCAATTTTTTTCTTATCTTCTGCATAGGAAACAAGCAAAAAGCAATGTTCTATAGCAATCTAATCAACTCTTCTAATGACAAAATAAAAAAGGAAAAGAAATAACATTTTTGTTTAGTTATTAGTTAGTACCATCTAACTGACTGAATCTTATTCAATCCTTTATTCATTCAATTTCAATGAGTTCATTCTTAGGTTCAGTCAATGTTTCTTTATTTTTTCATATAGATTTTTTTTTTATACTCTAAGGGAAGGCATTCAACAGTAAGTTCATATCAGATAAAAGTGAACACTCAGCAATATTGGTAAATGCAAACTGACAGAGCATTGGCCACAAGGTCAATTTTAGACAAAAAAGAAAGAAAAGAACCGTCGAACAAGACAAATGCCCTGCTATTTGAAGGGATGTACTAAATCAACTCAAACTTTGAGCAGGGCACTAAACAATAAAAAAACAAATGGGTTGAAAATTAGCATTGCCTTTTTACTAAAATAAGAACATTGGTCTTGACTCAAAAAGAGCTATTACAACTTGTGCAATCTAAGGAATCAAAGTTTAAGATAAACCTAACCTTTGCAATGGACAAGGGGTGACTTGCAGATGCACCTTCCACATAAAAGCAGTCCTTTCCAGAGACCTGAATTAAATATACTTGTAGTAGCTGAACTATATTGGACATTAACTGATTCCTAAAATATATGCACAATGTCCCAAGATAATTAAAAAATCAGGAACATACAATGTTGGAGACATCGGAGAAGGGAATATCAAGCAATGAAAAAGAACCAAGTTCATGATCCAGAATTCCAAGGTATGATCGACCCTGTTGTCTGCATAAGATAAATCAAACTTTCATGGATAATATACCACAAGAAATGCAAAAGGCAAAGAAAAGAAAATTGGAACAAACAGTTCTCAATACCTGTAACTGCAGACAATAAGATTTACACCGCCATTCTCGAGAAAATCATAGGAGCTAAAACCAAATACCCAAAGGGGCCTAGTGAACTCAGCATTCAGTGAATATACTGGAACTGCCTCATTTTTGTCTTCAACCTATCTCCAAGCAAGCACAGGATAAACTATAACTTATATATTGTTCTTTTCCAAAATCAGTAAGCCTTTCGATAGAGTGGCAATGGGTAGGCTCAATGCTTACCTAAAACAAGGCATAACTGAGCCAACCTGCCAAGGATTACAATGATTCCGAAAGTACTCAACCTGACCTGACTAAACTAAAAAAATAGATATTGTACTTTGGTCATCTGAATTGGCATAAGTTGTGAGTAGTAGTTGGCCTTGGGCCCTGTTGAAGGGACAACAGTTCAAATCCCAGTGCAGAAAAGAGGTAGTTTTCTTATATCGTCTCTCCAGTTCATACAATCAACCTAACCTTTACTTTTCCTTCCAGTCTGTACAAACATCATAATTTTTAGTTTCCCTTCCACGTCTATACAACTATAGCAAAAGGTATAACAGGTTCATACAGATGATAACTTATTAAACCATACTGAAATGTGTCAGCTCAGGAAAGGCCTGACTCTAGACCTGACCGACTCACCCATTGAGTCAACCACAGAGGTTGAGTCAGGTTGGGTCAAGAATCGCCGCCTTTATGATGATCAGGAAATGGTAGTTTATTATATACTATGAGAAACTTTTACCCATTTGTATATATTCCAAAACCCACTGTTTCTGTCAGTAATGAAGAACAGCTCTCCTACAAGTTTACATGTATCAATCAGAACTTTCACATTACAATATGCCAGACAAAATGGAAAAGGTTTCCTGTTATATGATAGCACCCACCGTTTGGAGACCATTTGGGCTCAGTAGGAGACTCCACTCGAGTAGGATCAGCACCGGCAACACAGACCCGTTTGCTTATTTCTCTGTAAGAGTAAGAATGAAAAAGAAAGAAAATAAAAACTTGGCGATTGTATGCAACTAAAAGCTAGACAAAGGTCATGCTTATTGTGGTGCTTTGAGTTATTGAGTCACAGAGAATTAAATTCAGTAGCTAGTTAAAGTACCCGTTTTCAGAGAAGTAACCAACCCAAATTTGTGATCTATCCCAAGGCATGTTTGGGTGGCTCCACTCCATCCACACCATCCGTTTTCCTCTCGGATCAATACGTGGAAAAGCATAGAAATCATTGCCACCAATGAGTTGCTTTGGTTCTTTCATATCCCAAAAATATAAAGAACAAATAATGAAGTCAACCACAAGTTTTCTTTTAATTCTTCAGGTAAAAAGAATCTATATATTGTAATTTAGTCTCACCTTTAATGTCTCCATCTGCAAATGGTATAGCAGAAATTGCAGTAACTGGGTTCAAGCTGCTCTCTCGACAATCTGAAAAAATTTGAATATCAGATGCTACAATTGACGATTGTAAGCAGAAATGAAATGAAACCATGTAATTTCGTACATTTATTCACCTTCCATTACAGTAACATATCGATTGAAATGAGGATCAAAGACCCCATCAGCATAGTGCACTAAAGGTCCTCCAAAATCTGGAGTAAGAGGTATGGGAGATGGGCCTGTTGACAAAAACATTTCAAGAAATTAAACTCTTTTGAGATTTTGTGGTTGCTTCAAAGCAAATTAATCCATAAGGAAATTTGTATCCCCTCTACCTCCAATCGAATGCTTGTACAGACGTTGATCTTTATAATTTGAGAATACCAAGGTACTATCTTTGATTGAAAGAGCGCCCCCACCATACTCTTGTGCCAGAGTCCGAGCTGCAAAATTTTCGGGTATAAGATCCACAGGCCCGTCTTCAGACTCTCCTGGTTCCTTAACTATAACTGCACGCCTGAAGCATTCCCAAAATCAACAAGGTTACTGAGTTTATATATTTGACTAACAACAAAGGTACCAAGTTTTAAGAAGCTGCTATGCTAAAAAAAAAAATTTATCAAAATCTTTGCTCAGGGAATAGAAAGGATCTCAGTAATGGACCCAATAGTCCATACTATATTACAAAATAGCTTAGGACTGGAAACATCCAAAGTATCATTTTAAACATTTTCACAACTCCAAAATTGCCCATTCTAGAACAGCTGTGATCTTTTCTTCAAAATGAACAACTTATACTGTATTATAAAGGAGTTGTTGTTTATCTTTCTAATCAGACACCAACAAGGCTTATAATATTAGTTGGCACAAGGATTTCCCAAGGTGGCATTTACACATTTCTGATAAGCATATATTAGAATTGAGATTAGCACATGCTGCTATGTTTTCGTCATCTTCACTTATATCTTATAAATGTATGTTTTTTAAATTATTCTACTAATGCTGACAGGTCTAGTTATGTAGCTAGTTAGACGTTTCATAAGTAGGACAGGATGGTACTTTTTCTTTCTTTTTCCTGTATGTACTACCATAAAATATCGGTTTCTTTTGTCAGAAAAAGAGATGAACCATTATAAATAAAAAATATATGCATTTCTAAGAGTGTCAATTTATTTCCTTTCCCTGAAAAGTATACATCAATATTGAATTATTGATAATTCATTTACTGTTACAATTTTTGCTGTTTGTTGGCTTACTTTTTGTACAGAAAGGACCAAGATATGGTAAGGGTAGAGAGATCAAAGTTAAGCATATAACTTCTTATATAAGGTTAATTTAGTTCCACAAATAGCCTATCAAAGTCTGGTATTAATTCTTCTGTAGTTGTACTTAAAAGAGATGTACGGAGAAATATAAACACTTTCATAAGTTGATGCATGGGCATCTGTTTATATGCTGCAGTTTGCCCCAAAAAGCATTAGGAAATTATCAAACCTTCCCGAGATGGGAAGAAGGTCAGTGTAGGTATTATATTCGCTCTTTAATACTCCAGAATGATTTTGCATGTAGAGACCTTACAAGTACAGTATATTTGGTAGAGGAAAAGATATGATTTTCATAGCAGCTTGGTGCAGTTACAAAGCAGATGGAGTACCTTTTTCCTGATAAGTTGGTAGTGGTACTGGTTTGGGCTAACTGTACGTGCACAGAGCTTGATCATATTATAAGTTGTGGATGGCTTTGGTAACTTGTACATGATAATGTAGCTCAGAATGTGTTATAACTTATTGCATATTCCTTCATGTAAAACTAAGACCATTTGAGCCTACTAATTTCCAAAATAATAAATAAAAGAAAAAGAAAAGTGTTCGACTGCAAGGAATTTTGCTTGAACAAGTGTTGAAAATTAGTTTCTTAATATTGTTACTTATAATCGTCAAGTATGCCAATTATCATGTTTTATATGTTGTTATTTTCAAAGGAACATGAACCCACCCATCAGGGAGTTCGTATCCTCTGAGATTACTGAAGATTTCAGTTTATCTAAAGCCGGGCCATATTTAATTTGGTGCCTATTCGGAATGCATGGGGTAGTATTATTGTTGCCGGTGGCGGATGTAAGAAGGGAGAATGGGGGTCAATTGACCCCCATTTATTTAAATTTTTTTTGTATTTATGTATGATTTTCTATATAATTTAGAGTAAAATGTCATAATTAAAATTGAACCCCATTCTCCACAAGAAAATTTTATATGATTGAACCCCATATATGTTTGACCCCTATAGTTCAAAAGTCTGGCTCCACCCTGATTGTTGCTTTGAGATTCAGGCAGAAAGGATGTGAACGGTCCGGATTTTCCACATATCAACTCAAAATTTGAGATATCTCAGGGGATGCAAACTTCCCCTCACGCAAGTTTCTTTAGTACTTATAAAGGAAGTTCAAATTGATAAGACTTAATTTCTTTTTTTGAAGGTTGGATAAGACTTAATTTCAGTGACCAGAGAATAGCATCGACTAAAATTTAGATGACTCAAAAGTTGACAATCCACAAGGACAATGCTATTGCTAGCCATTGTTTTGATCCCGAACAACATTTGGAAAACAAGAAAAATGTAAAGATAACACAGTGGGTACCCTTTCTCCTCGGGGCGCGACTCGATCCAGACTAAGCGGCCATCTCCAGCTATGGCGAACCCACCGAGACGCTTCTCGGCGCCGGACACCACATCGGAGGTGATCGGAGATTTCCACGAGCCGTACGGGGCCGTCCTTTTCCCGGCGCCGGTGTTCTCTACAGATGAAGACATATCGGAGAGAGAGGAGATGCAGCGAAGTCGTCCGATTAGGAATGGACGGTGGATATGCGAGAGAGAGGGGCGTAGAGTGGATGTCAGAGTGGTCCAGCGAGATATGGCTAACGCCATTTATTTGACTTGAGTGGGGTTAGTCGAGTAATTGTTTTGGAGGTTGGGTCTCGTTATCTAATAACGGTTGAGGCCTGTTGTGATTCAAACTGCCTTGCATAGTTACATGGGCCAAAACACTATCTATCACTCTGATGCAAAAAAAAAAAAGAGCTTGATAATTGTCCCTTAAATAAATCTCCGAGCACACCTTTAAATATTTAATTTTTTATTTTTATTTTCAGCGCTCATACTTCAAGCATTAAAAACTCTGTTTATAATCTTTTACAATGCTACTCACAAGCATTTAAACTTCTATCTGCAAACATTTAAATCCTAAATCTGAGTAGATTAAACTTCTATCTTCAAGTTAAAAAGGGAAAGATTTATTTTCACTCACTCTTTTTTTTTCCTCTGATCATTCTCGTCTATTTTTCCGATGATCTGTAATGAATTTTGCGAATCTAAAAATACAAATATTTTTTACTCGATTTTCTCTTTCAAATGAGATATATGAAGAAATACTTTTGAGTTTTTTTCAAATCGTTGTTTTTATTTTAATTTTAAAGTAAAGTCTATGAGCACTTTAAATTCTCAAGTTTTTAAACCTCAATCTATGACATTTTAAACCTGACATGGAAACTATTTAAATGTTTGACACAACTACTTTAAACAGTTGTATACAGAGGTTTAAATGCATGATACTATATGATCAACATCAGAGGTTTAAACGCTTGAACATAGTAGTTTAAATGGTGACATTAGAGGTTTAAATGGTTGTAGACTGAGGTTTAAAAGTTTGAAAATTTAAAGTGCTAATGAGTTTTACTTTAAAAAATGACTTCAAAATAACTCAAAGTATTTCTTGATGGATCTCATTTGAAAGAGAAAATCGAATAGAAAATGTTCGTATTTTTAGATTCGTAAAATTCATCACGGATCGTCAGGAAAATGAACGAGAATGATCAGAGAAAAATAAAAAAAAAGTGAGTAAAAAAAATCTTTTCTTTTTTGGCTTGAAAACAAAAGTAGTTAGGAGTTAAAACTACACAGATTTAGAATTTAAATGCTTGCAGATAGAGGTTTAAATGCTTGCGAGTAGCATTGTAAAATGTTATAAACAAAACTTTAAAAACTTGAATATGAGCGCTGAAAATGAAAGTTAGACAAAATTAGAAGGCTTTTTCTGTTAAACTAGTTGGGGGTGGCGCTCAGGTAGAGTGGAAAAAACGTGCCGTGCCATGACTTTGGTCTCAAGTCGTGCCGTGCCGTGACCAAGTTAATTTTTCACGTGCCATGCCATGCCGTGACCAAAATATCAAGGGGTGGTTACGGCACGCGAATGGTCACGCCACATGAGTCACGCCGTGCTTAAACGTGCCGTGGCCATACGTGACTCGCGTGACCATTTAATTATAATTAAGTTAGTTTATTCAAGATTCACCATTAAATCAATATCTAATGGTCCTAATTACACGTGACTCGCGTGACTACGTGTCGTGCCGTGCCGTGACTAAATCTTTCACGTGTCGTGCCGGGCTAAAGTTTCAAAAGATGAGCACGGCATGCGAATGGTCACGGCATGTAACTGACACGCGTGCTGTGCCGTTCCGTGACGGAGCCGGCTCCGCCGTGCCATTTTTCCCACTCTACGCTCAGGTATGATGATTCAGGAGGCAAGAATATTTCTAAAAAAACTAATAAAAATTCATTTAAATTAATTAAAATAGAAGTATTAAACAGATTTTAAATTGAATTGAAATTTTTTTATCAGAAGCTTCATGTGATGAGGAAAATTCAGTCTATTATTCCTAAAAATATTTCATAAATTAATTTGTAATTACTAATTGTGTCATTAAAGAGTTTTCTTTGTTTTTTTTTGAGTTAGGTTGGAAGTAAGTCATCTAACTATTTACTATCCACAAAGGGTTGTTTTTTCTGAATTTCACGGACAACATTGTCTTTACCTCTAGACCAAAGACTGGTTCTCAAGAGTTTTCTTTGTTGAGAACAAAAGAGAGTACAAAAGAAAACCAAAGATAAACTCACTATGGGTTCTCACTCTCAAAGTGAGTTCTCATTCCCATCAAACATCATCTCATATAATTATGTGACAAACATGAACTGACAACTTAATGGTTTTACACGAATCAGGGAAGATAGTCTTGATGGAAAAGAGACAGAGAAGATTTCACTACTACAGATATGGGCTCTACTAAAGGACAAAATAGGCCTTTAACAACAGTTTTCTCACCGTTAGTGGTCAACGCGATAGAATAAGGGGTACAACTTCTAGCGTATTCTAAACGCTAGTAGAGAAGACACTTCTTCTAGCAGCTCTATACTAAAACTGCTAGAAGAGGATAGTTTTTCTAGCGGTTTTGTACCTGGAACAGCTAGAAAAGAGTTGCTTTGTGCATAATAATAATAATAATAATAATAATAATAATAATAATAATAAACCCTCACAAAGAGGATAATAACTTTGACTGGCTATAACTTTATGTAGGAAACTCTGTTTTTAGCATTCTTTAACTTTTTGGAAAGCTCGTGAGGATAAGATATTGATTTTGCACACTCTCCTACAATGGAAGATTGGTACAATCAAAATTGCAAAAAAAAAAATGTCGTTTGGGACCTCAAAACTACAGTTAAAGTTTATGATTAATAAAGGTAAGTTATAAAATTGATTTCAACAGAAAAAAATTAGTATCTTCATTATGTCAACGAGCACCAATGTCACACTATTTTAAAAGAAAACCTGATTAGACCAATAATAATTGTAAGTAACATTTGCACTACATCGACGTTATTTCTCATTGGGTTTTATTATACTAATTGACTTTTTATTTTTAATTTGAATTTAAAACCAATCTATTTTAATATCATTCATGGATATTGTTGAATAATTATTTTTTTCATTGATCCATTTTTTTAATGAAAATATGTCATTTTGTACGAGGATTTTTTTTTGTTCTCTTATAATATATCCTCGTTGCAACGCACATACACAATACTAGTTTAACTAGAAGCTTGAATTTACCCCGCCATCTTATGCTTGATTAATTTAATTAATAATGATTAAATTGCAGTTTGAAGCAGGAGTCCATAATCATAATTAATTAATTAATTCACTCAATTTAACATTCTGAGATAAAATACACGCTCGATTAAACCTCAACTTCCCAATTGTTTGCTTCCACTTTCCACTTTACATAAATATATACTGAGAGAACACGATTAATACATATATATATCTGCAATCAACGACTAGATTCTCTCCATGCTGAGGTCTAATAACGGCAGGGCCGCCTCGGAGTAATTACAAACTTCATGAGCCCAATTGTGCAGTGAATTCCATTGCGTTCGCCGCATACAAAGTAGTGAGGTTTTCTCTTTTTTAGCACGAATTCGAACCCGCTGCCCCCGCCTTGAATCACGTTGCCGACCATCCTTGCCTTCTTAAGATCGCACGCGAGGTAACTCCGGAGGTTGTTCATCAGATACACGCTGTGCGGGTGGGTGATGTTGGTTGGAGGATCATACATGAACACTGCGATTCATTACAATTCATCGTATTATATCAGTAATTTGCATCTTGCTTGAGCAAACAATATGGAATATGTCTTTGTTTTGTTTATTTTACAGATTTTGCACTCTGTGCTCTCTTCTCTTCAATATGTTGAGTTTAAGAGAACAATTATATTATGTATTGGCAGAGGGGGTCTGACTCAAAGAAAATATATAATTTGTTTGTATTTCAATATGATGTGTTTTGAAAAAAAAAAAATAGAAATATGCATGTAATAAAAAACAATGTAAATCTATGTTCCATCCTAAAAAAATGAGATATGTTTCATATATACATTCCTATATAATCCTTATGCAAAAATATATATAATTACATATGCATTCCTTTACATGGGAGGAACAGAGCTTACCCAGTGTATCGTTGACGTGGAATGGTGCAT